>OY970829.1:75886400-76563900 GCA_963853835.1 Calendula officinalis
CTCAATTGTTTCTCTCTTCTCTGATTTCAATTTTCTACAATCGATTAACCATTTCCACTTGATTCAATACCAAATTTCTATTACTTCTTAACTTTCATCCAATTACTTATACCTTTTATAATTTCCTTCAAACATCCTTATACCATACTTGAAATTACCGATTGCCGGCTCTAGAACCTCAATCACATCCAATTGTGGCCTAACCACCCGATATACATCTTTCACCACTCATTGGCTACTAACCACTTTGCTTTCTAAAGCATTCCTTTTTCATGAACCATTAACTTGTAGGCACCTCCTACACTTACTTATACTTAAACACTACCCGTGTTTTCAATCCAAGTTCTCACTTGCCATAAAAATCATAACAACAACTAACCATACGGTTCTACATTCGACAGATATAAACCTCACAATTCTGATACATCAGTTCATACTTTAACTATACCACCGAGATGATCGGAAAGCCTCCAATCCATCAAGGCCCAAACTGTCACAATGATCAGAAAGCCTCCAATCCAAAGTGACTCATACAATACCATTTCATCTTGCATACTATTCCTGTATGCCTCATTCGTTTAGCGTCATGCTATCATTTTCTTTCATAATCAACCACCTTTTCTATCCACATTTTCACTTTTCCACTTACACACAATACCATACGGTATGCACAAATTCACTAACCAATTTATTTATCAATCGACCTTTACTAAACATGCTTTCTCAACATTAATATTTTCCGATCTTTCATTTACCACCGAGGTAACCACTAACACCCTTTTAATTATCCATATTTTACCGATTCACACGGTCCTTATGAGTCAACCCATTGACTCCGATCGATACCCAATCTTGAACTATCTCATTTTTCTCTCTCTTTTTTTTTTTTTTTTTTTTTTTTTTTTTTATTTTTATAAACTTTACCAATAACAAACTATTCACCCTTGCCATTGCATACGTCAACCCTGACTTGAATATCTGCACTACTTATCAGGATTCCCACCGAACACTAAAGTTCTATTTTCAAAATCATTATTTCTATAGCTTTCCATTCATACCTTACCAGTCTTACCGAAACTTAGTACTTCACTGTACTACTACCCTTTCTTTGAGCACAGCTACAAATCTTATGATTCACCTTCCGATAATTTATGACGATATAATCCTTTCTAGTCTTATTTCCCGCGACATACCGGTCGCCAACCCATAACTATACGCATAATAACTCGGGGAGATTATCTCCCAAACTTATTTTTCACATCATATATTCTATCTAATATTATTTCCATACTTATATCACATAAGCACCAATTTGTGCGACATAAAAGCAATTGAATTCTAATTATCTATCAAAATTCCATAAATGCATTACCTGAAGCGGCCCCACGGGTTTCCTTCACCCGATTCCTGTTGGCGGTTGATGCTGGCGTGTCGGTCCTCTTCCTTGGGCACACACTACTAAAGTGTCCCACTTCGTGACAAGTGTAGCATTCCACTTCCTCGAGGTTCCTTACTTTGCAATCCTTTGCTCGGTGTCCTACTCGACCACACTTGAAGCATATAGCCGAATTTGCCTTACATTCCCCATGATGATTCTTCCCACAACTTTGACAACTTCCAATACCACTATGCTTTGACGAACTCGACCCCAATCCTTCTCTCTTTGTTAATCCCAAGCTACTATCAAACTTCTTCTTTTCTTTTCCTGATGCCGACTCTTGTGCCTTTCGCCGAAAAACCCTCTCAACACCTCGAGCGGTACTAATGGCCTCATCCAACGTGGTCGCTCGCTTGACTTCCAATTCAAACTCCGGTGGTAGTCCATTTGCATACCGAACCACCTTCATACGCTCCGTAGGATAGGACTTGATTACAAACGGAAGTAATCCCGTAAACTTTTTGGTGTATTCTTCCACCGACATATTTCCCTTCTTGATGAACATGAACTCTTCTTGCAACTCTTCTAGATCTCTCTCGGGACAAAACTTTTCCTTCAACCTTCTCGTGAACTCTTTCCACGACATCTTGTACACTTTCTTTCCCAAAGTCTCATACATGGTATCCCACCATGTCAACGCTTCATCCTTCAACTGTCGGGATGCATAAATGACCATGTCTTTCTTTAAACACTTGCTACTTTCTAGCACTTGCTCGGTTTCCCGAATCCAACGCATCGTGACCTTCGGTTCCGAACTTCCATAATACACACCGGGGTTGCACGTCATGAATGCCTTGTATGTACATCCTTCTCTTTCCTCCGACTCCGAATCATCGCTTTCCTCGGTCGATGGCTCCACAGTACGGGTCTTGCTACCCGAAGACTTACTTCCCCCACGGGACTTAGAATTATCATTCTTCTCTTCATTGAACCGGTTAGTCAAGATCCGGTTCACATCCTCATTCACCACTTCCCTTATTTGGGTAAATAATTTCTGGATAGCTTCCATAGTTACCGGGGTTTGATTTGCATCCAAACCGGAACCTTCTCCATTATTACCGGGATGAGTCGGGATTCGATTTGAATCCGTCTCATGATCTCGTGGAATCTCTCCACTTCTTGGGTTCACCATTTTCTATATCAACATAATAAACCATCAAAATTCAAAGATTGACTTATTAGTCAAACATAACCCATATAGCCCAAAACATTATCCTTTCACTTAGGGATCGACCCTAATATACCCATACTTTACTGTCTCAACGGACTAATCAAGGACATCCTATGGAAAACATATGGTCCTACTTAGCATAGCTTAAGACTAGGGAGGTCAAACCTACCTAATTCACTTAAACTATAGCTCTGATACCAAGTTGTAACACCTCAATTTTCAAAACACCTTTTAAACATATTTTTTTAAATAAAAATAATACAATGTCCAATGTTCCCAAAATACGGTTTAACAAAAACCATTAAAACATTTATCAGAGTTATAAAATCCGGTGTTACAAAGATAATATCATAACCATAGGATAAACGAGAACTACCTACGAGCTCCCGAGCTAAACAACACTAGGCCACTTCTAACGCGACCCTCTACTCCAATGATCCTGAACCTGAGTACATAGCCAAAAACAAAGTAGTACGTGAGACAAAATAGTCTCGTGAGATACATGGGTTTTCGACCCATTCTCAAAAGGTTTATAAAATAATATTTATAACATAAAAAAAATATACTTATCCTTATCATTTCTTATTAATTCACAACTCATTTTTCCATTCATTTAACCGTATAAACTAATAAGCTTACCATAAGCTTATTCGTTATTTAATCACATACTTGTAAGTTATCTCCAAACTTACACTTTCATTATCACATATGCAACGGACCTCTCCGAAGCCAACTCTCCCGATATGGGACGTCATAGGTAAACTATCAAGGTAATTGGGAACCCCCATCTTACCGAGATTCATAAGCTCTCCCCGTTCCCGGGTCGTCATGCTCACTCATCATTGAGTGTCGTAAACTGTGACATTCTACTCTTTGCGCAGGGAGGTACCACCCCAAGTAGACGTCTCATGCTCCCCCATTTCTGGGCGGTCTTATTCCGGATCTTTCATTTCACATATGAGCCTCAGCTCCTTTCATCAAATATGAGCATCAGCTCCTTTCATCACTTATTAGAATACATATATTCTAATTTATCATACTATTCTCTTTATTATTTCATTTTAAATCTTGACTTTACCAAGTCCTTTACTAATTTAAAACATATTTATCTTTTATCGAAATCATATTACCTTGACTCTTCTTTGACTAGAATACACGTTTATTACTAGTCACTTTATACTTATTCTCTTAGTAATTCAATAATTACTCTCATTAGTATAATATACTAATCAATTCTTATTACTTAAAAATCATTGTCTCAAGCTTTATTAATATATATTATCAATAAATCGATTATCAAGCTCTTTCAAATCATTATCTTTATTCATACATCTTATTTATAAAAACTTATTAATTACTTTTCATAATCATAATCTCTTTCAAAATCATCAATCATTTAGACATACTAAAATAGTCTATTACTAGCATTTTCTCATCATATCAATCATATCTTTATTAAAAATGTTTATTAATAAAGACTCTTAAAACATCATAGTTTTCAAAATCATTTGCTATGTACTCAGTAAAAGTCTCATGTACTCACCTTAGCCAAGCTAACTCCAAATCGTGTCCAACAACACGAATCCTTGCTTTCCAACTTGTGAAATGTCACCAATCCTTAGGTCTTCTTGACCTACCATCAATATCATCACAATAACTAGTTATTATCCATAACTAGTCACTAATCAATCCATATCTATAACTCTAACCACCAAGTTCATCCAACTTGGTGGAATCTCAAACCCTAGTTCAAGATTTCCATCATAAACTCAGATCCAACTTGTACACATCGATTACAAGCTTACAATGAGTGTTCTACACCCATAATTAGTCATCTTCCCCAAAGATGACATGGATGGTTCCCCAAACCACCATTTCTACCCATACAAAGTTCATAACTAGCTAGATAACATCAACAATCAAGAAATCTTACCTTTGATGTTTAGATCCTTTAAGATGGTGAATATTTGAGCTTGAAATCACCAAATCCGACCTTTCTCTCTCTAGAAACGGCTGCAAGTGTTTTGGAGGTGAAAATGAGCAAACCCTAGCTCAAACCCGATTTTATTCTGCTCGCCCAAAGTTCGCGTCGCGAACCCAACTTCGCGTCGCGAAGTTCCCGTGTCGTGACCTCTTCGCGATCGCTAACTGGTCGTGAACTCTGATCGTCAGATACCCCAATTCTCTGTTTGATGTTCCCGATCGGGAACACCTAGTTCGCGTCGCGAACTCTAGCAGCCAGCAGGGCTGCACTTTTTCAACTTTATCTCGACCCGGTTTCGTCCATAACTTTCTCATACGGTGTCCAAACGACACGAAACCAATTCCTACGGTTCTGAAATGAATTATCCTTATTTATCATATTTTTTTTCCAAATTTTATTTTATTCAAATTTCGGGTCGTTACAGCCTGAGTGCTTTCATTATTATCAGTCATGATTAATAATGTGTGTTTTAAAGATTAAAACTTTTTGTTGTTCTTAACAAATCGTAGATCTAGAACCAATTAGCTCTGATACCACTTGTCAGGATCGATTAACTATAGACAAGTTAATAAACACTTTAGATCTAATTGAACATAGAAGTTGCAGCGGATCAACACTATATCAATGTAATTAAGAACGATGAACTGTAAATAATATGCAAAAGTATTAAGAACACAGTTTCACAAAAAGCTTCAATGTATATTATTGAGTTAACAATACACACGTACGTTTACAATTCGTAAGGAACTATTTATAATAGTCCTTGAAGCTAAACTATTTACCCTAGTTATTCTAGGATTTTGATTTACATCGAATAATAAAAGATATACATTTAATTACATTCTATAACTATCTCTACGAAGATCTCGGACTTGATATGCTTCATAAACGCGTATCAGTAGTAAAACTCATCACCAGTAGTAAATATGTAACATCAGTAGTAAACTTGGTGATCAGTAGTAAGTCCAATATCAACGTCAGTAGTAACTACTAAGATCAGTAGTATCTTCAATCTATGCATGATCAGTAGTAAACTTTAGTTATAGTATACACCAGTATCAACTTCATCAGTAGTAATATGTTCTGCCCCATCAGTACTAAGTATGTCAGTACTAACTGCAGCATCAGTATCAAGTTTATCTGTGTTTAGTTCCAACAATGCATCATCAAGAAGCGGGAGTTTTCTCTAGTGATGAAGGGTTTTCTACTACTGAACCTGGGACTCCATCTAATGAACAAATACAAGAATTTTCTACTACTGAACCTGGGACTCCAGTTCGTGATAATATACAACTTGTTCGTTAGTTTTTTTTGTGTGGTTATTTTGATGTTGATCAATGTCATCTTAAAGCTATTGTTTATTTTTCTCAAATTGATATGTTAATCTTATACTATGGCTTCATTTATGGATAATGTTAATTGGGCTGGTGGATAATTGATTATAATTAATCGATCTAAACTTGAAAAGCAGGAAATTAAGTAGATATTCTTAATTAATTGAACTGCTTTTTTAAGGGTATTTCTGTTAATGACGGGTGGCCGAGATTTGCTCGCGATGTATGCGATCTAATTATTGTCGTCACAGTTTTGAACCTTGTCCTTGTCATCTGGTAATGTTTATTTAGGAAAGGGATCGAACCCTAACTTATAGGAGATCATTTCATGTCTCATTACCAATAGGTTTTAAAGGTCTATTTAGACCTTTTACTGGGATTTGTGTTATCGTCTATAAATAGTTTGTTACGTACGTTGGTCGATGGTGTCTTTTTATGCTTTGTTCTTACGGGAGTGGTAATCCTTTTCTTTTGACATGGTTCTGGGACCGACTAATCTATGGAAACCATCTGCTTTGCGGGTAGTCTGATTTCGACGGTGAAGGTGAACTCCGTGGCCAAAGGGTTTTTTTTTACTCTTAATTAATAAGGATTAAACCTGAGACCTCTTGGAAATTTCATATTTATGGAGATTAAATTCAACAACTAGACCATCACCCGCTTTGTGTCACGGAGTGCTAATCTTTAGGTTCTAAGTTTATAATTGACATCTTTTTTTTAACGGTAAAAAAACAAGATTTTAGGATCTAATATCCTAATAAAATGTACTATGAACCATTCGATGGACTCAATTTTGACCAAGAAAATTTGTTCATTGGTCTTCATGAATCAGGACAAACATTGAACAAGCAATTGTTTATTAAGAAAGCAAACTAATAATAAGTATACATATCCTGATGATATCCACTTCAATTTCCATCGGTGAGTGTAAAGTTGAATTTTGAACAAGAAGTTTGCCGATGCAACAGTGACGAACTAAAACCAAAAGTTGAATTCTCTAAATCAAACACGAGAAAGTTATCCTCGAACTGATACGTTCCGATCACAATGGCATGTTCAGCTTCCGCACCACCATCAACAAATGCAAGACACGTCACGTCTTTTGTTACTTCTTTCATCGAGTTAGCCATGGATACAGTCCAATTCTTCCCGTCCTCGAGACTGAAACCGATATCAGGAAACTTCAAACCGCCTCGAGTTACAAACCTCTTGAAACAAAGCCCAAATGGCGCGATTGGGCTTGCACGCGGGATTCCTATTGTAGCGAGCGAAAATGTCCAAACCACTTGATTATAAATATCAGTTCTAAGAGTGGTGTAAGGCTCGATTGTGCTAAGTTTTGTAGAGAAGTTCCCGGAGATTTCGATACTTTTTTGTTTGATTACAATGGCTTTGACACCAATATAGTATCCGAAAGAGTCCGGATGCTTTAGTAACGAAGTATACGAAAGTAAACTCCTCACGTCGACATCCGAGTTTGGAAGAAGATAATAAGGACCACTTCCAAAGAAAAGAAC
Source organism: Calendula officinalis (assembly GCA_963853835.1). NCBI lineage: Eukaryota > Viridiplantae > Streptophyta > Magnoliopsida > Asterales > Asteraceae > Calendula > Calendula officinalis. The sequence continues at coordinate 75,893,845 of OY970829.1, forward strand.
CCCAAAAGGAGATGCAATATTGCTAGGCAAACAAAGAGCAAATGATTTCTTAAGTGGTTGAAATAAATAAGCCAGTAACGCGTAAGGTGAGGACGAAAACGCCATGACACCGGTAACATTCTCGGGAAATGAGTCGAATGAGGAAGAAGGAGCACATGCTGCATTAGGGTATGCACCGTATAAACCCGTGAAAACATTTCTCCCGTTGCTCGTGTTCACCGTGAACTCGTCATAGTTGAGCAGGGCTTGACTGCATGATCCCGTAACCGGGTTGACCACGTTGACCGGGCACGTACAGTATCCCCACCCGGGCAGAGTCGAACCGTTGGTTACTTCCGGGCAGGACGGGTTCTCGTATGAGTAAGTAGTTCGCACATCCGTGCATTGATATTCTTCGCATGAGACCGGAGACGTGCAAAGCGTGTTGTTCGGGCAGCTGCCCGGAAATATGTTCCACTGCAGGATGCAATCGTGCCATATGAATGGAGCATCAATGTCTATAAGGAAGTTTGCATGCAAGTATTGCATGTTTACGTATTTTGTCATGATTTGAACGCTATAAAGAGGCTTAGCAGCATCGGTATGTTTGGTTACGGGAACAACTATGGAAGTGTACGGTGGTACGTATTGTGCTATGGTTTCATGTTTGTGAGAGATGAAGGATAGAACCATAACCGTTAGGGGTAGAAGCAAATTCATTTTTGAATATTTTTGTGTTTGTTTTAATGTAGTTTCTGAAAGGCATCACACGTATTTATGTAGATGTGTCAATGTTGATTATATGTGTATATTAAAAGGGATATTGTTCATTTACCAAACTTCAATAGATTTATTATTATAACCTAAAGAATAAATGTTCGTTTCCCAAGACTTTTAAAACACAATATAGAAATGATGTAGACTGGAAAAAGAAATAACACAAACTGAAATTGTTAGATTCATACAAATAATAGGAATAATTTTTCTAACTATCATTGATTCAAGGAACACTAATAATTAGTTTAAATTTCAATCAAAGACAAATTTTATGAAATGAGAGAAAAATGTATTTTTTGTTAGAAAATTTTGGTTAGATTTCGACTACTTAGAAAACTGTGAAGTCGTGAAACACTTTCAGATCAAAGTATTTCGTCGGTACTACGAAATCTTCGATCGGATAAAATCACAGTTCAAGAACAGAGAATTTTGAGAGTGTTATCAGAGAATTTTCGTACCAGTTTCCTCAATAAATGACCAAACACGATGCTATATTCAAGCAGACTCTAAACCACCGAAACTGTCAAAAAGCAGTTCCGAAACTGCTAAAAACCGCCCAAATATGGGTCGGATTCGGGTCTGATTCGACGGGTCGGAAAACCGGGTTTTGAATCCGAATTCGAATTTTCCATGCATTTTTTATAAAGCAATATTAACCTTGGACCCTTGGACCCCGCCAGGGGCGCTGCCCCTTAGACCCCGTTCCCAGGGGCGCTGCCCCCGGACCCCCATTCAGTCGGTGTATTTTAATCAGAATAAATTCAAACAAGCGTGCACTCCGCACCATCCTTACTTGTTCAATATTTATTAAGATTACATTTGGTCAACAAGTTTATCCCATTACACTTAAATAATATTGGTGATGCAAATCACCAGTAATTTTTCATCAAAATCAAAACTAAATGTTCTGTCAAAGAAACACTAAAAAGACAAAAGGACCAAAACTAGCCCACAAACAAAGTTAAAAACTAGACAAAAACATTAAAATGCAAATAACTCTCCAAATATATATCATTTTTGTGTCAAGAGTTATACCCATTTTAGTGCAACCCATTTTTTCACACGGTTTTAAGACTCAAGAAATAAAAAAGTATGTTCATTGACACTTGGGTCTGCATCATTTCGACATGCATCAATAAGACTTTTGTTAATCATACTCTAGTTTGCCACTATAACTTGCTAAAAAATATTTGAATATGAAGCTCAGAATTTCGTAAAGGTGTGAAGCAAAATTCGATAATATTGGATAAGTTATTTGTGTATGGTTTCAAAGAATGTTGGCCTAATCGAAAACTGTCGAGAGAGCATTGCGTGTGCAAAGGAATTAGAAGGCAGACAAATTAAGCAAAATATATCACCTTTAAATTATTGATGTTATCGATCACTTTTGAATTGTTTAATGTTTTCTTCATGAAAAGGTGTTATCTAATTCAAACGTACGTAAAATAAAATTATAGTAAAGAACCCGTTGACCCACAATCTTGCGGTATAAGCAGTTGAACACATGAATCGGCCCATAAAGCCGCCAAAACATCGAAGTGGGATCTGTATGGGAAAGTTTATGTTATAGACGTAATATATATACTTCTTTTATGTATCGTGATTCATGAAGTATAATTTTGGATAGTTATCGAATCATACGGTCTACCATACATATATTTAAATAGAATGTAATTCTTTATATTCTGGTAAGTTCCCATAAAAGATTATAGATTTGTAGAGCTTTTGGATACATAGATCACGGATATTAGATATAAGTTCTTTACCCAAAAAAATGTTATTTTTAGAGGTAATTATTAAAATAGAACAAAAGTAGATTTTTTTTCTTTTGTGACTCATTGTGGTAAATAGATGTTTTATGTTATGTCTTTTTTTGCGACTAAACCATTTTTTAATTGACTGACAGTGTACAGTTGTACACAATCAGACCATTTTTTGTGCGACCAGACTATTTTATGTACAACAAGACCACACTTGTTAAATTTTGTGTATGGTTATATAGTCGCACAATTTATTTTAGAAAGACTTTAAAGTGAAATTTTTTAGAAATTTTTATTTTTAATAAGTCTATTTTTCTTTAAATCACTCTTAATTTTATTAGGCACCCAATTCAAAGTGATGTGCCAAGACTAGATAGAAACCAGACAACATATAAGCAATCATATATTTTTATTATTATAGTTTTTCTTAGAAACTTTGAGCTAAAACGTTCTACCTCCAAACAACAAACTTGTTTCATTTTGTGTTTATTATCTAGAATTAATTTTAATAATTTTCTTTTGCAAAGGCTAGAATTATAATAAAACCGTTCAAAGAGCCCAAAAAGAGTACAACCAAAATGGACTATAAGAGCAGCCCAAATAAAACTTGCAAAACAAAGCAACACAAGCCCAAAAAGGGGGAAATAGGCACAGAACTATGATTGAAGAGAATTTAAATCAATTCAACCAATAGGACTTTACAAGCTACTCATTTAGCCTATTCTACCCAGTACCCACATTATCCTTACATTTATTTTCAAATTGAGGCATCAGTTTATCAGTTTTTACATTCTACCAATTTCCTTCAAATCCAATTGAAACCTGAGAAAAGAATAATAACACTTAAAATTTTATTACAAACCAGAGAAAAGAATGATAACACTTAAAATTAATAATCTTATTTATTATTATTATTATTATTATTATTATTATTATTATTATTATTATTATTATTAACCACGTCGTATTTTATCTTAGGGGGTGTTTGGGATTGCTTATTAAAAATAGATTATGTGTTGTTGATAATGCATAATCAGATAATCAGCGGTTACAAAATGTGATTATGAAAAGTAGTGTTTGGATTTGTTTATGCGGTTTGAAATCATAATAATCAGATAATCCGTTTTTTGGTGTTTGGCAAACCTGATTATTTGTTTAGTTAATAGGTAATATCAGGGGCAGAATTAGAAACTTTCACCAGGGGTAGCACCCTTGTGGTGATAAAAAAAAAGCGGAGTTAAGGGGACTGCGACCTCTAGTGGGGAACCCAGTGACAACGCCCCGAAACAAAAACAAATTTAACACAAAAAAAATTATATTACAAATCACTCTTTTTAGTTACATACACTAACAAATATTCAAGAATATATTTCATTAACCTACAAAAGAATTATTAATTTTATAAACATACTATAAAATCTAAAATACACATTTTATGTTTTTTTATTTGGTTCAAATGTTAGGGTTGTCTTTGGGCGTGAACTATTAACTAATAGTTAGAGGTTTTTTTTAAGATATTGAATATGTTTTTAATCTATAAAAATTCTGGTTTATAAAATTATATTATATTTTATAATTAAAGTATTGAATAAGGAAAATAAAGAAAAATAATTTGAGATCTTTGGACTAGAGTATTTTTTTTTAAATATATAAGGTAAAAAGAGAAAAATATTGAAATATATAGGCTGAGAAAGAAAAAACTCTTGTAATATAGAGCTTAGAAAGAGAAAAAATTGATTTAAAAAATGCCAACAACAAGATTCGAACTCATGACCTCCTTCTATAGATGCAAGGGTGCTAGCCAGCTGCACTAGTAGATGGATGTGTCTTATTTTTCCTATTCGGATATATATTAATGTATTTAAAATACTATAACAATAAAAAAATCCCGAAAATTTACCGTACCGAATTTTTTCCGAGCAGTAGCACGTGCCACCGTGTGCTCTATACCAATTCCGCCCCTGGGTAATATTCAAAACTCCATTTTCAAAACGCAAATAAGTAGCTACCAACCTACTTTTTCAAAACTCCATTTTGAAAACTCCAAAACGCAAATAAGTGATTATCTCATACCTTTTGCCAAACATTAGTTTTAGATTATTTACGTTTTCAAAACGCAATAAGCAGATAATCCACTTCAAATCGCAATCCCAAACACCCTCTTAGAACACAATAAACGATCCTTAACAAACACAAATGTAGAGTCAATATAAGGCAGTGGGTTTAATTCAATTAGAATATTTTATAATATCGGACCAGGCCTTGAATTCATGAATCCCAAAGGGCTGGAATCAGCAAATGCATGAACACGTAGATGTATCATAATTTTTCAAACTTTGCAAGCTACACGCAAGTCAATGCAACAAAAGTAAAAAGTCCGCAGTTTGCGATAGAAAGAACGAATATTATTTTTTTGAACTGCAATAGAAAGGACAACTGAATTTTTTAGATTTATAAGAAGTGATGGGTATGTATGGTAGCTCAAGCTAAAGAATCCTTTTATCATTAACTTAGCTTTATTTTGGCATTTTACTTTTCATTTTTACACACCAAAATATTTTTAACTCATCATTTAAGTTATTACATTCTTTTTGAGACCTAAAAAATACACATCTCACTACACCACCAAAATAACTTGGCGCCAGCTACTTCGTGTGGGTTCGGGGCAACCCAAAGGTGGTGTCGTGTCTTGGGTTTGGAAGCACCAAAGGTGATGCCATGGAGAATGGTAGGGGTTACCGTGTGCCTACACCCAACTAGACCTGACAATGAAACGGGTATAGAGCGGATTAACCTTTATCCTAGCATCTTTTAACAAATTTCAAAAGACGATCCATACTTGCTTCGTGATCCGCAGAGTTTTGAAAAATCAAAATCATACTCATGTCCACGATATTAATGAATACCCGACTGGCTTACCATACACGATTCTTGAGTTTAATTTATAATACGGTTGCCAATTTGAATATTTTATGTATAATTTTAGTAGTAGGTAACAAGTCAATGAATAAAATTAGGACATTAGGATCCTTGAAAATGAAAATGAAACGCATGATTTATGACTCCCTTATTACAAACTTTTAAGTCTTAATATGTATTAGTGTTTAAAAATGACAGCTAAATAAATCATTAATATAAACAATATAAATTAGTTTTTTCTAAAGTTAAATGTATGACGGGTTATAAATGGATCGGCTCGGTATTGATCTATAATCGACTTATTTTGTAAAAGTGGTAAACGAATAACAAATTATGATCCAAACACATATAACTTTTATGGTACGCAGATCAAAATATGTACCATTATTAGGTCTACATTACTACACCCGACCCTCTTGTAAATATATAGTTTATCAAAGTTTATTAATTTAATTAGTAAGTTGATGTTAGACTATCCCATTAGCAATCCAGCACAACCTAACTTTCTCAATAAAAAATATTTTTTCTCTCTTTCACCTACACAACTCAATCCAATCTTATTTTTTACACTTATTAACAACTCAACCCAACCCAATTAAACCAACCGATCATAATATTCCACATCATGTTAAAAAAATATAATAATAATAAAAAGGGGTGACCCTTGTTACTGACCTAGTCCTCTGCACCAACCTAGGTCACCTCTTTTGGTGACCCTCCTTTTTTTTCTAAATATAATATTTAGTGACCCCATCCCCATTCTAATGGGGTAGTATTAGTCTATAATTTCTACATTTAATAAAAGAATATGAGAAGTATTTAATTCATAATTAACATATTATTTAATTGTGTACAAAATTAAAGTAGTATTTGTGTGTGGTTTTATAACAGTAGGAACATAGAAATGTTAATAAAAAACTAGGGGCCATCCGAAAACTATGGGCGTCTCTATCACCAACATGTAGACACCCTCTTTGTCCATTTTGGATAAAACCATTTATTAGTTTCCAATCATATCTTTTTTTATAATTCTGTATTAAATTTCATAGATTATAGATATAAATATGTAATACATGTAATAGGAATTCAGGAATAAATTAAACGAGTTTGATTGATGTGGTCAGCACACGGATTAAAATGATACCAGTTTTGGTTTGTTTTGTTTTATTTTTCTTAATTTGATTGATACCGTTGGTTTTGATCAACGATTAAATGTTTTTTCCTGAATTACAAAAGAATGTTTATACGAAGTATAACTTGTAGTCATATATATATAGAGCGTACTTGGTTAAAGGGATTAGGGGTAAGAAATAAAAAAGGAATCATAAGTTTTAGTTGGTAATATTTCAATTCTCTAAAATTTGGAGGAATGTTCGTTAAAACATGAGGAGTGTAGACATTATTTTTACAATATTTTCGCGATAATATTGTTTCTGAAAAAAGTGTAGGAGCGAAGAACAGTGTTTTAGACTTTAAAGGACTTTAATTTTTTTTAATTTATATAATAATTGAATAATTTAAAAATACTTAACAAAAAAGAAAATAAAAAATTGCATTCATCAAAATTATAAAAAAAATTAAATCCTAAAAACACATAATTTAAAGATAATAATTTAAAAGTCATAAAATTAAAAATATGTTAAACAAAGTAATCAAAAATAAAACTAGCAATCAAATACTGATAGGTTTAAACTTTTATATTTATTACTTTTATATTAGTACTATTAATTACTTCTATGTGTTTACAGACGCCGACTGACCCTTCCCCAAGGACTAGCATCATGAAATATTTAGACGTTTTCCGTGGGTAATCGAGGAAGTGGGTCGACTATATGGATCGAATCCGTGACCTATTTCTCCAAAAGACCTCCTTTCCTAACCTCACAAGTGCATTGTGGAATATGTGTTTGAGGGTTGGTCACAAAGTTGTTGCATGTAGGATTCGAACAGGAATGACAACGAGGCGAAGGATATCGGGGATCCCATTTCCGACCCATGTCCCCGATCATTATAATTATCACCATTTGCACCCCATCCATACTGGGGAATGATTTTGCATCCCCATCCCCGTACCCAACGGGGTCATCATAGGGATTCAGAGAATTTTCTTCATCTCAAATAAAATTAAAAGACTACATAAAAATCATTGAAATCATAATGAGACCAATGATGTACGTCAAATAAACTAATTTATTTGTTGTTAGTTTACTTACTATAGCGATATTTATAACACCGACACATATTAATCTTATTTACATAATATCTTATATAATTCATGTGTTGCATACATGCATTTGATAAGTCTTTTCTTTATAATGCAACCATAATTATGTTTTTGGTAATGAAACTAAATAAAAAAATGACTTTATGTGTATATGCATATGAATACGAATATACATATGTATCTCTTTGGGTTCGAGACCGGGGATTTAGTATTATCTCATCCTCGACCCCATCCTCTTTTTATTAATCGAGGATTCTCCATCCCCAGTCAACTCGAAGATTTCTCAATCAAATCGGGTTTAGGTATTGGGTTTCCTACCGGTCATGAGATTTTTTTTGTCATCTCTACTTAGGCATACCCTAGAAAAATCTAAAACCCATTTGAGGTTGCAAACCCCACCATAAATTTAGGGGCATGCCTGGTTCAAATGTACTTATATGATAAAATCTAATTACTTGTAAGCATATGTATAGATTTAGTGTACACAAGCTTTTAAAAAGTGTCATAGAGTAGTAAAATTACTAAATTAGATAGTGGTGATAGATTCATGTGATAATGGAATCTACAGAATCCTGTCTTATTTTATCATCAAAGATGACGAGGATTGCATTATCATAATAGACCGCTCAATTTAAATATTAAGATAGTCTCACGCACAAATTTATTATTGATTCTTACATAATTATCTTTAGAGAAATGATATATGTGTTTAATATTTGTGTCTACTCATATATTTGTGTCATCTATTAATTCTCTCTTGATTTTAACATATGCCATGATCAAATTGTATGAACAAATGGTAGATACCAATACCATTACTCTTATTTTTATCTCTACAAAACAATTTCATGTTTAAAACTAATTATATCATTTATTTCTTTTTATCACACTTTAAATTCACCCATTATACTAATAATATAGTTGTCTTTTAACGTGAAATTACTCTTTATTAATAATTGCCCTATAAAACTTATTTTCTGTTAGACTGAATATATCTGAATAAAAACCTTACAATATATGGATCACTTAAATAAGAAAACCTCAGTCCAATTATCCATTTACTGTATAGAATAATGACTAGAATTAATTACTAATTTAGATTGTTCGATTGGTTTAATTCTCATTTAAGACTAACAGACTTCAATCTTCCCAAAATATTCCGTGCGACTGGGTGACTCCATAGAGCAGCAGTAACTTTGGGTAACACTAAGTGGTGAGCAGCAGCAGCACTAAGTGTTGAGCAGTACTAACGAATAGTAGTAATAAGGTTGAGCAATACTAAAGAGCAGTAGTAACAAGATTGAGAGCAGTAGTAACGAGATTGAGCAGTAGTAACAAAGTTGAGCAGTACTAACTCGGACACATGGCGGCGTTCTAATGGAGTAGCACAGTCGCATGATTTATTTCGAGAAAAATTGAAAAATATAAGATTTTTCAGAACTTTAGCTTCATTTGGTCTATATTGAGAAATCACGCTAACGAGTAAGCTCTAAAATCAATGTATAATCTATAAATTGTGAATTACCATTACCAATGGGCATAGTTTGAAAGGTTGTGTAATGTTCTCTTTTAACTTTATGTCTTCCTAAGATGTTCTAACGACTTTTTCATGTCCTTTTAACCATAAACTACATGTATATAAATGGAAATGTATAAAAAAAAAAAATTAAAACCAATAATAATAACACTTAATCCCGTCCAAGAATAATATACGAGAAAAACTAAGGATTTAAAACGAATATTCACAGAATTTTTAATTTGGATGTTGAAATTAGAAATCATGATAAAAGCCTTTGTATTCTTATAGATTGATTATTTTTGGTATTTGTATTCAGAAACAATTCAAAATGAAATATATTTAATAACTTTAAATAAATTATCTAAAAACTGCTGATGAGTGATTTCAAAAGTTTTATTATTTTTGTAACCTTTTTCAGAATTATTGGACAATTTTCTGAATTTAGTTGATAATAACCTTCAAACAGCGAAGATCGAATTAAAAATAAATACGTAATAACTCGCCTTAAATCTACAAATTAGAGTCCGTAGACGCCACCACAGGGTATAATAACCCAAGCCCTCCCTGTCACCATAGCAAGATAGAACCCGGGACACGTGGGCCATACCCTCGCTATCTTACGCACGGACATCATCGCCATATATTCATTTAAATAAAAAAAATAATAAAAACAATTAATATTAAATGACAATAATACCCTCGTCTTCTTTCTATAAATCGCTTCACATCCCTTTGATCACTCTCTCATGTTTCAGCTCTCCATTTCCTTCTTAATAAAAATATAAATCAATTATTTTCGGTCAATATTATTCAATATGTTGGGTGTTTTCAGCAGCTCAATAGTCTCACCGCCGGAGGAGCTGGTGGCAGCCGGAAGTCGGACCCCGTCACCGAAGATCTCTTCCAAAGCGCTCATCAACCGGTTCATCGGAAACAACGCTTCGGCGGTGTCGATGCAGATCGGAGACGATGTTCAATTGGCGTATACTCATCAAAACGAATCCATTACACATCCGAGGTATAAATTTATAATAATTACAAATTTATCATTTGTGTTGATGTTAGAATCTAGAAATTGCTTGTGAAACTGAAACACTGTTGCAAATAAGTATTCTGGAAATTATCAAATTGAATTTTAGGCAAACTACAAATTTTGATACCAGAGGTACTAGAACATAAGATTTCGATCATCGGTTTTTAGATTTGTGCAATAAATAGCTTGTTTTGGCCTTTAACAGTATAATTTATGAATTTTAATTAGCGATTAATGGTGAATTAAGTATGGAATAAATGATACTTCCGTATACGTAAAAACAGGGGAATATTTACAGGATAACAGATTATTAGAAACTAAAACAGGGGAATACTATTATTAGTAGTTTTTAAGGTCTAGTGGTTTTCGATGCCACGTGTTATACTATATATGACTTACTGTTAAGTTCTAATAATTATTTATCGTAGTTATCGCCAATAATTTCCTAAATGAAAGCAATATAGTTGTTTTTACCAAATATACCTATTGATGTCGGTTACTCGTTAATTTAAATTATTCTGGTAGGAGGATATCAAATAAACTTGTCATTTATTGAGTAAAGCTTTTAAACTTTTGTTAACTCATTAAATATTTCATTATATCATCTCACCTTAAGTTGTAATATATGTGTTTTAAAAATCGGACTCGATCAAGCTTTTAAACTAGTTGGACTGGATTAGTCGCCCGGTTGAAACGGTGACATATTAAGTATTTATGATAGCAGTAATGACGTAAATGGCATACAAAATGTCAAAAAAGCTACTATAAAATACAAAAAACTACAAGAAATAAATTTTTTCTGAAACCTTATTTTCAACTAATAATCACTTTTTAGTTCCAAAATCCATATAAAAATTTGTGTGTATGGTTCCGATCGAGCTATTTATAACCATCGATATAACCATCGATATGATATGCTCATTTCGAATGGATATCTTCCTGTTACCGGCGATCCTTTACTCGTGTGATGCCATAAGTATGTACATATTAACTCATGCATATGTCTTGAACTCAAGGCAATTTTAGCTCGAATTTCTTCAAAAGAGTGTTTTGGTCTAATAGTCATATTGCAACTAGTATATATATTTTTAGTGTCTTTAATAGTTATTGGATTTTAAACGAAAAATTGGAGATGCATATCTAGTAGTGCACCACACGGATGTACAATCTTTACCAACACTGTTTCACTTTTTAATAAATAATTTTGCGACTTTCATATGCAGAATGATGAAATGATGATATAATAGTTGTTTAAGACAATAAAAAGAGGACTTTTTGTGATTCATTTTATAGATTGTATTACTTTGGTCATAGACCACTAACTAATCACTATATGCTATTTTTAGTTTTTTACCCTTCACTAATTAAACCTTTTATTTTACCATTCCACATTGATGAAAGGTAAAATACTAGAATCAACTATGTATGGCTAAAAGAAGTGGTGTAAATAACAATAGCCTTATCCAAATTCAAGAAGCTTCGACGATTAATAATTGTACTACATTTTATACCAAACACCCCCATTAATAATTGTACCATATTTAATGCCAAATATGATTTATGCTTCATCAAAAAGTTGAGTATTACTGGTCAAGACAAAACAAAAAGATTAAATCATCCATCAACTTTGCTTTAAATGGTTCTCGAATTATCCTTTTTACCACCTTTTTATTCGGTGATATGCTTATAAGATTCTTAAAAAGTCAAATAAAAATCTATATTTCAGATCTTTCGCGGTCAAAGATGAGATATTTTGCTTATTCGAAGGTGCCCTAGACAACTTAGGTAGCCTTAAGCAACAATACGGGCTGTCCAAGTCAGCAAACGAGGTCGTTTTGGTAATTGAGGCTTATAAAGCTCTTCGTGATAGAGCCCCATATCCCATAAACCAAGTTGTGGGCCACCTTGTTGGGAATTTTGCATTTGTTGTGTTTGACAAGTCAACTTCTACTTTATTTGTGGCAACCGTAAGTCATGATTCCCCACCTAATTTTTTACTGTGATGATTATATTACTTTAAGATAGGATTAATTATTTAATAATTAAGTGGTGTTGGTGATGATAATGACAGGATCAACATGGTAAGGTTCCTTTGTATTGGGGAATCACTGCTGATGGGTGTGTTGCATTTGCTAATGATGCTGATTTGCTCAAAGGTGCTTGTGGCAAGTCCCTTGCTTCATTCCCTCAAGGTGCCATTTTGTCCTTTTTTTCTTTATAAATATAATTAAAAAATTATAGTATGTGAATAATATACTACTTTTAATAAAATGAAAAAAATAAGAGGTGATTTGCACACTACATAAATTAGTACGAAACACCACATGATAGAATATTACTAATTGTTCGTATAGTATACAAATCACTTCTCATTAAAAAAAAATATTTACGTCATCTTTTACATGTTTATTTTATAAGTTAATATTATATTATCATACATCTTTTACCTATTAAAGATAAATATCAAGGTTCTAAAAAACGCGTTACGGCGGCGTGAGTAGCGACTCTGCCGTACGAGGGGTGACGGAAGATAAAATGCGATAAGGCGGCATAAGGCGCGCTTTATCGCTGAGTTTTTGAGCCGCATTAAAAATTCGATTTTTAACACAAATGATCTTTTTATAAAATTATAAATTTAGATGTAATATTTAATATGTCAATTTTACATATAAATATCATATAAATCAATATATGCATAACTTAATATGCATGTATATAAATTATACTCCTCCGATTCAAAATAAGTGACACACTTTCCTTTTTGGGGTGATTCAAAATAAGTGACACACTTTGAAAAATTACCTTATTTGGAAAAAATAGTGGGACCCACACCCACTAACTATTTACTTTAACAAAGTAAAATGACTCCTTTACCCTTACTTTTTACTTTCTAAACATCATTAACTCCACTTTATTCAAAAGGTGTGAGACTCATTCCCTACTAATCATCCAGTTAATCTAATTTAATCATCATTATAATCTTTTGCCTCAAAAACCGTGAAACCCAAACTGTGTCACTTATTTTGAATCGGAGGAAGTATTTAAAATCCTCCTCACTTTTTTTTTTCACTTATTCGTATAAAGGATGCTTCTACTCCACGGCGATCGGAGAGCTGAGATGCTACGAAAATCCCAAGAACAAAATCACAGCCGTTCCTGCAACCGAGGAAGAAATATGGGGAGCCAAATTCATGGTAAACATACATTCACTCATAACGCATAATTTTAATATCGGTGTCATTTTCGACTCTATATTATAGTAATTTCTAGAGTATATATCCTGTGGCTCCCCAATATAAAACTCCATTATTTCATTAGATCAGGTATATGTTACTTTAAAGTGTCACATGAAACATGACATTTTTGTCGTATTTATTTTAGGTCGAAGGTCCATCGGTTATCACAGCCACAGAGTAAACATATCTCCATAGACCATTACTTGATCCACAACTTTTTATCCGTAATTCAATTATCAAGATCGTGACAAAAACCTGCGAGGGTCCCGCTTATTGGAGCAATACTTTTAATAGGATGATAAACAGATGTTTGGTTTTTTTTTTCTTTTTTCTTTTATGGAGGCTGTAGTTTTCACCTTTGTATGTCGGTATGTGTACAGGGACATGTCGTTTATGTAATAAAGTTTGGGTAGAAGACATAAATGTATAATGTATGGTTGTGATCTATTTGTCGGTAGTTTGTGTTGGTTTGCGCTGATATTGTAAGGTACCAAAAAAATCTTCAACCAATCATAATTTGGAAAATAATTAATTAAGAAAAACTTTCTTCCTACAATTCACCTTTGTAGCATATGATAACCGGGCTAGAGCTCTGCACAAATCTGTTGAAAAACCGATCCGACTTTGAAACCGGATCGGATTCGGTCAAGAGTGGTCAAAACTGATTTGGGTTGAAACGAGATTCAGAGCGACAGATTGATATTAGGTTGGAAATATTTTTTTGTACATTTACCATCCGAATCACTTATAAAATATCTAAATCCAGTTTTTCACAATTCAGTTTTCAAACCGGTTTTTTCACAGATACTCGAACCAATCACAATATGGATGTTTCGAGTCCGATGTGGTATGCCTCAATTCGATTTTATAACTAATTTTGGATCACGAGTCAGTTTTCTGCCCACCTTCTAAACAGGGTACGGCAGGCGCCCTAGGACTATAACGGTTCTATAACGAGCCAATACATATCTTATAATTAAACATAGTGTCTCATAATTATTTGGGCTTTGAAGTGTTGGTTAAATCGTATTTGAATAAAGCCCACAACGTTTTACTTGAAGAGGCCCGATAATCAAACAAAGCTCGCTCTCAAATCTTAAGTCCTACTCGTGGGATAAAATCATAAAAGTCTCAAACTAGGGGTGACCTCGGTTTAAAAACCGAATCGAACTGAAATCGATAGAATTGAAATCGAAAACGATGAATTTTCAAAACCGAAACTGAACTAATAACATGTTATCGGTTTTGGTTCGGTTCGGTTTCGGACTGGTTCGATTTCGGTTCGGGTTTTTTAGGCCAAATGTTCATCATTATCTCAAAACCGAACCGAACCGAAACCGAAAACGATGAATTTTCAAAACCGAAACCGAACCGATAACATGTTATCGGTTTTGGTTTAGTTCGGTTTCGGTCGATTTTGATTTGGTTCGGTTTTTTCGGCCCAAATGCTCACCCTATCTCAAACAGTCTACCTTTTCATTCACTTGCTTTATGGGTTATGACAAGAGGGTGATATTTGCCGTGTATTCTAATGTTTACTAATTTTGGAATTTTTATATTGTAAAATCGTAGCATTTACACAATACCTCTTATTTAAAAGAATTAAGTATTATTGTATATGTTTTTAACGAGCGATATAGAGCCCGTGCGTTGCTACGAGGTTGTAAAGCGTTTATTTTCTTAAGTAAAAATTATATTCAGTTTATGTTAGATTTGATTTTTTTATTTGCATTTATGATTAAAAAAAAAAATTGTAGTGTCCTATCATATAACAATATAACAATAAAAATAAGAGCGTTTACAGTAAAGTAAAAGTAATAATAGTATTACTGTTAATTTTTAAAGTTTAAGAAAGTGAAATGGAATGTGTAAATGGCTAAATGCATAAGAAATGAGATGCAATACACTTTACCTTTATTGCTTCAATCATCTATTTATTACTCTATTAATGTGTTATTATCTTATGAGGTGATGTATTAAATGTATTTTATAATATACTTGAAAAGTTTAATAATATTGAATAATCTTATCGTATGTCTATAGGGCACACATTAGGAGAAATTTATGTAATAAATAAAGAAACTCAGGTCAAATATTTTTTAGTAAACAAAAAAAGTAATTTTTTAAATAAGGCTAAAACTATAAATTATAAAATTTAAAGGTTAAAATATGAATTATAGATGTTTGATAGTTAAAATTAAGAATTTTAAGTTTTTAGCAGAAAATGCATTAGTAATAAAAAAATGAATAATGTTTTCTAAATGAGAAAAATAATCTAAATAATAAGACTCGAAATTTGGTGGCTTGGATAGATGAAAAGCACCTAACCCATGTCATCTCCGAATGTTAATTGTTAAATCTATGCATGCTATCCTATATAGGGGGTGTTTGGGAAAGCTTATCTAAGAGTGCTTATGGCTTATAAGCTTATATAAGCTTAAATAATCACTTTGAAAAGGGATTATTTAGGCTTATATAAGCTTATAAGCTATAAGCACCCTTATATAAGCTTTCCCAAACACCCCCATAGTACGGAGTATTTGATATAAACATGCGCAAATTAGCATTTCTCCCATCTACTGTTCACGGCGCACATTTGTATATCACAAATGTATATAAGAGGAATAGTACTTTACATATGTATATATTGCCACTTTTACCTATCGGCTATCGCAGTACATAAGTTTAATGAGGTAAGTGCTGAAAAAACACATTATTTAAAGCTTAAAAAGCCAAAATATATTTCCTATAAATCATCAGGTATTGTTAGAAGCTAGGGTTCTCTACTTTCAATCTTTTGATGAATGTTATTTCTTGTGCTCACAGCTGAAATATGATAACAAATGCATTTAGACCATTCCTTAAACAACAACTAGTAATAAACATTAAAATTTAAAACACAGGTTGATCCAACCATAAGATTAATCGTAAGAGTGATCAAAATGTAACATCTCTACATTCTGAAATCTGAATACATGATAAAACACTAACAAAAATTCCTATAGTGGTGACCAACCCGAGACAAAATACCTTTTTTGAAAAATTAAAATTTTAATACTTATATTAAGATATATAATTCATTAAAATGACTAAATTAAAACGGTAATTAATTTTGACTAAATTAAAAAGGTAATATAATAGAAAACTAATTTGTGCGAGTATGCTAATTATGATATACTGGTCCACATTATTATTGGGCCAAAATAATATTTTTTATACTATTAATATGTATGTCTAAAAAGAAAAGGTGATTAAAATTACAAATAAAAAGGTGATTAAAACTTATAATAGTATGACAAAACATAAGATGATTAATCTAGTCAGTTTACTTTTTTTTTTAATAATTCATAGGATGCAACTTATACTCAATTAAAAATTATTTCCCAGTGGACCATGACTTATATTGATTAACATTTATAATATTGAATTTTTAATTTTAATCTTATTATAAAAGATATTTAACTATTCAATTAGCTACACATCAAACCAAATATTACGACAACAGGAACTATAGTTTATTGATATTTATTCATTATTTAATGCGTCTATTTCCGCACTATATATACTGTCACATAGCGTATTAGGTATTTACATCGTTATTATAATTTCCTATTTCGATCAAATTATCTCTCACTTCCAAACCCTAGCTAATTCGTCTCTTACTATCCGCTACTCAATCAAATTACGAGCAACAGGTTTGATCTCTACTTCAGTAAATTATTCGATTAATCGCACGAAATTTCGCTAATTTTACTCGATTGCTTGTATTTTCAGATAATTCTTCGAATTTCTTTCCAGTTGATTACCTTTTGGGGGTTCGATCGAAGTAGCTTGAAGTCGCTAAAGAGAATACGAGGTATATAATCAGTTATCTTTTTATATAAGCCCTAAATTTGGAGTTGTTTCTCGATTATTATTTTCGTCTGAGCGTAATATTTGCTGAAACTTGTGCTTCTGTTGTGTATATTTTTTAATTGTTTTATCTGTTTAGATTCATAAATTTACTTATCCAAACCTATACAGTTTTTAGCATCGAAGAGCAAAGAGTGCTGGTGCTAATTTGGTATATAGTAAGTTTAGGTACTAGACAATATTAGGAGTAAATCTTTCTTCTTTTTGGTTGTTTATTTCATTCCTAAATCATTCAAATGCAAGATGATAGGGGTGTGTTCTAGTGCAGAACCATAACATATGCATGCATACTTTGAAAGAGGTAGTGTGTGATAAATGATTCATCTTTTATTTTATTTTATTTTTTTATATATATCTTTTTTGGTTTAACTGATTGAAAACATCATCCAGTTTCATGTGTGTTAGTATCTGTTAAAATTGGGGGATTGTTATGTTATGTTCATTCCAATCTATGTTGAGTGGATTTACTTTCATGTTTAAATTACTGTGTTCTGTGTATGGAAGTAAGTACTTCAATCATCTTAAATGTTTAGTTGTTTGCTGATTCTCAATTTTTATTTTGACCATTTAGTCAACACAATGGATCAACAAGGGCACGGGCAGGCCTCAGGAATGGGGGCAGTTGGTAGCTCAGCCCAAATGCCATACAACATGCCACCCTACCCACCCAACCAAATGATGGGTATCCCAACCCCTTCATCAGTTGGCGGGCCAGTCCCACCATCCCAAACATCCGGGCTCCCATCACCCCCGGCGCAATTGGCCCAACAACAACTCGCCTACCAACACATCCACCAACAACAACAGCAACAACTTCACCAACAACTCCAAAACTTCTGGTCAAACCAATACCAAGAAATCGAACAAACAACCGATTTCAAAAACCACAGCTTACCATTAGCAAGAATCAAGAAAATCATGAAAGCAGATGAAGATGTGAGAATGATATCAGCTGAAGCACCGGTTATATTTGCACGTGCATGTGAGATGTTCATCCTAGAGTTGACTTTAAGGTCATGGAACCATACTGAAGAAAACAAAAGAAGAACTTTGCAGAAGAATGATATTGCAGCTGCAATTACAAGAACTGATATATTTGACTTTTTAGTTGATATTGTACCTAGAGAAGATTTGAAAGATGAAGTGATTGCTTCTACAATGCCTAGAGGTGGGCCCCTTCCACCAAGTGAGGGTGTACCGTTTTACTATATGCCGTCGCCACAGGTTGGCGGGTCAGGGATGTATATGGGTAAACCCGTGGATCCTCAAGCTCTGTATGGGCAGCAGGCCCGCCCGTATATGGCTCAACCTATGTGGCCACAACAGCAGCAACAAGAACCACAGGAAGATGCTTAAAGCAGGTATTTTTGAGATCTTGTTTGACTTTAATGTATGGAGTCAAATTTGGTGGCTTGCGATGCATTAAATACTAATAGTGACATTTATTTGATGATTTGTGGTTTACAGGGGAGTTGCAAGAGACGAGCATGGGGCATTTGTATTATTTAAGGTTAAAATTTCATGTGGTTGATTAGGAATGAATGCATGTAGTCACGCTTACCTTAACTTAACTATGTCTCTCTCTCCTTAACAATATAGTATTGCTGTTGTGGGTTGAAATTGCCCTCTAGTTTGTGTGGTAGTTGCTTATTTCGGTTGAATACATGTTTGACCTTTAACGACTCTCCCATTTTTAAGCCGAATATTATTGGTGGTTCATTACCAAAGGGCTTATATGTGTAGTGTTAGTTGTGTACATATTTTTCTTTCCGAAGATTAATGATTATTTGTGGTTTGTTGGTCCCTGGTCCAATTCAGAGGTGGTAAAATGGGTACAATAATGATAATATTACAAGTGAAATTGAATTGCTTACTACTACATCTTTTTATGCATAAAATGATTGATTAATTGTCAATATTAAAGATGTACTATGCGGAGTTTCTTTAAATGTTTTACACTAGTAGTCTCTTCTATAATTACTATAATTACAACCAACATGAATTCTGCAATGCCCAAGGCTTCAATTACCCTCTTGTTAGTGCTATTATTTCATTCAACGTCCACGTTTTATTGTCACCATTAAACTAAAATATAATGTTTACTTTAAAATTTGTATAAATTCACTAGCCGACAAATTCACATAAAAATATATCCATAAATGGTTTGTTAGAAACTTTATAGCGTTTTCCTTATTCTTTTGTAAACATGTTTTGATAGTCTTCTTGTTCATAAAAAAAAAATAAAAAAAATACATACTCTGATTCTGATGCAGTAAATTGAGTAAATATCACATAAAAATGGAGAACTATATATAAATTTGATACCAAATACATAAATACGAGAATTAAAGGGTCAATTTCACAAAGGGATGGTCAAATTCACAAGAGACTTAGATATTAATTGTGA
This sequence comes from Calendula officinalis, assembly GCA_963853835.1. Lineage (NCBI taxonomy): Eukaryota > Viridiplantae > Streptophyta > Magnoliopsida > Asterales > Asteraceae > Calendula > Calendula officinalis. Next base: position 75,913,611 of record OY970829.1, read on the forward strand.
ATTAGTAGTTTTAGTATTATAAGGATTTAGATATTCATTAGCATCAATGGAGACGACTTGGAGGTAAGACCCAAACTCATTAGGTCTTAACTATTTTCTAGAAACCGTGTCTCTGTCCACCAGCTGTCACCAATAATACAAATTATTTTGCACGTAATTCTTGCTACAAGAATTATTATGATGTGGGAAGATATTATTATCTCCAAATAGACACCTGCCTCAAGTCAGGAGAGATAATACTATCTGTATCCATGTCCATAGCCATGTTCTTCCCTACCAATCAGGAGTCGTTAGATTCACCACAACCATGCCGCCAACTTACATTTTCAGAGATTCAGGTGGCAACCGACAACTTTGATGAATCATTGTTAATTGGATATATGATGAATGGAACTCTTGCAGATCGGCTCCACAAAGGCAAAGCTCCTCTAACTTGGGTAAGAAGACTCAAAATATGCCTAGGGGCTGCTCGTGGGCTAGAGTATCTTCACACTACCACGGGTATTAAGCCAGCAGTTATACATCGTGACGTCAAAAGCTCAAATATATTGTTAGATACCAATTGGGCAGCAAAGATTTCCGATTTTGGATTATCAAAAGTAGGTCCAATGAATCAACCATCCACTATTTATGTTAACACTAATGTGAGAGGCACATCTAGATCCAGATTACTATCAAACGGGTAGACTGACTAGAAGGTCAGATGTGTATGCCTTTGGAGTTGTGCTATTTGAAGTTTTGTGTGGGAAATAAGCTGTTTTTGAAACTGTTGACGAGGAGGCCATGGGTTTAGCAAGTTGGGCTCAAGACTCTATAAAAGAAGGTAGGCTAAAGCACATCGTTGATCCTAATATAATGGGGACTGTGTCTTCTAAATGTTTAAAGGAGTGCGCACAACTAGCAAACAAATGTTTGCATAGTAATCCAAAACAACGCCCTACGATAGCCGAGGTTGTGGTGGGTCTTGTGTCTATCCTAGCTGTAAGCGAGAAAACTAATAACACGTTGCTTTCTATTGACAAAAAAGTATTTGGTAGAAAGGTTCCAGCATTTCTCATTCCATCCAATCGAGAAAACTCAGGTATATATAATGGTCAGGCACAATAATTTTTAATATGATTGAAGAAGAGTATTAAGTTCAATTTTTGAATAAAAGTGACTTTAGGATGATGGTTTGGCCCTATTAAAGATCGAACATTACCCAAATTGACCCATTTCCTATGTAAAGGTCGAAATTGACCGTCTCTTTGTGAAATTTTTTCAGGTAATCTTTCAGTGCCATAACAAGTACAATGAACGGCTTTTAAAATAAATAACTGATTTGTTTACGGAACAAAGACGACATTCTTTAATTTATTATATGATCTAGCTATTCACTTTCTTCCATCGCATCCATTTCAAATTAACAGCTTGTTATTTGTTGAATTTATAGTTGGAAGTTTAAAATCCTTGGGTATGTACCTCTACACTGTCGGAGGTGAAGACCGAATATTACGCCGGTTTGATTTTAAAACCATAGTTGATGCAACTGAAAATTTATCTCATGCTAATAAGGTTGTAGGTGATTTTTATTATCGCAATATGTATAAGGTATCCATAATCATGTGTCTATTTATATTTAAAGGTCTTATATTGCTAGACATTCCTACTTGGTTTCTCCTTTCAGGGAAGACTACAAAATGGTCAACGTATTACAGTTGTTCAATATGAACCAAATGCTTCCGTAAGAGTATACGAAGAATGTATGAATGAAGCATCGATACATGTAAAGGTTGAACATGAGAGTTTGATTCAATTACTAGGATATTGCATCCAAGGAACAAATGTGTGCCTCCTCTATGATTTTGCGCCATATGCAACTCTGCATCACTTGATATTTGGTACATATTTCCATATTTGAAATTGAGAGAGTTTATGAATTGATTGTACATTGATTTATGAATATACATATGCCTTATATAATACATTGAGAGTAACTAACGTATAGACTATTTAGGAAATACAATAAGTGTAAAACAAACTCTCCTAAGTTATAGGAGAGTCAAGATCGGCTCTATCACCCCCCCCGCAAGCTAAGTGGGGGAGGTCCAACATGTAGCTTGGTGCGGAATTCTTCAAACAACGGACGGGGAAGACTTTTAGTAAAAATATCGGCTAGTTGTAGTTCGGTTGGAACATACTGAGTGAGCAGGCGTCCGGAGAGAACTAATTCACGTACAAAGTGATAATCAATATCAATGTGTTTAGCCCGTTTGTGAGAGACTGAGTTTTGGCTTAGAAACAAGGCACTACGATTATCACATAATATCGTAGGACAAGAGGACGGCAGAACATGCAATTCTTTGAGTAAATGTGTGATCCAAACTATTTCTGCCGCAATATTTGCCAGAGCACAGTATTCTGATTCACAGCTCGAGCGAGAGACCGTTGGTTGCTTCTTTGCACTCCAAGAAACAAGATTACCACCTAAGAAAATAGAGTAACCATAAGTAGAACGACGTGTCTCAATACAGCGCGCCCAATCTGCATCCGAGTAACCAAGAACCGTAGGTGATTTTGAGTGATCAAAAGTCAATCCATATGATAATGTGCCCTTTACGTATCTTAGAATTCGTTTAACCGATTGAAAATGTTCAATTGTTGGAGCGTGAAGAAATTGACTAGCTTGATTAACAGCGTATGATAGATCGGGACGTGTGATGGTAAGGTATTGAAGAGCTCCAACTAATGATCTATATAATGTGGGATCGGTGAAGGGAGTGCCTTGAGACGTAAAATATGTCGTGGTGGACAAAGGAGTGCCAACAGGTTTCGAGTCTAGTAACTTTGCTCGAGTTAAAATATCAGTGGCATATTTCGATTGACTTAGGAATAGACCCGTGTTGGTGTAAGTAACTTCTAAGCCAAGAAAATAATTAAGTCGACCAAGATCCGTGATGGAGAATTCTTTGTTGAGACGAGAAATAAAGTGACGTATTGTTGATGTATCGTTACCGGTGAAGATTATATCATCAACGTACACCAAAAGATAAAGAATGCATGAATCTTTTTTTGAAAACAAATAACGATGTATCGGACTTGCTACATGTGAAACCGATTGCAATGAGAAACGTGCTAAGTCTTTGAAACCAAGCACGCGGGGCTTGCTTGAGACCGTATAATGCCTTTTTAAGATGACACACATGATTTGGGAATTTTGGATCAATAAAACCGGGAGGTTGTTCCATAAATACGGTGTCAGTGAGATTGCCATTTAGAAAGGCGTTTTTCACGTCTAATTGATGAAGTTCCCATTTGTTCAAAATAGCAAGAGAGAACAATTCGAATTGTTGATGCTTTAACAACGGGACTGAATGTGGCATGATAATCAATGCCGGGAACTTGCGTAAAACCTTGGGCAACAAGTCGCGCTTTAAAGCGATCAATCGTACCATCTGCGTGAAATTTCGTACGAAATACCCATTTAGAACCAACTACATTAGCATTTTTAGGACGAGGAATGAGTGACCATGTGTCATTTTGATGCAAGGCAGCCATTTCATTTGACATAGCATTGAACCACTTAGGTTTTTAACAGCGGACTTAAAGCCTCGTGGTTCAGTGGTGGCCAATAGAGCGGTATGAAGTGGTGATGCTAAAAGATGTGCGAGGTCTGCTTTGTGACGGGGTTTAAATATGCCATCTCGAGACCTAGTAGTCATCGGATGGTTTGATGTATGAGGTTGGGGCGGGTTAAGAGGGGGTTGTGGAATAGCAGCCGGTATATTAGGATTATTAGGTAAGGGAGAAGGTGGAGGTGAAATGTTTGGTGTATTTGTGGGTGGCGATGGTGGATCAGTAGGTGGATCCGGTGGAGTTGGCAAAATGGTGGTAGATATTTGAGGTGTATTAGGGGTGGAGGAATGTGTAGGGCATAAGTGACATGGGTTATGGGTAGATGTAGATATTGGGGGTGTGGGAACAGTTGGCGTGGGTGAGGGGGTTGGCATATTTGGTGGCATGGGAATGTTGTCACAATAGGTAGAAAAAACCGATGTAGCATCTGTTCCAGTGGGTAATGGCAAACCCAAATATGGAAAATTATGTTCATCAAATTGAGCATGACAAGTCGTGTAAATTCGTCCGGTTGATAAATCTAGACAACGATAACCCTTATATTGAGTAGAATACCCAATAAATACGCATGGAGAGCTACGATGAGCAAGTTTGTTTATTGAATAATCTCTCAAATAAGGATAAACACAGCTGCAAAAAACCTTAAAATTACCGTAATTAGGAGTTGTTGAAAATAATAATTCATACGGTGATTTGTTGTCTAGAACTTGTGTTGGTAGACGGTTGATAATGTATGTTGCCGAGCTAAAAGCGTGTGTCCACATAGATGCAGGAACATGTGAATTGAACATCATAGCCAAACCAGTTTCAGTAATATGACGGTGTTTCCTTTCGGCACGACCATTTTGTTGAGGCGTATAAGGACAAGAAAGACAGTGTAATGTCCCATTGTCTACAAATAATGATCGTACTTTGGCATTTACAAACTCGGTTCCACCATCAGATTGAAAATTTTTTATTTTGCAAGAGAATTGAGTTTGAACCAAGTTGACAAATGCTTGAAGAGTCACAAAAAAATCTGATTTGGCTTTTAATGGATAAAACCAAGTGAATCTGGAAAAATCGTCAATAAAAACCACATAATAGCGATATCCATCTGTAGAAACAATTGGGGAGGGACCCCATAAATCACAATGTATCATATCTAAAACATTTAATGAACGTTTAGGATTAAGATCAAATGCTAATCGTTTACTTTTTGACAATTGACATGAAGAGCAAATTATCGGGTTTGGTAAAACAGATGAAATTGATAAACAACCAATTTTATTAAGTAATGAAATAACATCAAATGAGGCATGCCCCAAACGTTTATGCCAAAGTTCAAAAGATGCTTTTATTTTCTTAGATGAAATACTCGCTAAATAGGCGTGTTTGCCTTGATGCAACACATAGAGGCCGTCCTTACTTCGTCCCTGAGCTAGAGGCTCCTTTGTGGTCCGATTCTGAATTGTAAAAATACCATCAGAAAATAAAACATCAACGGGGTTATCATGAGTCAATTTTGGTACGGATAATAAATTCTTTGTAAGTTGAGGGACTACAAGCACATCAAGCAAATTAATAGAAGGATGTATACTGGATGTGCCAATATGAGTGATAGGGGAAGAATTACCATTACCAAAATAAACCTGCTCATTACGCAAATAAGTGGACGCTGTGTTTAAATTTGAAGCAGAAGCAGCCGTATGTGTTGACGCACCAGAGTCAACGAACCAGTCCGGTGAGGTATTCGAAACATTACACTGAGCGGCAAAAGCTTGCGCCAAATGAGCCTGAGATGACGGATTTTGGGCAGCGAATGAGTGTAGATCTGGACACTGATTCGCGTAATGATCGTCTTTTCGGCATAGTTGACAGTGTGGAGGCCGCCTTGGTGTGTTGCTTCGACCACGACCTCGTACAGAACCACCACGATAAGAACCTCTGCCACGAGAATAGTTGGAGTTTCGAGCAGAGGATGTAGCATTAAAGGCCACCGGCGATGGAGCAGAAGTGGTAATGCTTGATAAAAACATTTCGTGACTTTCCGCTTGGGAAAGAATCTGTCGAAATGATGAGCGGGGGCTGATTAAACGTTGAGTGGTAGAAAATGTTTCAAAAGATGAGCCAAGCCCCGAGAGAAACCAGTGTACTTTGCCAGATTCGTCCAATGGATGACCAATAGCATTGAGATGGTCACACACCGATTTGAATTTGCGGCTGTAATCAGCAACAGTGGAAGAACCTTTCTGAAGATGTCGCAAAGAGTCTCGAAGGGTGTGAACCCGTTCAAGAGAATCGTGACTGTAGGTTGTTTCCAAAGCTTTCCAAACGGCGAAAGAGGTGTCATGACCGAAGGTTTCAGCCATGGCCTCTTCCGTTAGAGAAGCTTGGATGAGAATCAGGGCACGTTGGTCAGCAGCTAACCAAGATGCGTAAGCGGGGTTCGGAGAAGAAACGTTATCTGTAACAATGGTGGCCGACGGAGCAGGAACGGAACCATCAACGTATCCTGTCAATTTTTGGTATCCAAGAAGAGGAACCATTTGGCGTTTCCAAAGAAGGTAATTGGAAGACGACAATTTGATTGAAATCATATGAAGAATGGTGGCTAGAGGTAGGGGTGAGTCCGTGGACTCTTGTTCGGTGACAGCCATGGCAAACGAAGAAGAAGAAGAGAGGTGCCAGAAAAGATGGTTTAGGCTGATACCATGAGAGAGTTTATGAATTGATTGTATATTGATTTATGAATATACATATGCCTTATATAATACATTGAGAGTAACTAACGTATAGACTATTTAGGAAATACAATAAGTGTAAAACAAACTCTCCTAAGTTATAGGAGAGTCAAGATCGGCTCTATCAGAAATGTACACCTAATTAAAATTATGATAATTTTCAAGATTTTTTTATTTAATTATTTACGAACCTTGTCAAATATATGTTATGTAATTTGTCTTTGCAGATTGTAATCGTGCTCCCTTGGACTGGAATGCGAGGTATAAAATTATATTAGGTGTTGCTCGGGCGCTTGTTTACCTTCACAACCATGCTACCGTTCGGATCATACATCGTGATGTCAAACCTGATAACATTTTGGTAGATGAAAGTTTGGAACCAAAACTGTTCGGTTTTGACATTGCAATATCCAAAGCAATTAACGAAAACTTTGAAATGGAAACACTTTGTGGGACTCGGTAAGTACATACCCTTTCATCGAATAACCGTCTATTTAAGGTTTAATATTTTTTCTGATTTACCTTTTGTTTTCTCAAAGCAAAAACAATTTGTGTCTTGTGTTGGTTCTATTTTTGTGTTCCTCTGCTTTTTCAAATTCTGATAATATCTCCTCTGCTTTTGGAATAGTGGATACTTGGCACCAGAAGTTTTGAGTACTAATCCTCTGTCAACTAAGATTGATGTCTTCAGTTTTGGAGTGTTGGTTTTGGTAACTATAACTGGACGTAAAGCAAGTGGCATCATAAACGAATACAATGAGACGCTAACGGACTATGTAAGTGTGTTTAATAGTTATAATATTCCATGAATTAAGTAGATGCATCCAATTAATTTTAAAAAATCCAATCCAATACTTTTCGTACACATGATCGACATGAATTTTATAAATGTACTTATAATGTGATTATCATTTTGTAAAAAGAATGAGTTAGTTTTGGAAAATCATTATGGTTTTTTATCATGAGCAAAATCTTTATCTTTTATAGGTGTCATAATCGGAAAGTTTTTTTTATTGACGATGTCATCACTTGAATTATATTTACCATATACTCTATATATCTTTGAACTAATTAATAATTTACTAGGTTTGGAGAAATTGGATGGAAGGAACATGTTCAAACATAATCGATCCGATAATTAATATTGATGGTAATATAAGCTCCATCATAAAATTAATCCACATTGGACTGTTGTGTGTTCAATATGAAGCAACCGACAGGCCAATAATGGAGGAGATTGTTGCCATGTTTCTTGGAAGCTCATCTGCAGCTCTCCCCATCCCAAAAAGCCATGATAAACAATGACTCGGACCCGATTTGTTCTATATCTGATGTATCCGGACCCGATGTACCCGAAAGACCCGATGCCCGATTTCACGAAAAAGTTGGACCGACACCCGAACCGGATTCGGTTATTAGTAATCCGGTTATGGTTTGACACGGGTACAAGTTCATTCTCAGCAACTTGAGATCATAGAAAAAGTCCCTCTCAAGCACCAACGGAGAACTTTTAAATGTTCAACTTGATTATCATTCCAAAATTAAAAGCTCGTCAATGGAGACAACTAGAAGAATATAGTAGATTTATCTCAGCAACTTCTTTCTTAAAATTATATTTAATACTATGTAGTTAAAATAGTATTTAGTTGATCAATTAAAAGTTCTACCGACTCGAATAACACATGGAGTCATGGACTTCACACACGCAAAGAGACATGTTCATTCTTTTGAGTTGCCAGATAATACAAATAGCTGGATGCACATCATTGATTTAGTTTAATAGTTAGTATTATATAAACTGGGTTGAATTAGTTTCAGAATCAATTAAGACTACAAAACCAGCAGAACTCAATCTAAACCATTGATTTTTGAAATGAAATGATCATGAAAGACACATTAATGTATTTGATGAGGGACCCCCAAATATTGGTTTGCATGGATGTCATTCATGCATGTATACATATATGTATATGTTTTCATGTACGTATACATAAGTGTTATCTATACATATATGTATACATGCATGAATGACATCCATGCAAACCAATATTTGAGGGTCCCTCATCAAATACATTAATGTGTCTTCCATGATCATTTCATTTTAAAAATCAATGGTTTAGATTGAGTTCTTCTGTATCTGTAGCCTTAATTAGTTTTGATTCTAATTCTACACTATATAAACTAATTATAATTATACACTAATTATGATACTCCGTATAATATAATATAATTCAACGTCAATATCTTAACCACCAATGTTGACCTGACCAACAATCAGTATGTATTTTTTAGCTATAATTGAAGAAACACCCTTCATAGTTCATATAGCATATTTGGAGTTTGGAGTTACTATCTTACAATCTGAAGTCATTTCTTAATTCTGACATATAATCATGATTTCACCTACCAAACATGAGGCTGGATCATCTTCATTGTTGGAGTCACCACAATCATGCCGTCAGCTTACATTTTCAGAGATTCAAGTGGCAACCAAAAACTTTGATGAATCATTGGTAATCGGACGTGGGGGATTTGGCAAAGTTTACAAAGGAACCATCGAATATGGGGAAAGTCCTTTGACTGTTGCCATAAAGCGGTTGGATTCAACTTCCAATCAAGGAGCAGTGGAATTTTGGGCAGAAGTTAAGATGCTTTCTAAGTTAAGACACTGTCACTTGGTGCCTTTAATTGGATATTGTAAAGATGGAGAAGAATTAATCCTTGTTTACGAATATATGCCAAATGGAACTCTCGCAGATCGGCTCCATACACATCGAGCTCCTCTAACTTGGGTGCGAAGACTTAGAATATGTTTAGGGGCTGCTCGTGGCTTAGATTACCTTCACACTGGTACAGGTATTAAGCATGGAGTTATACATCGTGATATCAAAAGCTCAAATATATTGTTAGATACCAATTGGGCGGCTAAGATTTCAGACTTCGGGCTATCAAAAGTAGGTCCGGTTAATCAGCCTTCCACTTATGTCAACACTCTGGTGAAAGGTACATTTGGATATTTTGATCCGAATTACTATCAAACGGGTAGGCTGACTAGAAGATCGGATGTGTATGCCTTTGGGGTAGTAATGTTTGAACTCCTGTGTGGGGAAAAAGCCGTATTTGAAACTCTTGATGAGGAGGCCACGGGTTTAGCAAGTTGGGCTCAAGACTCTATTAAAGAAGGTAGGCTAAAGCACATCGTTGATCATAATTTAAAGGGGATTGTGTCTTCTAAATCTGTAAGGGAGTTTGCACAACTAGCAACCCAATGTTTGCATAGTAATCCAAAGCAACGTTCTACAATGGCCGAGGTTGTGGTGGGTATTGAGTCTATCCTAGTGGCACACGAGAAAAGTAATAACATGTTGCTTCCCGCGTCAGGTTAGGCTAGAGCACAATCATTATTTATGCTCCTTTTTTTATAAATATATATAATGCTTTAATATGATCAAAGAACAATATTTTTTTTTTTTTTTTGGAAACGGCAAATGAAACAACGGAAGCCTACTCACAATATTCTAGCGAGCACCCCGGGTTCGAGCTCCTTTACAGGGCATACACAGCCTCCATAGGGATATCCAGGGAAAAATCTCCCATAATTGGCACCACAAGAGGTGTTTACATGATTCGAACTCCAGACCTCACGCCTCATATGAGATTAAAACCCATGCATCAATCCAGCAGAGCTAGACATTAACTTCAATTTTTTAATAAAGAAATTTTAGGATGATGGTTTCGACCCGTTCCCCTTTTAGCTGTATTGTTTAGTTTGGCCCAGTTGACCCATTTCTAAGTAAAGGTCAATATTAGCACCTCTACGTGACGAGGTCTATGTGTGTATTCGGAAATCTTTAAATGCCATGAGGAGTGCAACGAATACCCCCTTGTTTCGCCCGGCTTCTAAAACGAATAACTGATATGTTCACTTTATTCCATCACATCCATTTCAAATTAACATCTTGTTATTTGTTTGGACTTGTAGTTGTTAGTTCAAAATCCTTGGATATGTACCTTTGCACTATTGGAGGTGAAGACCGGATATTACACCGGTTTGATTTTAAAACCATCGTTGATGCAACTGAAAACTTCTCAGAAGCTAATAAGGTTGTAGGTGATACATTTGAACGCTGTATGTACAAGGTATCCATGTGTCTAATTATATTTACAGGTTTTATAGGTTTTTCTTGTTGTTTGTTAGACACTCCTACTTGGTTTCTCGTTTCAGGGAAGGCTACAAAATGGTCAACATATAACAATTGTTCAATATGGACTACATGCTTCTGTAAGAGTATACAGAGAATGTACGAGTGAAGCATCAATACTTATAAAGGCTGAACATGAGAGTTTGGTTCAATTACTTGGATATTGTTTTAAAGGAACAAATGTGTACCTCATCTACGAGTTTGCACCATATGCAACTCTGCATCACTTGATATTGGGCAGATATTCCCGTTTGACAGGTACAAATTGTGTTGGTGATTTATATCACCAATATTATTTAAGTGTAATGGGATAAACTTGTACTTAATAGAGACTTAAGTGTAATATACCTCTCTAATGATAGTGGGTATAAATACGTAGACCTTCAATGTAAAATCTAAGCTTTGTAATCATTTGGCACATCTAATGCAAAGCGAATCTCATTTTTCTCTCTAATCTCTCTCATAACATCTCTCTATATCTAAATGAATCTTTGCTCCATCATATAATTTATCAATGGTTTCACTTTAATACTAACCTCATTAGACCCACACAAAAATGGTTTCCAAAAGTTGTATGATCTATTATGCAGAAAAATGCCTTATACATACATTAGTGTATAACTTGAACCTCAACGGATTATGGCTTCTAATCAAATTGGAATAGGACCATTTCAATTTGGAAATGCTTCAACGTTACATCCAAATAATTCATCAAAGATATCCATCTCTTATCCCACTTGTATAGCTCTTTGTAAATTTCTTAAGACAATTTTTTTCTACATGGTTTGTCAAGGGGAATATGTTGAAGGTCTGTTATGGACCTATGGTTCTCTTGCATGTGTTCCTGTTTCTTTTCGATAGTCTTTGTTTTGCTAACAAGTGATCTGGTTTGTTGCGGTTTTGCTACAAGATCGATATGCAATTAGAAAGTTGATCTTTCTTTTACATACATATTGAATGATATATTGCGATTTCTATATTGTTGGGTGGGTAACGATCCAAAATGGGTTTGACTTGAAAAGGCTCACTTTCAGAACGTAGTGAGTGAGATCAGGCTGGCGCATAAGCCCTTTTATTGTTCATTTTTTATATATAACTAATGCATTAATCATGATTGAAATCATGATTGAAAAAACAGTGGTAACTTGAATAAAACAAATTTTAAGATAATGGTTAATTCCCCTTTTTTGTTAAATTGTTTAGTTTGACCCATTTGACACGATGGAGATTAAACATTACCCAAATTGGCCCTTTCCCCAAGTAAAGGTTGAAATTGCTACCTCTGGGTTGATTGTTTTGGAAACCTGTGTAACCTCATGGGATATTGTAAGTTTGTGGGGTTTCATCTTAAAACGAATTGGTTGTAAGAGAAGTAGCGCGAGATCCTTATAAACACATTACAGATTCATTGTGTGTCCAATGTGGGACATTACTCAACACGCCCCCTCACGCGGCGTGGACTTTGCCGGGCCGTGAGCCCCAAATCCGCCAAGATCGACGACTGAGATCTATTCTCGCATTCTCACCCAATATATTAATTCTCAAATGAATTCATTCCTATATATCATATTATATTATCCTAATATATATCATACATAAATTCGAATATTTTACAATTATTGGATTATAAATATAGCTACATATCAGAATATATATCATACATAAATTCAAATATATATCAGAATCTGAATCATAATTGTAGCCTACAATCCCTACATAATAAGAGTTTATATATATACATACGGTCATACGGAGTTTATATACATACATACATGATTGAAGTTTACCTGAGAATCAAAATCTGAATCAGACATTGTCTCCAGGAGAGAAATAGAGAAGAGAAACAGACGGTCGCCATGAAAAGGGTAGGCTGAAGAAGATTGTTGATTGTAATTTAGAGGGAACAATATCCTCTAAATGTTTAAAGAAGTTTGCAAAAGTAGCTAAACGATGTTTGCATATACGTTGTGAGGACCGTCCAACAATGGCCGAGGCTGTCAAGGAACTTGAGTCTATCCTTGCTTTACAGGAGGAAAAAAAGGAAAAAAATTGGTGCGAAGTTAACAGATATTGTCTTTAAATCAAAGAGGGAAATTTCAGGTCTATAATATAATACCTGAAATTTCCCTCTTTGATTTAAAGACAATATTTGTTAACTTCGCACCAATTTTTTTCCTTTTTTTTCCTCCTGTAAAGCAAGGATAGACTCAAGTTCCTTGACAGCCTCAACCATTGTTGGACGGTCCTCACAACGTATATGCAAACATCGTTTAGCTACTTTTGCAAACTTCTTTAAACATTTAGTGGATATTGTTCCCTCTAAATTATTACAATCAACAATCTTCTTCAGCCTACCCTTTTCAATGGAGTTCAGAGCCAATTTTGACAAATTTCATTGATCTTCACCGAGACCAGTTTCTAAGGCTTTCCCCCCGCACAAAACTTCTAATAATATCACCCCGAAGGCAAAAACATCTGACTTTAGAGATGGTATAGGAATCGGGATCAAAATATGCATACGTTCCTTTAACATGGGTTAAACTTTGGTTTGTTTGACATATTTTGGTCTGGACAAACCAAAATCAGAAACTCTGGCAACCCAATTACCATCTAACAAAATGTTTGTGCTTTTCACGTCGCGGTGTCTACGACTGGTACAACTGTGGAGGTAATTTAATAAGGTTATTATGAGCCTTTGTATCCAAGTTAGAGTAGTAAGCTCTTTGTGTAGACAATCTGCTAAAGTGTCATTAGACATAAATTCATAAACAATGATTTTTCTTGGCCTTCAGTGCAATAACCAATTAAAGGTACCAGATGGTCGTGTCTTAATTCAGACAATGATACGTGACCGGATTTCATGCTCATGTGTGAAGACCATATCAAAATTTGTTAGTTGCATGCATTTACCCCACTAAAACATTTCTTTTATGTTTCCTTTTCAATTTCCTAAAATCTAGTTAGCATAACCCACGTAGAGTTAAGTCTCATCTTTCATTTTTAGGTAGTTGCTTTTCTTTTACTTTAAATACTTGTAATCTGCATTTGACGAAGGGAATATAAATTTGTTGAAAAGTTATTAGTTTCTTATCTATAATTCTTGGGAGATTAGCCATCTCCAATTGGCTTTATTCTTGGGAGATTGACCATCTCGAACCGGTCTTCTATCAGACAATATGAATATTGTGATGATGATGCTTCAGCATCATGAGGAAGAGATGAAAACGACATAATTATACGGTTGATGTCATGTGACATAAAAACAACTTTATTTTCTTGCAATTCTCCGTTATTTTCATCCTCATTTTTATTATCAGAATGAGCAAGTAATGCAATGGCGTGGTCTTGTTTCTTAAGAGTAACTTTTCTAGCATGTTGTAACGATTTATGAAATTTTCTTCTTCATCGTCTTTGTTTTGAATATTAACAATGGTTTGATCCATCTGTAGTGCTTTTGATGCTTTTAAGATTTGCAAATTTGAATGCATTGTTTCTTTTCTTATGTCACACCCCGCCAAAAGTGGTCTGCGGAAGAACGGGCGTGCGACTTCACAAGTATACATAAGCATATGATCATTGCAAACAATAATTAGTTTTCAACACTTGATAAATGTTTGATAAAAGTGATGCCACCAAAAGTTAAAGTAAACATAGTAGTTTAAATCCAAAACATAGTTTAATAGAATGAAATAAAAAGAAGTTTACGTTTCCTTATCGCCGGAACCTTGCTGCGTTTGTTGCTCGTTTTGCTTGCTTTAGGTAGGAGAGATAACCAGACGAAGGTATTTACTTGAATCGTTTCTTTTAATTAGACACGTTTGTGGTTCGTCTTACCGTTTCTTCTTCGGTGTGTTTTTCTGCTCAGTTTCCTCGCCATCTCCGGTGACCAGAAACCTTTTCTTCCGGCGATCTCCTTGGTTCTCCAGCGACAGCTCAACGTTCCGACAGTCTCCTGTATTCGGTCTCTTCTTTTCTCGCTCGATAGGTATAATAGCTTGAACTCTTTTGTTTTCATGCTGTCTTGATCTCGTTTATGTCTCTTATCGTGCACACACACATGCGGGTATTCATTCGTATGGTAGTGTACGTGTGTACTGTGTGTATTTGGGGTGTCTCGAGTGATGCATACGTGAGTATTGGTTTGGGTAAACTTTTGGTGTGTGTTTGTGTTGTGGTGTGTGCCTCATGATTTTGATTGTGAAAGCTGTTTTCCGGCCAAATTTGCAATCGCCGGCAACCTAAGCTGCCGGTATTTCTTACTGCCGTCACAAGCCGTAACCCACATAGTCACATACTGCCATCTATTTTCGTTTTTATATTAGCCCAGTTTATAATCCAACAACAGCCCTTTTAAATTTTTAAGCCACCTGAGTTTTAAATGCATTTGTAATATGTCCGACCCAATTCAAAAATTTCAGCCCAGCAGACAAAATTCGAGTCCAGTTTTGTTTCTAAAATAAATCAGTCTACTATTTTAAATTCAACCCAATCAAAAATCGCTGGCCATTGAAATCTCGAGAGCCCAGACCTTTAGCAAGACCCAAATTGAATATTAAACACAAATCAGTTTTTGTTGAAATAATAATTAGTTATACTGATTAATAATTATTTAAAGTTATGCAAAGTTAATATCCAAAGTTAATAAATCAGTTTTTCTTAAATACAAATCGGATATATTGATTTATTATTTATCCAAAGTTAATTATATATACTTATTAATTATTTAATAAATAATATCTACTTAACTGCCAAGTTTTTACTTAATAATCAATTATTATTATGTTAGCTATTTATAATTATTTAAATTTATTTTATTTAATAATTATCTATGTATCAAAACTAGCCACTTTCGGTTGAAGTGTATCTATTTCCAAAACTTGTTAAATTCAACCTATCAAACCAATCGAGTCACCAACGTATCGCTCGAGTCAAATTCCCTTTTAGGGAATCATTTTGCATTATTTAGCATAGGCGAGTCATGTAGACCATCTCATATTCTTTTATTTTTATGCGTTTAGGACGCTAGGATCATTTGGTTGGAAACTACGTTTTTGGCTAGCATTGCATCAGGTGAGTTCACAGCCCCACTTTTTACCGCATTTTATTTACTGTTTTATAACTTTGGGGTGAAAAACATAACAACTACGTTTATAAATTCTATTTGTGATTATGAGTTCACAACCTCTCTTTTTACTACTATACGTTCTAACTATTTTACTATTGGGGTGAAAAACATATCAACTATTTTATAAATATTTTCCATTATTTATAATCATTTATTTTATCGTGATGAAAACTATTTTTGGAAACTAGACAACGAATCCTTATGCTTGGACTAAGTTTAGATGTACATGGAAGTGCGTATATGTTACATACATAATCATTAGCTAGTTGCGACTAGGCCCTGGATATGCAAATAGTACTATTGGCGGAGACCTACCCTCCCACGTTATTGATCATTTATCGGTGTTTATCGACCACGAGGAGTGCATATCTAGCACGTTTAAGGTTGTTGTTTTGATTATGGACTTAGGGTCAGCATTTTAACTCAAAGGCTTTGCAACCCTGTTGGGGGATCACCGTCTATTATGTTTCTACTACTGCTCTCGGAGCAGGCCAATCTTTAACTATTTATATCATCACACTATATTTTTGTCGATTATGACATACGAAAACTATTGTTTATACTAACGCGATTTATATCGTACTACTGCTCTTGGAGCAGGTCATTTATAACGTTATTATTATCACACTATTTTTTTTTCAATGATGGTATACGAAAACTATTGTTTCTACTACTGCTTTTGAGCAGACTATTATTAACGTTTTATACTATCACACTATTTTGCCACGGATGGCATACGGAAACTTTGAAACTATATGAACTTATTAAAACCTGTGAATTCACTCAACAATTTTGTTGATACTTTTACTTATGTTTTTCAGGTAACAAAGCTTAGGCATAGTGTCGCATGCATTGGGAGTCCAGCATTCATTTCAAATAAGATGTCACCTTTTTATTTCATTCTATTAAACTATGTTTTGGATTTAAACTACTATGTTTACTTTAACTTTTGGTGGCATCACTTTTATCAAACATTTATCAAGTGTTGAAAACTAATTATTGTTTGCAATGATCATATGCTTATGTATACTTGTGAAGTCGCACGCCCGTTCTTCCGCAAACCACTTTTGGCGGGGTGTGACATCTTACCTTCTGATCTTTCTTATTCCTCTGTCTAGGCTCGTATTTTTCCATCGACAAAAATAAAATATATGTTAAAATCAAAATCAATAAAACAAAATTAATCTTAAAAACAAAAGTTACCTCCTCGAGTTTTTTCTCAACTTCACCACCAAATCGGCCACTTTCATCAAGAGTTACACCCTGCAAAAACAGTTTATAAAACTAATGTTGATGTAATTATGGATTTACAAATCAAATTGATATATTCACCTCATTCACAATAGGATCATCATATTGTGGAGGCATTTTCTTCTCAAATCCAAGTTCTTCATTAAACCTACAAAGCAAAATGACAAAAAATCAGAGAGTAGCAATCGATTATACAGGTCGATTTCCAAAGCGTTCATTTTGGTTCCCAACAAACTGTTAAATGCTTAATAATACAAAGGACACCCAGATCCACAAATGTTGTTTTCAAAAGAATTAGTTTTGCAATTCAAAAGGGGATAGCGGCGCAGCTTGTTGCCCGTTTGCCTTCTTTCTCCATGTAAAAAACAATATTTTAGTTAAATGCAAGATGTATTATTCAGATTGTGTACATGGAAGCAAAATGGGGCATATGAAAAATCAGGGTAAGTAGCATTTATATAAATAGGTAGTGCAGTTAGTTAGTTGCTATTGCTTGTGGCCAAGAGGTCCTATGTTTGATTCCTGCCCGATGCAACTTTTTTAAAACCCAAATAATTCCAAAAATAGCAAGTGTGTTAGCTGAATTTTCAGGTTGCTATTTAGGAAAAGATCTTAAATACATTTAAGATAGTATAGTTGAGACTGTAACATGTATTAATAACATACTATAAAATGCTTCTATAATGTAAATACTGGAACTTAATTGTTACTAATGACATAGATGAAGGTTTATGATTAAAAATAATAAACTTGTCATACTTACCTTTTAGTAAGAAATCATTTGTATTTAGTAAATATAACATAAAGTAAAATAATATTTCAAAATTTGGAGTTAAAACTTAACCATCACATGGATTTTAAGGACTAATCAATTGAAATGTGACTACCCGGATCAATTTGGACCCATATCAAAAGTGAGCCGATTCAACCCGGACCCATTTTGACCCAGTACCCAAACCAACCCGCTCAACTTAACCCGGACAATATTCTATCAAGAATTATTGTTTCGAAAACGGGATTGGACAGGAAAAACGTTTACATACAACACTAAACAATAAACGTGTAAGGTACCCAGTTTGTTACAAGTAATTTTCCAAGAGGTATATTACAATGGTTCGTCCATTTTCAATTTATTGTATTTTTAGTTAGTCTTATAACAAATGGATAACATACAAATTAGGGGTGTAAACGAGTCGAGTCGAGCCGAGTTCTGCCAAGCTCGAGCTCGACTCGCCAACTAAAACTCGAGCTCGAAACTCGACTCGATACTCGACGAGCTTCCATTTTTAAGCTCGAACTCGACTCGGTGAAAACTCGAAACTCGACTCGAAACTCGGCTCGGCTCGAAAAATACATATATTTTTTTTAAAATGCACTTTTTTGTTGTAAATATGTACATGGAAAAGGGTAAAAGGTAATTATGTATATGGAAAAAGGGTAAAATGGTAATTAAATAAAGCTCGATAAGGCTCGCGAGCCTAACGAGCTGTGTATTTTGGAACTCGAACTCGGCTCGAAACCCTACTCGAGTAGCTCGAGCTCGACTCGGTTCACAACGAGTCGATTTCGAGTATTTTTCGAGTCGGTCTCGAGTAACTCACGAACTGTCTCGACTCGATTACACCCCTAATACAAATCATCATAAATTATTAATTATATATGTATAACTGTGGCATAATTCGATCATTCTATTTACTACTATAAAACTAGATGTCTATTCAAGCTTATTTTAACACACAACTACACCCACACACCTAAACAAATATCTTAATTGGATTTAGAACACTATATTTCACTTCGAATAAAAATATAAATATACATAATAAGCTAGGAATTGAGTTTGTAATTAACTAGCAGTTGATTTCCTAATCAACTAGTTTAACTTTTAAAGACTTCGGGCTCAATTGAGTTACTTAATTAACTAGTTATTGAACTTGTAATTGATTTAGTTGTAATACAAAATTAATCCAATGGTAGCACACAATTAATCTCATGGGTTGAACATCGAAGTACAAAACTTTATGAGTAGATGTAAAACATTAAAAGTAGAAGGGTTGAACTTGTAAATACAACATTTCAATGTACTAAATTTACACATGATGCCATTGGTGAAGACTTCAATTCAATGTTGTTTCACATTTTCAGTGCCTTAAAAACCGTCGGGTAAAAGCAGAAAGCAAATCGATTTCATTTCATTCTAAATTTAATTTTTCCTCTTTTTAGTTCTCATGAATGCTACTTTACTCATTTATCAAGCAAACAATGATCCATCTCTTAAAATTCCACATGAATTAATGTGCTCTTGCTTCCGCACTACATCAAATACCACTTTTTTAATCCCTTTTTAAATCACCGTTAATCTTTATAAAAAATGGTGAAAAACCCATCACATCAAGACTCAAATTCATCAACTTACATGAAAAAGTTTAAGTCTTTTAAACTTTTGGAACCCTCATTAGGGATACTGGGATTTTTGTTAATTACAATTGGTGTAGTTTTTGGGTTTTTTTACTTGGATTATAAAAGTGTCGTTACTGGGGGTGTTTTTAGATTTAGGAATGATAATGGGATTACTAAAAATAGAAAAAGATTTGATTTTTTGAGTGTAGATAGAGATGGGTGTGACGTGTTTGATGGTGATTGGTTGTGGGATGAAAAATATCCATTGTATGAATCTAAAGATTGCAGGTTTTTAGATGAAGGATTTAGGTGTTCTGAAAATGGACGGCCGGATTTGCTTTACACAAAATGGCGTTGGCAGCCTAAAGATTGTAACTTGCCCAGGTTTTTACACAATTCTTTAATATATTTTTTTATAATTTTATATTTTTTGTTATGCAAATTTCTGTTTTAGTAACTGTTTTGTTATGCAATTGGGAATGGGAATTATATATTTTTGCCTGATTATAAGTTTATAACTTTAATTATCTGAGGGTTAAGAAATGTTGATTGGGGATGGTCAAATTCTTTGACTTTTGTAATTCCGGAAGGGAAGGGGGTGTGATTGGGAAATTGGTCAAAATTGTGTATTTGATTTTTAAGAAACAATATAAAATACAAATTATGTATTTATTTGTATAAAATATAAATATACGACCGCAATTTTAAAGTGATTATTTGAGGCACCCTTATCGATTGACCATAGTTTAATTTAGTTTAGTGTAGTTTCTGATAATTAGTTTAGTTTTGTTGCAGCTACTAAGAAATGAAGTCAATTAGTTGTCTTAACTGATTATTATCCCTAAATATCATATTATCAAAATAGAAATAGGTAACCTTAATGTCGAATGCCACATTATTTTTAACGTGTGAATTGTTTTACTTCAATTTACATGTTAATTCCTAACCGCTATTTTGTGTTAGCATGTGACATGAAACGACCCTTAACAAACAAAAAAAGTTTGTTACATAGTCTTTTTGTAACAAAGATCCATTTTATCCTTATGAATTACATTTATGAATGATCAAATTATTTGATTCCAATTCTAATTCTTCAAATAGCAAGTGAAATGTTTATTATTATTAATTTTTTTGATAAAAACAGATTTAACGGTACATAAATGTTGGAAAACATGAGAAACAAACGGGTCGCTTTCATTGGTGATTCAATTGGCAGAAACCAATGGGAATCCCTCTTATGCATGTTATCTTCTTCGATTAAAAACAATGATTCAATTTATGAAATAAACGGAAACCCGATTACTAAACACAAAGGGTTTTTAGTGTTCAAATTTAGGGATTATAATTGCACGATTGAGTATTATAGGGCTCCTTTTCTTGTACTGCAAAGTCGGCCGCCGCCTAATTTTCCCTCCAAAATAAAGACTACATTAAAATTGGACCAAATGGATTGGACTTCATTAAAATGGCGGGATGCTGATGTCATCATTTTTTAATACGGGTCATTGGTGGAATAATGAGAAGACCATAAGAGAGTATGTTACTCGTATATTTTATTTATGGGAGCTGATTCTTACTAAACAATTTTAATCCATACAGAGCAATTTTATATCAAAGGACAATCATGCCCTTAGTGGGAGGGTTGAAATGCAAAGTGTGGTAAAATGAAATGAAGGACATGATTGTCATTTGACATGAAATTGTTATGTATTGATAAAAATTGCTCTGTAAAAATCAGCAATCTTTATTTATATATACTCCATCTGTGTTGAAATAGGGAGTTTGTTTGACTTTTGTGGTCAAAGCTATAACTTTAGGAAGTGTTTGACTTTTATCATTGGTCAGAGGCTGTTACTTCCAAGAAGGAGCACAAGTGAAGATGGAAATGAAAGTTGAAACTGCATACAAAAAGGCAATAGAAACCATTATTTCTTGGATAAATAGTGAAATAAATAAAACAAAAACACTAGTGTTTTTCCGTACATATGCCCCTGTACATTTCAGGTTTGTTCTTTCATCTATATTTACTAGCGGGTTGTGTGACATGTTAAATTGTGTTCGGGTCAAAGCGGGCCGGGTCAAGCCAACCCAAATGTATTTCTTTTAGGGGTGGCAATTTTGACTGTATACGAAACCTTACCTGAAATCGACACGAAAATAAACAGGTTAGGGTTTAGGTAAACGACTCGTTTATTAAAAGGGTTAGGTTCAGGTCGATGATAATTTAAATGGGTCGATTCGCCAACCCGATTAATTATTAAAATATATTAAAAAAAAATATATTTATACTTAGTTTATAGTTTAGTAGTTCCAAAGTAACTAATAATTACATAAAAACTAAAAGGCTACTTAGTAATTTTGGTGTTTTGATACCTTTTAATGAATATGTGGAATAACAACAACTTGTTTGACCTGCTAACCTGTTTAACCCATTTGATTAAACATATTATATCGGTCAGGTTTGGGTTAAAGGTAAACAAGTTATGGTTGAGATATCAGACCCTTTTACATAAACACGTGGGTTTCAGGTTGAATGTTTTTGACTTGTCAACCCGCGAACCGAACCCAAACCTGACCTACTTAAATTTTTATTTTGTCATTTCTTTTTTTGAATTTTATAAAGGAAAACTGCATAAAAAGACTTGTTCAACCCATTTCCATATTATCTAATTTCACATGTATGACCCATTATAGATTCATTTTATTCAAAAAATTTGTAAAATTTAACAATCTTTACAGAGGCGGAAATTGGAGAGCAGGTGGAAATTGCCACAAAGAAACACTACCAAATCTCGGTTCTTCGCCACTACAACAATCATCTTCTAATTGGCCACAATATTATATATTCAAAAACGTTATTTCAAATCGTTCAAAAAACATATCAATTGATGATGCAACTAAAGTATTAAATATACTCAACACGACAATTATGTCATCAAGAAGAAAAGATGGGCATCCTTCTTTATATTATCTTGGCCCGAAACTAAGTCCTGCAGCCAAACATAGACAAGATTGCAGCCATTGGTGCCTTCCTGGTGTTCCTGATGCATGGAATGAGATTCTTTATGCCTTCATTTTGAAACTGACAATTATTTCAGTTACAAATAATTCATCAATATTTCATTAGTTAGCATATTTGATATTTATTTAGTTATTTAGATTTTAGAGTGTATATGTATGTTTTTTGATGACTACATAGACATACCATATCATACATATTCTTAGAAGCTGGAAAAGTTTGGTGCCAATATGTCACCGTGCTAATTCCTAATTTAGACCGTTGGTCAACTATTTGTCTATTTCTAACATTGAGACCATGGTCCATGTGAAAACTTTTTAGCCAATGAATATAAATCACAAAAATTTCCTATCTATATGTGTACTACATATAATAATGATGTCTTTATATCTTTTAACTTAACTTCAACTTTAAAATTCAACATCCAACCTTACTCCATATATACATACCCCATGTATATTTATATTATATATGGTATATACTATATAACACTTCCTCCGTCCCCAAAAAAAATTTCATTTATTTTGGGCACAATCTTTTAGGAGATAGTGGTCCTTGGTAATATATTTGATTAAAATATAAGGTTAGATTGGAGAGAAAAAGTGATTTATTGGTGGAATTATTAGTAATAATATTATTTTATTAAGTGAGCCCCTCAAATTTGAGAAATGAGAATTTTTTTATCGAACAAAATTTTGAGGTAAAATGATAACTTTTTTTGTGAGGCAGAGGGAGTATAATATGATACATGTCTCTCTCCCCACTCTCTTACACTACCATCACAAACCGCGGGTTTGCGAAGTACCATGTTCAAAAATTCTATACAACATCTAACGACACGTACTTAATCAAAGGAACATGATTCTTATCGAACAAATTTTATCTATACAGGCCAATTGCATATCAAACGATAATAATGTTCTTAGTGAAAATGTGAAATGCAAAATGTGGTAAAAAAAAACGAATGACATGATTGCTTTTAGGCATTAAATTATTCTGTATAATAAAAATTAACCTATATAAACATGTAAGAATCAACCCCCTTCTAAAGGTATAGTTAAACTTTGTGTGTGTTGAGGGAGGGGGTGGGGGATTTATTACTTTATTTATTTATTTATTTAGTTTGTTTTGATCCAAGAACATGGAGAGAGAATCAATCACAGGAACATTGGTCTAGACTATATACTCTGAACCATAATCAATCCAATTAACTTGGAGGTGATGTAAGCTAGTTGCTACTAGCACACCCGAAAAATCTAGCAAGTGGTGCAAAAATTATTAATTCACCATATTCTTCCTTTTGAGTGATCCCCGATTTTACTTTTCTTTTTTCTTTCAATTTATAATTAAATGTCAAAAGGTTTTAAACTATCCTATTAACATCGAAATTGGAGAATGATATGCCACCGACAAACACCTTGTAACCCTCTCGGTCCATGACTCGTTGATAGGGGAAATTAAAAACAATTTACTTTCCAATATTATTAGTTGTTGGGTCAAATTGTTGGTAGCTAGGTTGTGTTTTACATGGTTGGAATGTATAATTAAACCAAATTATTTTAAGGCCTCTAGATTTTTATTTTTTTTCTTTTTTGGGAGGGGTGATTTAACTTTGAGGTAATTATTGGTGTGTGGCTGATCTTCAAGATCCCTTAAAAACATAAGATCTAAATGAAAAGACCAAAAGTGCAAAACAGATGTAGAAAGAGCACTATATTTGACAGTAACCAACTCACAAAAGCTTAGATCAACCACAAGAATCAGATAAAAGCTAGCTGCCCATATATAAATCTAACTATATATGTGTGTACGTATATATATTCTCCCACCCACCTATGCAGCATGCATGTGTGTGACACCTATGGTTTTTTGTATCTTTTTGGTAGTGTGAAGCATAACTAGTTGTAGTATCATGTCTTATTTGGCAGACAGTGTCATATGTGCAAGTGTATGAAAGTGAATTAAAGAGATGAATAGAATGACAACCAAGTATATTCTCAAGATTTAATTTTTTGTTTGTGGATGACAGAAATCTGTGTGTGTGTTATATATGCCTTGGCTTCTGCTGCTATAATCTATCTTCTTTTCCCACAACTGGATAGAATCATAAACAAACTTCATGATCCTCTTGTGGGTCATAAATTGACAGATTGGCTAGTTGGGCCCCACTACCTCACATGTCCACCCCCTCCCCCCTACCCCCACCCCACCCAACACATATTCTTTTATTCAATGCCCATATCTTCTCCTTTCCCTATTTATTGAATTCAAGAAACAAAAAAAGAAGCAAGAGAAAGAACACACTTGAAGTAACTACCTTATATATTAAGTTGTGACAATTGAAAGCTTGATTAGTAAAAGAAATATTATGGAAATTGTTGAAGATGATTTGTTCTTTGCAGATTTGAGTAAAAGGATCTCACTTCTCATCATGGATGATGATGAAGACCCTACTCTTCACTGCCCTCCTGTTTCTTTTCAGGTTTACCCCTCTCTCTCTCTCTCTCTCTCTCTCTCTCTCTCACACACACACAATACAAGAAACTCACAAAACGGGTAAACAGAGAAGAATCAATGTTCTACTTGGGAAAAGTCGAATTTTTGACTCTGATATACACAGACTAACCTGTATTTCCGTGAGGCTTTTTATTTGTGGAAAGTGATACATCTCAAGATATAAACATTGACATTAAATATATAACATAGCCAAAAAAAGAGCCCTTGCTATTTTTGTCATGTTCCACTTATTAGGGTAATAACCCCTTGTTTCTTTGTTTTTACACATTTTGTTTACTTTCTCTTAATAGGTTATCTCTCAAGCAATTCATCCAATCCATAATCAAATACCTAATTACCATGATCAAAATAGTCGAAGAGAAATCAAAGGAACGGGAGTATTTATCCCACGGTCTTCGAATAATCCAAGGAGGAGTAAGCAATCAAGATCCAAATCTTCCAACACTAGAGTTCAAACTCAAAGGCATGTTGATACATCAAGTGGACACTTTACCCATGAAACTTACCACAATCACAATCACAATCATAATACTACTAACACTTCTTACAATTCTTTGAATCACAAAAGATGCTATTAATTAATGTCAATCAATTGGCATTAAAAAAAATATCAATCAATTAGCTAGCCCAATAAACTTCTATACACTTTGATGTAATGTATAAGTGTGTATTTGATGTGTTGAATCTATTTTGCATGGAAAGATGGTGTGATTTTTTTGTGAGTACTTGATACCGATCTTCTAGATCGTATGATTGAAGTCTTTAAAGTAGTAATCGAGAAGCATTCATTGTCTTTCAAGCCGGAGATATATTTGTATTTGGCTCTTAGAAAACGAAACCATCTCATAACGAGTTTAATTCGTGGCGAAGGCGTCACTAGAAGGAATTTGCGCCATATGCGTCACTAGAATTTTGTCAACAATTTGTACTTGATCTTGATTCTAAACAACCTTGTAACCATGTATAATGATCTATATTGTATTGTTTATTTTTGTACTTGATGATGATTCTAGCTTGGATTATATATACACTTTTATTGTTGTCTACCCTTGAAAATCGAGACACTTCTACTTCTTAGATTTTCATATTAAAATTATGATTTTAGTTATGAACTTCATATTAGAAAATCTTTTTTTTTAAAGGGTTTTACAATTAAACAAAGAAGTACTAAGCAATTTTCAAATCATGTGCCGTGTCATTGAAATCGAAATCACATCCGATCTATTTATATACTTATCCATCTATCATGGGGCCCATTATGGATAGGCGACTCTTAATGCACTTATGATGAAATATTAGTAATGGATTTCGGACTATGATGTCTTTGATTTCTTTATGCTTAAACATTCAACGAATGTTAGTGGAAAGTTCGAAAATAATCTCGAAAACAGTTGATTAGATCATGTAAAACTATGTCTATCTTAAGAAGCCTATGGAAATTTCTTTTGAGAAAAAATGAGAAGGTATCTACACAGACTACACGTATCATATTTTTAATATGTTAATTCACTACAACTCATTTGTTTATGTAAAACCAATGAATATAATAGTTATTTTTAACACATAAAAGAAAATGTATCATGGGAATAGAACAATCCAAGCGACTGCCATGTGCATTGTGGGTCACAGTCCCGGTCACGTGCTTTGCCCAATCAAGGTCGGATAGGCATAGACATCACAAATGGGTATTTATAACTAAACTAGTCTATTCTTGTCTTTATATATATTTAATCAAATGATATACCTCTTTAATATAAAAATAAAAATAAAAATGTTTATTTACGTGTTTTAGAAGTTGTAATAATTGTATACACTTTTGTTAGTATATGCACACTTATAAGCAAGTAAATACGGTTAGTCTTGTACGAACGGTTGTTCATTTTTTTTATCGGTTCTTGTTATTTTCTCTTCCAACTTTTAGCATCAACTTATATCCTTTTCTTTTGTCCCACTTCTTGTCAGGAAATTGAAGAGAAAAAAGACCAGATTGTAGAGAGAGGAAGGGGAAGAGATATGAGAGAATGAGGAAATTAATTTTTTTTTTCTTTTTTAATAGTTTTTTAATATTGTTTAAAAAATTATTTTGTTTTTGCATCTTTTATATATTTTTTTTTTATGAATTTTATGTGTTAAGATCTTTATTTAATTAAAAAAAACTTACGTTCATCTCACTATATTGATATCGGAAGCAAATCATTTGAGAAATAAGACCAAATTATTAAGTTAGAGTACTAAATTGATAATTTTATAAAGTTCAGAGTACCATGTTACACCTTTAATAATTTATAGTAGAAAACGTAGTCAGCTAAGTTTAGAGTAGTAAAATACATTTTGACCTTTTATTTATGGGTTTCTATTCTCCCCAGATTGGTGTGCTAACTGCTAAGGTTCTTCAATCTAATTCTATCGATTTGATACTCATATAAACATTAGTTTTTAAGAAAGATATTACGTACAATTTGAAAAAATAAAAGAAAAATTGAAAGGAAAATGAAGAACAATTGGAATCAATAGTACTGATTAACAGCTTTGATGCCATCTATGCTCTAACGAGTGATCAGACCTTCCTTTTTCGCAACTTTTGACTTTTAGGTTGGCTGCCACTACAACATGCATGTTCTAATCTTTTTATTTGTTGTGTTATATTTATTTGTTTTTTTAATCATGATGGCGTATTAACATTTTGGTATATATAGCTAATTTGAGGAGTTTCATTTTAGTATTACTAGTTTGAGGAATTTTATAAAAACCAATCATTTCATATAGACCGATGGTTAACTAAATTAACCAAACGGCTTTCATAATCGACGCTTCAGTTTTTAAAATTTGGTTAACCAGAAATTTTGGTTGTTTAGGGGAAACCGATCCATTTTGTCACATATATAATGAAATATCTATGCATGAATTTTGACTAACTTGTTTTAACTTTTTAATTTTGACCCTTTAAAGAGTCCATTAAATGTGAAACAATTTTGACTTAGCGCCCATTTGATTTGCTTCTGACTCAGTTCAGGTTTGGACTCCGTTTGAGTCAAAATGTTTGATTTCCTCAATTTCGTCTAACTCGATTTGCATATCAGACTCACTCGAAATGAATTTTTTTTTAACTTAATCAGAAGTTCTAACTCAGTTGGCAACTAACTCAGTCACCAACTATTAAACGACCACTACTACAGAATAGGTTTGTTGATGCGGTTGGTTATTTTTATTTGGTGCGGTTGTAACAAATAACCGCATCATAAAAGATAATTCGCACAAAAAAATATAAAACCGCACTATTTAATCTATTTGTTAATGCGGTTAAGAAAAAACCGCACTATTTAATCTATTTGTTAATGCGGTTAAGAAAAAACCGCACTATTTAATCTATTTGTTAATGCGGTTAAGAAAAATCGCACTAATAAATCACATTTGCACCCAAAAAGCACATTTTGCCATGTCATCAATCTGCACCACTATCATGTGATCTTAGTCGTTCATTGTTCATTATCACTTATCAATGGTCAAAATTGATTCAGCTTGCACCACGTATCCCCATGAATATATATTCAAATACTCTCACAATCCTTAATCATTTTACTCATATTTTATTTCTTTCATCATTTACAAGTTTCATATGAGTAATTCTCTCAATTTTTTTTCAATATATATTCAAATATCCCAAACATCATTAATCATCTTACTCATATTCCATTTCTTTCATCATTCAAAAATTTCAGGTTAGTAATTTTCTTAATTTTTCTTCGGTAATTGTTCTATCATCTCTAATTTTTGTTTGTTTCCATTAATTTAACTCGGTTCAAACAATTTTGTTGTGCAGATTTGAATTAAGCAAAAAATGTCAAGACGTGTAAAATTAGGAAAATGATTAGGAAAGTTAAAAAGTAGTCTGGACGTTCAAAATGACTAGGAATTAAGTTGAATAATTATTGCATAAATATTTAATATTTAATCATTAATAAATATTTAATAATTACTAATTAAGTCAAAATATTGCGCCGTACAAAATTTCACAAACATTTAACATTTAATAATTAATTAATAAAAAATATAAATACCTTTTATGGTGCGGTTCTGATTTTTTGGTGCGATCATTTAATGGTGCGGTTTTATATTTTTTGATGCGATCATTTAATGGTGCGGTTTTAATGATTTAATGGTGCGATATTTATTAGTGCGGTCTTTTAACCGCACCAATTAACCATTTTAACCGCATCAACAAACCTATTCTGTAGTAGTGGACTCATTAATGATGCTTATAGTTGGCGTACCATATGCACGGTTAACTTTACTTAAATTAAATTTATTAATTCTCCCCGACATTTAATAATAATAATGTTGTACAATACGCACGATTCATTTTTAAAAGTTTAACTTAATATTAATAGGTATTTTTTAACGTATGCACTAGAGGCGGCATACATTAAATTACACTGAATAAAATGGTTATATCTTAAATATATATCTTGATTAACATTAATGAACTCTAAATTCTAATATTTTAGAAGATACGTTTAATACGATTTTTAGTTTAAATGAAATTGCTGTACATTAATTACACATGAGGCATATATTAGAAAACTCATTTATAATTTCTATAGATATATATAAACAACGACTATAGTTGTTTTTGCATGGATGATATTATTTAAACTATTATTATTTATTGGATGTTCATTTTTCGAGCTCCAGTTGGTGTTATTAAAAAGATGGAGCAACTTCGGCTCAATTTTTTGGGGGAAGTAATGGTAGTGGAAAAAAGTTGAATTGGGTGAATTGGGCTACTTGTTTGGCAGAAAAAAGTAAAGGAGGGCTAGGAATTACTAGCCTTGATGCTTTAAATCTTTCTCTTTTGTATAAGTGGCGGTGGCGGTTTTATAATGAAGGCGACATGCTTTGGTGTCGGGTTATAAAATCTATATATGGTGTTGATGGTGGTTTTGTTAATCCGACTTTTCCGCGCCATAAAAAAGGTATTTGGTCTAATATTATCGGATCCGTTAATTTTTTACATGATAAAAATATTATTGACCGCAATGTAATTCAATATAAATTGGCGAATGGGAGTCTATTCGGTTTTGGTTAGATAGATGGTTAGTCCCGGTTCCATTGGTTCATAGGTTTAATCCTTTATTCCGTTTGGAATTGAATTCTTTTTGTAAAGTTAGTGAGAGATGGCGAAATGGGGTTTGGAGTTTTAATTGGAGGAGAGGTATTAGAGGAGGGGTTGAGCAAGAGCAATTCGATAATCTTATGTCTCTCTTATGTGACATGTTGGGTAGTGAAGGAAAAGATAGAGTTTATAGGAATTTGGGTGATCATTGTTCGTTCTCGGTAGGGGATGCTAGACGACATATAAATTCGGTTTGTCATCCCGGGGTTCAAACGGACTTTTGTTGGTATAATTATATTCCTATCAAGGTAAATGTTTTCATGTGGAGATTGAATATGGATCGGTTACCAACTAGATTTAATCTCTCTAGAAGAGGGATGGAAATTGAATCTATTATGTGCCCACTTTGTAACGAGCATGTGGAATCGAGTTCTCATATTATGTTTAACTGTTCGATTGCAAACCAAGTTTGGGATTTAATATTTAAGTGGTGCGATATTGGTAGGGTTGCGATTCTTTCGGTTCGGGATTGGTGGGAAGTTGGAGAACGGATGTCAAACGTTAATGATCGAAGATTGAAGTTCCGTATGATTGGCTTTATTACGTGTTGGTTCTTATGGCGTTATAGGAACTCTTTGTTATTTGATAGTTGTAGAGTTAAAAAGTCGGAGTTGTTTGATAGTATTCGTTTGTTTTCGTTTTCATGGATCTCCCATAGGAGTCAAAAGTTTATGACTTCGTGGGTTCAATGGTTGAGACTCCCTTTGTAATTTTGGTTCTTTTTTAGTCTAGCTTTTTGCTAGACTCAAGTTTATAAAATTTAGTGTGGAGGTCCTCGGGAGGGTGATAGCAATGCCGAAGCTCTACCCGTTGTCTTCTTTTTGCTTTTAAAAAAAAAATAAGCATAATATATTTTAAGGAAAATGATAATGACAGCCCTTAGACCTGTTAATAACAAGACAAAACCAATAAAAAAATTGCTCCCTGAATTTTAGGAACAATACTCTATCAATGAATGTACAATCGTTTTATGCATATTAGAGACAACCCTTAGGGCTGTCATTAACAAAACTCATATTTTAAATCTATTAAAAAATCCTAAATACTTTTATGTTTTTTTTTTTTTTCTTTTAGTAAACAGTTAAACATGCATACTAAGACAACAAGATTCAAACATACGACATCTTCTAGACAAGAAGATTCAATTAAGCCATTTAAATCAAAGTCTAAAATTGTTAACGAATTAGGCTTCCAATGGATGTCCCTATATATTTAGTAAAATCATTTTAGTTTTGTACGTCTCCAGTAGATTACCAGACGTCATCAAATGTAGCTAAACAAGCAATTAGGCTTATTGATTGATAAATTTTCAAGGTCGAAATATATAGTTATATACTCCCTCGTTCACAGGAAAAAAATACTAATTTTTCCTTAAAATTTTTATCCCACAAAAAAATTCTTATTTCTTAAATTAATGGGGTTCACTTAATAAAATAATATAATTATCAAGGACCTCACTACTAACTATTCACTAACTATCTTTCTCTCTTCCAACTAACCTTATATTTTAATCAAAGTTATTATCAATGATCTCACCACTAATTATCTCCTTAAAACTTGTGCTTAAGAGAAATGAGTACTTCTTTGTGGGACGGATGAAGTATATTATAAGTTGGGCCTCGGTATATAATTAACATTCGATGGATCTACATGTATATAATAGTTGTTAGAATGGTGGGTACCGGTGCAATGTAGCTTTTACCATGTAATTATATTTTTCGACTAGCAATGGTGGTTGGTGATGGTGATAGTGATGGTGGCTGGTGATGACGATAGTGATGGTGGCTGGTGGTGGTGGGTGGTAGTTGTGGTAACTTCAACTTTTTAAAGTTTAAGGGATTAATAAAGATAATTATTGTCAACTACTAAACATATGTCTAATAGCTTAGTTAGTTAGAACATATGTGTTAATAACACATAAGTCGCAAGTTCAAGCCTCACATAATGTTTATCTTTTATAAACATAACTATGTTCGAAACAATAAATGTGTTAGCTGAAACTAAACATTGCTAATTCAGGAAACATTATAAGTATGTACGATGATGAATGGATGGTTTTTGGTTTAGAGACTAACTTCCCATGGATATCTCGCTTACGTTAATATTTTGCAAATTGATCCCTTTCTGAAAGCGTTTTCAGTTGTCAGTCTAAAATTTGATGACGTTTTGCGTCGGATTGTTTGGCCGTTAAAAATCCGTTTCTGAAAGCTGCTTTTCTAGTAATGTTTGCTATTTGCATTATTTAACCCAAACACACTTCACCATTTAGTCATAGAGGCGCACTAACCTGTTGAGTCAGTGTTTACTAAGTTAGTTGCTTATTGAGTCAGACTATCTCATTGAATACATATTTAATTATATATCTGATTGATTATGTTGAATGATAAAAAAAGTGAGTTAAGATCAAACGATAAGACAAGTTTAGACATATTACAAACTTTTTTTTATTCAGCCGGATAAGGGATTTAGTCTGAAATTTGGATCGAGTTAGATAAAATATAAGTAAATTAAACTCGATAGAATTATTAAAACATATTCATTAGATACCGGTTCAGGACTTCAGGTCATGTCTAGTCTTGGGTCCGATTAAGCCCCAAAAAGCTCAAATGAATGTGTATTTAAGGCCCAGCCCGTGATAAGCGTGACTCTTTTATGAAGAACAGAGCCAATTGGTTAAACTACTTTTGTCAACAGTATCCATATATCTCCACATATTAGACTAGTGTCAACATTAATGCAACCGACGTCATTAGTTTTTACTAAATCAGTGTCATGTCAACTTATATTTTAACTGACATTCAACTGATATGCATATGACCATTAATATCTCTTCTCTTCAGTTTTTTAGACTCAATCATTATAAAACATACACACACAAATTACCAAATATCTCATTAAAATACCTTGAGCCCCAACAAAAATCGGTCTCCATCTCTTATTTGCGTCGCCGAGAATCGGCAACGAGATGGGCCGACAAGCTGTGCCAGACACGCGACGACGTCAATTAACAAGATAATTAAAAGCATAAACAATGTTAGCAATGAGTAGGGATGATTACAGTATGGTATCGGTACCAAATTGTACAGAATTGGTGGAACTGAGTTTTCACGGGTTCTAATTATTATTATTTTTTTGAACAGCATCACGGGTTCTAAATATGGGTATCGAGTTCCTCGGTTCAGTACAGAAGTGGCTAATGACAAGTTCATTTTAGTTATTCACTCGGGTTTACTAATCATAATGCCTATCTATAACCGAATCAATACCAAATTGGTGGTGGTATCGAGTTTTTCACATTCCCAAAACAAGGTACCAAATTCCTTTTTAAATTATAGAGTAAATAATACTAGTACTTGTAATGTCTCATTTTGCACTAAATTATATAAAAGGTTAAATTTGTAATTTTCTATCATTCGAATTATATAATCAGAAATACTTGTCAAACAATCAATTATCATTCAGAGTTGAGTTTATAGTTCATACAGCCTTTTTTACCGTTCTAGTTTTAGAATCATTAATTGCTAAATCATTATGTTTTACAACCCGTCCATCCACTTATTACCATCTTTATAATATACGAGTATTAACCAAAATTTGAAAAAAATAATGAAAATAATATCAAATACTCTAAAATATACTTGATGTTTGTTTATACCTTTACAAAATGTTACTTCCTCTGTTCTAAAATAAGTTATACAATTTTAGTTTTACATTTTTTAAGCAAAATATTGTAATTAACATTAAATTGGATAAAATGACCTACACAAATAAGTAAAAAAACTTTATAAAAAGCTTGAATTGAGGATACTTTAACTACAAGCAATACTAACATATCAAATCCACATCATATTAACTCAACGCCACACATCATTACACATGCCCGTTGCTACCATACATAGTATTAACCTAGTTGGTAAATACGGAGTATATATTTAAAATTATTTGACAACCAGTATTTACAAATATATTTCATTTATAGCATGTGGATTCCAACGTGACACAAATTGACGTGGATTTTACATTTTTACTAGATTTTGATGTTTCCCCAATAAGAAGTGAGAGAGTTCCCAACAAAAATATATATGGACAAAAACATACGTGATCGATGCATCATAAACTACACACTACACTAGTCGAACATATTTTGCAATTCTAAGCAAATTTTTGTCAAAGTCAACTATTTTAATGTTTTTAAAATTTTATTATATTTTTTTAGTTTTTGTAATGCTTGTTTTTAATTAGCATAATATTGTTTAAATTATTGTAATGTCTTTCTTTAGTTTATTTATGTTTTAAACAAATAAATTTTTTATTTATGATGGGGCTCAAACAATTAAAGGATTTTATAATGACAGCCCTAAAGGCTGCATGTCACTAAGAAAAGAATATTTCCTTTTGAAATTAATAATTATTAAATGAACTCATGTTTATCTTTATTAGTTAAATATTTTTTCATATTTTTAAGAATATTAAATTACTCGTGTAATTAATATTATTTTTAAAAATGAATATTATTTTTTAGTGACAACCATTAGGGCTGTCATTATCAAAATTTATAAATAAATATGATGAGTATTGTTTATATTCTCGTGTGGTGTCAATTAATGTGTTGGATAACGTGACACTGATAAAACAAAAATTATAATGTTAGTTTGTGTCATTAATTTAAAACTGATGTTCTTTTGAATGAGTTTATATTATATTGTACGTGTAATTTAAGTATTGTTTGTACAGAAATGTTAAAAAGTGTATAATAATAAAAAGTGGTTGTTTAATAATTAAACTCAAAGGTTACCGTATTTGAACTTTTTATTTCTATAACTGTTCATTTTTGCAACATGTGAAAGTAAGAAAATAATGTTTAGTACTTTACTTTATAAAAAAATGCTGAATAGTGAATATCATGGTATACACGTTTTTATTGTTGTTATGCTTCTTGGTAAATTTAGAAGTCAGACATTTTTAATTTTATTATTATTGTCTTTTTAAGAGCATCTTTATAATTACTTATTAAAATTATTAGCTACACTTTTCACTCTATATTGATAAATAAGTTTTCAAAAAAAAAAAAATTACTATTATACATATGAATTTTGATAAAAACTTTTCTTTTTTGTGTCTTGTAAATAAAAAGTTTTTAAAGTAAAAGTTTTTTGCTAAAATGTTACATACTTTCAAATGACCTACACAAATAAGTAAAAGACTTTATAAAAAGCTTGCATTTGAGATACTTTAACGAAAGTCATTACTGACATATGTCATATTTACTCAACGACACATACCATTACAATTTACAAATACCTGTTGTTGCTGACCATACATACCAATAGCCATTATTAAGAGCACATGTATGGCTCTAAGTTATAACCATGTTTTGCTTTTTTAATATAGTTTTAACACCCACCTCATAATTATCCTCTCTAATTTACATCTTATAACACATATTTGGGACCCATAAAATACCCCAAACAAATCACAATCCAAAAAAAAAATTAAAACTAAAATTTGGCGACCGTTGTGAGCTTTGGCGATGAGAGTTATAGCAATGGGGCACGTTATGGCAATTTGGCTTTAACCCAGTTAAAAGAGGCTTTGACGGGCATATAACTTCCCCACACCCCTTGCTAAGCAAAAAGTAAGTTTTCCTCGCGAATACCCGTGGTATCACCCCACCACGTACGCCCAAAGTTGTTAAAGAAAAAGTCATTTTCGACATAATTTTTTTTTCAACAATATCTAATTTAATTTGTGGTGTGTGATGCATCTAGGCAATTTGGTGGATCCCAAGAGCAATTTGTTATAAATGGTGGGACATGTTTTATAATTATGTATACAAGTTTGTATGGTGCTATTTTAATGTTCTAATCTTAATTTTTACAGAAAGTATTCATGTTATAAATAAATACAAACTACTTTATATACTTCGTAGAAAAAACCGAAATCTGTACTTATCTTAAATAAAATATAAAATACTTGTAAAATGTAATTATAAGCACAATTGATTCAATAAAAATGATATAAACGTTGAAAATTGGGATTTGAAAAGATTCTTGTATCACTTTCATAAAAGACCACAAATATTTTGTCTATTGGACATGATACTTACATATATGAATTGAATTCATTTTCTTGGTTAAAAACTTCAAGGAGGAAAGTGGCCACCATGGATGGAGAGGTGCACAACTTCATGGTGGTTTGGATAGTAGTGTTGCTAGGTCTTCTCTATTCTTACACCATAGGCAGGTTCATCCCAAAAGGTACAATTAGACTTTTGGCTTTATCCATTGTTATATGCCTCTTTATATGGTTTCCACTCAATCTAACCACCATACACCTTGGTGGTTTAACCTCTTTCTTTATATCATGGCTTGCAAACTTCAAACTTCTTCTCTATGCTTATGGAAAAGGTCCCCTTTCTTCGGATCCATCGATCTCGTTGTCTAG
Organism: Calendula officinalis; assembly: GCA_963853835.1. Classification (NCBI taxonomy): domain Eukaryota; kingdom Viridiplantae; phylum Streptophyta; class Magnoliopsida; order Asterales; family Asteraceae; genus Calendula; species Calendula officinalis. The sequence goes on from OY970829.1 coordinate 75,950,080, forward strand.
CTTTATCCTCTTGGCATGCCTGCCAATTCGGTCCATATATACTCCATCTTCTTCATACCCTGAAAAGCCGACTCAGAAAACCAGGATTAATGCGAAGAAAATAGTTTTATCGAAGGTTTTATTGTTTGGGATGTTACTTAAAGGGTATGATTATTATGAATATATTCATCCGAAGTTGATAATGGTGTTGTATAGCATCCATATCTACTTCATGCTTGAGTTCGTGCTTGCCATGCTCGCATTTGTGGCTCGAACCCTAGTGCAAATGGATTTAGAGCCCCAATTTGACGAGCCTTATCTTGCTACTTCCCTCCAAGACTTTTGGGGCAAAAGGTGGAACCTAATGGTCACTAGAATACTACACCCCACTATATATGAACCTATTCATTCAATTTCTATGCGTTTTATGTCAAGAAATATGGCATCTCTAGTTGCTGTTTTTGCATCGTTTCTTGTTTCGGGTTTGATGCACGAGTTCATATTCTATAACATTGGAAGATTGAAACCGACCGGAGAAGTAACATGTTTTTTCTTATTACATGGAGTATTGATGAGCATTGAAGTTGTTATCAAGAGAGCAACAAAGGGAAAGTTACATTTGCATCCCGTTGCGTCGAGGCCAATTAATGACATTCGGATGCGTGCTCGTTACATGTTTTTGGTTGTTCTTTCCGCCGTTTTTGCGGTTTAAACCAGACGTCCGTGGTTGTCAAGAAACCGTCGCATTTTTGAAGTTTGTAACAAATGGTCAACTAATTAGCGCTAACAATGCTTCTTGTCCGTATCTATCAAGTTAATTATCTAAATATGCACTTCTATTATAAACACTAAAGTATTATCTTTAGTATGAAATTGATGTTATCTATTTATTTGTAATGATCAAAGTTTGTTGAAAGTTTTGTCTAAGACTCAAGACTAGTAAGCAAAATCATCTTCTGTATCTAATTAATGTTATTAATTTATTTGTAGAAATCAAATTTGTGGGAATTTTTGTCGGAAGTTAGTTTCGAGAGAAAATGGTAACAGATATTTCCAAGCTATCACTATCTAGAAAATGTAAATGGCATGTCAATGTAATTAGATTGTTAGACACACCAAAAATTCAGTTTTTGCCATATCAACGTCATGTCAGTTGATACTTCAACTGACACACTTATGACAACAATACTCACGACAACAATTCACGACAACAATTCACGACAACAATACTGATCATCCACCTAATATTTTGTCCATAAAATACAAACACACAAATAAAATTCTAATACTCACAAAAATTACCTTCTCCCTTATCTCTTTATATTTCTGCAAAGTGATGCACCTCAAATCGACACCACCGTGCCAATAGTGTCGGTTTACCAACTTGAACCGATGACAAGCCGAAGAAGCCATTGGCACCCATCTGCCATCTTGCTACACGGATACGTGAGTTTAATGTATAAGAGTACAAATAACATAGCTATAAAATTCCCCATGTAGTTAAAGCCACGGTCATGAATCACTCATGATCTTTAATCTTCTCAAAACAGAATATTTTACCAACAAAATGCCCATGCTCGATAAGCTTACGTACGTGTGTGTTTAGCCTTTGAAAATTCAAGAACCAGTCAGATCCTAGCTTAAAAGTGACGGTTGCTTCATCGAGATCGAGCATCAAAATTTAGGCTCAGTCGAGCTCGGGCTTTAGTAGTCAAGTCAAACTCGATCACAAGCTTGATAGGTTTCAACTTGGCCCTGATTATACTACACCCCTAATAACTTCCATTTGAATGTAAAAAGACTTCAATTAAGAGACGTTTTTATAGTTAAAAGGTAAACTATAAAATGGTTTTTTCTAATTGACATACGTAGGTATTAGATAATAAGTTTTTGTCAATGCGTGCCCCGTGTGCATTCGATAATGAACGTTTAATAAACTAAAATTTTCTTAATTAGAATTACATGATATTTATAAGTTATTACTACTTTTGTATTATACCGGTTTACTGTTACCATAATTGAAAATGAAAGTTTTTGTTGAATTAAATGTATGGCCATAAAAAACATTTAACCTTATTATGATGTGTCTATGACACACATATTTAAAAATCCCTAAATAATATTAATAAGAGTTTTTCTAACTCATACCCTAGTGGCATGAGATTAGAAGCATTCAATGAACTTCAAATTTCCTTGTATAATGAATAAATACACTTATTGGTAATCAATGAATTCTAATTTTTGCATGAATTAAATGTATTTCTAAATAAAATGAGAGCTGATTCGTACAGAGCACTTTTTATCCATATAGAGTAAATTCATCCCAAATGACAATCATGCCCTTAATGAGAGGGGTGAAATGAAAAATGTGTTAAAAGTAAATGAAGGACATGATTGTTATTTGTGATGAATTTGCTCTGTAAGAATCAGCTCCCAAACAAAAATGGTAAGCTTGAATTTATTAAATATGTTTATCTCATACCCTAGCCAAACTCTATTAATAAACTCTGATTTTTCTTTAACTAAAAATAATTGTTTTATTAAATTCACTATAATATATTTCCATAAATATACATTAGAAAAACTGATTATAAAATATATATATTTAAAAGTTTTGTTAATGATAGTCCTAAGTCATTAATAGGTGGTTACGTGCATAAATCGTTTGTACTTTTAGACTTTCAGTAGTGGGGGTTGAAACCTAAAATGTAAGGGGCGGTTATTGATTATTATACAAGTTTTTGATGCGTGACGTTTTAGTAATAGCCATTCCTTATAATTTTCCATTTTTTAATCAAAATTTGACAAAAATTCATTTCGCCCCTCCATCAAAACTCGGGAACACAAAGTGTTAAACCTGCAATTCCTCTTCTCCGGTCACCAACATCCTTCTCCGACCACCTCTCTCATCTTTATATCTCCACAAAACACATACCAAAAAATGTGTCTCTAGGGTGTTCTTATGTTATCCGCTCATAGTTCTTACTCACCAGTCACGACAGTACTTAGTTTGTCTCTGCAATTAAATTCCGAAAACATTTAGAAGCACCTGTAAATTCTAATTGGTTGCTTCAGATTGCTCTACGCCATTTTTGCTCAGGTATGTGAAATCCCATCAACCATTGCTTCAAAGGGGCTCTTACATTTTCGTCTTCTGTTTCATGTATGCAATGCACTTAAGGACTAGTCAAATGCTTTAAAGGATTGATTTTTACTTAATATATACACACTCGTAGAGGATTCTTTATTATCATTTTGTTATTCAGTTTGAGGATCCTTCTAATATGCCTACCAAGTGTTTGATTAAATGCCTGAATCAGTAGCTTTGCCTCTGCTGATTCAAATTCATAAACTAAATGATGACTTGTAACAAGATGTTTGTTTTAAGTGAATTGCTTGTATCTAAGTTTATCCCATTTTTATTAAGTGGTCTATTGGAATTGACTAGGTTTGACATGATTACAGGCTGGAATGGCAAACAGCAAATATGAGTATGTGAAATCATTTGAAAACGAAGATGAAGTTATGTATCCAAATTTGATTGTAGTTCGTATACACGGTCGACATTTTGAAAGGTAGACCTATAAACTTATAATCATAATATATATTTTAATGTATTTATATGAATTTTGTTTTATTAGGATAATATATATGCAAAACTTCTACTACTGTAACCTTCTACCAAATTTCTCAGATTTTGTGAAATTAACGAGTTTGAAAAACCGAATGATGAAAGATCATTAAATCTTATGAACTCTTGTGCAACATCAGTATTGGAGAAATATCCAGATATAATATTTGGTTATGGTTTTAGTGATGAATATAGGTAACACCTCCAGTCTTCATTTGTTTTATTAATACATAATAAAATTATATATAAACTTATAATTAAATGTGTTAAACAGTTTCATTTTCAAGAAGGAAACCAAATTTTACCAAAGGCGTGCAAGGTATTAGTTTTATTACCGAATGTTGTTTTCCACAACAATTATTATTAAGTTTTTTTAATCTTTTATACGATGACAATGCAGTAAAATACTGTCACTCATTGTCTCATTTTTCACATCTTTATACGTGACAAAATGGAGAGATTTTTTTTCCCGAAAATGATATGAAATCTAATCCTTCATTCAAATCACGAGTTATATGTTGTCCATCAATTGAGGTTCTTCAAGCATATCTTGCTTGGAGACAAAGAGAATGTGAGTAAATTACTTATTTGCCCCTGCCTATATTTGCCATCTGTTTCATCTTTAGTTTGGTCTTTTTTGCATACTTATTTCAGGTCATAGCAAAAACCAATACAATACTTGCTTCTGGATGTTGATTAAAAGCGGGAAATCAAAAATAGAAGCACACGAAATTTTAAAGGTGTGTTTGATTAGTTTATTTATTACTGCCTTTCAATTTAAATGCTCAAAAATTATTTCTTTTTTCAAGTAAAAGTGTACAATTATAATATATATAGGGTACACAAAAGCAAGAAAAAAATGAGATTTTGTTCCAACAATTCGGTATCAACTACAAAAAACTTCCTAGCATTTATCGACAGGGTTCTTGCGTTCTCAAGACAGAGGTTATATATTTATATCTCATATTTAGTATTTTAATTTTATTTATTACAACTTTAAAACTTTTGTTATTTGATAAAACCTTAAAGATCAATGACAATGAAGCCCCCGTCAGAAGGCTGAGGAAGAAGGTTATAATCGTCCATTCAGAAAATATAGCTTCTAGAAGTTTCTGGAATAATTATTCATGTCTTTGCAAGGAGATTGGTTATTTTGAGCAAAATGTGAATAATATTAAACCGGATTATGTGAAATCATTTCAGTCTGAAAACAAATTACTGCCATTTACTTGGGTTGTCATAAGAATAGATGGCTCTCATTTTCACAGGTAAATTATTATAATAATTATTTTAACGATATATCTTTTGTTAAAATAATAAATTTTTTGGAATTAAATAAAAAACTAGGATCATGTATAATAGACAATTTTTTAATTTTCTTTTTTTTAATTAGATTTTCTGAGGTTGAAGAATTTGAGAAGCCTAATGATGAGCAAGCTTTGAAACTTATGAACTCATGTGCAGTTGCTGTATTAGAGGAGTTTAATGATATTGTATTTGCATATGGAGTGAGTGATGAATACAGGTATAAAAAAATAATATTAAATTGAATTAAATTAAATTGTTTATTTATTAATCTTGTGATATTAATGAAACGTGTAATTATTGGATTTTCAGTTTTGTTTTGAAGAGAAATTCACAGCTCTATCAAAGACATTCCAGGTACGTCTGGAAAGAGTTTATTGCCTTGTTTGTTGGATTTTATTATATAATAATTTATTGGTATTATGCTGAATTATTTATTTATATTTTAATAATTATATTTAACAGTGAAATTGTATCTGCAACTGTCTCGTTTTTCTCGTCTGCATATGTGATGAAATGGAAAGAATTTTTCCCTAAAAAAGAGTTAAAATACCCACCAAATTTTGATGGGCGGACTGTTTGCTATCCATCATATGAAATAATTCGAGATTATCTAGCTTGGAGACAAGTTGACTGTAAGTAAAGTTTGACTTTTTTTTTTTCCCTTCTTATTGTTAGATTTTGTTATAATGAATACAATTTTGTTATATGAATACAAAAAGGTATATATTTTTTGTTTATTTATTTATTTGTAATATGGTGTGTTATGTTAATTTGTGTAGGTCATATAAACAATCAATATAATACGTGCTTTTGGATGCTAGTTAAGTCTGGCAAAACCACAAGGGAAGCTCAAAGCATGTTAAAGGTGCCGTTTTTTCTTGTAATTTAATTTTATTTTCTTTTAATTTTGATACAGTTGACCAAATGATTTGATGTTTGTTGACTTTTTCTATAGGGTACTCAAACGCAAGAAAAGAATCAGTTGCTTTCTCAGTTATTCGGTATTGATTATAATTTGTTGCCCGTTATATTCCGCAACGGGTCTTCTGTATTTTGGGACAAGGTCATCTCTCTCTCTCTCACATACACACACACAAATCTTCCAAGAAAATGATTTTTATTTTATATATAAATATAAATATAAATATAAATATAAATATATAGGAGACTACTGTGATGGAAGACGGAGTTGTGGCAAAGTGTCACAAAAAAGTAGTTGTGGAATACCCGAATATTATTGAAGATGTCTTTTGGGAAGCACACCCGCTCATACTTGAAGAGTCAAGCCCAAGATCCTAATCACCAAAAGCAATTTGGATGGTTTGACCCGCTGTTACATGGTCAACTAATTTGGGGAATTATAAAACCGATTTACTCGGTTCAGTTTACAGTTTTAAATGTCAACTGACCGTTTTGGCTTAACCTAACTTAATTTATTTTGTGTTTTATAATTTTACAAGTTTATAACAGAGTATTAAGTTATGGACCCTTGTACATAGATAGGGTTGATTGCTAGTGAACAATTATACATGAATTACAATACGGTTAATGATATTTTCCTTCTGTTTTCTTATTTAAGTTGTAACTTGAATTTTTTTGCAATTAAATAAGTTAAGTTATAAGTTGGGCAGCTTAAAATAAATAAATAAATATTTGCATGACTTATTTAGTAGGATACCGATCCAGTCTTATCCTCCTTCAAAGAATATTTATATTTATTGGAACTAAACCGATTTTTTTTTTCGTCAAGACACTTGCATTTTGATTACTTAAGACATCCTAGATCACTTAACTACGTTTACGTCTATACTACCTATAACTAAGTAAGAATATTTAGTAGCCAACGATAAAATCTTTTTATTTTTTCAATGATTTTGAAGGCATGATTAGCATTTCTTTTTGTATATAGCTGAAGGCCACTGAACCACCGACCAGAACCGAACCTGACCGAATAGGATTGAACCGAGATATCGGTTTACTTCTTGATTCTAATTTTCATGCAAAATCAATTCTCGGTTTTGTACGGTTTGGTTCCGGGTGTTTTGGTTCGGTTCAAAATCAAGAAAAAATAAAAAGTAGATTTCGGTTCGAATGAACTACTAGGTATGGGTCATTCTATTACCGCAAAGTTACCAATTTATGGCGTCACCGAGTTGGCAAATGACTAAAAATGGGACACCATAAGTTTATATAATGACTAAATACAACTTTTAGTGACCAAAATGAACATTAGTTTACACAATAATAACTATATATGCACAAATGTATCCGTGTGCAATCTCTTTTAACTAGTATTCTAGTTTTTTATGAGTATACACATTTGAATTAAAACCTAATTGGAAATCGGTGACTTTGTTTTAGGCGAAAGCAATGGGGAGGGAAGACAATGAACCGTTCCCACGACAATGGCAGGACAAGCAACCTGGAAAAGAACACCTAATGGACCCAATTCCTCAATTTAGCAACCCTAATTACAAGCCTTCGGCTAAACTTCGCGTACGCTTGTTTAATTATTAACAATTATTTATACCGATCACGATGTTGTTAATAAGACATTTTTGTACCACATTTTTAAAACTTGTATGAAATAGCGACATATTCCACACATCGGCAAGCTATGCGAATTACATTTTGTGCGAACCCACCAACAAAAACTTACGCCGACAAATGTTATTTTGCATAGTCTTTTTCGCACAAAAATATGTAGTATACGCAGTTATGTGAAATTCACCTTATTTACAAAAACAAAAGACAAGAAAATCTTTTTCGCACACTTAGGTGAAGTTCACAAATATGGTACATGAAATTACCTTTATTAATATCTTTTTTCTCTCTCCAAAGTTTTATCGATCCCATTTGATTTTGGTTATTTCAATAACTAACTGTACCAAAGAACGTACCAAATGGTATAATGAGTACCGGAAGTGACTCTAAAAGTTGTAATAATTTATAGATCTTCATATAATTAAGTCTTTTTTCTTTTACTTATTTTTTAAAAACTCAATGTGCAGGGAAAGGTGGCTTTGGTGACGGGAGGAGACTCGGGCATTGGAAGGGCGGTTTGCTATTATTTTGCAAAAGAGGGTGCAAGTGTAGCCTTCACTTACGTGAAGGGTGACGAGGACAAAGATGCCGAGGATAAAATTAATATCATAAACGAGTCAAAAATGGGTGACTCGAGTGATCCAATTGCAATACCTGTTGATCTCGGGTACGAAAAAAATTGTAAGAATGTTGTTGACGAGGTTGTTGAGAAATACGGGTGTATTGATGTTTTGGTGAACAATGCAGCCGAACAACATTCAACGGATTCGTTAGAAGAGATCACGGAAGAGAGACTTGAAAGGGTGTTTAGGACCAATATTTTCTCATTTCTTCTTGACAAGGTAAATATAGTTATGTTTTATACACATTTTAATTTGTCTCTTAGTATTTATTTATATTCTAGCTATGTTTTAAGCTCATTTTGTTAAGGTAAATATAGTTATATGAACTTCATCCGTATCAAAATAAGTGAACCACTTTCTCTTTTGGGGTGTCTCAAAATAAGTGAATCTCTTTAACAATTTACCTTATGTAACACCTCAAATTTTAACACAAAATATTTCCGTAAAATCCCTTTTAAATTCAAACATTTAGAGTATTGTCCCAAAATATGGATTTACAAAAACCTTGGTATAAAATAAAAATCATTAGTTGGTGTTACAAAATATATCATAACCAAAGCCAAACGTAAATCCACCTGCTATCTCTACTAAATCCGAGCGACTCTACTAGCGACCGCACCTAATCCTTAGCTCCTGAACCTGAGTACATAGCATCACAAACAAACATAGTACGTAAGACAAAATTGTCTCGTGAGATACATGGGTTTAGACCCGACATTAATATTTATAAATAATCACATTTATTAGATATATAAATATATATATATATATATATCTATATACTTTAGTTACCTCCGTGGTAACCCTATCTCATTCATATACATCAATCACCTCTTCGGTGATTCTATCACATTCATTCATAGCCTATTCGACCCGTCAAGTTGTTCGGAAAGCCTCCAAACCAACGAGACCCCATTTTTGTCCTACTAACCAGAATGCCTCCGATTCAGTAGAACCCCCATTGTCACAGTGTTCAGCCAAAGTGACCTATCATCATCTTACTAACCAGAATGCCTCCAGTTCAGTAAGATCCAACATCTTGTTGGGTGATCGGAATGCCTCCGACTCATCAGTTTTATTCAAGATACCATGATAATCCAGAATGCCTCCAAATCTATCATGTACCTGCCCTATTTCAATCTACCCGTCATAACTATTACATGTGACTATATGTCACATCTATCATCAATGCCATAAGGCCGTCATACAATCTATCCACATGCTATTCTTAACTAGCATTCACATAATCGGATCAACTAAACTCGTTATTAGTAATCACATATTATAAAAGTACACTCTTTTACGTCATATCAATAATTAGTTAATAATTACTTTTCATTAACATGATCTCTTTCAAAATCATCAATCACTTTAGACATACTTAGATGTCTACTATTTATCACTTTCTCATCTTTTCAATCATTCTTTATTAGAAATTATTTATTAATAAAGACTCACAAAACATCATATATATTTTAAAAGAAACATTTGCTATGTACCCAGTTTTAAAAGCCTCATGTACTCACCTTAGCCAAGCTAATTCCAAATCGTGTCTAACAACACGAATCCTTGCTTTCCAACTTGTGAGATGTCACCAAACTTTAGGTCTTCTTGACCTACCATCAATATCATCACAATAACTAGTTATTATCCATAACTAATCACTAATCAATCCATATACACATTCCTAACCACCAAGTTCACCCAACTTGGTGGAATCTCAAACCCTAGTTCAAGATTTCCATCAATAAACCCAAATCCAACTTGTACACATCGATTACAAGCTTACAATGAGTGTTCCACACCCATGTTTAGTCATCTTCCCCAAAGATGACATGGTTGGTTCCCCAAACCACCATTTTTACCCATACAAAGCTCACAATCAAGATAGATAAGTAAAATAGACAAGAATCCTTACCCTTGATGATTCAATCCTTCAAGATGGTGATGATTCGAGCTCCAAGACTCCAAAATCGACCACTTCTCTCTAGAAAACGGCTGCACAAGGTGTGGGGTTGAAGGTGAAATGAAACCCTAGCTTACACACAAGTTTATATGTTCCAGACCAAATTCGCGCCGAGCTCGCGCCGCGAAGTGACGCGGGTTTTCCTTTTAGAAGCCGATCTTTTCCAGCTTTCGCGCCCCGCTCGCGCCGAGTTCGCGCCGCGAACCAAACGCGACCCTCTCGCGTTTCGACTCCGGAGTTGCTGTTTGAACTCGCGCCTGCCTCGCGCCTGCCTCGCGCCGCGAGGGCTGCCTGGGTCAGTTTCTTGCCTTTTAAACTTGTTTCCATCCATGTCTTGACCCATACTTGGTTACCCCAAGGCCCAAACATCCAAACACTCGATAAAACACAACGGAGACTCGATTAAATATTTTCCCACCTTTATTCCTCAATATTTCCATTTAATATAATAACCGAAAATTCCGGTCGTTACACCTTATTTGGTAAATCTTTATATATAAAATTACTCATTTACCCTCCTTATCCCTCTTTAAACATCATTAAATGTGTGGGTCCCCATCTACTTTTATCATCTTCATATATTTGACTTTTTCACTATTTAGAAAAGGCAACAAAATAGTAAAAGGTGTGGGGCACATCAATTCTAATTACCCCATTTAATTTCACTAATCTCTTTAATTTCACTAATCCTATGTGCGGGTAGCCTAGAGTCAGTGGGGTGAACCTTTTATTAACCGAAATAAATCCCATTGATTTCGGTCATCATTATTCACATTTATCATTTCCTAATTAGTTTGTAACAACAAATCAATCTCATTAAATTAGGCTTAATTCTAGGTTGTAATGTATGTACATTTCTTGTATAAATACCCTGTTAATGGAATAACAAATCATCAATCAATTATGCATTATATCATGGTATCAGAGCCTTAAGCTCATACCTGTTCTTTCTCTCTTCCAGCTACGGCTGTATAATTTTTTTTCCTTCACTGAAATTTCAGTGTTCTTATAGCCACGGCTGTAACACACCACCACCACCATATTATTTTTTTTCTGATCAATTGTTTCTGATAACTCAAGCCACGGCTGCCATGTCTACAAATCCACCAACACCACCACAATCCGCAAAATCCCTTCATCCGGCCTACACGGTAACAAACATTCAGAATAAAATTAGAATTCTTGATGGTACAAAAGTATCATACTCCTCATGGGTTCGATTGTTTAAGCTCCATGCCAAAGCTTACAAAGTTCTCCCTCACATTGATGGTCCCGACCCTCCAACCGAAACAGACCCGGCATACGAAACTTGGTGTGAAATTGATGCCATTGTCCTCCAATGAGTATATGGTACAATTTTCGATGATATTCTTGCTCGTGTTCTTGAAACCGATTCCACTGCAAAGAAAACATGGTTGAAAATCCAACACATTTTTCTCAATAACAAAGGTTCACGAGCTGCTGCCTTAGAACACGAGTTTAACAACATCAATCTTCAAGCCGCCTCCTCTTTAGAAACCTACTGTCAACGAATCAAAGATTTGGCAAGTCAATTGAATGATGTCGATTGCCCAGTCAACGAAAATCGAATGGTTCTCCAACTAGTTCGTGGTTTACCATCCGAATTCGATACTGTTGGAGCATATCTTAATCAAACGTTACCTCCGTGGGATACCGCGTGTTCTATGTTGCAGCTCGAACATCAACGACAGAAGGCTTGTGAATTGATTTCACACGTAGCCGTCGCTGCTGCCGTCGACCACACACCACCGAATTCACACAATCATCGCAATCAATCCTGACAACCATCGAACCAGTCTTCAAATCGGCGATCTAACACCTCTGGCTTCCAAATTCGCAACCCTAATCACAATAATTCGGGACGACAGTCGAGCAATAACGATCGCAATGCCGCTAATGGACGATCTCAATATTCCACCAAATACCAATTCTCGGCCCAATGCTAATCCATTCTCACAGCCCAATTACGGTTTTTGGCCTCATCCTAACTGGGCTTGGTGGGCTACACCCCCTCCTTGTCCATATCCAACACAACAAGGATGGGCTTCCAATTCAAGTAACCCTTTTAATCAACAAATGAAACATACTCAAAACCAAACTCAAGATCAGGCCCAAGCCCACGATGTCAATCCGCTTGAACCGTCGGAATTAAGTGCTGCTTTTTCGGCAATAACTTTGGATCAAAATGATGATCAATGGTATATGGACTCGGGCGCCACATCTCATCTCACTGATGATCCAGGTAAAATATCTATCCCTTGTGTCTCATCTATTAAATCTGTCTGTATTTGTTGGAAATGGCAATCAGGTACCAGTTCTTGGATCAGGTTATACCACCTTACCTCACCTAACCACCAAAATTCAACTCAAAGACATTCTCCACACATCTCACGTGGTCAAAAACCTCATATCCGTTAGAAAATTTTGTGTTCACAATTATTTTTCTGTTGAATTTGATCCTTTTGGTTTTTCTATAAAGGACTACAAGACTGGGAAGCACCTTTCGAGACACAATAGCACCGGAGATCTCTACCCTTTCACCAAACCATCCACAACTCAAGCTTCATCACATTTTGTTTCATCCATTTCACCATTTTGGCATCCTCGACTCGGTCATCCGGAAAATAATGTAATGGATTTTCTCCATCATAATAAAATTATTTCTTGCAATAAAATTGATCGCACTTCTATTTGTCAATCGTGTTAAATTGCCAAAGACAAAAGTTTACCATTTAAAACCTCCACCTCAACCACTTTAAAACCATTTGATTTAGTCCATGCCGACCTTTGGACCTCACCTATACAAAGCAAAACTGGTTTTAAATATTATCTTATCATCATCGATGATTTTACCCACTTTACATGGATTTTTCCTATCAAATACAAATCTGAAACCCATGACAAAATCAAACATTTTCACAAATACATCCAAACGCAATTCAACACTAACATCAAAACCTTTAATTGCGACAAAGGTGGTGAATTCGACAATCACTCTTTCCATAACTTTGCAACCGCAACCGGTCTTCATATTCGTTTCTCATGCCCCCACACTTCTCAGCAAAATGGCACTGCGGAACGCATGATTCGTCGCATTAATGAACTCATGTTCTCACTCTTAACTCATGCCTCCCTCCCACCTTCCTTTTGGGTTGAGGCTCTTCACACCGCATGTTATCTACACAATATTCTTCCCACCAAACTTCTAGCCAACCGTACACCCACTTCCGCTCTCTACCACGAGAACCCCTCATACGACCACTTGCGTGTTTTTGGTTGTGCATGTTATCCCAACCTTTCAGCTACTCGTCCACACAAACTCGCACCTCGCTCCAAACCTTGCTTATTCTTCGGGTACACAGCCCAATATCGAGGATATCGGTGCCTTGACCTAAACACAGGCAAAATCATTCTCTCTCGCCACGTCACCTTTGATGAAAACCTCTTTCCATATGCCAATATCTAACCCACTACACCACACAACTACACATTCCTAGACTCTGACCCATCCCCCATTATATTCCAACCCCAACCCGCCACATCTACTCACACACCCACTCCAGAAACAACCGCTCAAACACCCACACCCACACCAACACTTCCCGCTACCACACCCATTCCTCCACCTCCACCTCCACCCCCACCCCCACCCCCACCATCTACCTACTACCCGCTCACCTACTCACGAAGACAACCTCCACCATCCACCACGTCAAGTCACCCTATGACCACACGATCCAAAGCCGGAATCACAAAACCTAACCACTCAACCTCCACACCACCACCACTCCTTCCGCCATCTCCCCTCTACCCAAATCTCACAAACATGCCTTATCTGATCCAAACTGACAGTCCGCCATGACCGATGAACACAGGGCCTTAATAGATAACAACACATGGGAACTTGTGCCACGACCACACGATGCTCATGTAATACGATGCATGTGGCTTTATCGGCACAAATTTCACGCAAACGGGACTCTTGCACGCTACAAAGCAAGATTAGTCATCAATGGTAAAAGTCAACAAGTTGGCGTCGATTGTGATGAAACATTCAGTCCCGTCGTGAAACCAACAACAATCCAAACAGTTCTAAGTCTAGCTGTTTCAAGATCGTGGCCAATACATCAATTAGACGTTAAGAATGCATTCTTACATGGCGATTTTAAAGAAACTGTATACATGTTTCAACCTCCAGGTTTTGTGGACCCACAACACCCCAAACATGTTTGTCGCTTAAAGAAATCTCTATATGGTCTTAAACAGGCTCCCCGAGCTTGGTATCATCGTTTTGCAACCTATCTCCATTATTGCGGTTTCAAAAGCACCACAAGTGACAACTCTCTGTTTGTATTCCACAAAGGGAACAAAATGGCTTATCTTCTTCTTTATGTGGACGACATAATCTTAACTGCTTCCGACATCACAACTCTACGATACTTCATTGATTTATTATCAAAAGAATTTGCAATGTCGGACCTCGGGTCTCTTCACCACTTTCTCGGCATACAAGTAACACAACAAAATGGTGGTCTGTTTCTTACCCAACAACAATATGTACACGACATTCTTAAACGGGCAAACATGCAAAATTGCAAACCGTGTGCTACTCATGTTGACACAAGCTCCAAACTTAGCGAAACTGCTGGAGAACCTATGCAAGACACCACCCTTTATCGCAGTCTCGCGAGAGCTCTACAGATATCTCAAAGGTACCAGTCATCACGGACTCCACATTTCCCCCTCGAGATCAATAAAACTTACTGCTTACTCCGATGCCGACTGGGGGGGTTGCCCAGACTCACGACGATCCATTTCTGGCTACTGTGTATATCTCGGTGACAACATTGTGTCATGGTCGTCCAAACGAAAACCTACCATTTCCCGATACAGCGCCGAAGCAGAATACAAAGGCGTCGCAAATGCCGCAGCAGAAACTACATGGCTACGCAACTTACTTCTCGAACTTCATCTCCCAATACGTCAAGCCAGCATCATCTACTGCGACAAGCTCAAAACCCTGCACAACATCAACGCACAAAACACATTGAAATTGACATTCACTTTGTTCGCGAGAAAGTACGTATGGGTTCCCTTCGCGTCTTACACGTTCCTGCAGACTATCAATATGCAGATATCTTCACCAAGGGATTACCTCGTCAACTATTTACTCGTTTCCGCTCCAGTCTCTCTATCCGACCAGCTACAGATTCGACTGCGGGGGAGTATTAACCGAAATAAATCCCATTGATTTCGGTCATCATTATTCACATTTATCATTTCCTAATTAGTTTGTAACAGCAAATCAATCTCATTAAATTAGGCTTAATTCTAGGTTGTAATGTATGTACATTTCTTGTATAAATACCCTATTAATGGAATAACAAATCATCAAGCAATTATGCATTATATCACCTTTGTGTTCATAAGAGGTATATTTATTTTGCTTCTAGGAATTGAACCTGTGTTCTCTTTGTAATTTCACTCTTATGGAGACCAATTCCAGCCACTATACCTGACTAATTTTAGCCACACTATTTGTTTGTGGGTAAAACATTTGAGAGATTTTAGTGTCTATTTTTTTACTTTATTGTCGGTGTCTAGGCACTTTAAAATGTATCGCTATATGATATTTTTCTTATCTAGTACTCCCTTTGTCCCATAAAAAACTTCCCATTTCACTTTGACACAAGTTTTAAGGTGACAGTTAGTGGTGGAGTCATTGGTAATAATTTTGATTAAAATATAAGATTGGTTTGGAGAGAGAAAGATAGTTAATGGATAGTTAGTGGTGGAGTTTTTAGTAATAATCGTATTTTATCATGTGGAGCCTATTAAATGTATGAAATTGGAAGTTTTTTGTGGGACAAAAATTTAGAGTGAAATGAGAAGTTTTTTGTGGGACGGATGGAGTACTATGTATTCTTTCTCTTTTTATGATGCACAATTTTTTGTGTGCAAGTGTAGGTATGCTGTCAAACACATGAAAGAAGGAAGCAGCATTATAAACTCGACATCAGTGCTGGCATATACGGGCAGCCCAAAGTGGCTCGACTACTGTTCAACAAAAGGAGCCATTGTGTCCTTCACAAGGGGTTTAGCCTTGCAGCTGGTCAACAAGGGGATTCGGGTCAATGCTGTGGCTCCTGGCCCTGTGTGGACCCCACTGCAACCCGCATCCAGAAATGAGCAGGAGACTGCAATGTTCGGGTCAAAATTGCCCATGGGTAGGGCTGGTCAACCTTTTGAGATTGCTCCATCTTATGTGTTTCTAGCATCTGAAGACTCTTCTTACTTTACTGGCCAAGTTTTTCACCCTAATGGTACAATTCTACACATTAAAATACATACTTCCTCCGTATCAAAATAAGTTACACAATTTCCATTTTTGACACTTGTAAAATAAGTGATACACTTTGATAATTTACCCTATTTGGTAAAAAGTAGTGGAACTTATACTCATTAATTATCTCCTTTAATATAATGATTGCCGTTACTATTACTTTTAAAATCACTTTATTCAAAATGTGGGATAATCCTTCTTAATAATCTTTTGTCTCAAAAAAGTGAAACCAATATTGTATCACTTATTTGATACAGATGAAGTATTTGTAAGTTAAAAAGTTAAAATTGTCATCATCTTCTTTTTATCTATCTTTCGGGTAGTGATATTGCAATATTTTCTGGCAGGTGGGACGATCGTCAACGCTTAGTTGTTGTAGGTGTATCGGATTTCCTAAAGAAATGCGGTAAAGCATACATGAAGTTTGTACATGTGTAGACTATGTATGCTAGCTCTTAATAAATTGATAGTCTCGTGTAAGTAACTTAGTTTAGCAACTTTATGCAAATGTTCTCGAATTAAAATGTCGACTAATTTTACATACTTCTAGTCGTGTCATGATGATTTATGGGTTGATCATGTGTATATATTTAGCTATGAAACACATTGTTACATATGGATGGAAAAAAAAACACATTGTGTGGTGTTGTTCAATCAACATGTTGTTAGGGTGCCAATCTCACATTTGATGACAATATTACCTATCTCTTCAAATGACTGATATGAGGAAAGGAGTGATATGAGGAGGTAAGATGTAGATAATATTATATTTAAGATAAAATTTTAGTTAAATGAAAAGGGTTTTGAGAAATAATCAGGTATAAATGCAAAGTTTGAGTTTGAATTAGGTTATCCTGTCACAATGGTGAGGTTACTTAACTATCGTTAGCGGGAGCGGATGCTTGCAGAGCGATTTTATATATACAGTGTAATTTCATGATAAATGCCAAATTACGTTATTTCTGTCTTTTTACCACACTTTAATTTCAACCCTCTCGTATGGTTGTCTTTTGGCATTAAATTACTCTATATTGAACTATACTAATCTCATAACCCGCCCGATGGGCGGGCTAGCTTTGAAAAACAAAACGCAAAAGTACATTTCAAACGTATGAAATCATGGAACATTTATTATTGAAATGATGAATACAACGTTTTGTTAAAGACGAAATAAAACTTCTTTGTATACGATGTTTGTCGTTGGGTTAGTATAGTTACAAAAAATCAATAATAAAAATATTCCAAATTTATATTATCAAAAATCAATTTCGGTTTTTAGGTTATAAATTTTCCGATTTATGCTCATTTAAGAGTTACCATTCTGACAAACATATTCCAAATTTTTATTACCAAAAATCAATAATATAAATATTACAAATTTATATTACCATAAATCAATTTCGTTTTTTAGGTTATAAATTTTCCGATTTTTGCTCATTTAAGAGTTACCATTCTGATAAAAATATTCTAAATTTTTTGTACAAAATATTTAATTTATGGTAAAAGATATACAATAAATATATTAATTAACCGGGTATAAGAAAAAAAAAACATATTAACATATTGTGTCATTTGTACTCTATTAAATCAGCAAATGGGTTTAATTAAAAGTCTATTTGAATAATAAAATTAAGCCGAATGCAGCCAGTCCACCAAACACTACATATATGCCGAATGAGTATATGAATTAGTTAAGTTAATTACCTTCATGTGCTGCAACAAGTGTTTATACGTCTTGGATTTGTTGTGTAGATCAACATAATCAGGCTTGCTAAGTTGACCTTTCTGCCCAAAGTCAAACACCAATAAATAAAATTTATGTATTTTTTAAGAAAATTAAAAAATAAGAAAATAAAAAATAACACATTCTCAATGCATAAGGAGTGATTCTTGAAAGCAAATAGTCCAAAAACTTCCCCATATTCGGTTCTGTGTAGATTAGCTATGAATTTATAAGATTGTTTCATAATTTTAGTGCAATAACATCATAATGTAAGTATTAAAATTAAAATGAGACTCGACTACATAAAAATTTATCTGATCTCATTACGGGGCTAACTACAATACCTACATTCAATATTTTAGAGTTGGATTAATTAATTGCACTTTGTGGTCATGATTTTCCCCCTGTTAATAAAAGGTCAATATATTCAGTAAAAAAGTAAGAACAAGCGCATATTAATCAGCAACTTACTTCAAATTTATGAGATTATTTGTAGCCATTTTAGTGAGTTGGTTCACCTAACTGCGGTTCATTCAATTTCAAATGAAGCAACCCAAGTGATGGTGAATAACACACACTTTTTACAAAATATTTTAAAAAAATAAACAGCCAAAATTAGTAGCCATTTTGGGTAGGTTTCAAAATTTGATCTTTTGAGGAAACAAAAATTACTGACAACCCAATAAGAAAAACAATCATCAAATTTCTTATGGTTTAATCAATCAAATTTCAAAATTTGATCTTTTGATAATTTACCCTATTTGGTAAAAAGTAGTGGAACTTATACTCATTAATTATCTCCTTTAATATAATGATTGCCGTTACTATTACTCTTAAAATCACTTTATTCAAAATGTGGGATAATCCTTCTTAATAATCTTTTGTCTCAAAAAAGTGAAACCAATATTGTATCACTTATTTGATACAGATGAAGTATTTGTAAGTTAAAAAGTTAAAATCGTCATCATCTTCTTTTTATCTATCTTTCGGGTAGTGATATTGCAATATTTTCTGGCAGGTGGGACGATCGTCAACGCTTAGTTGTTGTAGGTGTATCGGATTTCCTAAAGAAATGCGGTAAAGCATACATGAAGTTTGTACATGTGTAGACTATGTATGCTAGCTCTTAATAAATTGATAGTCTCGTGTAAGTAACTTAGTTTAGCAACTTTATGCAAATGTTCTCGAATTAAAATGTCGACTAATTTTACATACTTCTAGTCGTGTCATGATGATTTATGGGTTGATCATGTGTATATATTTAGCTATGAAACACATTGTTACATATGGATGGAAAAAAAAACACATTGTGTGGTGTTGTGCAATCAACATGTTGTTAGGGTGCCAATCTCACATTTGATGACAATATTACCTATCTCTTCAAATGACTGATATGAGGAAAGGAGTGATATGAGGAGGTAAGATGTAGATAATATTATATTTAAGATAAAATTTTAGTTAAATGAAAAGGGTTTTGAGAAATAATCAGGTATAAATGCAAAGTTTGAGTTTGAATTAGGTTATCCTGTCACAATGGTGAGGTTACTTAACTATCGTTAGCGGGAGCGGATGCTTGCAGAGCGATTTTATATATACAGTGTAATTTCATGATAAATGCCAAATTACGTTATTTCTGTCTTTTTACCACACTTTAATTTCAACCCTCTCGTATGGTTGTCTTTTGGCATTAAATTACTCTATATTGAACTATACTAATCTCATAACCCGCCCGATGGGCGGGCTAGCTTTGAAAAACAAAACGCAAAAGTACATTTCAAACGTATGAAATCATGGAACATTTATTATTGAAATGATGAATACAACGTTTTGTTAAAGACGAAATAAAACTTCTTTGTATACGATGTTTGTCGTTGAGTTAGTATAGTTACAAAAAATCAATAATAAAAATATTCCAAATTTATATTATCAAAAATCAATTTCGGTTTTTAGGTTATAAATTTTCCGATTTATGCTCATTTAAGAGTTACCATTCTGACAAACATATTCCAAATTTTTATTACCAAAAATCAATAATATAAATATTACAAATTTATATTACCATAAATCAATTTCGTTTTTTAGGTTATAAATTTTCCGATTTTTGCTCATTTAAGAGTTACCATTCTGATAAAAATATTCTAAATTTTTTGTACAAAATATTTAATTTATGGTAAAAGATATACAATAAATATATTAATTAACCGGGTATAAGAAAAAAAAAACATATTAACATATTGTGTCATTTGTACTCTATTAAATCAGCAAATGGGTTTAATTAAAAGTCTATTTGAATAATAAAATTAAGCCGAATGCAGCCAGTCCACCAAACACTACATATATGCCGAATGAGTATATGAATTAGTTAAGTTAATTACCTTCATGTGCTGCAACAAGTGTTTATACGTCTTGGATTTGTTGTGTAGATCAACATAATCAGGCTTGCTAAGTTGACCTTTCTGCCCAAAGTCAAACACCAATAAATAAAATTTATGTATTTTTTAAGAAAATTAAAAAATAAGAAAATAAAAAATAACACATTCTCAATGCATAATGAGTGATTCTTGAAAGCAAATAGTCCAAAAACTTCCCCATATTCGGTTCTGTGTAGATTAGCTATGAATTTATAAGATTGTTTCATAATTTTAGTGCAATAACATCATAATGTAAGTATTAAAATTAAAATGAGACTCGACTACATAAAAATTTATCTGATCTCATTACGGGGCTAACTACAATACCTACATTCAATATTTTAGAGTTGGATTAATTAATTGCACTTTGTGGTCATGATTTTCCCCCTGTTAATAAAAGGTCAATATATTCAGTAAAAAAATAAGAACAAGCGCATATTAATCAGCAACTTACTTCAAATTTATGAGATTATTTGTAGCCATTTTAGTGAGTTGGTTCACCTAACTGCGGTTCATTCAATTTCAAATGAAGCAACCCAAGTGATGGTGAATAACACACACTTTTTACAAAATATTTT
Source organism: Calendula officinalis (assembly GCA_963853835.1). Lineage (NCBI taxonomy): Eukaryota > Viridiplantae > Streptophyta > Magnoliopsida > Asterales > Asteraceae > Calendula > Calendula officinalis. The sequence goes on from OY970829.1 coordinate 75,971,207, forward strand.
AAAAAAATAAACAGCCAAAATTAGTAGCCATTTTGGGTAGGTTTCAAAATTTGATCTTTTGAGGAAACAAAAATTACTGACAACCCAATAAGAAAAACAATCATCAAATTTCTTATGGTTTAATCAATCAAATTTCAAAATTTGATCTTTTGATAATTTACCCTATTTGGTAAAAAGTAGTGGAACTTATACTCATTAATTATCTCCTTTAATATAATGATTGCCGTTACTATTACTCTTAAAATCACTTTATTCAAAATGTGGGATAATCCTTCTTAATAATCTTTTGTCTCAAAAAAGTGAAACCAATATTGTATCACTTATTTGATACAGATGAAGTATTTGTAAGTTAAAAAGTTAAAATCGTCATCATCTTCTTTTTATCTATCTTTCGGGTAGTGATATTGCAATATTTTCTGGCAGGTGGGACGATCGTCAACGCTTAGTTGTTGTAGGTGTATCGGATTTCCTAAAGAAATGCGGTAAAGCATACATGAAGTTTGTACATGTGTAGACTATGTATGCTAGCTCTTAATAAATTGATAGTCTCGTGTAAGTAACTTAGTTTAGCAACTTTATGCAAATGTTCTCGAATTAAAATGTCGACTAATTTTACATACTTCTAGTCGTGTCATGATGATTTATGGGTTGATCATGTGTATATATTTAGCTATGAAACACATTGTTACATATGGATGGAAAAAAAAAACACATTGTGTGGTGTTGTGCAATCAACATGTTGTTAGGGTGCCAATCTCACATTTGATGACAATATTACCTATCTCTTCAAATGACTGATATGAGGAAAGGAGTGATATGAGGAGGTAAGATGTAGATAATATTATATTTAAGATAAAATTTTAGTTAAATGAAAAGGGTTTTGAGAAATAATCAGGTATAAATGCAAAGTTTGAGTTTGAATTAGGTTATCCTGTCACAATGGTGAGGTTACTTAACTATCGTTAGCGGGAGCGGATGCTTGCAGAGCGATTTTATATATACAGTGTAATTTCATGATAAATGCCAAATTACGTTATTTCTGTCTTTTTACCACACTTTAATTTCAACCCTCTCGTATGGTTGTCTTTTGGCATTAAATTACTCTATATTGAACTATACTAATCTCATAACCCGCCCGATGGGCGGGCTAGCTTTGAAAAACAAAACGCAAAAGTACATTTCAAACGTATGAAATCATGGAACATTTATTATTGAAATGATGAATACAACGTTTTGTTAAAGACGAAATAAAACTTCTTTGTATACGATGTTTGTCGTTGAGTTAGTATAGTTACAAAAAATCAATAATAAAAATATTCCAAATTTATATTATCAAAAATCAATTTCGGTTTTTAGGTTATAAATTTTCCGATTTATGCTCATTTAAGAGTTACCATTCTGACAAACATATTCCAAATTTTTATTACCAAAAATCAATAATATAAATATTACAAATTTATATTACCATAAATCAATTTCGGTTTTTAGGTTATAAATTTTCCGATTTTTGCTCATTTAAGAGTTACCATTCTGATAAAAATATTCTAAATTTTTTGTACAAAATATTTAATTTATGGTAAAAGATATACAATAAATATATTAATTAACCGGGTATAAGAAAAAAAAAACATATTAACATATTGTGTCATTTGTACTCTATTAAATCAGCAAATGGGTTTAATTAAAAGTCTATTTGAATAATAAAATTAAGCCGAATGCAGCCAGTCCACCAAACACTACATATATGCCGAATGAGTATATGAATTAGTTAAGTTAATTACCTTCATGTGCTGCAACAAGTGTTTATACGTCTTGGATTTGTTGTGTAGATCAACATAATCAGGATTGCTAAGTTGACCTTTCTGCCCAAAGTCAAACACCAATAAATAAAATTTATGTATTTTTTAAGAAAATTAAAAAATAAGAAAATAAAAAATAACACATTCTCAATGCATAAGGAGTGATTCTTGAAAGCAAATAGTCCAAAAACTTCCCCATATTCGGTTCTGTGTAGATTAGCTATGAATTTATAAGATTGTTTCATAATTTTAGTGCAATAACATCATAATGTAAGTATTAAAATTAAAATGAGACTCGACTACATAAAAATTTATCTGATCTCATTACGGGGCTAACTACAATACCTACATTCAATATTTTAGAGTTGGATTAATTAATTGCACTTTGTGGTCATGATTTTTCCCCTGTTAATAAAAGGTCAATATATTCAGTAAAAAAATAAGAACAAACGCATATTAATCAGCAACTTACTTCAAATTTATGAGATTATTTGTAGCCATTTTAGTGAGTTGGTTCACCTAACTGCGGTTCATTCAATTTCAAATGAAGCAACCCAAGTGATGGTGAATAACACACACTTTTTACAAAATATTTTAAAAAAATAAACAGCCAAAATTAGTAGCCATTTTGGGTAGGTTTCAAAATTTGATCTTTTGAGGAAACAAAAATTACTTACAACCCAATAAGAAAAACAATCATCAAATTTCTTATGGTTTAATCAATCAAAGCTTATAAACACTTATATTGACTAACATTTAACTTGAAACAAAATGAAAATGCATAATTTTACAAACCCTAAACAAAAATCAAAGTAGATAGTCAAAAAACAAATCTTTTGAATGACAAAAATACTTTGAATGCATCTTATTAATTACCGTACTTGATCTATTAAGCTTACAAATGCTATTCAAGATTAAATTGTTCTAATAAAAAATATGATCAAGACAAATCAAGACAGCGGATGGGTAGGTAATACTTACAAACCAATAACACGTATTTTGAAGCCGTAATCCGTTTGCTCAATGCGTTCTATCCCAAGCGGCGGAGGATATTCCCCATCTGTTTCATAGTTAATTCGAAAAATCAATGTGTAAACAGACAATTCGGTTTTAATTAAGTAATTCAGATTCATGTAGAAATGAAACAAAATCTGAATCAAGGTTGTATCGAATTAACCTTCGATGGCAATACCTAGAGATGCACACAAACCGGTTTTTGACCAAACCGGTTTCGGGTTTGACCAAAAGCCGGTCATAACCGGTTTCTCCAATAACCGGTTCCGACCCTCGAAAACTCTAACCGTGTAATGGGTATTGTAACCGGTTCGGTTCGGTTATAAACCGGTTAACCGGCCAAAACCGGTGTGTTGACCAAATTTGTTGGTCGGTTTTGGTCAAAACCGGTTTCGGGTAACCGGTTCGAACCCTAAGAACCCAAACCGGTTAGGAACCGATCGGTTAGACAAAAACCGAACCGGTTATGGTCAAAACCGGGTTTGACCGGTTCGGTTTCGGTTTCGGTTTCCGGTTTCGGTTTCGGTTTCGGGTATTTTTTGCACGGCTAGCAATACCTGTCGCATTCGGTTCTTGAGAAGAAATCTGAATTAAATGGTCCATTTCCAAACCGCCGCCTTGATTCCAGTGGGAGCCGCCGCCTTGATTCCTTCACGGTGAGAGCCGTGGTCGATGGTTTTCCGGAGGGAGCCGTGGTCGATGGTTTTCCGGTGGGAGCCGACGCCTTGATTCATTCATTGGTAAACGGCGACCTACGTCTTGTAGCCGCAAAAAGGAAACGAACACCGGCAGTATGGTTGGAAGAATTTTTGGGGCAAGCGTACAGAGGTTGAGGATGAGACCGGTAGGGGGAGAAAATGTGTGAGTTTGTGAAAAAAAAACCCTAAAATGAAAGATGCGATAGATGTGTTTGCTGAATGGAAAAATTACCTGGATACCCTTTGAGTCAGCGTTTGACTCGTCATTAAGGAGTGATGTGATTGGCTGGCTAAGACATGTCATCAAAAAAAAAAATCATGTCCTTGCTCCATATATAGGTGGGAGATAGGTGGGAGATTGCTATTTAAAAATCAGCTTCGTTGCACATCAAATTCTAGCCTATCTTTCAAGCCCAACAAAATTCTAGCTATCTTTCAAGCCCAACATACACATCTTTCCGTAATTATCGACACATACACATCTTTCCGTAATTCATCTAAATCCATCAAACCCTCGTGTTTCGCTGTACCTTATTCTCCGGTGTTGTGTGGACTGATTACCGTCAAAGAAAATGGCGTACGCAGTGTTGAAACGATCTTCCTTAATGAAGTCAATGACCGCCGGAATCGGAGAATCATGGCGGCGGTTTGCTTCCGTTGCAGTCGGCAGCGATCTCGTAGCAGCCGCACCAAATGTTTCTCTCCAGAAGGCTCGCAGCTGGGATGAAGGTGTCTCCTCTAAATTTTCCACCACCCCTCTCTCTGACATCTTCAAGGTCTGTTTATTATTGTTTTTTTTTCACCAATTCATATCGAAAAATTAGGGTTCATGAGATTTTAATTAGCGTTGTATGTATTTTCAGGGCAAAAAAGTCGTCATCTTTGGGCTTCCTGTAAGTTCATCTTCCTACTGTATCATTTCTACATTTAGAATTTGGCAAATTGACGAATTGTAATAAATAACCCTGTGCTTTTGTATTATTTAGCTCGATTTGATAAATTGGTTTTCGAATCGGTACTAAAATCGTAATTGTTAGTTTATCGGTGATTTTGAGTTCGAGACCTGCAAAAAATTTCTTAACAATTTGTTAGATTTGGTTAATTAGATAGAAAACAAATTGCAGTGAATTGATAAATTAACATCCGATTTTGGGAATTGGTAACAATTACAGGGTGCGTTTACTGGAGTTTGTACTACTCAACATGTTCCAAGTTACAAGAAAAACATTGACCAATTCAAAGCTAAAGGTGTAGATTCAGTTATTTGTGTGTCTGTTAATGATCCATATACTATGAATGGTTGGGCTGATAAACTTGAAGCCAAAGATGCTGTAAGTGTTCTGAAATCTGAATACCTTTTTTTGTGAAAAATGCAAATTGTTTTCCCTATAATTTTCTATTATATGTTACACTTTTCTATAATTAAGATGGTTTTGCTAATTTTAATAAATTAAAAAAAACTAAAGAATGTTTGATGCAGATTGAATTTTATGGAGATTTTGATGGTAAATTTCACAAAAGCTTGGAGCTAGACTTGGATCTAAGCTCTGCTTTGCTTGGACATCGATCAACTAGGTAATTTTTTTAAAATAAATATAACATGTCAAACCGACCCATTTCAACTGGTACTAAAATTACCCATTTTGACCCATTCCGAACCCATTATCCAACCCGCCCATTTGTCACCTCCGCTTATATAGTATAAATGGATTAATAATAGAGTAAATTACATAGAAGGTCCTTTAAGTTTATAGCAAATTTCACCAATGGTCCTTTAGTTTCAAAAATTACACTGATGGTCCTTAATTCTGAAAGGTTTTTCACCGATGATCCTTTACACTAACTGACGTTAATTTATTCTGTTAACTCACCCCAGGTGCAATGAACGTAAAGCTAAAAAAGTCATTTTTCATTTCATTTCTTTTTATTCTTAAACTAAAAACTTCTATTTAAGATAAAAAAATTAGTTTAAGAATGAACAGAAATTAAAAATGATTCTTTTACCCTCACATTCATTGCACATGGGGTGAGTTAACAAAATTATTTAAGGTCAGTTAGTGTAAAGGACCATCGGTGAAAAACCTTTCAGAATTAAGGACCATCGGTGTAATTTTTGAAACTAAAGGACCATTGGTGAAAAACCTTTCAGAATTAAGGACCATCGGTGTAATTTTTGAAACTAAAGGACCATTGGTGAAATTTGTTATAAACTTAAAGGACCATTCGTGTAATTTACTCTTAATAATTTTAGGGTAAGTTAGATAATTTGCGCATGTGATATGTATGAAATTATGGTTTTGGTCTCTCAAACTTTTTTTAGTACACGAATACTAATTATTTATTATATTTATTTATCTGAGTTTATTATTTTGCAGATGGTCAGCATTTGTGGAGGATGGAAAGGTTAAGGTTTTAAATGTGGAAAATGTTCCTTCTGATTTCAAGGTTTCTGGGGGTGAAGTAATCTTGGGCCAGATATAGAGATCTTTAATTTACTGTCTAAAAACTTTTATAATGGCAATAATATTTCTTGTAACTCTTGGGATGTAAATCGGTGAATTTACAAACAAAAATGTGACGTTGGAGGATTTGTTTTTGTTGATTTCTTGTATACATATGTTGACGTTATTGTTACCTACATGGAAGAGTCCATCATGATCTATTAAGCATTAATTAAAAATTAAAAATTAAAAATGCTAAATATTGCCATAAGAAAATATTGTTAAAGGAATTGTAAATTAACTATTTCCTCCGTCCCACAAAAAAATTCTCATTTCATCTTAAAATTTTGTTCCACAAAAAAGTTCCCATTTATCAAATTTAAAGGGTCCATTTAATAAAATAATATTATTACCAATGATTTCACCAATAAAATTCTCTCCCTCCGATCTAACTTTATATTTTAATTAAAATTAATACTATAGACCACTATTAATTATCTCCTAAAATTTTATCCCCAAAAAAAAAATAAGAACTTTTATATATGACGGAGAGAATAATAAAAGTCACTTTTATGAATTTTATTAACTATTTATATATTAAAAAAATGCTAAATATTGCCATAGAAAATATTTAGACTTAAAGAAATTATAAATTAACTAATAAAATTCACTTTAATGAATTTTATTAACTATTTATATATATATATATATATTAATCATTTTAATTCTTTTTTTTAACGGCTATCATTTTTAATTATCCTTCGTCTGCCCTAAAGGCAATGGTAGGAAAATCCATTTAAAATTTATTATTTCAGAAAAATTCTAGCATAACCGTAAGTATAAGTAAAATTCTTACAATCTAAATCGAAACAAATATGATACAGCGTCTGCATCTGACACGTACAACATAACATAAGAGAGTGACACGTACACCAATTGCTGATCATTGCTACTTGGTCATACAATCTGCAACTTCAAAGCCAAGCCTGCCACGTGTCACTCATCACCACCCACTGCAATTCCTTTAAAATCCGATGATCATACAACTCCATTCACTCCATTAATCAATCTCCGATTTGTTCAATATATTTTGTGTTTGAATTCTTGTTTGCACAACAATGGCGAGTGGCGATCAGCAATTTCCACCACAAAAACAAGAAAGACAACCAGGGAAAGAACATCAAATGGATCCAAACCCACAGTTTATCAACCCTAATTACAGAGCTGCAGATAAACTCAAAGTAAATTCCTTTCTCTTTTTTCTGACTAATATATATATATAGTTACCTTTGCGTAAATGAAAAATGATATTTTTATTTATAACAGACTCATTGTCAAGTGGTTGAAGTTTTTCTCTTACATTACTTGGTTTAATCTAATTCGTTTCCATGGTTATTTACGAATCTTTCTGTAGTCATCTTCTAAAAAAAATTTAGAAAAAGAATTGAATTTGTAACATCTGCAAATTTGATTTTTATCTAGGAAAATAGTAGAATTTGTGACATTTGCAAAATCACTTCTAGATAAAAATCAGGTTTTGCAAATGTCACGAATTGGATTTTTTTCTAAATAAAAAGATCATGACTAACTCAACCAGGTTGATGATGAGCTCATTATAGATATAATATCTTCTTTTGATTTACTATTAGACTATATATCACTATATAGCTAATTTATATAGTTAGTTTTGAGTGTATATATACAACAAATTTCTTTATTTGACATATTTTTTTTTTCTATTCATTTTTAGATAGTGTACCTAGGTTTTATAGTTCACATTATAGACACTTACAAAATGGTGTAAGCTCGTGGAGTGACAAAATGTGAATTAAGATTTAAAATTAGACACCCTATTTTTCTATATACATACAAACTAGACTATAACAAATCTATAATTTTAATCTAGCTAAATAAATTTAGGTTTGTGATAGGCAGACCAGTTTAGGTTAATTTGTACGTGGAATAATAATTTATGCTACCTCCCTATCAAAATAAGTAATACACTTTCTATTTAGCATTCTATTTAGGGTGAAACAAAATAAGTAATACAATTCTAAAACTTACCTTATTTGGCAAAAAGTGGGACTCATTCTCCACTGACTATCTGCTTTAATAAAGTAAAATTACTCTTTTACCCTTACTTTTACTTTTAAACATCATTAATATCACTTCATTTAAAGTGGGACCCATTATCCACTAACTATCTACTTTAATCTATCTTAAATCACTTTTCAATCTTTTGCCTCAAAAACCACAAATTTTCAAGTGTATCACTTATTTTGATACGGAGGTAGTATATCTAACGAAGATCGATCATCGTAATTTAGTTTAATGATTTTAGTTTATTTACACAATAATCGTTGTTGTAATATATTAATCGTATGTATTTAGGGTAAGGTGGCACTGGTGACCGGAGGAGATTCCGGCATCGGAAGAGCAGTTTGTTACTGTTTTGCTAAAGAAGGAGCAACTATTGCTTTCACTTACGTTAAAGGTCAAGAAGACAAAGATGCAGCCGACACTTTAAAGATGATTAATGAATCGAAAACCAAAGATTCACAAGACCCAATTGCAGTACCGACGGATTTAGGGTACGATAATAACTGCAAATCGGTGGTGGATGAAGTCGTCGGGAAATATGGTCGGATTGATATCTTGGTGAATAACGCAGCTGAGCAGTATATGTGCAAGACCGTTGAAGAAATCGATGAAAAGTGGCTCGATAGGGTGTTTAGAACCAATATCTACTCTTACTTCTTCATGACGAGGTAAAAAAAAGATAATTGATATTTCTACCACAACTTTAAGGGTTATATCACACAGTACATGTTTTACAACTGACTGTACAAGCATATTAAGCATTGGATGTGGTGGATGTCTTAAAAGTTATGGTAGAAAAATCACCCAAAAAAAGGTCTAATTACTTTTAGTGTTTAGAACCAATATCTACTCTTACTTTTTCATGACAAGGTAAAAATACAAGGTTTAATTACTTTTAGTGACACCTAGTCAAGTGTCACCAGTAGACATTTCTTAATTTTTTTGCTATAGCATTACTTAGGGGTGTTTAGGATTCTAAATTGGAGTAAATTATCTGCTTATTGTATTTTAGAAAACACAAATAATATAAAATTTAAAAAAAATATAAATAATATAAAATTAGTGTTTGACAAAAAAAAATCTGAGCAAATCGATTATTTGCTTTTTTGTCATTCTAAATGGAGTATTGTGGACAACAGCTTAAGTGACTGGATTTTGACTTTAACGTCGCAGTTTAGTGGTCACTAAAAGTAGATCCATTAGTTCGGGTTATTTAGTGACCAAATTTATTGAAAATTTTAGTACGTACTATTTTCAAGTTGATCAAAGCGTTGTTTGAGTCACTAATGGCTGGAAAATTTCATTTTGGTGACTGTATCTTAACTTCTAGCTACTCTTTTTAGTGCGTCACAAAGTAGCTAAAACATTTGTAACACCTTTAGCGACTAAATCTCTACGATCCAATTATTGTTTCTTAACGCACGCACACGATATAGAAAGTACAACTTCTTAATGCACGTGCTTACCGGGTATACAGGCACGCACTAAAACACATGAAAGAAGGAAGCAGCATCATCAACACAACATCGGTCAACGCCTACAAAGGCAACGCCACATTGTTGGACTACACCTCAACAAAGGGAGCAATTGTGGCCTTCATTAGAGGTCTAGCACTACAATTAGTACCCAAAAATATTCGTGTAAACGGGGTTGCACCGGGTCCCGTGTGGACCCCACTGATACCGTCTTCTTTTGATAAAGAAAAGACGTCGAAATTCGGGTCTGAAGTCCCGATGAATAGAGCTGCACAACCGTATGAGATAGCACCATCGTTCGTGTTTCTTGCGTGTGAAGATTCGTCTTACTTTACAGGCCAAGTCCTCCATCCTAACGGTATATTTTGGTCGCTAATTTGGTCACTATTTGAAGGATTTTTTGGGTGTATAATATTTTGGTTGTAATTAACTTGTGTTATGGCAGGTGGAGTGGTTGTTAATGCTTGAATGTGGCTCTGCATGTGGTTAATTAGCAAGACTTTTGAAGCAGTATGGGGTGGAATGGAAGTAGTTATAAAATGATATAGTTATGTACATACTATATATGAATATGAATAAAATAGCGACCTTTATTATTCTGATTGTGTTGGTAGTTCAAAAGTTGTTAAAAAAAAGGGTCTTAATTTTGTCACCCTAATTGCTTGTTATTATAGCCAATATTAAACTTGTTCACTTTATCTAAGTTATCACATATATGTGTACATTTTAGGTGTGAGCATTTGGACCAACCGAAATCAAACCGAACCGAAACCAATAACATGTTATCGGTTCGGTTTCGGTTTTGAAAATTCTTCATTATCGGTTATCGGTTCGGTTTTCGGAAAATGATGAACATTTGGCCTAAAATAACCGAACCGAAACCGAACCGGAATCAAACCGAAACCGATAACATGTTATCGGTTCGGTTTCGGTTTTGAAAATTCATCGTTATCGGTTATCGGTTCGGTTTTGGCCCGATAAGCACCCTAGTACATTTTAAATCTCTCTCATAGGTTTGTTTAAACTTAACCGAAAACCCAAAAAGTTGATCCTTGGTTCAGCCAAAATCATATTCTCGGTTATCCTCTGTTTCCAAAGGTTATATCTTTCCAAGATATTAAAAAAACTTGGAACTTTTAAGTAAAACAAACAATGACCACCCTGAAAACAATTCAAGATAAATCACTCACCATAATACATTATAAACAATTAAACATAACAAACAAAATTACTCTATAAAAAAAAGTGAATGAAAAAATTATCTATTAACAAAAAAAAAAAAAGGTGATAAAAGCATTGATTTGCACTCTTTCTTCAATGCCAGCATTCCCACATCCATAACATGATGGAAACACTGTAAATCTTTTCCAGAATTTCCCAAAGGAGATGAAATTGCATCTCCAATTATTATTATATGTTATGACCAAAGGGAAAATATATCTCAACAGTGACATTTAGTGACAGATTTCTGAGTCGTTGGGAGTCGATCAAAGATGCTTAGTTTGCCGCCTTGATGGTCCTCCGGGAAAAAGCTTCATTATCCATCCTAAAACTCTTTCCACAACCTATTCGCCAAAAAAAATAAAATTAATTAATTAATTAATTAAAAACTTATTAATGACAAAATATATATGATTATAGAAAGAGTGTTTTTGACTTTTTGTACCTCGTCACCTTCATCGGCATAGGGAGTATTGTCAACCGTAGTACGAGGAGCAGGCTTTCTAACTGTGGTACTATCACTCACCATACTTTGACTAGTCAACAACTCTAATCTTTGTGTTTGTACTTCAAGTTTTTGGGATAATTCCTTGTTTAAATCCTTCATAACATATATAAATCAATATTTCATGGGATAGAGACTAAGGGGGCGTTTGGGATTACTCATTGAAAATACGTTATGTGTTTTTAAAATTGGATAATCGAATAATTAGCGGTTGCAAAACGTGATTATGAAAGATAGTGTTTGGATTAGATTATGTTGTTTGAAAACACAATAATTAGATAATAAGTTTTTTTAGTGATTGGAAATCTGATTATTTATTTAGTTAATAAGTAAAATGACTAGTTTTACATTAATTGTGTTTTCAAAACGTAATAAGCACCTCCCCACCTATTTTTCCAGCATTGAGTTTTTGGGCATAAAAAACGCAAATAGATTTTTTATTCTTTTTGCCAAACACTCATTTTAGGTTAATTGTGTTTCCAAACGCAATAAGCACATAATCAGTTCCAAAAAGCAACCCCAAACACCCCCTAAAATAACAATTTAATTTATTTTTCTACACTACAAAGAATATATATATATAGCTTACTTTCAACTTGGAACTTAATGATGATTCAGTAGACAATGCTTGCACCAACTCCTCTTTTTCCAATGCTAACTATAACCAGACAAAAAAAAACGCGACAATATTTTTAACAAATCCGGAAATAATTCACAGTTTGATTATAAAAAATTAAAACTTTTAAATACCTCAGAAATTAACGTGTTAATATTTTGAATCATTCTTGTTTGATCTGGAGGTATACTTGATGATGAATCTTCAACACCAAAATTCATATTTAGTGACTGCAAGAAGCTTCCGGAAGAATCACTTTCACCAACAGTAGCTTGTGTTGCAAGGTTTGAAGTTTCTTCACTATCATCTACTGAATCGAGAACGTAATCAAACTTATATATAAGTTTTTATTTTGTTTCAATTTTGTATACTTGTAATAAAATATTTAATTTTTATTTTTAATTTTGTACCAAGATCATCTGTAGAAGTTGATGCTTCCCTTTTAGAAGTTGGAATCTTCTTAATATCCACTGAATTCACAGTTACAGGAGCTTTCCGCAACTTGGATTGCATTAATTTTTTCTCTAAAAAAAGAAAGTTAGGTCAAAATGTTGACTAATTATTAAAACTATAATTGTATATACATAAAACAAAAAGCTGTCTCATCACTAAGCTGACTTCTAAAAGTCAACCAGACAGGCAGCAAGTCAAACTGAGGTCAAAGTCAGTTTCAAAAAGGAACAGTGCACAAATAACTATTTTGCTTATTTGGTTTATTTATCTCATTAATGGTAATTATAAAAAATGGTGAATAAATATTAAAAATATATAAAATTACCTTCTTGTAGAGCATCAATAGTGGACTGTAGATCTTGGCGGTCCTTCTCCAGAGTAGATATTTTTCTCCTGAATATAATTAATTTTTTTTATAAATACAAACTTTCAACCATCCAAATACGATAAAAAAAAAAAAAAACTAACTGAGAAGGTATATTTAGTTATATATTATATAAACTATAAAATATAAGATATAGTTCCAAAAAAATTATCTACTAGTTGTAACATCAACTAATGTGTAAATCCAATTTAGAAAACATATATAATTTTAAAATAATAATAATAACAGAATAGTAGTTTAAAGTCATAAGCTCAGACCGTACTTCTGTGACGACATTTCAGCTTCTAATTTTTCCAACTGTCTCTCCAATTTTAGCTCATTTGACCTTAGTCTCAGTGCCTACATATTAACGGGTCCATTGGTCAACATATTTTTTTTTTCACAAATTAACAGGTCAATTGGTCAAGATTTTTTTTTTTTTGACAAATTAACGGGTCAATTGGTCAACAATTTTACCTTCTCTTCTAATCCAATAACCTCAGAAGCCAACAATTTGGCCCGTTCATCAGCTGCACTACATTCTAATTGGGCATTTCCATACTCGGTCCTCACAACCTCAAGTTCCACCTAATCACATAAAAAAAATCATTAAATAAAATAAAATAATAATAAAACAAATCATTAATGGCTATTGCTAATTTAATCTTAAATTAAGATACTGACCAGTTGAGCCTCAATTTCTTCCTGTAATCTCTCCATATCAGACTTTAACTGGTTTACAACACTTCCCTGCAAAAGAAAGAGAAAAATAATAAATAGATAAAAAAGAAAATTTAATTAAAAATATTTAACCCTTTTTCTGAATTTGTAAAATATTTTATTTCCTACCTGTTGGTTATAAGTATCAGTGAGTGCTGAGTTCTCAGAGGCTAAAGACTCTGCAAGAACTCGAGAAGACTCAACTGCGCGTTGCAAAGAAAACTTTTCTTGTGTCAAATCTTCAATATGCTGCTCAAAGAAATTAATTTAAAATAAATAAAAAATTACAAGAAAAATAAGCTACTAAATATCAATCAATGTGAAAAATAATGAAACCTGTTCTAAAGCAGCAAAATCTTCATTCTGTTTTGTAGAACTCAAATTACTCCTCCTATCCATATCTAATTCATTTGACCCGTTTCTAAATGGGTCACCCGAATTACCAACAGAAGAATTTAAGTTCATGAAACTTTGATTATCTGTATCTAAATTTGAAAGAGAATTTGAAGAATTTCTAGACGTTGTGATAGAATCCAAAAAAGATGGACGAGATCTTCTGCCAGCTAAGCTTGCTGACATGGACGTTTGATTATCATAAAGGTTTTTAGGGTTTCTGTCATCCTGTGAAGAAATTGGAGGATAAAAATTCTCCAAAATATCGTGTATAGATTTCCTAGCTTCAGAAGAAGAATCTGAGCCATTAGTCGGTTGACCATTTTGACTTAAGTTGTTAGGAATTGAAGCACTAACAGATTTCTCAGAAGAAGAATTTGTAACTGAAACTTGAGTGGCAACAGCTTTCAAACCATCATCTCTACTATTTTCTAGGGCATCTATATTACTAAAATTATTCAAATTACTATTATTTTTGTCATCCAGATGATGAAATCCTTTACTTCTTTCAAGATCTACCGAAACATAAGGTGAATCAGATTCATGAATATTAATAGTTTTCTTTTTAACGTGAAACCCTAAATTTGAGTCAGATGCAGCGTCTGTTACATGAACACTATCAGAAACTAATGGTTTTGTTTCATGTAAATCTCCATTAGCAGAATTGGTAGAAGTATTAGATGTAGCTTTTTTGGCTGCTGCTTTCTTTTTACGAAATTCCTCAAGCTGTAAAAGCAAAACAAGCATAAAGCTTTTATAAATATGAAACTGGATGATTATTATCAGTTTAATATCACAGTAAGTAGCAGGGCTATGAAGGTATACATCTAAGTATTTAATAACAACAATCTTAGTAAAGCATGAAGCTTGAACCAATACTTAGAGAATTAGATGCAATCTAAATTTGAGCATTCTGATTGTAAAAATTAGAACACCATACCAAATTGTGGCACAAGATTATATTAGGGTTATAACATCAATTAATTATCGTTCGAAATCAACATAAGAATCAAGTTTAAATTAGGTTTATAGCATCTGGCAACCAATAACTCAAATACAGACTGATTCTTTCAAAATTAACCCTAAATTGAGAACTAAAACACCGAATTGGCAAATTGCACGATCGAAAATCTCGGAATCTAAAATCGGTAACATACATTCACAAGAAAAAGCTACCAATTGGCTATTGTAATTGAAATTAATAAACATACCCGTTTCATTCCAGCTTCCAATTGCTGTTGCTTCTTCGATGAAATGCTCGAATTAGGCATCATCTGATCCGATGCCATCCAATTATATATTCAACCTCCAAGGGATGGATGACCAATTAATTGGGGATCAGTTATGCGGTTTTATATAATATTTTGTAAAATCATTCAAAGTATATGGGTTGAAAAATATTAACATAAACCCTAATTAATTTACAGACAAAGAGGTCCGATCTAATCGGAGGGGAGAGCCGGTGTGTTGATTTTGGGAATTTGAATCCCGTTTTGCTTAAATCTCTTTCTTTCTCCCCCTCCTACCGATTTCTGTTTCTCTCTCTTCGTGTTTTATTTGCGTTAAAATTTTCCAGCGAAATATAAATTTTATAATTTAAATTATGTCCCCAAGTTTTCATAAATTCAAAAGAGTACCCTCTTTTTCATGTTTTTTTCTGGATTGATTATTTAATCACCTCATTTTGTTTATTGTCATAGTCCTGTTTTTTTATTTGCTTTTCAAATTTTAATTCATTTTCTGACTTTTATGATTATACTTGTCGTGTGAAATCTAGATTGTGATTTGTGTTGCATATTCATACACTTATCCTACCATTATCTTTAATTTTATTGTAGCTTCTCAAAGCATTGACATATAAGTCAGTAATGAATTTAAAGACAATATGTTAGCTATTGTTTGGGAAATAAACTAAGGAGTTAATACTGGTAAAGTAGTTAATACTGATGATAGGATTAATACTAATGAAATCAATAGAAATGGTTGCATCTAATCTTGTGATCTCATTAGTACTGGTATCATGATTACTACTGCTATCATGATTAATACTGATTTGTTAGTTACTAATGACCAAGTAATAATACTGATGTTAATGCTGATTCAAAGATACTACTAATCAACTATTTAATGTTGCTTAAGAGATTAATATTGACAATACAATTAATACTGACGTTCAAGTTAATGCTGATAAGGCTATATGGAGATTATCAAGTCCGTGATCTTAGGAAGTTTGTTTAGTAAGATAAATATTACGAAGTATTCAAATTGTGTTGTAATAGATTCCTAGAATAACTAGGTTAAATGTTCGGCTTCAAGGACTATTATATATAGTTCCTTATGAATTATAAACATTCGTGTGTATTGTAACTCTAATATCAATATACATTGAAGCTCTTTGTGTAACTGTGTTCTTACTTTTACAATTCATGTTTACAGTTATTCATAATTCTTGAAATCACTATAGTATTAATCCGTTGTAACTTATATTAGCGAGTAGAATAGTAGATCTACGATTCAATTACAATTCTTATTATTATTCGATCCTAACCGCTATCAAATTAAAAACGACAAGTTGCTAAAGTACCAAAGTAAAACATCACTAATATTGCCATCATTAATCACAAATTGACTCATTTTTTAGTTTTATTAGTTTTTTAGTTTTTTTTTGTTTTGTTAAAGCAGAAGTGATAATTCTCTTCACATAATGTATTTATGATTTATTTGTTTATCCAGATAGTAACTAAACTGACAAGAAATTGAAAAATGCCCAACCACTCCTTGTAACAAAGCCCCAGGTAATTTTTGTAACATAGGCAATAAGAAGCGTCAAACATGTTTAAGTAAAAAGAATGTGTATTTTTGTAACATAGGCAATAAGAAGCGTCAAACATGTTTAAGTAAAAAGAATGTGTATTGTTGTGTATATTTATAATTGTGAGGCCCAAAAAAATGAAAAGAATGTGTATTGTTGGCATTGGTATGTCAGTTTTTTTTTTTTTTTTTTTTTTTTGAACGGTGATTTTATTAAGACACTAGCAAAAAAATAAGAAGCAAAACAATTACAGAGTTACAAACAAAAGGTTTTTCAACCAATCGACCCAACTAAAGTTTGAGTTGCATCTATATCTAGACCAACTGAAAGAACATGAAACAATATCATCAAACATGACCTCTTTTTTAGGAATAATCGAATCAAATAAAAGTTTATTACGGAAATTCCATACTCGCCACCAACTAATGTAGAAAACACCTTCCAGCATAACTTTGTGTGTATAAGGAAGATAGAAATTACCAAACCAAATCAACCATTCCGTATAAGAGGATATCACCGGAATTTAGCAAAAACTAAAATATCAGGTTGTGTCACTGTTTACATGTTTATTGATTCAAATTGTCCGATGAAAGTGACTATGAAGTATTAACCCCAAACTGAGATAATATAAAGTCAAACCCCAACAGCAGAGGCAACATATTGTAAATAACGGATTAAAATAAAAAATAAAAAAAACCACCTAAATTTATTAGGGGTGAACATGGTACGATACTACCAACTAAATATATTGGCTACCAATATATTAACTACCAACTTTAATTAGTTCGGTTGGTTACATGTTGGTTGGTTTTGTTCGGTACAAGTTTGAAACCCCTAAAATTTATACAAGAGTTAATTACACAAATGGTCCTTTAAGATGATATCAGATTGCAAGTTTGGTCCTAAACTTTTAATTTCGACAATCTCAGTCCTTTGAGATTACCGATTTTGCACGTTTGGTCCTTTAGGCCAAACAGTGTTAAATTTGTCTGTTAAGTGACCTAATGTGCAATGCACGTAAGGGCATTTTTGTCTTTTCGCACTCCATCTTCTTCCTCCACTTCATCTTTTTCCCCCAAAATCAAAACCCTAATTTGAAATCTTAAAATACTCCATCAACACCCCTCGAATTACCAAAGGGCCAATGGCCTAGCGGTAAGGTGTTTGCCCTCCAACCTAGTGGTTGAGGGTTCGAGTCCCATAGTGGACATAGGTGGTTATTTAGGAGTAGATTAGATTTGCCGTTCCAAAAAAAAAAAAAAAAAAAAAAAAAAAAAAAAAAAAACCCTCGAATTACTATCACCATAACTCAAAATTTTGAAATTACCTCTCGAATTTACTCTAAAATAACTCTAATTTAGAAATTGCCTCAAGAACCTATCTGGACTCAACAAAAGTCGCTGGCAATGCAGAAATTGTTCGTCTCGATGACGTTTTCCGAGAACTAACCGGTTGAAAAAACCGCCACCACCATCGCATCATGGCATCACCTCCACCACCATCGCTTGACTCTGCTGCCGGCGTCGCTCGCCGCCGCCGCATCGCCCAATCCCGCCACTGTTGAAGATGAAAGATTTGCACCACAGATTGTCACCACTGTTCAAGTCCGCCGCCAAATCGCTTGCTGCTACTAACTCACGTTCTCTCTGAGGGTGGAGGTTTACCACCGGATCTGGGGTGCACTCCAGTACTAGCAACAACACATGCACATACTTCCGACAACGATATCGAAGTAGCTGTAACCAAGGGTTTTGATTTGGATTTTGAGGAAGATCGGAGCAATAATGGTTATTTTGGAGAAAATTCGAGAGGCAATTTCAAAATTTTGAGTTATAGTGATAAGTGATTTGAGGGTTGTTGATGGAGTATTTTATGATTTCAAATTAGGGTTTTGATTTTGGTGAAAAAGATGAAGTGAGGGAAGAAGATGAAGTGCAAAAAGATAAAAATACCCTTACGTGCATTGCACATTAGGTCACTTAACAGAAAAATTTAACACCATTTGGCCTAAAGGACCAAACGTGCAAAATCAGTAACCTTAAAGGACTGAGATTGTCGAAATTAAAAGATTAGGACCACACTTGCAACGTGGTATCATCTTAAAGGACCATTTGTGTAATTAACTCTTTATACAACATTAAACAGTGGAGGAAGCAAATGGCAAAATAAACAATGGGTATTACGTATTAGCTATAATAAATATACTTGGGCCATAATTTAGCCATTTGCGTAGCGAATGATTCATCTAATGCTATTATCTATTAAGTTATCATGCGTTCGATCAAATACACAGGATGCACCAAATACTAGTAACTTAAGATGTACACTTTGTAAATTACATCCTATGCTTCCATCCCAGCCTTTTCCATTTTGTTATTAACAACCCATTTTGACCATACCAGCGGGCAGCGGGTCCATTTGCTAGACGTTTTGTGTTGTAATTAATTTGTATTGTAACAACATCATTTATCTAATGTTATTAGCATTTGATTAACCAAATATTCCACTACTATACACCATCACTGTCACTTAGATAAAACCTATATCACTGTCATCTGACTCATAATTTAACCTCAACAATTCCTCACTATCATTTAAATCATAATTTACCCTCAACGATTCCTCACTACCATTTGAATCATAATTTACCCTCAATGAAGCCTCACTGCCATCTGAATCATTGTTTACCCCCAATTGATCGATCGATGACTTTTGGGGGGTAGGGAGAGGTGCAGATGAAGTATCAAGCATCATGGCAACAACCTCCTCCATTGTTGGCCTGTCTGTTGCTTCAACTTCAACACACAACAATCCAATCTGGATTAATTTTGTGATGCAACTTATATTACCATCAATAATAATTCTTCGGTCAATTATGTTTGAAAATGTTCCTTCATTCCAATTTCTCCAAACCTACATAAATTATTACTTGGTTCAACAAAATATAAAGGGTATATGGTATAATAATTCTAATAATTCAGATTGCGACACCTATACAAGATGAAAGATTTTGCGCATGATGAAAAACCATAATGATTTTCCAAAATAAACCCTAATCCTTTTTAATCTACTTTATGGAATATAATTATAATTATTAAACAAGCAGAAGCTGAAATATAAACACACTTACATAGTCCTTCAACCCCTCTTTTATAGTGTAAAATGCTTTACGCCCGGTTATAGTTTCCAGAACCAACTCTCCAAAATTGAAGACATCAGTCTTGGTTGACAGACTAAAAGCTTTTGGTGCAATGTATCCTCTGTTCCAAATGTAATATTAGACTATTAGCCACATGACCAAACACTACAAATTTACAAGATTTCAAAAACAGGGCAGAGGAACCGACATAAGACACAAATTGCTTTTGCTTTGAGAAAACAAAAGGTAATTCAGAAAGGAAAAAAAAAAGTCAAAAGATCTAAAGGGTTCAATCAAGGTGCATGAGATTTAAATACACAGTTAGTTATCCAATGAAGGGGTATATATGTACTTACGGAGTCCCATCAATTTTCTGCGTTTCAAATCCATCGGTCTCGTTGAATGCTTTAGACATTGCAAAGCGAAAATCGAAGAGTTTTGGTTCCAAACTCATATCTAACAGAATGCTCCAACTAATTACATCACGATGATGTACAATTGAAACGGGAGCATGGTTGTGAAGGTAAACAAGTACCCTTGCAACACCCATTATAATTTAGTAACTCGCATTCCAATCCAAACGTTTAGGATCTGCAAAGACAAATTACATAACACATTTTTGACAAGGTTCCTTCATCAAAAATAAAATGATCTTGAAAATATGTACCAAATATCAAGTGATGCAGAGTTATATATGGTGCAAAGTCATAAACGACACTGCTCTTCCTTCAATGCAATATCCAAGTAACTGAAGCAAATTCTCATGTTCAACCTTTACATGTAATGATGCTTCATCCTTACATTCTTCGTATTCTCTTACAGAATCATCTGGTCCATATTGAACAATTGTTATATGTTGACCATTTTGTAGCCTTCCCTGAAAGGATAAACCAAGTAGAAGTGTCTAGCAAACAACAAGAAAAACCTATAATTAGACATGTCATTATGGATACCTTGTACACACTGTGACGAAATGACTCGCCTACAACATTATAATCTTGAGAGATTTCAGTTGCATCAACGATGATTTTAAAATCAAACCGGTGTAATATTCGGTCTTCGCCTCCAACAGTGGAGAGGTACATATCCAAGGATTTTAAGCTTCCAACTAAAAATTCAACAGATAACAAGTGTTAATTTGAAATGGATGTCATGGAAGATAGTGAAAAGATCATTTAATAACAAAGCAGTCTTTTTAACAAATCAGTTATTCATTTTAAAAGCCAAGTGAAACAAGGAGGTATGATCCACGTATCAATTGCACTCCTTGTGGCATTGAAAGATTACCCATTCACAGATAGACCTAGCCACGTACACGTGTTAATTAAGACGTTTACTTAGAAATTGGGTCAAATTGGGTAATATTCGATCTTTAACCTGTCAATTCAGCCAAACTATCATCCTAATAGCGCTTTATTCAAAAATTAAACACCGGAAAATTGATGAGAACATATAATACCTTTGTTTCCTCTATAGGATGGAATGAGAAATGCTGGAACCTTTATTTTACCGTCCACAAGAAGTAACATGTTATTACTTTTCTCGTGTGTAGATAGGATAGACTGAAGACCCACCACAACATTGGCCATTGTAGGACGTTGCTTCGGATTACTATGCAAACATTGGTTTGCTAGTTGTGCAAAATCTTTTAAACATTTAGGAGATATTATTCCTCTTATGTTAGGATCAACGATGTGCTTTATCCTACCTTCTTTTATAGAGTCTTGAGCCCAACTTGCTAAACCCCATTGGTCCTCATCCAGACTTCCATCTACTGCTTTTTTCCCACACAAGAGTTCAAACATTACTACCCCAAATGCATACACATCGGACTTCCTAGTCAGCCTGCCCGTTTGATAGTAATCTGGATCTAGATACCCAAATGTACCTCTCACGTTGGTGTCAACATAAATAGTGGAAGGTTGGTCCGTTGGGCCTTCTTTTGATAAGCCGAAGTCAGAAATCCTAGCTTCCCAATTGTCACCTAACAATATATTTGAGCTCTTAACGTCCCGATGTATAACTGTTGGCTTCATACTTGTGGTAGTGTGAAGGTAGTCTAACCCACGAGCAGCCCCTAAGCATATTTTGAGTCTTCTCACCCAAGTTAGAGGAGCTTTACCTTTGTGGAGCCGATCTTCAAGAGTTCCATTTGACATATATTCGTAAACAAGGATTAGTTCTTGCCCTTCATTGCAGTAACCAATTAAAGACACCAAGTGACAGTGCCTTAGGTTAGAAAGCATCTCTACTTCTGCCCAAAATTCCACTGCTCCTTGATTAGATGTTGAATCTAACCGCTTTATGGCAACAATCAATAGACTCTCTCCATATATAATGGTTCCTCTGTAAACTTTACCAAACCCACCATGTCCGATTACCAATGATTCATCGAAGTTTTGGGTTGCCACCTCAATCTCAGAAAATGTAAGCTGGCGGCACAGCTGTGGTGACTCTAAGGAGGATGATTCAACACCAAGATTGGTAACAACAGACATAATTTGATTACCTGTAGAAATGAACTAGGACGATAGTAATCCCCAAAATATATGATCCGATAATTTATAATCTAACAGCTTAACTATTCATGGTCAATTATTTTCTTCTTCTCCGAAAGAGCCATGGAGCGCCCAATGGTACTAAACAATTAAATGAAAGTCATAATAGTGGTCGCAAAGTAGTTTCCACTAAAATGAGATATCATTATATTTTCCACAAAAAGTAAAGGGTGAAATCAGGGTTTTGAAAATGAAAAGGTTACCTCCAGCTTTTCACTTTATATGTTCACATTTGGTATTTTACTAGCCGTGTAGTTCAGCGTTCAACCTGCTTTTCCGATGGCCCATTGTCACCGGAGAGTGAAGGATTTACATTGTTACGGCTACTCGGCACTATCCCAAGCACCTTAGAGCATCTCCAACCATCAACTCTATCGCGGGCTCATTCTTTCTAAATAACCTCCGATCATAAACTCTATTCATCTCTTTAAAATCCTTTAAAACTAGTGGGACTCATATTACACTAATAATTACACTAAAAAAAAGTGTGGGCCCATAGATAGAATGAATTTCTCTCCCTTTAAATATAGAGGGATTTTCAACACACTCTATATTTAAGCAGGGTTGTTCACTGATTGAGTTCGGTTGGAGATACAATATCTGTTGTATCAATTTCTTTTAACAAAATAATGATAGTATATAAGATTTATGTTAAAAATTGAGCTCTCTCTAAAATATGGATTTTGTGTGGTGCACTAAATTCCTTACCTCGCAAAGACACCTTTAGAGATTGTTTAGTAGGGAGAATTTATCAAAGAAATGAAATATATTTGTTAATGACAGACTACATTATCAAAACTCATACTTAATAGGGTTCAATTATAAGAGGGACCATAATTCTCACCGAGAAAGAACTTAAAAACCGGCGTATAAATACCATTCTCACGTGCATAGCACATGCCACCAGATTTTGGGAAAATCAGAGAAGCCCTAGCCCCTCTTCTCTCTGGCGAATTTAATCTCTATTTTCTTCCTCGATGCTTCTCTTCTATTGTAATCATCTCATTTCTGATGTTCTACCCACGTTCGCTCCTCCGGTAATTCATCGCCGATTGCCCAAATATTTTGATTCTTTCCATATTTCTACTTCTAGTAGCATTCAATACTTAGGGTTTCAAGTTCTGTTGGAGTCTGATGTGGCTATGGCTGAGCAATATGGTCATGTGTATGTTTGTTCTCATTGCAACTTCTGTTTATTGTAATGAACTAATATCAACCCAGAGCTTGCTGCAGCATCTTTAGGAATTAGGACGAGTGTATAAAGGTTATATTTTTATTTGATTTTTGAACAACAGAACCATATCGTCCACAAGGTACAAAATTGTGAACGGTTTGCTTCTCTTTATGCCTTTATGGTTTTCGTCAGTGTAATTGCTGAATCGTATTAGTTAAATTATTGTGATTAAATATTTGGATCATCGATTCCTATGTTATGTTTATAGCTTTGGATTATCGTTTTGCCTCCATGTATCTCTTTCTTTTATGCTTGATATATGAAGGTTTATGTTCTTTCATTTATTGTCGGTAACAATCTATTTAGTATACCTTAAAAATGTTAATTGGATCAACCTATCGGCCTGGACAATGGAAGTAATGAGCCACAAGGAAAGATTAAAAAATGCTTCTCCACGTTCTAAATACTCATATTACCATTTCATTTCAAAATATCATTTTTTACATGGATATGAAAGGCAATCAGGTAACAAGCTACACTACTATACCTTTTTGAATCGTAAAACTAATTCTAAATAACAAAAAATAATGATTAAAACCACCCAAAACTATACCCCGCTAATATGCTTCTCAGAACTTTTACGTTTTCTGTATTGCTACAACCTTTAAATACGTGTAAATAAATCAAAAGTCATCCAAATTTAATATTTATAGAAACTAGAGACTAGAAGCATTCCCGGCCTTTTCCATTTTGTAATTTACATTTTACACCCTTCCACTGTTTTCACAATGTGCTAGTTGTTTAGTGTTGTATTATAAACCGGAAAGATTAGCATTTCCCCCTGTCCGATCCTGCATGTTGTCAAAAAATAATTTTTCCATTTGCATATCAGCATGCTTTATCTAATGCTATTAGCTTTTAATTATGTAGGAGCTAATATCAATTTTTATTAAATAAAATACAATATAATTGGGAAATTACTAAAACAAATACAAGATTGAAACTAGAATATGTAGAAACAAAGAAGAAACAAGTTTTGGTTGAGTCTCGTGAAATTCACGATCCCCTTAAAATAGATTCGTTGTCTATTTCCCAGGGTAAAACAACCGAGTAGTTTTACACTACCGAATATAATCCAAGCCCGAACACTTATCGAAAATTCTTGTGTTTAAAGAACACTAAAAATGGAGAGAGCAAATTGTGATGCTTGTAAGTGGGTGTAGACAAGTTGGTGAATGTGTGTCTTACAAATGAACCACACCATCTCTATTTATACTAGAATATGGTCATGGGTATAATGACCTACATTAATGTCATTATGGTCATTATTTCAATTCAATACAAAGAAAATAAAACCACAAAGTCAAATATATATTTTAATGACAAACATTAAAATATAAATATTACTATCAATAATATTATTTGAATACACTCCACTAAACCAAGTGGCAAAAACGAGTGGCAAAACCGAACCAACATGAAACCCGGGAGACGAGCGTGAATAGGTTCAAGTTCTCACTAGTTCATTTGTTTTATTTCTTTGTTCCATACACCCCACTTTGAGAGTCGATATCCCATTCACCACACTCCATTTTGGACATACCAACCATTAATTATCTCTACTACTTATAAAGCATTTAGACTCTTTCCATAAATAATTCTTTGAAAATTTAGCCACTTTCTTTCTATTTTTGGGAATTTAATCCTTTAATTAAAAAAAAAGTCCAAGCCATGTTTCGAACTCGCAACCTACAGGTTAAATAACAACGACCAAACCACTAGGGTAGGCTTTTGGTTGTGACACGTTTTCTAAACACAAAAGTTATAAATGCTATCCGCAACACCTTTTTTTTTCCAATACCTTGGTTCCCTAACCCAGACACTTGCATGGGCCTCCTCGATTCCTTCGTCTGCCTCCTCGATTCCTTCATCGATGATATCCTTCAATTTAACCCTCCCTCTCTTGCAGATACACTACCACTGCCCTAAATCGCCGCATACTTCGTCTTCTCTGGTGACCACCAGTCTCTCTCGCAGCTCGGGTTCGTCTTCTCTGGTTCATATTCTATGTTTCATCTTCTCTGGTTCGTCAGTCACCCATTAGAGCATCTCCAACCCACCTCTATCAATCCCTCTATCTCTATATTTGAAGTTTTTTCTCCTCCAACCCACCTCTATCCCTCACTCTAAATATAGAGTGAGAGAAAAACTCCCTCTATATTTGAAGTGAGAGGGTATCCCCTCTATCCATGCCTCTATCTATGGACCCCACACATCCTTCACTAATTTTCTTTTGTAATGTAAAATAAATTAATTAAAAATATGATTTTTATGGGTCCCACTAGTTTTAGAGGGATTGATAGAGTTTATGATTGGAGTTAAGGTTATATTTAGAGTGAATTGATCCACCAATTATAGAGATAGAGTGGATTTTATAGGGTTTATGGTTGGAGATGCTCTTATCTTCCTGTTGTTTCAACTTTTTTGTTGTTTCATATGTGTTTTGTTCGATCTTTTTCTAACATTTCGTACATGAGGTCGATTTAGGGTTTCTATGATTGATGATTCTAGGGAATCAATATTTCTCTTCTTCATTATCATGTAGCCCTAAAATCGTCTGTTCGTGTCAAACCCTAATTACATATATAAACGGGGTCTTATCCTGTTCCACTCGACTCTATAGGGTTGATTTTTGAGGTATTGCGTTCTAAAATTTTATATTTATGTACAGGTGGTTGTTTTGATTCTCGTGTAACAAGCTTTACAGGTCAGTGGAAGCAAAGGTTATCAAATGATGTTTTCTCTATTCTCTACTGTGGATTTTGTAAAGGTGTATTTTGTACCGTGTTACTAACACATTCGTGCTTTTGATTGTTAACTAAATCTGTTTTCTGTTGTCTATTGTTTTAATCAAAGGAGTATAAAAGGAGTGTGATGGTACATATGCTATCAAATCAACATTGTGAGGCCGGTGTTCTGTCAGCGTATCCCGCAAGTGTTCATTGCTGTGGTGGAAATCTGTAATCGGGAGTAGCGTTTCAAAAGAGGAATTAATTGCGAAAGAAAAGTACCAGAAATGTTGGAAATTGGAAGGTTGTTGGTCTGTCAGAGGTGATCTTGTTAGAATGATAGGAAAGTCAGTGAGTAAAAAGAAAAGAAAAATTGACCATATTGTCATAAAGACTACATGTAGGATTCTTTATCTTTAAATTATAACTTTTAATTGGCACAATATATCATTGTGTACCTATTTTTTTAAAATTTGCAGGACTGGCAATCCAGCACCAACCAATTATAAAGGTATTTAGGCCGAAGATTTGATTTTTAATGATGTTAAACTGGATGGTGTTGTTACTTTGGTAGATGCAAAACATGATAATATTGATGTGGATGATGTTAAGCCAAATGGAGTTGTTAATGAGGCAGTTAACATCAAGGTGAAGGTGAAGGTCAAACGGTCAACGCAAACAATGCTACTAATGTGAAAAATGCTTGGGTTGCTGAGGCATCAACCACTATGAAACAAGTCCCTAGGGTACGAAATGGAATTTTGTTTTAAATTATTTGCTTATGATATATAATATATTTATAAAAGAATTATGTTATTGACCTGCATAAAAATTTACTAATTTTGACTCTTTTGGTAAGTAAAGAACTTCAAATCCATCATTCGTAAATAACATATGTAAATAAATATGATTTTCAGGTTTTTGAAGGTGATGTTGTTTGTTGAACCCGGTGGTTTTTGTAGTCGTCGTGAATATGCTCTATGGTTGGTTTTTGCCATCAGTGCACTTTCAAGGAACATAAAATTAGATAATATCATTTCGTTTTTTTACTTGTTAAATAAGTTTTTGTAGGGTTTTACTTATATATGTGATATTAATTAAAGTTGATTTTTTCAATATTCTTTGTATTGATATACCTATCGAAAGGATACCCTGCAATGTATATTGAGAATGTTGCTGGTCTTGATTTTGATGAAATTACACCCGAAGACCCTGATTTCTCATCCATTTAAGGTAAATATAGATATCTAAAATTTCTGGATTCATTATTGTTCTATTTTAACTGCATTATTATGCATTTAGTTTAGTCATGAACTGCTGCTATGATCTTTGTTTTCTAAACCAATTCACCCGTAATCTATCACTATGGACTTATTTTTGTTTTAGTAATGCAGGGTTGAAGCAAGAGATTTCATATTCGGTCCTCCAATTGCATTACCCATTGATGCAAAATTTGTCCCTGTGAGAACCAAACAAGTTACCTGGTATCATTCTTGTTTAATATGCACATCTAGACTAAAAATGTTAATTTCAATAAATGGCGTACATGCTCTAGGGAAATATCTTTTCAATTCAGGGTGATTTTCATATACTTGCATTGATGGGTATCCTACTGTACATGGATTTGCGACTTTTTCTATTTAGAAAATCTTAAAAATTAAGACAATACCCTATGGAAATATTTATTGTTAATTTGTACATTTATTGTTAGGAAATCCTACTGTACATTCAGATGTTTGCATTTATCTAATTTAAATTATCATTAATTTGTACATTTATTGTTAGAAAAATGTGTTGACAACATCATTTGCTCGCCGTATAATATGGTTCCAGGGTACCTGCCGCCGCATTGCGCGGGTACCCTGCTAGTATATACTTAAATATATAATTATATGTGTCCAAAAATTTTCCAACAATCCCCCACATGAATAGAGATCGATCGAAAACACAATAAAATTTCGATAAATGTTCAACAGTTAAGTCTTGCAAAGGATAGGTAGGTGTTAGCCTTTGAACCTTCCCTTGAGAAGCACACTTAGTCTCCTAGCAGTTAGTAGACGCGATGTCCTTGAACTGAATCCGCCTTTTGTGTAGACGACAGTATACATTCTCACAAGACTCTCCCTAACTTGTTCATATTCTCTTATCGTGCCCGTCTTGGTCATGGACACTGCCTGGTTCTGCGAGAGCTACTAAGAATTGTGCCCCAACAATTCCATTCGAAGCGACCCCACTTCTCTCTCACATAGGTGATTCTCTACCACGAATCATTAAAAGTCATAGTGCTTATCCTCATTGTCACTGAACTTGGAATGGACTAGGAAGTAGTAAAATTTACTCCCTTTAAGAATGTTTGGAGGAATTCCGTTACCCCCACAGTGACATCCCTTCGTTTATACTATTAGGTTGTCCTATTGAACCTAGATCTTGGGATCTCCAGTCAACTAGGTTAGGTTTCCTTCGCATAAACTTTATTCCAAGGGCTTTAGTCCCATTCCATTATAACTAACTCTCTACTTAAGCCTTTTCATAAGCGGATCCGCAATGTTATCATTTAACTTTTATAGTCAATCATGATAACTTCACTTGAGAGTAGTTGTTATATCATATTATGTCTTACCATTATACATTGTACACTTGACTAATGTAAATGTAAGACAATACCAATATATACATCAATTATTTAGAATATCTTCTTTAATTGATGTAACTTTTATGAAGATGAATGAGTACTTAGCAAGGTACCCCCACATTCGTACACATTTTTAAGACGGTTCTCTTTCAAACCAAAATTCGTACAATGATTCATCTAACCTTAACGAGGTATCTTATATAGAAGATAAGTAGTCGACACACGACATACCCCCACATTTGTATAACTTAGTAAATTAATTGCTTCAATTTTACTTATCATTAAGTAAAATTAACAATATAATTTAATTCGTACATATCACTATGTAGTATAATCATCATTATACATTATGATATACTTGTGACCACCTTTAGAAGTTGATTTCAAATCACACACTTTTGTATGAATCATATCAAGGAGTTTGGTTATTTCTTTCAACCAAATGGAATGATGAATTTGTTACATTTGTTACATTTGTGAGTTGAATCAATATGGAATGCTGGTGGTATGCAATTAAATTTATTTAAAACCAAATTTAATTAAATTTATATGGCATAATCAACCATGTTAACAATCCAAAATAAATGAAGAACTTTATTAGCAATTATTAAAATCGCGGTTTAAAGTTGTCACATTTAATTTTAACAATTTTACCAACAACAATTCCACATTTTGATAACACAATTCCATTGGATTCATTCACAACCCGAGTAACAAACTTAGTAAGCAACCATCCGGACACATGATTCTTACAAATCTCCGAAACATACAAAACATTGCTTAATGTAACATCATTTCCGGAATTCATCCTTAAGGTAACATTTCTTTCACCTTTTATATATGTGGTAGTCAACTTTTCAATAAAAGTGTTTGCTCATTTACAATAAAAGTGTTTCCTTTGAAAAATTTTAATTTCCATTTTATACATATCAAGATTACTTTGGTTTCTTGAATATAGTCTCATAATGTGAGATATTTAGAAATTATAAGATTTTTAAAATAAAAAGGTTGTGTTGTTTTAAGATTTCAAGATAACTTTGGTTACTTGAATTTTCTCAAATTTGGTAAAAGTTAAATTCTTCGGATTTTATATCTATGTATTGCTTTGCATCTAGAATTTTACTTTCAAATTGTGAGACTTGGGAAAAATGTGGGTTTGAATTAGTGAGTAAGATACAAGATAGTCTTTGGCTTCTTGAGTTGATTCTTGATAAGATGATACTTGAAATATATCTTACTACTAATTGGAACATTTTGATTGATGAGGCTTATTGGTCAAATTTGCATTTTTTATTTGATAAAAATGACAAATGTTGTGACAATGCCTAACATGGAAAAGTACATGAAGGAAGATGTGCATAATGCGGCCATGATTTCCGATTTGTCGGAAGTAAATGGTGCGAACCGATTCAAGTGGATGGTATGTCGATACGGGTGCTACCCGTCATGTGTGTTTCGATAAAAATATGTCGACTACTTATCTTTTATATAAGATACCTCGTAAGGGTTAGATGAAATATCATACGAATTTTGGTTTGAAAGAAAACAGTCTTATAAATACGTACGGATGTGGGGGTACCTTGTTAAGGTATTCATTCATCTTCCTAAAGTTATATCAATTAAGGAAGATATTCCAAATAATTGATGTATAAATTGGTATATATCATTGTCTTACATTTACATTAGTCAAGTGTACAATGTATAATGGTAAGACATAATACGATATGACAACTA
This sequence comes from Calendula officinalis, assembly GCA_963853835.1. Lineage (NCBI taxonomy): Eukaryota > Viridiplantae > Streptophyta > Magnoliopsida > Asterales > Asteraceae > Calendula > Calendula officinalis. The sequence goes on from OY970829.1 coordinate 76,001,844, forward strand.
CTCTCAATTGAAGTTATCAAGATTAATTATTTAAAAGTTAAATGATAACATCGCGGATCCGCTTATGAAAAAGGCTTAAGTAGAGAGTTAGTTATGGAATGAGACTAAAGCCCTTGGAATAAAAGTTTATGCGAAGGAAACATAACCTAGTTGACTGGAGATCCCAAAATCTAGGTTCAATAGGACAACCTAATTGTATAAACGAAGGGATGTCACTGTGGGGGTAACGGAATTCCTCCAAACATTATATTCGGTAGTGTAAAACTACTCGGTTGTTTTACCCTGGGAAATAGACAACGAATCTATTTTAAGGGGATCGTGAATTTCACGAGACTCAACCAAAACTTGTTCTTCTTTGTTTCTACATATTCTTATTTCAATCTTGTATTTGTTTTTCGTCAATTTCCTTTATTGTAATTGTATTGTATTAATGAAAATTGGTATTAGCTCCTACAAATTAAGTTTTCATGTGTTCAGGATTTACCAAATAATCCACTACGATACACCATCACTGTCACTTGGATAAAACTCCTAATTGCCATCTGAATCATAATCTGAACTATAGGAAACCCATGGTTGGGGTATAGGAAGAGCTGAACTATAGGAAACCCATGGTTGGGGTATAGGAAGAGGTGAAGATGAGCTTCCAAGCAACATGGCAACAACCTCCTCCATTGTTGGCCTGTCTCTTGCTTGTAATTCAACACACAACAATCCAATCTGGATTAATTTTATGATGGAAGTCCAATCACCATCAATAATAATTCTTGGATCAATTATAAATTCATATGTTCCGTGCGTCCAGTTTCTCCGAACCTACATTAATTATTAATTAGTTCAACAATATAAAGAGTATTTATGGTAAAAATAATTCAAATGTTGACATCATCAATAAAAAACAACCACGTTGTGACTTGTGACACCTATAAAGATAAAGATTTTGCAAAATGATAAAAAACCAGAATGATTTTCCAAAACTAAACCATTGTTTTTAGAAAATGATAAATCAAATTCTAGGCAACATCATTGACAAAATCCATGTCAATCATGTGTAGTACAACAGGTATTGTATTTGATAGTTTTTAGAAAGGAATTGAATGCATCTACTTTATGAAACATAATTATAAAAGAAGCGCAAGTCTACTATGCTGAAATCTACATGTACACACTTACATACTTCGTCAACCACTCATTGGATTCGTTTACGACGTCACGTGCTCTACGCCCGGTTATAGTTTCCAAAAGCACCACTCCAAAACTGTAGACATCAGCCATGGTTGATAGATAAATCCCTAAGCCAACCTCTGGCGCCATGTATACACTGTCCCAAATGCAGAGGAGGTATTATCAGAATTTGAAAAACAAGCAAGGCTGAGGAACACAAAACATGTATATATGGGCATGGAACCAACACAAATTGCTTTTTGCTTTGAGAAAACAAAAGGTAAATCGATCAGTTTTGAATCATATACTCGATCTCAAAAGAATCCAAAACATCTTAAAGGGGTCGGTCAATCAAGGTGCATGAGATTTTAATAGACGGTTATTCAACGAAGGGGTATATACTTACAGGGTCCCACCAAGTGTCACCATTTCAAAGTCATCAGTTTCGTTGATTTCTTTAGACATTGCAACGTAAAAACCGATCAGTTTTGGTTCCAAATTCTCATTCAACAGAATGTTGCTAGGTTTTACATCACGATGTATGATCTGAACAGGAGCATGGTTGTGAAGGTAAACAAGTGCCCGAGCAACACCCAATATTATTTTGTACCTTGCGTTCCAATCCAATGGTGTACGATTAGGATCTGCAAACGTACACATATTACATGACACATTTTTGACAAGGTTCATTCATCAAAATAAAATAATCTTGAAAATCATCATTAACAGTATTATTTTATACTAATAAAAGAGTTAACACTAGTGATTGCTTGCTCTTGAACACCATCACGAGTTTCCGATAGTTGCAATTTGCATTCTACCAGATAAGAGGTGTACATTACAAATGGAAATATGTACCAAATAACAAGTCATGCAGAGTTGCATATGGCGCAAAGTCGTAGATGAGGCACACATTTGCTCCTTCAATGCAATATCCAAGTAATTGAAGCAAATTCTCGTGTTCAACCTTTACAAGTATTGATACTTCATCCATACATTCTTTGTATTCTCTAACAGAAGCATCTAGTCCATATTGGGCAACTGTTATATGATGACCATTTTGTAGCTTTCCCTGAAAGGAGAAACAAAGTAGAAATGTCTAGCAAACAACGATAAAAACCTATAAAACATGTAAATATAAATAGACACGTGATTATGGATACCTTGTACACATCGCAACTAAAATTTCCACCTGCAACCTTATTAGCCTCAGAGAAGTGTTCAGTTGCATCAACGATGGTTTTAAAATCAAACCGGCGTAATATTCGGTCTTCACCTCCAGCAGTGTATAGGTACATACCCAAAGATTTTAAACTTCCAACTATAGATTAAACAAATAATAACCTGTTTATTTGAAATAGATGCGATGGAAGAAAGTGAATATATCGTTTAATAAAAAACCACATTAATTTAGGGAATGAGTCAATTTATTTTGGATAATGTTCGATCTTTAAACTGCCAATTAGGCCAAACCATCATCCTAAAATCGCTTTATTCAAAAATTAAATACTAGAAAATTGATGAGAAGATAATACCTGAGTTTTCTCGATTGGACGGAATGAGAAATTCAGGAACCTTTCTACCAAATATTTTCTTGAACATAGGAATCAACGTGTTATCAGTTGCTTTCTCATGTGCGGCTAGGATAGACTCAAGACCCAACACAACCTTGACCATTGTAGGGCGTTGCTTTGGATTACTATGCAAACATTGGTTTGCTAGTTGTGCAAAATCCTTTACACATTTAGAAGACACACTCCCCCTTATGTTAGGATCAACAATGTGCTTTAGCCTACCTTCTTTAATAGAATCTTGAGCCCAACTTGCTAAACCCCATTGGTCCTCATCCAGACTTCCATCTACTGCTTTTTTCCCACACAAGAGTTCAAACATTACTACCCCAAAGGCATACACATCCGACCTTCTAGTCAGCTTACCCGTTTGATAGTAATCTGGATCTAGATACCCAAATGTGCCTCTAACGTTAGTGTTAACATAAGTAGTGGATCGTTGATCCGTTGGACCTACTTTTGACAATCCAAAATCCGAAATCATAGCTGCCCAATTTCTATCTAACAATATATTTGAGCTTTTCACATCCCGATGTATAACTCTTGGTTTAATACCCATATCAGCGTGAAGGTACTCTAACCCACGAGCAGCCCCTAGGCATATTTTGAGTCTTCTTACCCAAGTTAGAGGAGCTTTGCCTTTGTGGAAGAGTTCCATTTGGCATATATTCGTAAACAAGGATTAACTCTCGCCCATGATTACAATAACCAATCAAAGACACCAAGTGAGAGTGCCTTAATTTAGAAAGTATCTCTACTTCTGCCCAAAATTCCTCAGCTCCTTGATTGGAAGTTGATTCCAGCCTCTTTATGGCAACTGTCAAAAGACTTTCCCCATATGTGATGGTTCCTCGGTAAACTTTACCAAATCCACCATGTCCGATTACCAATGATTCATCAAAGTTTTGGGTTGCCAACTGAATCTCGGAAAATGTAAGCTGGCGGCACGGCTGTGGTGACTGTAAGGAGGATGATTCAACAACGAGATTGGTAGGAATAGACATAATTGAAGAAATGAGCGAGGACGATGATAATCCCCAATTATATGATCGAATAATCTATTAGTTAAATTTTCATGATCAATTATTATATTCTTCTCCGAAAGAGCCATGTAGCCCACTGGTATTAAACAAATAGAAAAACGTCAAAATAGTGGTCGTAACTGAGTATTTTCCCCAAAAAGTAAAGGATGAAATTAGGGTTTTGGAAATGAATAGGTTACCTCCTGGTTTTCACTTTATATGTTCACATTTGGTATTTTACCAGCCGTGAAGTTCAGCGTCCACAGGTTATCCTGCTTTTCCGATGGTCCATTGTCACCGGAGAGTGAATGAGTTACATTTTACAGCTACTTGGCACTGATTGGGTCGAACTATTCACCACTCAATCCAACTGAATTTCAGTCGGTGGCAGCCGGTGACTTTGGGGACGGAGAGAGAAAGAGGCGTTTCTTTTGTGGGGCGTTGGTGTGCGAAATCTTTTAAAATTCTGATTATTACTCGTAAAATGGTCGGTTCACAGATAACTTGTTTAACCGGCGGGTTTACCGGGTCAATTAAGAGTATATAAAAAAGTATTTTATATAAAAGATGTATACATTAAAATTTGTATATTATTATGCACTTAAGTAAAAGACAAAAAAATCAGGTCAATTAAGAATATATAAAAAATATTATATAAAAGATGTGCACATTATGCAATAAAATTTGTATATTGTTATACATTTGAAGTAAAAAGATTAGAAAGCGGGTCAACCAGGGTTATCGGGTCGCCGGTTTTCACAACCCCTGGCCGGGTCGAAACGGGTCGATTCTTAACAAAAACCCGCTCATGGTTGGACATCCTCTTGCATCGAGAACCGCCCGGGTCAACTCGGATTTTAAAACACTGAGTGTGGGTCATTTATACTTTCTAATTTTGCTTTTAAGTATTTTATACATTTAAATTACTGTCAGTTAGAATTTAGATTAACAAAATCATAAGACTATTCGCCACTTGTTAGTGTCAAAGACTCAAATAAGATCACATATTTCTTTCTTGAGATCAAATATATTATCTAATGTTTTAAAATCTAAGTTATTATTCGGGCCGGTTAGATGACTGGGTCGCGGGTCAACCGATTCAAACGGCAGGAAAACCTAGATCAACTAACAACATATAAAAAAATATTATATAAAAGATATGTGCATCATACTGTAAAAATTGTAGATTATTATACATTTGAAGTTAAAAATTAAAAATCAAGTCAACGAACAACATATAAGAAAATATTATTTAAAAGATATGTGTATCATGTAGTAAAGTTTGTACATTTTGCAGCAAAAATATTAAAACCCGGGTCAACGTGTCACCAGTTTTCACTATACCCCGCCGGGTCAAAACGGGTCGATTCTAAGCAAAAACCCGGTCACGGTGAACCGCCTCTTACACCGTGTCGCGGTTGAACCAGTCGAGTCAACTCGAGTTTTAAAACATAGACATTACCAAACACCAATCAAAATGATGGTTTAAAATTGTTATAAACATATACTCCCTCCGTCCCTAAATAAAGTTCTCATTTCTCCTTCAACTCATTTCTCCTTTAAGTTTTGTCCCTAAATAAAGTTCTCATTTCTCAAACTTAAGGGGCCCACTTATATAATAATATTATTGCCGATACTTTCACCACTAACTATCTCCTAAAACACTTTCTCTCTCCAATCAAATCTTATATTTTAATCAAAAGTAATACCAAATACCTCACAACTAACTATCTCTTAAAAAGTTGTGCCCAAGATAAATGAGAAATTTATTTAGGGACGGAGGGAGTACAACATAGTGAAATCATGCCTGAGTGTAGGTTATTACTTTGCCTGACATGAAAGTATATCGGTTAATATCATCGTTATTATTGAATGAATTGCTTAGGTTTGATTGTCCAATTCTATATCAATTATTGAATGAATTGTTTAGGTTGAATTAGTGGATTTCACATATCAATTATTTTATAGGTATAGGGATGAAGTAGCTCGATTTAGTAGGAAACAATCAAAAAACACAAATTAAAAAAAAATCTAAGCAATTTTTATTTATTTTTTGAAAATGAAATCACATTATAAACAACCTCTCTCGCATTAATAAAATCCATGTCAGCAAACCATGTCAATAATGTTTACGAAAGAAGAAGAAAAAGAAAAGGAACGCATCTATTCTTAGGGAATATATAATTACTCCCTCCATCTCATTGTTATTGTTAGTATACTATTTTAGTTTGTCCCACAGATTGTTTTTCCTAAATTTCAGCCAATTTAAAAACATTTAAGTGGAAAAAAGAAAATTTGATTGGTAACATATTATAATTAATGCATTTATCTTAAACTGTGTATTTTTTGTGGTGGATAATAAATTTGGGACGGAGGGAGTATTAAACAAGCACAAGTCTATTGTGTTGGAATCGAAGCACACTTACATATTCCGGAAGAAACTCCACGTTTTTATAGCTTCCAAAACCAAAACTCCAAAACTGAAGACATCAATCTTAGTTGACAAATGATCACTGAAAGTTATGATGCCATGTATCCACTATCCCAAATCAATACGCAGCTAATATGCTTGTCAGTTTTTTACATCGTTTTGTAAATTACACACTTTTAATACGTGCAAATAAATCAAAAATCGCCCAAATTTCAAATTTATACAAACTGGGCATTTCCCCCTGTCGAATCATGTTTTCAAAACAATAATTTTTTCACTCTGGAGGCCCATCCGGGGCAGGAAGAGGTTCAGATGAGCTTCCAAGCATCATGGAAACAACCTCCTTCATTGTTGGCCTGTCTGTTTCTTCATATTGAACACACAACAAACCAATATGGATTAATTTGGTGATGGAAGCCAAATCATCATCAACAATTATTCTTGGATCAATTATATTTGAACTTGTTCCTTCAATCCAATTTCTCCAAGCCTACATAAATTATTAATTAGTTGATCAATATAAAGGGTAGAGTATAAGGTAAAATAATTCATATAATGACATCATCAATAAAAAACAATTATGGAATATAATTTTTTTTTCTAAATACACTTACATACTCCACCAGCAACTCAGAGTGTAGTTTTGCATAGTCACGTGTTTTAAGCCCACTTATAGTTACCAAAACCAACACCCCGAAACTGTACACGTCAGCCATGGTTGACAGATAACCCATATAAACCTCTGGTGCGATGTAGTCCCAGCTAGCCACATGACCAAGACAAAAAGACACAAATTGCTTTTGTTTTGAGAAAACAAAAAATATCAACAGAATGCAAAACATCTCAAGGGTTCAATTAAGATGCATTAGATTTAAGAGTAATGGTATTTAGTCCTAATTATAGTCTTACTCATTAGATGAAGACATGTGTCAAAATCAATGGATAATATTAAGAGAGAGAATTAGTGGATAAACATGTCATCCTATCAAGTATGTAGGACTATGAGTAGGACCAAATGGTATGACTAAATATCATTTCTCTAGATTTATATAGTGTCAGTTCTTCAATGAAGGGGTATGTACTTACTGGGCCCCACGAGCTGTCTCAATTTCAATGTCATCGGTCTCGTTGAATGCTTTAGAAAGTGAAATGCGAAAATCAAACAGTTTTGGTTCCAAACTCTCATTTAACAGAATGTTCCAATGGTTTACATTTTGATGTATGATCCGAACGGTAGCATGTTTGTGAAGGTAAACAAGTACCCGAGCAACACCCAATATTATTTTGTACCTTGCATTCCAGTCCAAGGGAGCACGATTATGATCTGCAAAGACATATCAACATAACACATGTTTGACAAGGTTCGTTCATCAAAATAAATATAATCTTGCAAATTATCATAATAGTGTAATTATTTAGTACTATTTGAAATGGAAATATTTACCAAATATCAAGTCATGCAGAGTTGCATATGGTGCGAAGTCATAGAGGAGGTACACATTTGTTCCTTTAATGCAATATCCAAGCAACGGAAGTAAATTCTCGTGCTTAAGCTTTACAAGTGTTGATGCTTCATTCACACATTCTTCGTATGCCGAGTATATAGATAGTTTATATAGAACAATTGTTATATGTTGACCATTTTGTAGCCTTCCCTAAATGGAGAAACCAAGTAAGAGTGTCTAGCAAACAATTAATAGGAAAAAGAGTTTTTGCAAAAATAATGTCAAACCCAAATAAATTTGCAGAAATAATGCAGTTTTTTAACTTTTTTCTCCTCTTGCAAAAATGATGCTACATGGCTTCCCATACACGAATACCTTAAGGCAACATGGGACCCTGAATGCGGACCCCCTACTGGCCTGCCACGTGTCGTCTGCCAATAGGAAAATAGTGAGAGAAATATAGTTGTAGAAGCATTTCACATTAAAATACAGATAACATATTAGTTTGTACGGGTTCCTTCAAGTAGATGACACGTAGCAAACAGGGAGGGGATCTGGGTTCGTGGTCCCATGTTGCCTTAAGGTATCTGGGTATGGGGAGCCAGGTAACATCATTTTTGCAAGAGGGGAAAAAACTACATTATTTGTGCAAATTTATTTGGGTTTGGCAATATTTTTACAAAAAAACTTCAAGAAAAAACTATAAAAAGATACTTCCTCCGTTTCAAAATAAGTGATACACTTGGGGTTGCACGTTTTTTGAGGAAAAATATCATACTCCCTCCGTCCCAAATTTATTGTCCACTACAAAAAAACACACATTTTAAGAAAAGTACATTAATTATACTATGTCACCAATCAAATTTTATTTTTCCCACTATTGGTTGAAATTTAGGAAAGACAGTCTATGTGGGACAAACTAAATAGTATACTAGACAATAAAAATGAGACGAAGGGAGTAATAAGGTTAGATTATATTAAATTGGATAGTTAGTGGATGTTGGGTGACTAGGTCCCACAAACTTTTATTAAAGTGAGTTTAATGATGTCTAAAAGTAAAAGTAAGGGTAAATGATGTGTCATTTCACTTTATTAAATGACATACTTAGTGGGAGTGGACCCTACTACTTTTTTTCAAATAAGAAAAGTTTTTAAAGTGTATCACTTATACTGAAACACCTCAAAATGGAAAATGTATCACTTATATTGAAACGTAGGAAGTACATGACTATGGTACCTTGTATATACCATACTTAAGATCAAGTAAAATTTCATTAGCTGGAGAGAAGTTTCCGGTTGCATCAACAATGGTATTAAAATCAAACCGGCGTAATATTCGTTCTTCACCTCCGACTGTGTAGAGTTGCATATCCAAGGATTTTAAACGTTCACCTCCAACTACAAATTCAAATAACAAGTTGTTAACTAGAAATGTATATAATGAAGCGAACGCAGTAGATCATTAATACCCGAGTTTTCTCGATTGGGTGGAGTGAGAAATTCCAAAGCCTTTCTACCGAATATTTTCTTATCCGTAGGAAGCAACGTGTTATCAGTTTTCTCCTGTCTGGCTAGGATAGACTCAAGACCCACCACAACCTCGGCCATTGTAGGACGTTTCTTTGGATGATCATGCAAACATTGGTTTGCTAGTTGTGCAAACACCTTTAAACACTTAGGAGATATTGTTTCCCTTATGTTAGGATCAACGATGTGCTTTAGCCTACCTTCTTTAATAGAGTCTTGAGCCCAACTTGCTAAACCCCTAGCCTCGTCATCAAGAGTCTCAACCACGGCTTCTTTCCCACATAAAACTTCAAAAAGCACAACGCCAAAGGCATACACATCAGACTTTCTAGTCAATCTGCCCGTTTCAAAGTAATGTGGATCTATATATCCAAATGTACCTTTCACCATAGTGTTCACATAAGTTGAAGCCTGATTAATTGGGCCTACTTTTGATAGGCCGAAGTCAGAAATCTTAGCTGCCCAATTTCTATCTAACAATATATTTGAGCTTTTGACATCGCGGTGTATAACTCCCTGCTTAATACCCGTACCAGTGTGAAGGTAATCTAACCCTCGAGCAGCCCCTACACATATTCTGAGTTTTTGAACCCAAGTTAGAGGAGCTCGACCTTTGTGGAGATGATTTGCAAGAGTTCCACGGGGTATATATTCATAAACAAGAATAAACTCTTGCACATCATTACAATAACCAATCAAAGACACCAAGTGACAGTGTCTTAACTTAGAAAGCATTTCTACTTCAGCCCAAAATTCTTCAGCTCCTTGATTAGAAGTTGAATCCAACCGCTTTATGGCAACGGTCAAAAGACTTTCCCCATATGTGATGGTTCCTTTGTAAACCTTGCCAAACCCACCATGTCCGACTACCAATGATTCATCAAAGTTTTGGGTTGCTACTTGAATCTCGGAAAATGTAAGCCGGCGGCACGGTTGTGGTGACTCTATGGAGGATGATTCAACAGCGAGACTGGTAGGAATAGACATAATTGATTAATTGTAGAAATGAGGTATGACTCCCCAATTATATGATGGAATAATCTATCAGTTAAATTATTCATGATCAATTATTATCTTCTTCTCCGACAGCTAGAGCCGTGGAGCCCAATGGTAGTAAACAATTATAAAAACGTCAAAATAGTGGTCGCAAAGTGGTTTCCACTAAATTGAGATATCATTATATTTTCTAGCTTTTCACTTTATATTTCACATTTGGTACTGATATAAACGAATTACTACTGATCTACATGCTTGTTACTAACGTGCAGAGTTAGTACTGATCAATGACTTAATGCTGCTAAGGAGTTGATACTGATTACAAAGATACTACTGATCTCACGTATTACTACTGATGTTATGGTTTGCTACTGACGATGGCTTATACTACTGATGTTTATATTTAGAGTTGATCGTGTCCGAGATCTTCGTAGAGATTGTTTAGAATTGATATCTTTTGTAATTTAAATTGTAATTGTATCCTAGAATAACTAGGGTAAATAATTAGGCTTCAAGGACTATTATATATAGTTCCTTATGAATTGTAAACATACGTGTGTGGTGTGTATTGTTATTCGATCAATCAATATATATTGAAGCTTTTTGTGATAACTGTGTTCTTGATAATTCTTATATTATTTACAGTTTATTGTTCTTGATTAAATCGACATAGTGTTAATCCGCTGTAACTTCTATGTTGAGTAGATCATTATGTTTATTAACTATTCTGGTTAATCGATCTTGACAGGGTACGCTAGTGGGTACCCCGCCTTGCTCTTATATTGTTGTATCTCGACTCTCGTAAATTTCCCCTATGCATCATCTCACTTAATTGATTTTGTAAATTTACGTGCTGCATTTTCTCTCTCAACTTGCATCTCTCAGTTGATCCCGCAAATTGATATGTTCATAACCCATATCAGTTTGGAAAATTGATTTCGTTGGAACACTCTGCTGCTTCGCCTTCTTCAACATTTGGTTGTATCGTCTCTCTAAACATCAATGTATTATATTTTCAGACTAATCTTAGTAAAAAAAAAAACACCTTTCGTTACTCTTTAATGAAATCATCTCAGGATTTTGAATTGGACCGGCTAATATCTTAAAAACGGTCGAATTGGTCGGAATGGTTGAACCGGATTATAATATTATTGAGTATTTCTGATAAATTAATTATATAAAAGTTTAAAAAATGCCAAAAAAAAGCCTAACAAATATATAATCTCATATTTAACTCAATTAATTTACAAATATAAAGCTTAAAAGGTATAATAATTTTCATGTAAATAAAAATAAATCAGAAGTAAAGTTAAATTTACTTTATTTTTTTAGGAGTTAATTGTAAGAACGGTCCCAGTGGTTTGGCCAAATTGTACGTTTGGTCACCGTTGTTCAATAAGTGTAGACGCGGTACCTATGATTTGCATTTTTGTGCAGCCGTGGGGAAAATATCATCTCATGACTTTTTTGGTTAAGTCATGTTGTCTGGATTAAGACATTAACAAACAGACTCGTTATGACTTTCCTCATCTAGTTATTTCTCATTAAGTCGATTAAGTTGAAATCGTCAAACACCGTTAGGTGGGATGGATCACGAATGCACAAAAAATGCAAATCGTAAGTACCGCGCCTGCAATTATTGAACCATGGTGACTAAACGTATAATTTGACCAAACCACATAGACCATTCTTGCGATTAACTATTTTTTTTAGCCTAACAAGTTGAAAACTGAAGAAGTTTTGAGTTTTGTGTATCCCACATTGCTTGGGAAGGTCTCAAATTCACTTGGCACGTTTAGTAAACTATAGACCCGTTTAGTAAAATGTAGACCCATTTTTATCGGGTTCAACCTGGTTTGACCAGTTTACTTACGAGCAGTTAAATGAGGCAAATTGAGCCGATCGCATATCTGGGTCCCCATTTAACCAGTCGGACCGCCCGGTCTCACCCGATCTTTAGAATGTTGTATTTAACAAGTACCTTTATATGAAAATGCTTATTTTGAAAATTCTCTACCAACACAAATGCAAAAATAAAATGTCAGAAAACTTGGTTCAAGTGTTACTATTATTTCAATTAACATGCATCAAAATACAATTGAACAACTTCTTTATTAATAATGCCTACGTATCCATTCACATTTGAATACGCTTATTCCAACAACTTTTCGATCCATAACTAATCTATGATGGTAAAGTTAAAGTTCGAACAAGAGGTTTTCTTACTTAACAACGAAGAACTAAACCCAAAAGTCGAATTCTCCAAATCAAACACCACAAAGTTATCCTCAAGCTGAAACGTCCCAATCACAATCGCGGGTTCACTCGTTGCACCCCCATCAACAAATGCTAAACACGCCACATCATCCGTTACCTGCTTCATCGAATTAACGGTGGAAATAGCCCATTTCTTCCCATCTTGTAGATCAAACTCGATATCGGGAACTTTTAAACTAGTTTTCGTGCCATTGGTTAAGTTACTATAACAAAGCCCAAATGGTGCAACGGGTTTCGCGGTCACAAGCCGTTTTGTAACCATTGAAAACCTCCTAACCACTTGATTGTAAATCTCGGTTCTAAGAGTGGTGTAAGGCACGATTGTACTAAGTTTGGTAGTGGCATTTGTGGGTATAGTGATAGATCTTTTTTTAATTGTAATATTTTTAACGCTAATAAAGTATCCAAAAGAATCTGGATGTTTTATTAGCGGAGTGTAAGAAAGTAAACTTCTTATATCAATATCCGAGTTAGGTAAAAGATAATAAGGACCACTTCCAACAAAAAGGACCCCGGAAGAGGACGCGTTTCTAGGTAAACATAACGCGGTTATTCTTTTAAGAAGATTATATTCATATAAAGCAGCGGGCAACGCGTAAGGTGAGGACGAAAACGGCATTACACCGATAACATCTTTAGGAAATGATTGAAACGAAGACCAAGTAGAAGAAGAAGCACATGTTCCAAATGGTGTAGCACCATATACACCATTTAAGGTATTTCTTCCATCACTTGTGTTCATGGTAAGATAGTCAAAATTAAGGAGACTACGATCACAAAATCCGTTGACGGGGTTGACCACGTTGACCGGGCACGAACAATATCCCCATCCGGGTAAAACCCGGTTAGAATTTCGAGTACACAAGTTACTTGAATAAGACTCTTGGATATCTTGACATTGATATTCATCACATGAAACCGGATATTGTTTCCATTGGAGTGAGCAATCGTGCCATATTAACGGAGTTTCAATGTCGATTAGGAAATTTGAGTACGTACGAGGATTCCATATCCATTTGATCCGTACTCGTGATTGGAACGCTATAGAGAGGGTTAGCGGTATCGGTGTGTTTGGTTATAGGGATAACTACGGAAGTGTAACTATAGTGGTTTTGTGCCATGGTTTCATGTTCTTGAGCAATGAAGGCTAAAATGGTAACGATTAGTTGTAGAAACGAAAGCATTTTTTATTATTTGTGTATTTTCTTAATTGTAGTTTTTGAAAAGGTAGCGAGCAAATTTATAAGCATCGTGTTTTTTGTTTTTAAACTATTTGAAAATTGAAAGTCAAATGCAATAGAAATTCAGTTGACCGAAAGAGCATGGCACAATTTTGCGCTCTAAGCTTTAAGAACATGGCCATTTGCCCATATGCACTAACTAAATAACAAGAAGTAGTTTTGCCACGCATTTGCAAAAATACCTATAATGTTCATAACACTGCATAAAATATTATTTTATAAAAGATATCATTTTATAAAAAAGAAAAAACACCGTTTTATAAAAAAAAAAAACATCATTTTATGTCTATCTTGTATTTAAAGGGTCCACTTTTATTTATTCATACACAGATGTGTCTTTGAGGAGGTACGACCACAAATGAACCGCGTTTTATAGGGGTCCAATTTATATATAAATCATATAGTCGTATATAATTTTAAAATTTTAAGCTAATTTAATAGAAAAAATTAGAAAGTCCAATATTTTATATAAATCTTGTATTTAGAGGAGTCATTTTCGTCTATTCGCACATGCCCTCAAGATCTCGGAGACGCCCATGTTCATACAGGACCGGAACACTGAAGATAATTAAGACTAATATATGAAAATACGACCTCGTTCCTTTAACGTAAGTGTCCCTCTTCTAGGGATGGAATCGGGTCCCGAAACGACCCGAATGGACCCAGACCCGAAATACCCGAGACCCGATTTTAGATAATTAGTAGACCCGAGAACCGAACCGTTTTATATAATCCGGTTCCGGTTCGGTTCCGGGTACGGTTCGGGTAAATCGGGTATACGATTGGAACCGAAATAGTAGTTAGAGCCGGTTTCGGGTGTTAGCATCATATTTATTAATTTATACATTTAATATTAGAATATTTTAAATATAACAATCGTATATAAAACATAAATCGAATACTACCAACGGTATCATGACAAAACAAATTCTCAATTGCTCATAGATCAAATGGTTTCTACTTTATAATATTTTGAAACATAAGTTGCTGTAGATCAAAAAAGAAGCATCATATTGGGGCTTGCTTTTACAACTATATATTAAACTAAAATAGGGTAATATTAATTAGGGTTATGAAAAAGTTAATTAAATTTCGGTTCTGGGTCTAGACCCGATTTGTTCCATACCCGATGTACCCGGACCCGAAATACCCGAGACCCGATTTCATGTAAAAGTTGGACCCGATACCCGACCCGATATTTAGCAATCCGGTTCCAAACGGTTCCGGTTCCGGTTCGGCACGGGTCCGGGTACGGTTTTTCGGTTCTATATCCCATCCCTACCCTCTTCTACCCAACTTGGCCACCTTTTATATATTTAATTACGTAATGCCATCTTCCCTATTGGTCAAAGTCTATACATTCGCAACATTATATATGTAGAACTAACTCAAAGTACATCTGCTATTTTAAAAAAATAGAGTGTGATTTGTGCACCATCAACATATTTGTAAGGTTCTAAAAAACGTGTCGCGAGGTGCAATCCCGCTATTACGAATTCATGACGGTTGTGTTAGGTGTAGCATTCGATAAGGCCGGCATTATAAATTTAAATTTTGTGGCGCATTATAAAATTCGGACTTTCACATATATAATTGTAACTTTATATACAACAGTTTTTTAAACTTCACATGTGAATTATCATACTTCCTCCGATTCAAAATAAGTGCTACACTTTGGGTTTCACGGTTTTTGAGGCAAGAGATTATAATAATTGTTAAATTAGATTAATTGAATGGTTAGTGGATAATGAGTTCCACACCTTTTGAATAAAGTGGGGTTAATGATGTTTAAAAGTAAAAAGTAAGGGTAAATGAGTCATTTTAATTTGTTAAAGTAGATAGTTTGTGGGTATGAGTCCTACTATATTTTGCCAAATAAGGTAATTTTTCAAAGTGTAGCACTTATTTTGGATCACCCATATAAGGAAAGTGTAACACTTATTTTGAATCGGAGGAAGTATAAATTAACATATTTATAATTTTTTTGTGGACTTGATATACTTCCTCCGTTTCAAAATAAGTGATACACTTTCTATTTTGGGGTGTTTCAAAATAAGTGATACACTTTGAAACTTTCCTTATTTGGTAAAATATAGTGGGACCCAAACCCACTAACTATCTCCTTTAATAAAGTGAAATTACTCATTTACCCTTACTTTTACTTTTAAACATCATTAAACTCACTTTAATCATAATATGTGGGACCCTCACTCACTAACTATTCAATTTAATCTAATTTAACATTCATTACAATCTTTTACCTCAAAAAACGTGAAAACTAAATTGTATCACTTATTTTGAAACGGAGGAAGTATATATAATTTAAAAAAATTATCTCCTTTGAAAAACGGCATGGCTCGCAATAGCTCCTAAGGTTTGATGATGCCGTCACGTCACGCCTTATATTATTTAGAACGATAATTGTTTTAGTCACCACAAATTACTTGTTTTGATTGTTACTCTAAGGCCTTGTGTGTTCATGTTTAGTAATCACTAATCAATCTTGCAGGCATGACCTTTGAATTTAATTAGTATGCTCCCTACGACCTGGTTGAGCTCATCTGGACTGATAAATAATGTCATTTTTAAATAATGGTCAAACATTTATTTGGGATGAGACTTGAGATATAAGCGATGAAATAAAATCCGAAGTACCATTTTAGATGAGATTCTCCTAGTCAAACATTTACTTAAGTTTGTGTGTTACGTCAACAAAGTTAAAAAAGCATGTTATTACTCGAATTTCTAATTTGATTCTTAGGAATTATTCCAATAGTTATAATTTCGTGATATGCAGATATAGAGTCGAAATATGTAATTTGAAAAGTGATTATAACGATTATGTTTCAATCACGATTACCAACTAACCTTGTAAGCACTAATAAAACTATCTAGATGTTTGCCTTTATATCAATAATACGAAGTATAATTTATGGTTAACTTTTCATTATATTTTATTTATCATGGTGAAGATTGTTTGGGCAAGTCATTACTATCAGGTTGATGACGATAAAACGCTTAAATGTGTAGATACCATTGTAACAAGACGTACACAAAGCAACATGTGATATTTGTGTTAATGAATATAGATGACATATATGATAATTATCTGGTGATAGCCTAAAATGATCTCCTAAAGGTCATGGGTTCAATTCTTTCCATATGTAAACATTTACTAGATAGTTAGAGGAAGGTTCAGAAACGGTCCCAAAAACAGTTAAGTCGTGCATATCATGAGCAAAGTTCGACAACCAGGGGAGCCTGTTGGGAATACCATTTTCTTACAATTAAAACAAAAAGATAGATGACATGATATCATAAGATAGAAGAACATTCATGCAAAGAAATTACATTTTAGCAAAGAGAGAAGGATTTATTCAACAAATCGCTTTCCATCTCTTCGCGCATTTTGTTTTTAAATCCGCACAAAACATACAAATTATAGTCTTACAAGAAGAAGAAAAAACCTCATTTTTTTAAAATACGTCAGCGAACATGGAATAATGCCAAATGTAGTTATTGCAGGACGCAAACAAATCCCATCCATCGATATGATGGAAGATTCATTCATAAGTGTAAGTCACTTTGCTATTATAACTTTCATCTTTCAACATTCTTTCCCAACTGCAACAAACATCAGATCTCATTTTATAAGAAATAAAACAAACAAAAATGTCAGTCAGATACCATTACAAAAAATGTTATTTCCATAGTAATATATTATTTTTAAATAAAATTGCTTAAGATGTTTTACGACATTATAAAAATAGAAAGTGTTCAAGGAAGTCCTTAATTTTCTTGTAGTCCCAATAGACAAATCTCAACTACTGATCAATAATAATTAATGGTCAAAATTAATCACATGCTTTATACATGAAGGGGTATTTTTGTCATTTGACATCCACATAAATTTTAAGCCATTTTTTAATAAAAATATTTTTTATTACAATTGTTTTTTCCGTTAAAAAGACAATATTATGTGATAATCATATGTGATTATATACTTAATAACATGTGATGTTTTGGTATAATCACATGTGATTGTATACTTGATCACATGTGATTTTTTGTATAATCACATGTGATCAAGTAAAGTATCACATTATGTTTTTTTAACGCATTTTTTGTAATTAATAAAAAAATTAAAAAAGAAAAGAAATTATATAAGTGTCAAATGACAAAAACTGTTCTTTTTTTTAAACACTACCCAAATCAACCCAAAAACTTCGAATACAAGAGATAATTATGGATCCAAAAACTGACATTAAAACATTATTTATTTGAAAGAATAACGCAACACTAATCATTAAAAAGACAATTTAACTAACCTGAAAAGATCTGGACACCCCAAGCAACTTAAAGACGCATAGTTTCTACATTCGAACTCACATCTGCAGAAATTTCAGCAGAATTTCCATGAACGGGTGGAGTTAATACAGTTTCTTGTCTACTTTTTCCTTTAAAAAAGTTAGGATTTAATCCATTATTATTTCTTTTTAAATTAGGTTCCAAACGTTCAAACATTCTAGTAACTCCAGCAATTCCTGCACTCATTTCTCTCTGAACTCCTCTGCTTAATTCTTTAACTGGACTATTTTTAGCAAGTAATTTCTCCTTCAAACCTTGAGTACTTTTTGAGATCGACTCCTTATACCTAAAGGAAAAAAAAAAAGGATAAATAATAAGACAACAACAAAAATGTGATTCATTTTATACAAAAAAAAAAAGTTTCAAAAATTTGTATACTTGGCTGAAGCAGCAGAAAATTTAGATTTAACAGATTCTGAAAATGCTTGTATATCAGCTGCTATTGGTCTTCCTGGACTACCATTGGGTGACTGGCTATCGAGAATTCTGCAATATAATCCAAAAAGGTTATATTGGTCCAGATAAATTACAAAAAAAACCAATTAATTAAAAAAAGAGGTGGTATGAAAAAGCACAATGGAAAAAACATATACAATTTATAAATAATTAGTTTCTCAAATATGATTAGGAAAACTATATTGTTTAAATAATTATTTGTTTTTTAATAAAATAATTTAGGAGATTTTATGTATAAAATTTACACTTTTGGAGACTTTCGACCCGTTTGACATGTTTCCTTGTAAGCTAACTTTTTATTTATATATACCTGGGCTTACTGGATGAACCCACAAATGGTGAATTTTGCTCAATAGAAGTAGAAATCGAGCTAGAACTTGCTATATTATCCGGTGATGAGACATAACCTAAATTATGAAAATCTTCACGTGAAGTATAGATATCTTGTCCAATTGACACATCAGCCCTAGAATGAACTTGTGAAGGACCAACTCCTGAAAGTCTATTTCTGTTCCTTCTGTTACCAGCTGCCTCAAAAGTTGTAATAACTTGTTCATTAAAATCAGAATCAGCATATTCAACATCCTGAAAAAGAAAACAAAAGTTTATTATAACAAACAAAAACAAAATTTTCGTAAATGAATTGACAATTGACAATATTGCCCCTTAGAAGTTAGAACTTACATGATCAACTTCTGGATCTTGGTATATATGACGAATGGTGAGTGTAGACCTCCTGTTCCTTTCATCCTCAACCATGGAGAGCAGCTCTTGACTAAATTTTGACCAGTAAAAATATAATTACTTAAAGGGAAGTGTTCATTCCAAGTAAATTGTTTGTGGAAAGTAAAACAAAATTAAAAATAATAACACTTCAACAATCAACCTACTGATGTTAAAATATATAGTTGATTCTTCTAAAGTATCAGTATCAGGTTCAATAACAACTGTTGTCAAGAACAGCTAAAAATCAGTTAAGCTGATCGTTCTATTGTTGTACACTAAGCTAAATAATAAAGAACCCGTAACTATTGTAATGTTCTGATTCACAAAATATGGCACTTTGTACCTGGCTGGATCCTTTAACACAATCAGCTGCCAACATATTGGGCATTCTTTGCTTCTTTGTGACCTAAAAAGGAATAAATTTTCACCAACAACCGTAAAAAATATTAGTACAAGGTTCATAAAGCAATCAATGTATTATTTGAAGACTAATTCTATTATAAATCTTTTAAATATGGTCAAAGTTGATAAGAATGAATCATACCACTCAAGAATACACTGGAGATGAAACTCATGCTTGCAAGTAGTTACCTGGATGTGGGAAAAAGAGCATACAAATGTAAATTAATAAGCTCATCAGTAATCAAGAAGTGCAATTACCACATGAATCATTTAAATGCATCATATGTGATAATTTTTTAAATAAAGTCCCACTTTATTGAGCTTTACATTATTTCAATCACTGTTCTTCTTTAATCTAAGCATGGGCTGCAATTACATCCATATTACATGATAATAATTACTCATTATAAAAAATTAACAAAAATTATTCAACTAGGTTAAGGTATGCCCAATCTGTTGTTTCAGTAGCAGATCATGTATCATAATTACAGATCAACCTATATCCCACATTCTTTTATTCGAATTTTCCAAACAGTGAGATTTCACAGCAAAAACTAGGTAAACAGCTCAAAATCTATTAGCAAGTCAAAATAACAGTAATTTCCGCGAAATACAATTAAAGTGTTAAATTTACAATCTATCATCAGTAGATGAAAGTTTAGAGAGAATGAGAGATTATATACAGTTGGAGGATTATGATTTGAGTCAAAATCATCGAGACATATACTGCAGACATCCTCTTCTGAAGTGCGATCAACATCATCAGCAGCAACAATTTGATGCATGATCGTGGAATCCGCCATTGATGAGAGTGCTGGTGCTGAATCCATGTGTGGAAGAAGTAATCGGAGATTGAGCCCTAGAAAACAGTAAATATGGGAAGTCAAGGAAGGAGAGTTGTGGAATGTGGAAGATGAGAGCAGAAAATGGTGAATTGAACCCGATTAATACGCACGCTGCTTTGAAAAGTCAACAACACTGTTTGGTTTTATATACCAGTGTAATAACTATTCAGAAGTGATTAGTTAGATTAATTAATAATTATTTTTAGGAAAATGATAATTCAATAACAAGGCAAAATTAATGTAAAAATCGCCTCCTGAATTTTAGGAACACTACTTTATCAATGAATGTACAATCATTTTATGCATGTTAGAGACAGCCCTAAGGGCTGTCATTAACAAAACCTCTTATTTTTATTAAGGTCGTTGTATTATAAAGGGAAGTGATTTTCGGATCACATAAATTACACTAAATACTACAACCACTGTTTTACAGTACTTATACAATATGTTTTAAATCTTATACAATGTGGTGGGTGAAATAATTTTTATGGTCCCAAAATCACTATCATATTCTAAACCTTTTAAGGCCATTTGTACTACACTAATGTTAATTATTGAATACCAAACTTTTTTATAACATATATTTATATTTATGTTACCCGAATAATCTACAACATGCTAATAGCAATTTGTTACCATTATTTAAGAATTTTTATAAAGTACAATGAACAAAATGGACATTTTTTAAAAAATACAGTGACCTCATGATGCATTATCCATATTTTATATCTTCTTAATATTTTTACCACGTGGATTATTTAATATACACAATCACCCGGTTTTATGAGTTCCTCTCATACATCAACCTTCATAGCACTTTGGCGTTTAATTAAAGATATTTTTTGACATTTAATTAAAGGGTTAATGCACTGGGTAGTTATGAATTATGATACTTTCTATAAAAAAAAAAATTAGTCATTGCATTTTTTTTTTCTTTTTATTAAGGTCATTGTATATCAAACTTTTTAATGTCATTGTAATATACGGGTATTAATTATTGGATACCAAACTATTTAAAAACACACATTTAAGTTACATGAATGATCTACAACCTACTAACAATTTACCATCTTTTAATTTATTTATTTTTTCGCAAGTATAATGACCAAATTAAGTTTTTTTCTGAAAAATATAGTGAACTCAAGGTGCATTAACCTTATTTATATCTTCCTAACATTTTTACCATGTAGATAAAATATATAGTCGCATCATCATTTTATCCTGGTTAAAATACATATCCGCTTGCTAGTGACTTAAATAGTTGGTTTCATAATTACAATGCCCTTAATAAACACATAAAAAACAATAACCAAACTTAACTTTTTTCGAAAAGTATGATAACGACACAGTGCATTAACCCTTAATTAAATACACAATACATACATAAACATTGTATCTAATCAAGCATCATGACGTTTAAAACAAAGTTCAATGCAATAAAGAAATTTACTAGACCATTTTTGGTCCTTATTACACATAAAGTATTAATATCAACCCATATTTTTTAAGGGCTTTTTAACCTGCTTCTGCTTATAAACAAGAATCTTCTTATTCCCATAAACAACACCCATGTGCTCTTTGTGATCTTTTCCTTAATCATTAAAAGCAATGCTGAACTTAACACTGTTTTTAGGATTTGGGCTCTTAAACCCTTGAAAAACCCTAGCAACCCTTCTTTATTCCATATAGCAGAGAGTGCCCCAGATACCGTTTTTCTTGATTTTATATCCAGATCATCATTATTATCTTCATCTGATTCTGCAGCTTGAATCATTACTTTGCATCTGTTCATGGCACGTGCTTAGGTTTATATTTTATATATTTATTTATTTATATCATCACTTGTCAAGTCAAATAGATAAAGTCAACTTCAAATTGACCAACTTCGGTCAAATTACAAATTTGGTCAAAGTTTAAAAATTTGTCTACTTAAGTTAATCTGAATACGTTGCATGATCAAAATGTTGACGTGGCAGCTTATCGTCCGTAGCTTTGACTATTTTGACTATTTTCAAACATGGCATGCAGAAACCACTTGACTTTGATTGATTAGGTTAAAACTAAAACAAATATTTTGGAATTTTGATGGTTTTTCTCTAGCCTAAAAAAGTTGGTTACCCTTGTTTTAGTTTATTTCTACAATTTCAATATAAAATGTAATACTATGTGAAGTTGGTAACATAATTAAATAATTAATACTTTGAAATAGGAAACTATAGTTTTATTTAAATTGTATGATGGGGCCCACAAAAGAAGGATTTACTTTACCTGATAGCTGGGTAGGTCAAGCAGGTAGCAGCACACTTTGAGGCTGCCCCTAACAGAAAAGCATTTAGGGCAGAAAGTGATTGTGGGTTACCTACCTTTCCCTCCAATAATCTTTCTTTCAGTTGATCAAATGCAGTGTACTGCAAAATATTGTAAAAATCAAACTTTTATTAGAGAATTATCAAGTAAATTGTGTTTTCTTGATTCATACATTGCAAATTTGCACCTTTTGTAGGTGAAAATCAGTCCAAAAGAAAAGCGTATATATTGACTTTTGAGTGGTCAAACATGCTAATCTCCGAACCCGTTAGTTATAGTTAAGGATAAAAACTCTACCAAATTTTTAATAAGAAAATTATCGGTGTTCAAATAATAAAAAAATCTACCAAGTGGGTCAAAATCGGTCAACTTTGCTATATTTATTTATTTTTAATAAATTCATTTATAATACAGGGTACCCGCCTACAAACGGATTAATAACCGCCGAGAACGATTAATAGTCTGAAGGTGGTCGACCGACTAGATACTGTCATACTGACGCCCGATTTTTACAACCTTGCAACTTTTTCACCCGAAGTATTTACTGTGCTTGTATTTGTATTTATTTATTTATATTTATTTGGCAGGAAAATATGATTAATTACCTGAATTGCTGGATTTATTGTAAGTAAAATTGATATTCCAAGTCCATCAAATGCCTCACCCCATGAATCTTCTGATAAGGACTTCCATAACCCTTTGGACTTACCAAAATCACTCGTTTGCATCCTTGATGCAGCTGTATCCAAAGGCTGAACAAACACCTCAACATCAACCCATCATATATTGTATTGGGTCAAAACAGGTCAGGTAGAAACGGGTCATTTTCAGAACGGGCTAAACCACAAACACTTTATTCCCTATTTTTTAAATCTTCTAATGTACAACGAGTCCACCCAACTATTGAAATTCGAAACTATTTTATAGGCCGCCTGAATATGCAAATGGTCTCGTTTATACCAAATCTCGCATTAAAACTTTTATGACAAATATAACCTTCACATTTAGTAAAAGAATATTTAACAATAAAAAAAAGAAGAATATAAAAATTGTCAATCAACATGTTTTTTTGTTAGATTTGGTATTAACGAAATTAGACACAAACTTGGGTGGCCTATAAATCATTTTCAATAGTTTGGTAACCTTAATGAAAAAGGTTGAATAATTGGATGGGCTCCTTATACGTTATCCCTATAAATAATTAATGCTTTAATAATTGTTAATTTGTTATAATAATAATTTAAATCCTTAAAAATGATTTGGTAGAATGTATGCATTAAATATAGACTTTGGGCAACTTTTAAGCCAATTTTTTTATTTGACCCGTTCGAGAAAATAAAAACAACCAAAACTGGCCCGTAGATAAGTAAACGGGTCGGAATTGCTATGGTTCTGACTTCTGACTGACCTGGGTTATTGCAACAGTACAAGCACCAGCAACAGCAGCAATAAGCAAGTTAGCTTTGGTCCCAATAGACTTATATCCGGATTTCTCAACATACATCTTCCTAAAGAAACTATATCCATAAAAGTATATGAACGATGAAATAAATGATTGCAGATTCTTTGTCCCTAATCCTTGAAACAGAGAAAGAACTTGACGTTTGGAAATTGCTTCCCACAGAACATCAGAAAGGTTCCTGATCAAAATATGAATAATATAAGCTGTTATGAATATACAAATCCTGTCATTCCTTTGGCTTTAGGGTTTACATTCTATTTAAAATTCCAGTTTATTAAGACCCTACAAGATACATGTGAGACAAACAGAAGTCCATCATATTGATCAAATTTCATATATACGGAAAAACCTAAATTCAAATCATAAATCGCATATTTCGCCCATAAATCAGTCGACCTCAAGTACACATGTTCAACAAGCAATTAACAAAACCCTATGACATCATCCGAGCAAAATCAAAATCAAAACTACAAGCCAACCCTAACGTATAAGAAGATGAACTAAAAATTGAAAGCAAAACCTGTATTTTCTGAGATTGGGGGTACGTAATTCAGCTTGATACTTGGTTTTACAGGTATCTAAAGGGTACAAGATAGTGGTGCTAGCGAGAGATCCAATTGCCCCTGCTGTTGCATCCACCAATGATTCCATATCAAAACCACCCATTTTTTGCAAAATTAATCGATTAAGCTCAACTTTTTGTGCAAATTGACTGATTTATCTCTTCTAAAACGGAAGCAAGCAGCTGATGAACTTGATGGAATTTTATCTTCACTAGATGATATGGGGAATTTAGATTTTCAGATATAGAAATAGGTATGGAGAGTGATGATGATGCATACGTAACCTTGCGACTGAGAACGTGGGGGAATGGGGACTCTGATCAGTAGAGTAGAAACGAGTACGACAACACAGCTTACTTTGCTATTAATCGGCGATTTGTCATTTTAATTCTCTTTTAAATTCACAAAATTATACGAGTTTTTTGTCAAAATAATGCAGTATGCATCAAGATTGTACAAATAATGCCATTTTTTGTGGCTTTGCAAAACTAATGCTATCCCCTTGCACTACACCCGGATCCCCAACGTTCCCCAAGCAGCAGACCCGGATCCCCTCTTTTTTCTGTTTTTTCTGCACTTTTTGTACCTTCCTACACATTTGTACTTTCTTGTAGGATCCCCTACCTCTACACCCGGATCCCTTAAGGGTATCCCCTACTCACAGACCCGGATCCCCTTGGGGGAACCCCAACCCGTACGCCCGGATCCCCTTGCGCCTTATATAACACTCCAAAATCTAATAGTTATACTATAACTTAATTTACAAACTTGCTTTAATTAATTTACATAATTTACTGTTTTGATTAAAGGTTATTAATTCTTCAATTAATTTACTTACATATGTTTTTTATTTATAAAAGTATAATCTTAGTGAAATGTTATAAAGAGTTGCTACGTTGGTTTATTTATTTTTTGACTAGGTGATTAAGTTAAATTCCGGAGGACATTTTCTATTTATTGTGGAAGTTTTGGAGATTTCAAAATGATATGATTTTCGGTATAAAACAACTTAAACACACGATTATATTTGACGATTTAGTTATTTATCTTATAATTAGTGTGATTCTAGAAACAGGATAAAAGTATATTGGGTAGGTTTGTTACAAATTATATGTCAATCTTATTGTAATTTTGTAGCTTTTGTTAGTGTTTTTAACCATAACACCATTCAAAAACAATTATCAGTGAAATACTAGTAGTAATCCTAAATTAGAATGGTCTTGTAGAGACATGTGTTATAAAAAAAGTGAGGTTAACTTATTGTTATTTTGTAATTTTAATGTAATATTGATACACTGCTTTGATCTAGGATAGGAACTTTATAATACACTTCGAATTCCCCGAAATATATGTATTAAAATACCTTTTATCTAATTAATAAAAATATCTTATACATTTTTTGGCGCAAGGGGATCCGTGCGTACGGGTTGGGGTTCCCCCAAAGGGATCCGGGTCTGTGAGTAGGGGATACCCTTAAGGGATCCGGGTGTAGAGGTAGGGGATCCTACAAGAAAGTACAAATGTGCAGGAAGGTACAAAAAGTGCAGAAAAAACAGAAAAAAGAGGGGATCCGGGTCTGCTGCTTGGGGAACGTTGGGGATCCGGGTGTAGTAGAAGGGGATGACATTAGTTTTGCAAAACCATAAAAAATGACATTATTTGTACAATTTTGATGCATACTGCATTATTTTCGCAAAAAAACTCAAATTATACAGTAATATCTTTTGAAATATTATAAAAATCATTTTTACCGATCTACTCTATATAATATCATAAAATTAGTTACGTTTAACACAAATTTCACTGTATAAACCAAAACATGATAGACTTTTTATGTTTAGACTGTGAAATCTGGTTTGTAAAAGTAACTGAAATTTATTTAAGGATGATTCCCAGATTTGGACTAAATGAAATAAAATTTCCTCAAGAATAAACTTAAGTTTCAATTCTTCTTAAAATAGACTGTGCGACTACCCCGCGAGCGTACAACCGTGCAACTCCACTAGAACGCCGCCACGTGTCCGAGTTAGTGCTGCTCAACCTTGTTACTAATGCTCGTTGGTACTGCTCAACCTTGTTACTATTGCTCTAATCCTTGTTACTACTGCTCGTTAATACTGCTCAACCTAGTTACTACTGCTCCCAGTTAGTGTTGCTCAAGTCTCTCAGTCGCACGAGATATTTTGAGAAGATTGAAGTCTATCACTCTTAAATAAACGTCTCTCACTGAAATTAATCTAAATTGGTAATTAATTCTTTATTCAATTATATATACAAGATAAGTTCAATGTTTTAACAAAGTAAATAGGATAATATAAATTTTGAAAAATAAATTTCAAAAATTTAAATGAGAAAATGTTAATGATAGCTTCAGAGTTGTTAATAAGTTGCACAGTCATACATGAACAATTGTGCACATTATTATTCATTCGTCATCTCTTTGCACCTTATTGACGCTCTTAATAGTTATCATTAACATTTCTCAGTTCTAGATATACATTTATTAAACGAGTTACAATTTATTTGACCCTCAATGATAAAGGGGACAAATAAAAAGAGTACATTATATTAGAAACACCAATTAACATTAGATGACTTGTTAATAGATTTGAGACTATAACTGATATCATCATCAAATAGAATAACCATCTAATATATCCAAACAAAGTATGTCTCTTACTAAGTGTTTGTGCTTATAGTTAGTCATTGGCAGGTTAAGGTCTTCTAACAATTCATATCAAAGCGTTCTATTAAATATTGAAGATTGAAGATAGAAGACATATTTAGTCAATTAATATGAAATTAGATGATGGTAAGACTAGGTGGGAAATACTTAAAAATAGTCCTTCAACTTGCTACTAATGGATCCCAAGGAATATATGATGAGGGAATTATACGGGATTTGAAGACACCAACATTATAACAAATGTCAACTGAAAATTCAAAAATCATGAGCTGCTTTTCTAACAATTATACCATAGAGCAAAATGAACAAGACAGAAGGAGTTCCCGGCCCAAGTTTTTAAGTAAATACTCAATTACTATTCCAAAGACCCTTATGAATACAAGAGTAAATGTAACACGTTTACTATGTTCTCTAAAACATACTATGAATTTAAAATAAGCATAAACAAAAGTAAAAAAAAAAAAAAACAAATTTAAAAATATGTTTTGAAATTGATAGTCATAATGGATGTCTTTAAAAATCAATTTAATACTGTATTTAAATTTTTTTGGTAAGCTAATAAGCATAATCATCTTCTATCTTTAATAGTAATTTAATAAATTACATTTATAAATACAATCAAACAAGGTTTTTGTATCAAAATCTATAGAAAGTTTTTTATTTTATTTTATCATCATTCCCAATTACCAAGATTGCAATAATATAATTCAACTTGTTAATTAATTAATTAATATTTGTTAATCATAAACACACGAGACTTTAGGGCTTGGTAAGGAATTTGCTTCATTTAAGTGAAAAGCCTCCAACGTAAACTATCATTTTTCCAATTTGTTTAATTTTTTGCAATTTTGAAAAGCAAATTTCTCCAACGGTTCCCTCCCCAACTCACTCTCTCTCTAGTCAATCGCATCATTGCAAGTGAAAGAGATTATTAGAGAAATTCAATTTCATGTTCGAATTCATCGATTCATAATCACAAATTCTTCACTTCAGACCGAATAATGCAAGATTTCATCGGCTCCGTTCGTCGATCGCTAGTGTTCAAACCCTCAGCCGGCGGCGCCGGCGGAAATGACGATGGTGGTTCATTCGGTGGCTTTGTCGAGAAGATCGGTTCAAGCATTCGTAAATCGAAAATAGGACTCTTTTCTAAGTCTTCATTTCAGGCACTACCTTCTCCGATTGACAAAAGCAGAACTCCGGCGAAGAGGAATGAAGAGGCTGGTTCTCAGATCCGATGGCGGAAAGGAGAATTGATCGGTTGTGGAGCGTTTGGTAGGGTTTATATGGGAATGAATCTAGACTCAGGGGAGCTACTGGCTGTGAAGCAGGTCGTAAGGCGTAATTGACATGAATATACGATACATGTTACTTGTGGTGATAATTAATCTTGTAGATTTGGTCTTGACTTGCTATTTTGTGTGTTCATGCAGGTTTCTGTTGTTGTAAATACAGCTTCAAAGGAGAAAACGCAGGTACGTCTCTAACTCTATTCAAAATAATCGGAGTGTGTCTTACATTTGGGGCTAGTGTTGGATCAAATTTGGATCAATTAGTCATTTGTTTAAATAAATAATCCAACCAAGTGGTTTAAATCCGATCTATTAGCTAATGCATCATGATCCGATTCAAGAATAAACTAATCCAAGCAGTAAGAGACAAATGATATAATAGTTTAAGGAAGCAATTGTACAATACAAGCTGCATTTTCAGTATATGTTGTACAAATTGTTAAGAGTTGGTGTCCTGGACTTCTATCATGTAAGGCTCCTAAAGCATCAAACTTCAACTTCCAAATGAACATATAATTAATTAATTACAACTTATTAAGTTATATCATGTCAGCATTAAATGCACACTACTTTTTTTTCTTCTAAATTCCCCTAAAGCATAACATCTCAACTTTCAGTATCGTACACATGTTTGCAGCACAAATTGTAGGATACAATTTTCCAGAGCATAACATCTCAAGCTCAACATAGACATATTTTGCATCACAAATTGTACTGTATAAGCTGGTATTTTCCACTGATAGTTTTTGCACATGATAGGCTCACATCCTGGAGCTCGAAGAAGAGGTGAAGTTGTTAAAGAATCTTTCACATCCAAACATCGTTGTAAGTGTCTACATATTTTTTTTTAATCATTTTGCATTTAGTAACTGAAATTCCCTATCATAGGCTTATCTATCTTTATTTATTTAATTATTTTATTTTATTTTTACAGAGGTACCTAGGAACTGCTAGAGAAGAGGAATCGTTAAATATCTTCCTGGAATTTGTTCCAGGTGGATCTATATCATCACTCCTTGGAAAATTTGGTTCCTTTCCCGAATCTGTAAGTTACTGTTATGATAATTTTGAATCCCAATTGACAGTATCTTTTTATGAAAATGTTTGCATAAGGTTAAAAAATGTTGTCAGTTTAGAAATTTGGTGATTGAATCCTCACGGGATAAAGGGTTGTTTAGCAAAAAATTACTCTTGGAATTCTTGAAGTTTTTTCTTAAATTGCTAACGTTTGGGACATGGAACAGGTTATAAGAATGTATACAAAGCAAATATTACTAGGGCTGGAGTATCTCCACAAGAACGGTATCATGCATAGAGACATCAAGGTACACACACACACATATTCTTCTCTATATGTATACATTTGGAAATAGCTCAGTTTGTGAGTGTGTGTTTGTAAGTTGTAATGTATGAAAATTATACATGTATAAAGTTTATGTGGCAAATGCTCTTTGCAGGGAGCAAATATTCTCGTAGATAATAAAGGACGAATTAAACTTGCAGATTTTGGTGCCTCCAAGAAAGTTGTAGAGCTGGTATTCATGCTATGTCCTTTTATACATACATACATACATTTATATACATATACATACACATATATTTGTAGTATTTATCATGATTAGCAAGTAATTGTGTGGTTGCATATTCTTTTAGGCTACAATGACTGGTGCCAAATCAATGAAGGGTACCCCATATTGGATGGCTCCTGAAGTTATACTGCAAACCGGCCATAGCTTGTTAGTGAATTTATTCAACTCAAGCTTATAGTTTATCATTTCTTTCATATTATTTAAATGCCAATTTGAAGTCATTAATTGGAGTAATTAGTCAATTCACCACTTTACACAACTATCTTATATAAATTGCACTATTAGATGGACTAATTTGATGGATTAATTTGTCTTGTTATTTTTGTTGTAGTTCTGCAGATATATGGAGCGTTGGATGTACTGTTATTGAGATGGCAACTGGAAAACCTCCATGGAGCCAACAATATCAGGAGGTATTTCAACCCATTTACTTATGATAGGGTCGACCCGGGTTATGTTTATCTCTAATGGGTCAAAACGTAAAATTATAAAACTAACATAATGGAATCGAGTCAAATAGGTCGACTGAGTTGAAACTTGAAAGTCACACAAAAGGGTAATTTTAATGCATAAAGCCTTAATAATTTTATTCAAAAAATTAGATTATTGTCGAAATAATGTAATCTTTGTGTTCATATTTGACACACTAAATATTTATAAAATATCTTAAACCTTTTTGGGATAAGAAGTGTTTTGGGATAACCCTACCTGTTTTGCCTCTTAAAAAGTATCCATTTTGACCCAAACCCATTCGAGGCGCTACCTGACCCGCCCATTTTACCACCTCTAATTTAAGTTGTGATATTTTTATTTTCCTAAATCATGTTTTTTTTCTTCAGGTTGCTGCTCTTTTTCATATAGGGACAACAAAAGCTCATCCACCTATACCAGACCATCTTTCTGCTGAAGCAAATGATTTTTTATTAAAATGCCTCCAAAAGTATGAATACTTTTTTTTTTGTTTATATATTTATTATTTTTTTTCTAGACATGTCTACAATTTTTTCATCTGCATGCACCAACTCCTCATTAAATTCAGAATATCTTGTTTTATATTGGGTTTTTCTAACATGTGCCCCCTAGGCACATGTTTAGGCTCATTAACTACTATCAACTTTCCATTAAAACTAGAAAATGTATTTAATGCATCCCTTGAAAATGTAAAATATAAACTTCATTAATCTGTAATAAGCTTTTATTAGGAAACTTGAAGTGAATTAATGAGTCTAAACATATGCCTAGGGGGCATATGTTAGAAAAACCCATTTAATTATTATTTATTTTCTTACTCCTAAATGGCCAATTTGCTTGCAGGGAACCAAATCTCAGGGCTGATGCATCAGAGTTGTTGCAGGTGATTAATCATTCTCCATTTTAAGCTTTTTTAAAGTTATTAAATTGGAAATAATGTCTATTTTTAATTTCATTTTTTCTCTTAATGTTTGATAATTCTCTGTAGCATCCGTTTGTAACTGGGGAGTATAAGGAAACTCATCCTGTCTTTCGCACATCAGTTATGGTCAGTATTCTTGCATAAATCCTCCTTAATCTAATTTATAATAATTAAAAATACTTTTTATTTTTATTTTTCTACAAGTGGTAACACCTTTGTGATATAACAGGACACCCCTGCTAATCAATTACCAACATCTAGGAAGGAACCGAGGAATCCGTAAGATTTTTCATCATCACCTTGTTTATTTATTAATTATATGAAGTTTTTCTACCAGTGTAAATTTCCACCCATTTACTTAAAACGGGTCGACCCATGTTTTATCTCTAATGGTTCAAATAATAATATAGCTAGAGATGAAACGGGTCATACTGGTTGAAAGCCAACTAAAGTACATTTTTAATGCAGAAAGCCTTGTGATTGTTTTATCCAAAAAGTTTGCTTATTGTTGAAACTATTCAAGTTTTACAATCATGTTTAAGACACTTGATTATTTATAGAAAAATTTAGACAAAAAGCGACTACTCATAACCCATTTTGACCCGTTTCCCAACCCATCCCAGTTTCTACTACATTTAGTTTATGAAATAATGAAAGCAAATGTGATTGTTAATGCAGAATTAGCCCAGAAATGAAAACAAACAGTGTTATGTTGGATAATAATGATATGAATAGTGTGAGGTGTTCAACTATATACCCTGAGAAATATTCTGGTGGGCCCATGTGGGGATCAAGCCGATACGATGATGACATGTGTCAAATGGATGATGATGATCTAATGGCTGGCACGTCTATGAAACTTGATTCCACTTTACCTTCTAATGATGTTAATAAGGTAAGTAAAAAATGCACACATACACACACACACACACACACATATGTATATGAATATCTATTGCTTTGATGCTAACTAGGGTTTATACTTTATATTGGGAACAGAGTTTTAATCCCATGATGGAACCTGATGATGAGTGGCACTGTCAGTTTGATGCGAGTCCAGAAGTGGTTAAGAAAAATGTGGATAATTTATTTCCAGATCAAGTTTCTGAGATGGCTGTAGAGAATTCGGGAGCGTTTGGTGACGGGGATAATGGTTTCAGTTTTCCTAATGGGGCTTCAGGAGTTGAGGAAGAAGAAGAACTTACAGAAATAAAGATAAGAGCATTCTTGGATGAGAAGGTGCATATTTCCCCCCAATTTGGGTTTCTTTTCTATCTACTCACAAATGGGTCGATTTAGGTTGTCTTTTATCTCAAACGGGCCAAATCAAAAGTTGCCCAAAGTCAATTTTTGATGCATATAATTTCCCAAATCGTTTTATTCAAAGACTTATTATTATTGAAATACGGGATAATTCATATCAAGGCCACCCAAGTATTCAACTTTTTTCATGAAGGCTACCGAAATAATTTCATCCAAATGATGAAAAGGCCCTTAGGATTTTTTGAAAAAACAGCAATTTTAACATATAATAATATGCTGACACAATCATAGATACTTTGGCCATTTCTAAAAAGTTGAGGGCTTTTTAGTCATTTGGCACTTTTTGTTTTTGTTTGTCAAAATTGGTATAGTTGATCTTGCTGAAAGTTTTAAATAGATGAGTGGCCTTAATGAAAAAAGTTGAATACTTGAGTAGTTGAGTAGCCTCCACATACTTTATCCCTTGAAATAATATTGATTTTGTAATAATTATAATAATAATAAGAGTAAATTACAGAAACTGTCCCTTTGGTCTTCCAAATTCTATGATTTTGTGCCTATAATTTTAATTCCGGTTTTTTTTGTCCCAGCACTTTTTACTTCCGTGATTTTTGCCTCTATGGTCTTCAAAATTCGTATTTTTTTACCGTCCATTTTTGCCCTAAAATGACCAAAATACCCTTACAAAACTTTTTCTGAATTTTTTACTCCTTTTTATTCTTTTTTCTCTGTTCTTTATTGCTAATCCAGCCCGACCCGTACCAACCCGCACTATAATGACCCGAACCAGTCCATCTATACATATATGCTAAGGTAAAAGGCCTAACTTTTTTGTGTTGTATGTACAGGCTTTAGATCTAAAAAAGATGCAAACACCTCTATACGAAGAGTTTTACAACTCTTTAAATGCAGCAATTTCTCCTATGGTAAATGAAAACAAGGAAAACTTATTACCTCCAAAAAGCAAATCACCTAACAGTAACAGACTACAAAGAAAACGGTTATCTTCAGCTGTTGATGTTTCATATATCAGTAATAAATCTGAACGTGTATCAAATATCGGTTGTGTAAATGATCAAAGTCAACTTGAATGTCGGTCGCCTCAACATGGTCAAATGAGAGAGAATGTTGTTGATTCTCATAAAGAGCCAATTAGTCCAAGGTTTGTCACTAATTAATTTTTTAATGATTACGTTAATTGAGGTTGTTTGTGATTTTAAATTATGGTTATTTATAGCGCAAGCTTCTCGGAAAGGCAAAGAAGATGGAAAGAAGAACTTGCTGAAGAGCTTGAAAGAAAACGAGGCAAGTTTTTTTCTACAGTACTTTTAAATAGTCAATGAGAAAATAAAAAAATCAGTAATCTTAAATATAATCTATAACATACATCAAAATTAGAGTAAATTATGATCCTCCAAATTTTGTGTATGTCCTTTACAAAATTACTTGGTAGTCATTTTTTTGGTTAATCTTTTGCACATATAGTTCTTTACCTAACATCCGTTAAATATTTTAAGTTTAACGGGAAAAAGGACTACTACCTGTGTAATTAAAAAAAATTAATAGAAAAATTTAACGAACGTTATACTAAAGGATTGTAAGTGCAAAAGGTTTCCAAAAAAGGACTGCCAATGTAATTTTTAAAAGTAATGACCATAAATTTAGTGTAAATTTCTGGGACCATCTTTGTAATTTACTCAAATTAAAAAGTAAAAAACAAAATTAATAAACACCATTAAGACCTTTAGGCTGAAATAAAATCAAAGGTTGTAAACAATGTTATTATGTGTCAATTTTTTCACTTGAAATTTCTGCTAAAAATGTGAGTTATTGCAGAGCTTTTGAGGCAAGCAGGAGGAGTAAAAACATCATCCCCAAAGGATCGGGTCATAAATAATCGGCCAAAAAGGTTTATGTTTCCCGGAAATTGACAAATATTTCATGATTGTACACGAGATGAGAATGAAATTTTATAATGCTTGGTTTGGTGATTGTTCTATTTTTGATTAAATTGTTGTTCAATCTTAAGTTTGTATCTAGTTTTGTTTATGGTGAAAGTATACGAGCAAGCATCATGCCACCTTTCCTTTATACTAAATCAATATGGTTGGCCTGATATATAATATAATACACATACTTTTTTATTTATTTTTGTACTTGTTTTGTTTTGGTGTATGTTATATGTGAAATCTGTAAAAAAAAAAAAAAAAAAAAAAAAAAAAGAAAGAGTAAAGAGATGATTTATGTGGTTACATTTTGACATTGTATTGTGTTTGGATGTGTATATTATAGTTGATTATCAAAAGCTGTGGTAAATAATCTCTAGTGTTATCAGTACTCTACAATTAGTTTACCACTAATTACTAAGAATTTAGTGTTGTAAAACTTGGTCGTTGATTACCAGGTACTCAATGAAGCGCCGAGTTGAGTATACCCAACTTGGTCAAAAATCTCGGTCAAACCAAATCTTGGCAAATTTTGCTCAACTTGGTCAATACTCGGACAACTTAGATAAACTTGATAAAACATGGTCAAACTCGGTCTTTTATTATTACTACTTTTCTTTTCTTTTCTTTCTTAGTTAGGATCTAACGGGAACAAGATGGGGGATGGAGCTATAATCTAATATTTATATTTAAGTATTATATTTATACTTTGAACTTTAAAGTTTGACCTCTTTGTTTATTTTCACTATTTGAAGACTTTAATTATTATATTTATATTATATAATATACCCACATAAATTTAAAAAATCTAAATCCAAATACTTACCATATACTCACGTATAAATTACAGTGTTGTCAAAACGAACAAATGTTAAGTAGCAAGTTTTGCAACATTAGTAAGAAGTATGGCTAACAACCAATTTGTTATGAAGTGATTGGTAATTAATGGTTAAAAATAGTCAATTTGTTATGAAGTGATTGGTAATTAATGGTTAAAAATAGTGATGAAACCTTATTAGTTTATTAAGTTTTTTAAAAATTGATAAAGTTATTTTTCCTAACTTATTAACTTAAATAAATAAATAAATGACACGAACTCAACTTGTAGGCTTTAAATCCGGCTAATCCAACTATCCGAACACAGCTGAAATTTTATTTAACAACTAAAAAAGTGGTTTCATACATTATCCCCTAACGGTTGTGGGTAAATGAGAAGTTAACTCGAAAATGTCACACTCTTGTAACATGATCTTCACAAATGCATATTCCGGTGGTTGCAGACCGCTACACCACCGTCATCAACAGCAGCAAACATCAACTTCGTCTGCTTCTCATCGTTCTTCTAATCGTTGCACCGGCGTTGGCGCTCGCCGTCGATCTCCACCTTTTAGCATAAGATGCAGCAGCTCCGATTCTAATTCCGGTCGAGGTTTTGGTCGTCAGCAAAAACAAGAGCCTGATAACTCAACTCCGGCGGTATAACTTACTGAACGTCGATTGGCAATCGGTTTCTCTTAATTTTGTTTAATTCCGTTTGATTTATTGAGGCATCAACTGCAAGGGACGTTAAGGATGGCGGTAAGCCTGCAGCATCACGACAGAGGTAGTACGATAATAATTTTGTTTGAGCATGATAATATCCACCTAATTGACACTTGTTAATAATTAAAAGTGTTAATTTGGAGGATAATTAGGTTGACAATTAGGAGGACTTAGCAATTCTCTTCAGCATTTCATGTTACCAAATATTTGAATTTTAC
Source organism: Calendula officinalis (assembly GCA_963853835.1). Lineage (NCBI taxonomy): Eukaryota > Viridiplantae > Streptophyta > Magnoliopsida > Asterales > Asteraceae > Calendula > Calendula officinalis. Next base: position 76,038,576 of record OY970829.1, read on the forward strand.
TATGGTTTATGATTGATTGTTGAAAATTGCAGGAAATCAGTATACCAGCAACCTGGATCTATACCAAATCGTAAGTAAACTTATTGTATAATGTTTATGAATTCCTATGTCCTTTATATTGAACTTAAAATATTGCCCATTGCATGAACTTTTCATGTCCTTTGAAATGAAATTTTATGGCATACGTTCACCAAAATCGAAGGGACAGTCCTGGATAAACCCTAGGGTTGATGATACGTAGTATAATTTTTTGTTCAATAAGATTATTAATTATTTATATAAATTAATTAAGTCTGTTAATGAACTGCATAATAAATATCTCTCCACAATTGCTGAATTACTTGAATTATTAAATTTTCCTTTCAGAGGCACCTGCAATGAATTCCAGAACAGAAGTAACATCCAAAAGTTTTCCCTCGGATATTCAGTTTGAGGAAAAGCTTCAGGCAGTCAAAAGGTGTTACATCCAACTTATTAACTTAACCATGGTTAATCATACTTCAGTTGTTGCTTCATGGAAATTTGTTTGTTTCCGCTTAGGTCAGCATTGAACCAGAAAAAAGCCGAAGAAAAGAATATATACGGAACAATTGACTATGATGCCCCAATTGCATCAGAGCCTAACAAAATAGGAATTGGTACTAAGGTGGAAGCTTCTAGAATATTTTATATTTTTTATACAATAATTGGAGTTCCATTTAGCATATTCAGTGGTCCAGAATCTAACATGCACTCACATAGATTGGAGTAGGAGTTGCTGTTGTTGTTTTCGGGTTGGTATTTGCTCTTGGAGATTTTCTCCCTTCTGGAAGGTATCACATATTAAATATTTTCTTTTATACAAAATGGTTCATAACTTCATATACTCAATTTACTCATTGTATATGTACATATATACATACATATTATATATATTGATCTATATACGCACTTCTGCTTTCCAGTGTCGATCCGAATAAAAATGGCAGCATAGTACAGAATACGTTGTCACCTGAAGATAAAGAAAAACTCCAGGTAAAGTTCATAACGAGAAAAAAATGTAAATTTTGTTTATTTTATAATAATCCTTGTTGAGATAGTAAGTATTATAGACTATCAACTCTTAGATGGAAATGTTGTAATTGTATTATATTGTCACATATTTTTTAGGTATTATTTAAATTAAATTATAATCAGAAATCAATTGTCCAATTTGATTTCTGTAGATTGACTCATGAATGTTATTGCTGGAAATACAATTCAGTTATCATCATGATTAAGTTAATTACATAATTCAAAATCATATTATTTCATATAAAGCTTGATCCCATGTTCTAATCATGTTGCTTTGTCATTATTTGCAGACAAGACTACAACAATATGAGACAACACTTAATATCTCCCCAGATGATTCTGTTGCTCGTGAAGTGAGTTAAATTATACTATGAGTTAATTATATAAAAGTAAATTAAAAATAAGGGTATTTTGGTCAATTTAGGTGGAAAAGGACGAAATAAATGAAAAATCAGCACCACAGGGCAAAAAAAACCCGAATAATGTTAAGGGACAAAACTTGCGGAAATAAACCCTACATAATATTAACAGATTTTATTTTATATTATAATTTGCTTTTATTATTTAAAAACTTCACTATAAACTTCTATATCTATTTTTCAGGTGTGTTTTTACGATACAACTTCACAATATCTATTATTAACCAAATGTTTATACAGGGATTAGCTGTAACCTTAACAGAATTAGGAGAGTATACTCGGGCAGCATCCGTGCTTGAAGATTTGACCAAGGTTTGACTTAATAAGTCAAATACATGTTTAAGTTATAATCTCCACTAAATTTTTGTACAACTGAATAAATGATTATTTGTTAATCTACAATTCGGTTATCAGACGAAAGGTGATGACCCTGAAGCTTTCCGTTTACTTGGAGATGTAAAGTTTGAAATGAAGGATTATGAAGGTAGTGCTGCTGCCTATAAGAGTTCAGCAAAGGTCAGTATACCAAAAAAAAAAAAGAAAAATATTTATTAAAATATTTAAAATACTTTATTTTTATTCAGTATATGTGTGTTAAATCAAATTCGATAACGTGACTTTTTTTCTTATGTAACACTGAAACCAAGGTTTATAATACTGTTGACAGTTATTTTCTTGTACCGAACAGATATCACAGAAAATGGAATTTGAAGTTTTACGTGGTCTCACGAATGCATTACTCGCTGCTAAGAAACCTGACGAGGCACGTTATCTTAAAAACTTACCAAAAAATTAAAATGTTGCAAATTTGTGGGAAATCAGATGATCAAAATGGTAATATTTTTCTTGTAATTTATTACTTATTATTCAGGCTGTTAAAATCCTTCTGGCATCTCGTGACACTTTGGAAAGAGAAAAGGCAAATCAAGGAAAGATCGGGGGTGATGGTAGTCAAATAGATACACAATCTCAATTGGATCCTATTCAAGTGAGTTGTGTTTTTTTACAAAAACTCAATGGAGAGAGGGTTGACTATTGGATGGTTCGTAAAAATTATAAGGAAAAGAAAAGGATAAAAAATAGAAGGAAAAGAAAAAGAAAAAGAAAATTAATATTAAAATTAAAAAAATAGTTAAAAATTCAGAAAAATAACTGTAAGGGTATTTTTGGTCAATTTAGGTTTAAAAGGACGAAAAAACTGAAAAATTAGGACCAAAGAGACAAAAAACCAAAAAAAAGTCCAAGGACAAAACCTAAAAAGATGAAAGACTACATAGACAATTTCCGTAATTTACCCTTGTGTTTTTTTTTATCTGGTGGAATTTTATTGATGCCTGATTTTTCGATTTATTAAAAATGAATATTTTAGGTTGAATTACTTCTTGGGAAAGCATACTCAGACTGGGGCCATGTCAGCGATGCTGTTTCTGTATATGATCAACTCATTTCTAATTACCCGAATGATTTTCGGGGTTACTTAGCAAAGGTTTAATCTTTAATACTATAATTTTGACATATTTTCCGATACATTATTTTTATATTTTGAAAATATATATTTCTTCTAGAGACTTTTTAGGTTACTGAGTATGACAATGGTTTACAGAACATTGTTGACTTTTTTAATTTTGACTTTTTATCTGTTTGATTTTACACCTGTGCAGGGAATTATTCTGAAAGCAAATGGGAAAAATGGAGATGCAGAGAGGATGTTTATACAAGTGAGTATTTCATGCTATAAAAAACAAAAAATTTATAAACATTTTTTCAATGAGGATTTCTTTTGACATAAGTGATTGTTAATTGTTATTTACAGGCCCGATTCTTTGCACAAGAAGGAGCCAAGGCGATTGTGGATCGTTACTCGAGACAATAACTGAGATGTTGACTTGGGTTTGACTATTTGAATATAACAGTCTCGGGTCATGGATGGGTCGTGGGTTGTAATTAATTTAAAAGAAGAATATTTAAGAATTACAAATGGGAGATGTCTGACTACAGCCTTACTACTAACAAGATGTTTGCACAAACATGGTGTCACATATATCTTTCTGCCTAAATAAAAAATTATTTCTTTTTCAGTAGCTTGACATTTTTGCCGGATGTTTTTCACGAAGCAGTTACTCTACTCCTGGGTAGAGATATTGGACATCGTTGTTGTTGTTGTCCTTGTCACTATTGTGACAACTATAAAAAACGAGTCATATTTCCGACCCTGATTGTACCTGAGCACTGAATTGTAAAGCAAATTATCATCAATAAATGAATATGTTATTATATTAAGCCTAGCAAAAGCCGTTATCATGTGTCGATTATACATGTTTATCATGTATCAACACGTTGATTATACATTTATAATAATATTTAAAATTTCTATTTTATTAAATAAAATTTCTACTCCTTCCGTCCCACAAAAAACTTCCCATTTCACCCTAAATTTTTGTCCCACAAAAAAAATTCCTATTTCAATAAAATACTATTATTATTAAGGACCCCACAACTAACTATCCACTAACTATCTTTTCCTCTCCAAAACAATCTAATATTTTAATTAAAATTATTATCAATGATCCCACTACTAACTACCATCTTAAAAATTGTGACAAAGTGAAATGAGAAGTTTTTTTATGGGACGGATGAAGTATTTAATTAGTTTTAATACTTTTTAATAATGAATTAAGATTTTTATTTAATTTAAAATGGTGATGCCCAGGGGCGGAATTAGAAATTTGTACCAGCAGTGGCACCCTTATGGTGATAATAAAAAAAACGGGGTTAAGGAGACATCGACCTCTAGTGGGATCCCAATGCCAACGTCCGGAAACAAAAACAAATTTAACAAAAAAAAATATATTACAGATCACCCTTTTTAATCACATACACCAACAAATCTTCAAGAATGGATTTTACAAACGTACAAAAGAATTACTAATTTTATAAACATATTACAAAATCTACAATACACAATTTATGATTTTTTATTTGGTTCAAATGTTAGGGTTGTCTTAAGGTGTACACTAATAACTAATAGTTAGAGGTTTTTTGAAGATTGATTTCGGATATTGAATTGGTTTTTAATCCATAAAAAATTGGGTTTATAAAATTATATTATATTTAATAATATACCCCCTATGATTTATAAAATAAAAAATCAATTTAACGTATTGAAAAAATAAAATAAAGGAAAATGATTTGAAATGTTTGGACTAGAGAATTTTTTTTTGTTGAAATATATAGGGTAAAAAAAGGAAAAAGTTAAACTATGTGGGCTAAGAAAAAAGAAAACCTTGTAATATAGAGGCTTAGAAAGAAAAAAAGTTGATTAAAAAAATGGTAGCAACAAGATTCGAACTGCCAACCTCTTACATACATGCAATGAGTGTTAGCCAGCTGCGTTAGTAGATGGATGTGTCTTATTTCGCCTTTTGGGATATATATTAATGTATTTAAAATACTATAACAATAAAAAGTCCCGAAAATTTACCGTAACGAAATTTTTTCGAGTAGTAGCACGTGCCACCGTGTGCCCTATAGTAAATCCGCCCCTGGTGATGCCTCAAAATTGACGAGGGAAGAAAGACATGTTAGAATGAATTTATCCGCAAATAAGAGGGTAACGTGTTATTGTGGAAAAATTGATAAGTTAGGGCATAAATAACTATTAGAAGAGCCTAGGGGTAAGCATGGTCCGAGGATCGGATCGTACTGGACCGAAAATCATAATATTACAAATTGAAAATCATAATAAATTTTGGATCAATTCAGTTTTAGTCAGTTTTCAGTTCAATTTAATTTTTCATCAGCTGCTTTCACGAACCAAATTAAATTATTCAAGAGAGATTTTTTCCCCATTTGTTGACACCTTTCTAAATACTATTGAATTAAAAGTCGTTATATATTGAAGAAAAAAACACTCAAATTGGGCTTATCTTGTATCCATGGCCATGGGCTCGAAAACAAAACCCTAAACCCCATAGTAAATAAAGATCTTCTCATTAAAAGTTATGAAATCAAAACTGAAAAACTGACAAGTTGCAGACTGATGTCGGTGAACAGAAGAGAAAAAACAAGAGCTTATTTTAGACCTAAAATATCTCTCTTTTCAAAGTGAGACCGACGGCCGACGGCGACCGGAAAAAAAAAATATCTAACCATTTTCCGGCGGGTGGCGGGCTCACCACCCTAACAAAATGACCCAAAAATCTCCATCACAGCCTCAGGCACATTCCTCTATCTTCATCTCTCATTTTTTCTACACCTTCTTCACGTTTTTTCCAATGTTTTCAACTTCCTACAAATATCTATTTGCTTCCCCCAAATTGTAATCTAACAGATTTTTATTAGTTGTTGCTGATTTTTTTTTTGTTTCAATGGAACAGCAACGAAAGAGCTTTTGTACGATGGCTGATGCTTATGGAGTGATTTTAGACTCTGCACCGCTTCATAAGAACCTCGACCTTGTTTTTTTAGGTCAAAATCGGGCGAAAGAAGATTCATTCTCGTTCGATTTCCAGCTTCCTGATATTAGGCGACCGATTGCCGTAAGTTCTACGCTAATTTTAATCTACACAATTAACAATATGCTGATATGCTCCATCTACATGCACAAAAGTTTAACTTTAATTTGAATTAGTTAGATTTTTTCCCCTTAATTGCGTTGAGATTAGGCCAATTTTATGCAAGTTTTCTCATTATAATTTTGAAGTTGACCGGCAATGTATATATTGGTTGCATTTGTCACAACCATATTCCGAATCATTTTTATTTAATTTTATTGATTTTAATTTAGGTTATGTAGTAGGGAACATGCGGCTCAAGCTCAGTGTTCAAAAATATAAACTATTATACTTTTTATGCTTTTGTTGTAAGTGGTGATTAATCGGTTTCTAAGTGGATACCCTAACTTATAAAAGAATTTATTTTAAAATAAATAAATATTAGCAATGTTAACCGATATTCTCGAGTAGCATTTGACCAACTTGACCGATATCACCAATGTTGACCAGGTCCGATTCATTTCACCCCCGATACCGCCTGGGCGGTGATTAATCAGCCTTCAAGTCTGATTTTTACAACACTGTGATTTTGTGTATTAAAGTAAAATTCATAAACTTTCCTCAGAAATTTGTAAAAACAAGAGAAGTTGGAGAATTTCTTAGTGGTGCTTTAGCTGGAGCTATGACCAAAGCTGTTCTTGCTCCTCTTGAAACCATCAGGTTCATTCACCCTTCTGTATATATATGCATATATAAATATAAATATATACAATGTATTATTATTATTATTAAACTTATAAATTAAATTTATGCAGAACGAGAATGATAGTTGGTGTTGGGTCAAAAAAGATATCTGGCAGTTTCTTAGAAGTGATAGAAAAACAAGGTTGGCAAGGATTATGGGCTGGAAATGCAATTAATATGATACGTATAGTTCCTACACAAGCAATTGAACTTGGAACATTTGAATGTGTTAAACGAGTGATGACATCAGCAAAAGAGAAATGGAGTCAAGAAGAATGCCCGAGTGTACAAATCGGTCCGGTCAAACTAAGTTTTTCTCTCTCATGGCTGTCACCCGTTGCTCTCGGGGGTGCAGCTGCAGGGTTTGTTAGCACACTTGCCTGCCATCCTCTTGAAGTTTTAAAGGTAAGGAATGAATGACTCTGGTGCTGACATGTGTCCTTTTAATGATCCTTGTCATATTAACCTACATGGTGTTTTTTTTATTAGAGTAAATTACTCCAATCGTCCTTGTGGTCTGTACCAAATTACATCCTTTGTTTCAAAAATTACATTGGTAGTCTTTATTTCTGAAACCGTGGTCATTTAACTAACGTTAAACTTTTCTGTTAACTCATCCAATGCGCATGAGAGTATTTCTGACATTTTACAACTTTTTCTTTTAAATTAATAAACATTTTTCTGTTTGTTTTTTAATATAATTTAAAAGAAAAAGTTTTAAAATGTCGAAAATACCCTCATGTTCATTGCACATGGGATGTGTTAACAGAAACTTTTAACGTCTTTTAGTGTAAAGGACCCTGGAGTATAATTTTTGAAACTAAAGGACTATTGGTGAAATTTGGTACGAACCATAAAGACGATTGGTTCTTTTTGTGATGATTTTATTTTATTTTTTGGATTCTAACAGGATCGATTAACTGTAAGTCCGGATATTTACCCTAATTTGAGCATAGCAGTTTCAAAGATGTATAAAAACGGTGGGATTGGTTCTTTCTATTCTGGTCTTTCCCCAACTTTGATAGGAATGCTGCCATACAGTACCTGTTACTATTTCATGTATGACACCATCAAGAAGTCGTATTGCACGGCTCAGAATAAAAAATCCTTAAGCCGTCCAGAAATGCTACTCATTGGAGCACTTTCAGGTATAAAAGTTACGTTCAACAAAATTATTAGTGTATATGTATCAATGAATACTTGTGATGAATTTATTATTTACAAAAAAATGTTTATTTAGGTTTAACTGCAAGTACAATCAGTTTTCCATTAGAGGTAGCAAGAAAAAGGCTGATGGTAGGGGGTCAATGCCCCCCAAACATAGCAGCAGCATTATCAGAAGTTGTTAAAGAAGAAGGTTTGATTGGATTATACAGAGGTTGGGGTGCAAGTTGTTTGAAGGTTATGCCATCATCCGGTATCACCTGGATGTTTTATGAAGCTTGGAAAGATATAATTCTTGGTGATGATAACCATCAACAATAATGATTATGATTAATAAATCATAATCTAATGTTTCTTGTTCCTAATCGAGAAGAGAAAACATGTCCCTTTGAATTGAGCTTAGGGAAGTAAAAGTAAACTAAACTACGGTGTATGTTAATCATCATTTTTGACAGTTTTTGTTTTCAAGGTATGGTGATTTTCGATATTTGTTTCTTGTTTATTGTTTTTACGTTATGAAATTGATCACTTCTTCCATCTAGATTGATGTTTTTCATGTAGAATATGAGAAAACTTGATGATGAACTTTGGTTATGGTCACACCCCTCCAATCTCATATAGCAAAGGACAAAAAAAAAACAAGTTAACCTACTCGAGAAAAGTTGATTTTAAAAATCGGATAATCTATATTAAAATGTATCACTAAACATATGTTTTGATCTTTAAAACTTTGCGTTTTGATGTATTATACTTTAAAAACCTAACATTGTTTGTATTATTATACATGAAGCTGCTATTTTTGTAGGAGTAATATTTTAAAATCCGGCTTAACAGTCGATCAATTTCCGGTTCAACTGAAACATAGGAAGATAGTTGGTCGGGATAAACCGGTTAAATTAATAATTATAGCTTGATAGATTGGACATATAAATCCACGTGAACTAATTTTCTAATAAAATTAGATAAATAAAATAGACGGATATATTTTTTATAATAAACTTAGCTGAAATATATGTTTTAAATTTTATTTTTTTATGGTATTTGATTTGTACTTTTGTAGTGTTTTTTTATTTACATTTACACACCATTTACTTGGTTACTATATCATAAATACTCAAAAACCATCATGTTCAACCGATCAGCTAATCCAATCTTAACGGTTCAATAGTATTTAGGACATTAGGGTGTCTTTGATACAAAGAATATAATTGCTATGAAATGATTACAGAGAAAGATAATTAGTCTGAAAATGAGAATTGACTAATTTGTTTAGTATAATAGAGAATTCAGCAGAGAAATGTAACACATAATCATTTTTTTTTGTTTGGTACAAAAAAAAATTATTAGAGCATTTTACCAACTTTATCATTAACAGACATTTTTTTTTCTCAACAATCATTATTAAAACACAAAACATACGAAAATATGGATAAATTAATAATAAAAATGCATATGCATTAATAAAATCAATAATAACATCTAAAAATATGGTTTTTTAATCAAACCATGATTACATTAAAAACATATAAATTCAATTGTATTTCTACAATTCACATATCAAATTTCTCATCAAAATACAACTTGCTTCATCAAAATAGCCTCAAAACGTTAATCCAAAGTCCCAAACGCCTTGGTGACTTAGGCCAAAAATCCAAACCAAAAGCAAGAGTTAAATGCAAGAATGGTCTTTGTGGTTTGGCCAAATTGCACGTTTGGTCTCTGTGTTTCATTAAGTGCAGGCGTGGTACCCATGGTATGCATTTTTGTGCACTCATAGTCCCTCCTCCCTAATGCTGTTAACTTTTGTGCGTTAGTCAGGGACATTATAGTCATTTCATCCTATTTAGTCCACCAAACCCAAACCTTATTTTCCATCTCTCTTTTCTCTGTACACACTAACACAGTAACAGACACCCATCACCCATATTTGGAGGGTGTGTGGGAAACTTTTAAAAAGTAACTTATTGACTTATTGTCTTCTCAAGAAGCCAATAAGTTAATAAGTTGTTTGGGAAAACACATCAAAAAAGAGTTTTCAAGAAGTAAGTCCCCCTTTACTTTTCAAAATAACTTTTCGAAAAGTCAATAAGCTAATTATCACTTTTTGAAAAGCACATCCAAACATGCCCTTGGCAAACATCCAAATCGACCGTCGGCACCACCACCTTTACCCGCCGGCCACCACCACCGGTTCTTCATCACGACATCCATTGAGTCTTCCGCAATGAAAATCAATGGAAACCACCTGGAAGCAAAAACCCATTTGTCTTCAAAAACCCATTTGTTCAAAGCATCGCCGGAGTTGTTCAAACCCATTTGTTTCAGTTTTGATTGGGGGATGTAGATGAGAAGGTGGGGATTTGGTGGTAGAAGGTGATGTTCATTTGTGTCGAACACCTCTCGATTGATGTTCATTTGTGTCGAACACCATCTCTGCTCCTTCCTCATCCATCTGATTTCAGCATCACCGGAGAACCCTTCCTTCCGCCGAAAATCACCATCACCGCCGTAGATCTGCAACCTGGAAAAGATGGTCGATTGCTTGGTGCGAAGATTGTCGTCCACCTCCAGATCTAGGGTTTTGAAGATTTGGGTCTAACCGGAGTATGGAGAAGAAGAATGGAGATTGTGGTTGTGGCAGGGTTTGATTTTGATTTGGGTTTTGTAATTAATTTGTTACACATGCATAGATTTGTACATATATGCGTGTATCACTTGTTGAAATTTTGAAATATGATTTTGATTTGGGTTTTGTGTTCTTGAGATGGTGAGGGGTGATGATTCAAACAAGAGAGAGTTTGAGAAGTTGAAGTGGTGGGACCAAAGATGTTGAAATGACCAGGATACCCTTAATTAACGGAGTTGAGTTAACAGTGTTAGGGCGGAGGGACCATGAGTGCACAGAAATGCATACTATGGGTACCGCGTCTGCACTTAATGAAACACAGGGACCAAACGTACAATTTGACCAAACCACAAGGACCATTCTTGCATTTAACTCCAAAAGCAATTATACGACTTAAATTTAATGGAACAACTCATTTGACCCTTGAAAAACCATAAACTCTAGCTCAATAAATACTGGGTTCCCAAACAACTGACTCATAGGATAAGGATTAAGGAATACCTAAAATGCAGGGTGGTTTTCTGATTAATGTACAAATTTTAATCCTATAGCTATTTGAATTGTCATTATCAAAACCCTAAAATAAATATCAATAAAAAATATATAAAAAATCATTTAAATTATGTTTTTGAAAAAATTCCCTTAAAATTTTTGTGAACAAGATACTCATGATTTCAGTCTTGGAACCAAAACTCCCTTGTGACTAAAAACAGTGATAGACTGATAGTTTCAAAATATATTAAGAAAAAAACGAAATATTTATTTAGAAGAATGCATATATAGTTTTGAAATACAATTCGCAAAACGTGACATAATAATTTTCTAAATTTGCAATAATTCCAACTAGCAGATTAGATAGGATAATTGGTCAACAGGCTTACCCGTCAAGTCTTGAAAATACTTGACGTCATAATGAAACCTGTTAATCTTGGCAACAAAATTGGGGACAATCCCATCACAATACTCAAGAAAACGATTTGGGAGCCATGGTTGGTTGGTATGCAATACAAGTATCACACATGCACGTTTATATACACAACTCTATGTGTAGAATCTGTAACTGAAATTTAAATCAAGGATTTTTACTTTGAATATGGACTGATTTTGTAGATATGGGTTAAGTTACAAATATTGTACTAGTAGACTGTTACATCAACACTACACAAGAGAGTGAAATGTATCTTTTGGTTTCCAAAAATAAAACATGTTTTCTGTATTTCTATGCATGAAATGTATCTTTTGTTTTCTGTTTTCCCTTAGGGCATAAATAATCATTAATGAACTTCATTTTTTATTAATTCATGAGATTTATTAAATGCAAATTCAATTGTTTAAGGAAATTATAATTCATTAAATGCCTCTTATCTCATGCCCTTAGGGCATGAGTTAAAAAATCCCATAAATCAATTATTCAAGTTTTTAGAATTTGAATATTCATCAATTATGGTAGAATATTGATTTTAATTTACTATCATACGACCAATCAATAAGTTTGAAATCAATTATTTTAGAAGGTTTGGTGAAGGAACATAAACGACTACGATAATCGTCAAGTCACGTACATTTCAGTATAAATTTATCTACTTTAGGGAAGCCCGTCATAAACATAATTGAGAATACTATTAAAGGACACGGTGCCAAACGACACCTCCGGCTCTAAATACCCCGTCATCAAAGGGATAACATTGTGTTAAAAGAATTTTATTTTTTTATTAACTCTTTTATTGGTTTGAGGCATTTTTTTATAGATACAAAGTGAATGTAATAAGGATATTAAACGAGAAGGGTAATCTTAAGATGAGTATTAAAAACATGTTAAAGACGTAAAAATGCTTTTAACATAATTGTCATTTTAAGAGTACCCGTAGGAGTCGGTCGTGGGGGGAACATCGTCGCCCGACGCATCCCCCTTGTTACGAGTGTTGCATGCGACGCTTCGCACACGGACATTCGGTCGCATTAGCAGTTGGAGGTCGTAGAATTTCAAAAGGGAAAGGATTTGCTCACAACATAATAATAATTCTCTAAATTAATTGCATTCCAACTAGCAGATTGGATTACATATAAATTTAATTAGAGCAATTATTAGCATATTTGGCCTTGTACTCGGTCCACAACTGGTCAACGGGCTTACCCGTCAAGTCTTGAAAATACTTGACATCATATTGATACCGCATCATCTTGTTAATCTTGGCAACAAAATTGGGGACAATCCCATCACAATACTCGAGAAACCGACACGTGACCTCATAGCCTTGGTCCCACCTATCCCCTTGTCCCGGTTTTGCGAATGAGTCTGGCAGCGTGTAATTGGCTATAAACGTAGTGTAAACCGCGATCCCTTCTATCAAGCCAGATGGTGCAGTATTCCCACCGAACCATTGAAAAACATGTGTCATTTCATGGTACATAAGGGCTTCAAAACACCATCTGCAGTCCCCTGCTTCTTCTAGAACAATGGCACTGATGTTGATGTGGTTGGTGTCCCATTCCATTCCAGCTGCATCCAACTGGTCAACGATGTACACCGTAACGTTATCCAATGGCTTCTGATCCGCTGGATCGACTTCTTGGAACACGGTTGACCAGATGAAGTTGTTGATGGTGCCCATTATTTGTTTTGCGGATGGAATGCCGATTTTGTCCCTGAAACAAGTGCCAGTGGCATTCGTTTGTAAGTTCTCCACAAAGTATTCAATGGCAGAGATATTTCTCAACAAGGATAAACACAAGGTTAACATGATTAAGGATTTGGGAGCCATTGTTGGTTGGTATGCAATACAAATATCACACATGCACGTTTATATACACAACTCTCTGTGTAGAATCTGTAACTGAAATTTAAATCAAGGATTTTTTACTTTGAATATGGACGGATTTTGTAAATATGGGTTAAGTTACATATATTGTATTAGTAGACTGTTACATCAACACTACACAAGAGAGTGAAATGTATCTTTTGGTTTCCAAAAATAAAACATGTTTTCTGTATTTCTATCCATGAATGTTGCTTAAACGTACGCATTCACTCCATACTCATTGATGGCTCAATGATTACAATCTTTTTCTAATTAATCAATTATTTTCAATTTTTTAAAATTTGCATATTCATCAATTATTCTAGAATATTGATTTTAATTTACTATCATCAATTTTCGGCACTTTTATTATACAAACATATGATTTGAGTTATATATGATATGATGTACAGGCGGTGTAGAGAGGAGCTGGTATGAATGACCAGAAGATCTCTTCCACTCTCATTAAGCATCGATGGGTGATCTATTTTACCGCTTAGTGTATGTAAATAATTTTCACATTATAGTTTGTGGGCCCTCATCTAATTAACTAACCTGGTAATTAAATTAAATTATTATAAATATAGGTCTCACGAACTTAATTTCTTGCTAAGTTGGTCCTTTTTAATATATTTGTCGTTTCTAAACAAAAAAAGAAGTTTGAAGATCCAACTGACGGTGAGGATGTTCTTGTTGGGAAATTTAAGAAGCTAAATGACGATTTAACCACTGATTCCATAATCTCAAGGATGAAACTCGGTAAACACGAGATAATATTTGTTGCAAAGTTTTCATCTCTCTTAGTTTGATGTATTTATTATTTGTTCACTATCATTCGTGTTGTTTAGCTATGATTATTACTTAGGTTAATCCTTGGCCATTTTTGTGTTAAGAGTTAAAATAAGCAGAGCAGCATGAACTGATGTTGATGCTGCTCTTGCCTTATTTATTTTTACTTGTTAGGATGAATAAATAATGAATGAAATAAGGGGTCTGTACACCAAAAGGTGTTTGATTATGCATTTTATATCATGCTTGTATATAATTCTTTTCTAGTTTATTTGCCAGTACTACTTTTGTTTTTCTGGAAATAGTCTACATCTCATCTATATACCAGGATATATAGAGTATCGGTCTCATACTACTATCTACACTAAAACAATAACAGTGACATTTTGTCATGTTCTCAAATGATTTAGGGGCCATTTGATTTGTATTGGACTCAGTCCAAGTCAGGATGTTTGTTTTCCTTAATTTTGTCTAACTAGTCCAAACAATTTCGTGAAACTTGTCCAAATGAAAAAAAAAAAAAAAAAAAAAAAAAAAAAAAAAAAAACAAGTAACTCACTCAGAAGTTTTGACTCAGTCAACAAGTAACTCAATCAGCAACTAAGTTCATCAGTACTAATTCAGTCAGCAACTATTAAATGACCTCTTATTGTGTTGTCAACTGCGGATTAGAGCAAATATTTCTAGTTGATTTCACGGTTTGGGTTTCGATCATCATGTAATTCACATTTGTATTTGAATACATACCGACCTTCTTAGCGAATTTAATTATAAAATGTTTTTGGACCCAAGTGTAATTCAATGCAAACACATGTTTTAAAACATTTGCTAGGAGGGTAGTTTACGTGGATCTGATTTTTTTAATTACTCCACATTTCCTAACTTTTCATGTACTAAACTTTCTAAAATAAACTATTTTGGGGAATTCAAGTAAATCAATACACACCATAATAAGGTTTTAGAAGTTTAGGACATCTAAAAGTAAGTTTTAAAGGTAAATACATATAATAACAAAAATTCAAATTCTGATATATCAACAATTAACGGTCAATACTAACGTGTGCATTGAGGTAAACAGGTAGCAAGTTGACATTTTTGCTTCTTGTAATAGACCAATGCATCTAAAGTTGGATACAGAATATAGGAAGAAATTTTGCAAAATATGCACCAATTGCGGTGAGCGTGTGAAACTATGTGTTATCTAGCACTTCATTAGGGCTATCTCTTCTCCAGCTAAATTTTGATGAGTACGTGCCAAATAATGATGAATTTTCAGCAAGAATATACAGACAAAACAAGCTCACTCCTATTGCCAAATGTAACAAATCAAATGGAGCAAATAAATGGTCCTTAACTTTGAAGTTTGAATACTTGTAACAAAATGGTCGTTAAGGTAAATGTCTGTTAAATGTCACCATTAAAGGTCGTCACAAGTGGTCCTTGTGGTTTGCCAAACATTTCATGAATGGTCCTTAGGTTTCAAAAACTACCAAGTATTTAACGAACAACCACCTTAAGGACCATTTGTGTTACAAGTCTTCAAAGTTCAGGACCATACGTGAAACTTTTGACAAACCACAAGGATCATTTGTGTAATTTACTCTGGAGTATAATAATGACAACTAACATACCAGCGTAAGCAATCGTAACACCTGAGACCAATCTTCCCAAAGCAGATAGCATATAAAGAATCACAACCACCTAATTATGAACAAAAACTACCATTAATGGTGAATCACAAACACCTAATTGTATAGTTTTTAGGCATGATGATCTACATAATAATCAAGTAGATAATGTTTTTAAGTAGTTCACACTTCACAACCACTTTATATTCCCAATATCTCTATTATGATCTCTCGCAATATAGGCTACTTACTAACATCAATTCAACCATATCCCACATACCCTTTGATGTAATTTGTTACATCACAATGGTAGAATGAAGGTTTGTTACATCAAAAGGTAATTTTCATAGTTGACTACATATAATAGATTAATAGCAATCATCTCAAGTTAGATACATTTCTATATAGTTTGTCTATTGCAGCAAATAAGTATGTTTTTGGTTCGTTACCTTTAGAAACAAGCGTTTGTCATGGCCTGTTGCAGCAACCCTAAGAACAGATTCAGCAGCACCTACAGTGTTAGCCAAACAGGCAAACAGACTGTTTGCAGTATCCTGAGATATCTGCCATTCCAAGGGATCCACAGGCACTCTGGAATACAATATCAGAAAACAATAATTAAACACAACAATAATCGGATCTGAACTCATATCTAGAAACGGAATCGATCCAATACACAGCTACACAAGTCAAACTAACGAATTATGTTCAGTAATTCAGTGAATAGGTTTAATTGTAACCAGATGCAGAAATATAAACCCTAGGCTGATACTATCTAAAATTGGGAGCACTGAACATGTGTGATGCATAACTAAAATTGTGATTGTCACTAAAATTGGAAGACGTACTGGATGTTCATTTGCCGGAAAAGGAGGCCGAGGATAGCGAGGGAACAAAGGAGGACGATGAAGACGTCGGAAATGAGTGAAATGATGCTTGAATTCCGATATGCGCAGTGGTAATAGACCAAGGTACCACACATTCCGACGATCAACGGTTTTCCTTTTCCGATTACTACTGATCCTAATTCCTTCCTTGTATTAACCTTCTTCTTTCTCATTACTCCTAATCCATCATCGTTTTCACTTACTCCACCACCGCCACCGGCGCCGGCTCCGCCGTTGCTGTTGAGTTCATCCATGGCTGCCTGCGGTTGTCGTTAACAGTTGTGATTAATGGAATTGCTTCTTCATTCTCTTCATCATTCAATGAATTAGGAATATGTTCAGATTAGAAATTGGAATAGTAGTTGGAGACCTTTATGCGGATTGTGTAGTTGTTGGAACTTTGGAAGGTTCTTTTTTCCGGTCTTTAATTTTGGGTTATTTGCAATTCAAACTTTTACAACGGGGTGTTTGGGAAAGCTTATTAATGGGGTTTATTAGCTTATTAGCTTAATAAATTTAAAAAAGTTTAAAATTTCAAGCTTATTAAGCTAATAAGTCTCATTAATAAGTTTTCCAAAACATGCCCATCATATGTTGCAAGGGACGACCGAATCATCAATTCCGTCCCCAACACTATGACGCGTCCCACTCTACTCAAAACTTGTAGCCTAGTGGTATTGGAGGAAGGTTAGGTGTTGCCTATGACCTGTGGGTCATGGGTACAAGTCCCGTTGTGGACAAATAGGTGGAAGGTTTGAGGGAAGGCATACTGCCCCTTGTAGATGTCATTGCCTAGGCTTGAACCACTAATTTATAGATGTTCAGAAAAAATGACGTGTCCCACTCTATACATAGCATTTTCCTGATGTGTCCTCGTTTGGATGATCGGTGAAGGTCGTGAGACCTTGTGTATTGAGTGTATGTACTTCGTGTTTGGTAAGTGATACAATTAATATAATTAATTTTAAGGTTTGTTTATGAGATTAGTCACCGCTACG
Source organism: Calendula officinalis (assembly GCA_963853835.1). NCBI lineage: Eukaryota > Viridiplantae > Streptophyta > Magnoliopsida > Asterales > Asteraceae > Calendula > Calendula officinalis. Next base: position 76,056,175 of record OY970829.1, read on the forward strand.
TGAGTTTGGTCGGAGTTTGTCACATGTTTGGTCGGAGGAGAAAAAACTGATGTGACGCTTAGGTGTCAGGGTGAGCAAACCGGGTTTGGTCACCCCTTCGACCATCCATCCATAATTAGCACCACATCAATTTCTCTCTCCTGACCAAATACATGACAAACTCCGACCAAACCTACGTTGTAGTGACCAAATCCCTTCCCTTTCGAAATTCAGTGACCTCCAAGGTCGCTAGGGCAACCGATGCCCTTGTGAGACGCCTTGCAGACAACACTCTTAACAACGGGGACACGTCAAATAGAGAGGACGAACGACAACGTTCGCCCCACGACAAATTACTACACATAATGTTAAGATCACAAGGTGCGGCTTAGTGTTAAAAGCACTTTTGCGTCTTTAATATGTTTTTAATACTCATATCAAATTACACTTGTTTAATATCCTTATGACGTTCGTTTAGAATCTAATAAAAAATACATCAAACCAATAAATAAAATAAATAAAAAAATAAATTTTTTTATCGCAATGTTATCCTTTTGATGACAGGGTATTTGGCACCGGAGGTGTCATTTGGCACTTTGTACTCTAATAATATTCTGTTTTTGACGTGCTCTAATAATATTTTGTTTATGATGGGCTTCCCTGAATTAGCCGAATTTATATTAAAATGTACACGGCTTGACGGTTGTGATATTCGTTTATGTTGCTTCACCAAAACATCTAGAATCATGAATAATTGATTTCAAACTTATTTGGTCATATGATCGTAATTCTTTTATTTCTCTTATAATACATTCAGCATTGTAAATTACTATTCATTAGCTTCTAAACGGGGTTCTGTTTTCTTCCGTTATGTCCGTATAGGCATACAGCCATACACCACTTCACAGTGAAGATTTATTAATTTAATAATTATAGCATGTGGTCTTTTGTTTGAGGGATTATTTAATTACTTTATCTGAAAAGAAAAAATATAAATTTGTAGACATTTCATGATTTTCACTCCACCCCATAATAAAGATGAAAAATAAAAAAAACAATAGTAGTATTACAAACTGAAAGTACTATTTCACATATTATATTCTTTTTAGTTTAATATTTTTCATATAATAAAAAACAAATAATATTACTTGCACCTATCTCTTTTTGCTATCTTATTAATAAGTCACGATTTATAAAACTTTGTTTTATATTTACGCTAGGTTAAAAAGTCATGATTTAAAAATTATCATCTAAAGATCCGCTGCAACGCGCGGACAAACATTGTTCTCGTTTTTATTCAAAAGTAATTTCATTAATATAGATAAAAATTCTTCTTTACATAGCAAAGGAAAGTCAATAATGGCCAGCCTAGCTGGTCTGAGGCACTGGGTTTATACCCATGTAGGCTGCAGGTCGTGAGTTCGAATCCATTTGGGAGCGTTGCATTAGCATAATTTTACTCACACCTCACACGGGCACATATGGAGAATTTTCCTTGGAAATCCCTTTGGGGGCTGGGTTTGCCCGCTTATGCGGAGCTCGAACTCGGGGTGCTCGCTGAAAAATTGCGAGTAGGCTTCCGTTATTTCATTTGCTGTTTCCAAAAAAACATAGCAAAGGAAAATAAACGAGTAACAAGTTGCGCCGCTAACTTTTTTTTGAATAATTGATGAATATTCAAATTCTAAAACTCGTCCTGAGGTATCCTTTGCTGTTAAAAAAAGAAAAGATTGATTAGAATAAGATTGTAATCATTGAGCCATCAACGATTAAGGAGTGATCAAAGCGTACGTTTAAGCAACATTCATGCATAGAAATACGGAATATTTCTTTTATTTTTGGAAACGGACAGCCAAAAGATATACTCCATTTCACTCTCTCGTGTTAAATTGAATTGTTGTTTTTTACGGGTATTTAGGAATGGTTTTTTGGGTAAAAAATAAAGTGAACACCAAAAATGAAATTGATGTTTTTTAGTATTCAATTCCAAAAATATAAGATGGTATTAAGGTAAAAAAGTCACGGAGGGTAAAAAAACAACCACTGAATTAATTAATTCAATTTAGAAATCAAATTAAATATTTTTGGTATTTCATTCATGAATTATATTTTGGTTCCCCAAAAAACAGCATTTTCTATAATTTTGGATAATGCATTAACTCCGGATCTTTTAGGTACTCTTGGAAGATAATAATTGCATTAACAATACAATACCATTTAGAATTTAGAACAATACAATATTCGGATATTTCACTCTCTTGTGCAATATTTGTAACTTAAGTAGTTAACCCATATATAGAAAATCCGCATAAAAATCCTTGATATGAATCAAATTTCAGTTACAGAATAGTGTAGTTGTACACATACAGTAGTGTATATAAACGTGCATGTGTGATACTTGTATTGCATACCAACCAACCAACCATGGCCCCCAAATCCTTAATCATGTTAACCTTGTGTTTATCCTTGTTGAGAAATATCTCTGCCATTGAATACTTTGTGGAGAACTTACAAACGAATGCCACTGGCACTTGTTTCAGGGACAAAATCGGCATTCCATCCGCAAAACAAATAATGGGCACCATCAACAACTTCATCTGGTCAACCGTGTTCCAAGAAGTCGATCCAGCGGATCAGAAGCCATTGGATAACGTTACGGTGTACATCGTTGACCAGTTGGATGCAGCTGGAATGGAATGGGACACCAACCACATCAACATCAGTGCCATTGTTCTAGAAGAAGCAGGGGACTGCAGATGGTGTTTTGAAGCCCTTATGTACCATGAAATGACACATGTTTTTCAATGGTTCGGTGGGAATACTGCACCATCTGGCTTGATAGAAGGGATCGCGGTTTACACTACGTTTATAGCCAATTACACGCTGCCAGACTCATTCGCAAAACCGGGACAAGGGGATAGGTGGGACCAAGGCTATGAGGTCACGTGTCGGTTTCTCGAGTATTGTGATGGGATTGTCCCCAATTTTGTTGCCAAGATTAACAAGATGATGCGGTATCAATATGATGTCAAGTATTTTCAAGACTTGACGGGTAAGCCCGTTGACCAGTTGTGGACCGAGTACAAGGCCAAATATGCTAATAATTGCTCTAATTAAATTTATATGTAATCCAATCTGCTAGTTGGAATGCAATTAATTTAGAGAATTATTATTATGTTGTGAGCAAATCCTTTCCCTTTTGAAATTCTACGACCTCCAACTGCTAATGCGACCGAATGTCCGTGTGCGAAGCGTCGCATGCAACACTCGTAACAAGGGGGATGCGTCGGGCGACGATGTTCCCCCCACGACCGACTCCTACGGGTACTCTTAAAATGACAATTATGTTAAAAGCATTTTTACGTCTTTAACATGTTTTTAATACTCATCTCAAGATTACCCTTCTCGTTTAATATCCTTATTACATTCACTTTGTATCTATAGAAAAATGCCTCAAACCAATAAAAGAGTTAATAAAAAAATAAAATTCTTTTAACACAATGTTATCCCTTTGATGACGGGGTATTTGGAGCCGGAGGTGTCGTTTGGAACCGTGTCCTTTAATAGTATTCTCAATTATGTTTATGACGGGCTTCCCTGAAGTAGCTAATTTATACAGAAATGTACGTGACTTGACGATTATCGTAGTCGTTTATGTTCCTTCACCAAACCATCTAGAATAATTGATTTCAAACTTATTTGGTCGTATGATAGTAAATTAAAATCAATATTCTAGAATAATTGATGTATATGCAAATTTTAAAAAATTGAAAATAACTGATTAATTAGAAAAAGATTGTAATCATTGAGCCATCAACGAGTATGGAGTGAATGCGAACGTTTAAGCAACATTCATGCATAGAAATACAGAAAACATCTTTTATTTTTGGAAACAAAAAGATACATTTCACTCTCTTGTGTAGTGTTGATGTAACAGTCTACTAATTCAATATTTGTAACTTAACCCATATTTACAAAATCCGTCCATGTTCAAAGTACAAAAATCCTTGATTTAAATTTCAGTTACAGATTCTACACAGAGAGTTGTGTATATAAACGTGCATGTGTGAAACTTGAATTGCATACCAGGTATGGTAAGAACCTCTTTACATCCGGACGTCCGGACACCTCAAACAGACGGAACGAATTACGTACCATCTGAAGGAAGGATTCGAACGTGGTCATCATTAGGTTGCAAGTCCCAAAGTTCAGTTAAGCGTGCCCGGGTTTTGAGGGAAAGCCATTCTCGAGCAACGTTCGCATTTAATGAAGGTAAGGTCTGACGCAGACTGATAGCATGATCCAACGGATACAGACGGAGGACCGGAGGGTAACGAAAGATACAGACCAAAGGTCGTATCTCATTTTCCCGCTCCTAAGATCTACCCCCTTTTCCCGCTCAAATACACGGCTCCATAAATAGAAGGTAAGCCTCAGTTAATGAGGCATTTAATAGACTGATCATTTATTACTCTTACCAATAATTCTTTACTTCCGTCCGTATAAGACCTCACGTCGAGCTCATTAACTTACTTAAGCATCGGAGCGTCCTCCCGGAAACCCCTTCCGGAGGGCTTCTGACTTAGGGTTGCTGTTGATTTCAGGTACCTTGTATAAAGCGTCGACTGGACCGAAGCCTTCGAAATCACGTCGCAACATTTGGCGCCATCCGTGGGACCTTGAACAAAATGGTCCTCGATTCGATACCGAAAGGAGGAGATCAAATACCCCTAACACCGCCGGGAGATAGCCTTACTCCTCCTTTTCCGGCTTCAGCCGTCGTTAGCATCGCAACATGCCCCCCTCCTTCTGGGTCTGGGAAGGACGACCCAACGGAGGAGGAGATTAAAGAGTTCCGCCTCTTCTGCAAATTCCGAAAACTGCGTGACATGGAGAAAAGTCGAAAGAGAACACTAGAGGGAACGAATGGAGTTGGGAGGACTCTCACTTTCTCTAGTGAAGAGTCCTCGGAAGAAGAGTCTGCGGAGGAAGTTTATAAGGAAAAAACCCCTCCGACTCAGACTCGAAGTCAGGAATCTGAACGGGGAGGAAGAAGAAGGAAAGAACGAACTCTGGAGAGAAGGAAAGAACGAACTCCGGAGAGGAGGAAAGAACGAACTCCGGAAAGGAGAAGAGAACGAACCCCGGAGAGAAGGGAACGGGCCTTCGGGGAAGGAGAGGAAGTCTTCACCCAGCTTCCTTCCTCGGCATATAAGAGCTTCCGATCTCCGTTCACTGATGAAATCAACGAGATGCCGATTCCTCCGGGACTCAAGGGCCCTCGAGTGAAGTCCTACGATGGGACGGGGGACCCGGATGATCACGTGGCCAGTTTCCGCTGGGCTGTGAAGATGATACCAATGGATCAAAAATTGTGGTGTTTGTACTTCGCGGGAACTCTGGAAGGTTCTGCTCGATATTGGCTGTCTAGTCTGCCCTAAAGAAGCATTGCTAATTTCGAGGAGCTTGCTGTGCAGTTTAGCCACAGCTTTATACAGCAAAAGAAGTATCAGCAAAAATCCCAGTCCATAATGGCATGTAGACAACGAGAAGGTGAATCAAACAAATCGTACTTTAAAAGGTTCAACGAACAAAGTCGGAGGATGCCCGTCCGGGAGGATTCCCTAATAATAGCAGCCTTCACCTACGGCCTTCGTGAAGGAGAGCTATTTAGGGAATTGTCAAAAAGAGATTTCGTAAAAGCAGATGATATGATTAATGCAGTGAATAAGGTGCTAAAGCAAGAAGAGGAAAGTGCGGAGAAACTAAGGTTCGAAGCGCAAGAAAAGAAAGGAACGATTGGTTCCAGTTCCCACAGAAATGACGGAAGAGCGAAAGGGATGTTCTGAGTCGGATACGGAGGAAACCCTCATACCAAAAAAGACCGCAAGAAGGAAGACCCCCGCAAGAGCGATACGGCCCGTCCCGACAAGAGACTTATTCCACCTATGAAGCTCGCAGGCCGGAGGCAAAAGGGGCTAGGAAGCGATACCCTAGGGACCCTAATGCCTATTGTGATTTTCACAAAATCATGGGGCATTCAACGGCCTCTTGCGAAAGCTACAAAAGAGATAAGGAGGCTAAGGGAGAAAAAACGGAAGCCGCAAGGGCAGAACCCCCAACCAACAAGGACGAAGTAGCCTACAACACTGAAATCTTCGCTCTGGAAGGGGAATCATCGGTCCCTTCCTTGGGAAAAAGGTACAGGGGAGTAGTGGAGTTTGGGAGAGGGGAGCCCGTTCCGGAAGGATATGTAGGAACGGAACCTCTAGTCATTTTTGGGGTAATTGCCAAAACAATGGTACGTCGGATTTACGTTGATTCAGGAAGCTCGGCTAACATCATGTACAGCCATTGTTTCGAGAAGTTCCCTCCTGATGTTAAGTCGTTGTTGAAGCCTGCTTTGGGGGCGGTCGTAGGATTTGCAGGACAGTCGGTGTGGCCTAAGGGAAAGATACACCTCCCCCTTACGCTGGCTGATTGGGAAAGGAACGACTGCAAGACCATCCTGGCAGAGTTTATCATTATCGAAGCACCTTCAAGGTACAATGCCATCCTGGGCAGAACCGGTATGTGGCAGCTTCAAGCGGTTCCGTCAACCATTCATGGTCTGCTCAAGTTTCCTTCAGAACATGGCGTAATTACGGTGCGAAGCATGCCCATGCCTCCTTTAGAATGCAACACTATCACACACCAGGATAGTTGGACGGAACAAAACGAGATCCAGTTGGTGGTCAATTCCGAGTACCCGGACACTAGGGTCCAGATTGGGGAGAAGCTCCCTCAAGAACTGCAGAAAAAATTAGGAGACCTTCTGAGAAGGTACAAGCACGTGTTCGCATGGGAGCTTAAATCCAGCTTTCCCTCCAGTTAAGCAGTCAAAACGGATCATGGCAAAGCATCGAAATGAGGTGGTCAACAAGGAAGTGATCGACTTAGTTGCTGCAGGAGTCTTGCGAAGTACTCAGTATCCGGAATGGATAGCAAATCCGGTCCTGGTCAAGAAGGGAGACGGGTCGATGCGTATGTGTGTAGACTTTAAAGACCTAAACAAGGCATGTCCGAAGGATAGTTACCCCCTCCCGGAAATTGAGCAGAAGGTGGAATCCTTGGGGGGATACAAATGGAAGTCATTCCTAGATGCCTACAAGGGATACCACCAAGTTCAGATGGCGCGAGAGGATGAGGAAAAAACCTCCTTCCATACGGAGAGGGGTACATTCTGTTATGTAAAGATGCCGTTCGGCTTACGTAATGCCGGAGCCACTTACCAACGACTAGTGGATAAAGCTTTCCAGAATCAAATCGGGAGGAACTTGGAAGTCTATGTAGATGATATGGTCATAAAGAGTAAGACGAACGACAACTTGCTAAGAGACGTGGAGGAAACCCTGCTGCAGTTGCAGAGGATTAACATGAAATTAAATCCTAAAAAATGCTCCTTCGGAATGGACGAAGGAAAGTTTTTAGGCCATATCATCACCACATCCGGAATTCGAGCCAACCCGGAGAAGGTGGAAAGTCTGTTAAAAATGAAGACTCCCCGTACAATGAAAGACGTACAAAGCCTTAATGGAAAGTTGGCAGCGTTGGGTCGATACCTGGCTAAGTCAGCAGAAAAATCCATCCCGTTCTTCAAGGCCTTACATGGATGTACGAAAAAAGGGATGGTGGAATGGACGGATGAGGCCGAAAAGGCCTTCATCGACTTGAAGCTTCATCTCAGAACCCTCCCTGCCATGACTAGCCCCATAGTCGGGGAACCCCTAATTGTGTATTTGTCAACAAATGTGGAGGCCATTAGCTCCGTACTCATAGCCGAACGAGACAAAAAACAAGTGCCTATCTACTTCGTCAGTCGCGCTTTACAGAATGCGGAATTGAATTATTCAATGATCGAAAAATTGATATTAGCCCTGGTATACTCGGCTAGGCGATTGAAGAGATACTTTCAGGCACATTCAATAACGGTGTTCACCAACCAACCCATCAAGACCATCCTATTGCGACCGGAGCGTTCGGGCCGATTGACAAAGTGGGCAATTGAGTTAGGAGAACATGACATCACTTTCTGTCCGAGGCAAAGCATAAAGGGTCAAGCGTTGGCAGATTTTTTGGTGGAAATGCCGGAAGAGGATAGCGTCTACTTGGAAGAAGATACAAAACTCTCGTCCAAAAATGCTCCGTCCGGTTTGTGTTGGCACATGTACACAGACGGAGCCTCAAGTGTTGAAGGTTGTGGAGCAGGAGTGGTCTTAACATGCCCAAATGACGAAAGAGTAACGTATGCTCTAAGATTCGGCTTCAAATGCTCGAACAATGAAGCCGAATACGAAGCATTGTTAGCAGGTCTGAGTCTAGCCAAAAGTTTGGAAATTAGCATGATAAAAGCCTTTACGGACTCAATGTTGGTGGTAAATCAAGCCAAATGGTCATACGAAGCCAAGGAGGCCCATATCAAAAAATACTTAGCCAAGGCCAGAATGGCGATCTCAGATTTTAGTGAGTTTGAAATCACTCAGGTCCCCCGAACGAGAAACAAGGAGGCGGACGCCTTGAGTAAGCTAGCGTCTATGCTTTTCTCTCATTTAACAAAGAAGGTGTTGGTAGAGGTTCTCGCAGAAAGAAGTATCGAAAAAATGCATGAGGAGGTTATGCGGATAGACCCGGAAGAAAGTTGTTGGACCTATTGGGTACGAAGGTACCTCCAAGACGGATCCCTTCCAGAGGATAAGAAGGAGGCTCGGAGGATTCGAGTTAATGCAGGAAGATATATGGTCAAGGAGGGGATCTTATACAGAAAGGGATATTCAACTCCCTGGTTGAAATGTTTGAGTATGCAGGAGGGAGTTATGGCCATAAAAGACGTACATGAAGGCCTGTGTGGCTCACACTCTGGCTCCCGAGCACTCACGCAGAAACTCTTGCGGGCAGGATACTTCTGGCCGAATATGTCGGCAGATACGAAGGCATACATTAAGAAATGCAAACAATGTCAGGTATAGGCAGATATCCCTAGGGCGCCCGCAGTAAATCTAACAAGCATCACGAGCCCATGGCCATTTTTTCAATGGGGAATTGACATCGTGGGCCCTTTCCCAAAGGCAGTTGGAGGGGTTCAGTTTCTGGTCGTCGCAGTTGATTACTTTACCAAATGGGTTGAAGCAAAGGCGTTAGCATGCATATCAGGTTCTAACATCGTAAAGTTTGTGTGGCAGCAAATTGTATGCAGATTCGGTCTCCCTCATACTATCATCAGCGATAACGGGAAACAATTTGCCAACAATCCCTTCAAAGAATGGTGTGCGAAACTATCCATCCGCCAAATTTTCACGTCCGTTGCGCATCCGCAGGCAAACGGTCAGACGGAGGTCACTAATAAAACGATAGTAAAAGGAATCAAGAAGCGTTTGAACAGGGCAGAAGGAAGTTGGGTAGACGAACTACAAAGTGTCTTATGGGCGTATCGAACAACGGCAAGAAGTGCAACTGGGGAAACCCCATACAGCCTAGTGTACGGGACGGAGGCAATGATTCCTCTAGAAACGATGTTAGTTTCACCAAGGGCAAGCAATTTCCGACTGGAGGGTAATGAAGAGGCCCTTAGACACAATTTAGATCTGGTCGACGAACGACGAGCAAACGCGGCGGCTAGACAAGCAGCATACAAGCTGTTGACAGAAAAACATTACAACAAGAGAGTTCGAGGCTTGGCATGTAAGGTTGGAGACTTGGTGTTACGGAAAAATGAGGCCAGCTTACAGATAAAACCAGGGAAGTTATGCCCAAATTGGGAAGGCCCGTACCGAGTTACAGAAGCAAGAGAGGACGGCTCGTACATTCTGGAGTCCATGGACGGAACGCGAATCCCACGAGCATGGAACATGAGGAACCTTCGTAGGTTTCATTTTTAGAAAAAAAAAACTCTTTTGTTTGTTTTTTGTATCATAACCCCACCCGGCTAGCGGATGCGAGGGGTCGTATGTCTAAGAAACATGAGGAACACGTAAGGTCCATCTTTGAATCGAATGAACCTGCTTTAAGCAGGGTATTTTTGTGAAGTTGTTCCCATAAATCTAAATCGAAATGACGAATAAGTTACAACTTAATAAGCTAAGCGAACATACGAATACCTATTAAAGTTAAATCTCTTTCATAGCTATGAAAAGTTTGTACCAAGAGTCGATAGACAGGTACAACCTTCCGTCCGGACGAAAACCGGACGCTTAACAGCGCGACGAAGCGTTTAAAGTAGTTAAGTTTTAAATTAGGGACACCTTCTTTAAAATTCATAACGAAATAAACCATAACAACGAAAAGATAAATAACAACACGCATAATCTAAATCAATAATACATAGATTCATTCAACAAAACGGTATTGTGCTACAAAAGGAAACGACAAAACAAGCAAAAGAGGACGAAACACAAAGTACAATTAAACAGATTAGGATGGGCGAACAGAGCTTTCCCCCACACCTTCTTCCCCAGTGGAGAGTTTGCCGACAAGCCTCTTCAAATCTTCTAAGCTCACGACACCTTCTTCAAAGGAGCGAACGAGGTCGTAATCGGGTGTCACCAGATCTTCAAAAAGACTCATAATCTTTTCCTGCGCCTGAGGATGGTCGTTAAGTAACTTGAAACTACCAAGAAGGTCGGGATAAGCTTTATGGGTGTCTAAGCACCCCTGGTAACGGCCATACTTCAGACTCTCCTCCTGAAGAGCAGTGTTCCGATTAACAAACTCATCGGAAGAAAAGAGCGATTCGAAAGCTCCAGGAATCCCCTTCTGAAGTACCCACTGCATATTCTCGCGACTTTCATCTATCTCCCTTTTAAGCAGACCGGAACCTGCTTCCATCTCAGCATACAGACGTTGGGTCTCCGATAGATGATGGTCTTTCTCAACCAGAGAATCCTCTAACTCCGCAATCCGAGCAGAGGAAGACCTATTTTGAGCCTCAAGCTCTGACAGCTGTGCATTTTTAGCCTCTAGGGAACGTTTCAGGCTCTCGTTTTCTTCAGAAAGTTGATTCACAGACCCTGCGAGTTGATTCTTCTCAAATTTTTCTCGTTCAAAAAGATCTTTGGCAGTATTCATTAACCCAGACAGTCGGGTAAACTCGGCATGCATACCTTGCGAATTTTGCTCTTGCTGAGCCCTTTGAGCCTGAAGGTCGGTTAACAGCTCGATGGTACTCAACAAACCAGCTTTCTCCCTAAGAATGGCATCATCAGGGGTAAGTGCCATGGTGCCTCTTACGAATGGTGTTCCGGATACTGGAGCCTTCGGCACAGAAGGAATTGTAGTAAAACCAAAGGGAGCGGAAGACGGGGGAACTTGTGGGTCTGGATCTGTAGTTTTCTCTTTCGTTCCCTCAGCAGGTGTTGTAGTGACGATCACAGAAGAAGAACCGGCAAACGCAGCAAAGCCACCTGCGCAAACGACACAAGAAAGGGTTACAGCCTAAAATGGTAAATATACGTGCTAATAAAACCTTACCAGAGAAAGCAGGTCTCGGAATGTTTGATTGACTTCTTGCGGATTGAGGGGATAAAGAACCCTGATCTGGACCCACCGATTGAACGGAGGAACTGAATAAGCGATTGCTGAAACGAGCAACAGCGGATGAGGTAGGGCGCGCAGGAGGAATCCTGCGTAAAACAATTGGTTCTGTAGAAGGGATGGATTGAGGAACTGTGGTAATGGCCCCGGAAGGAAAAACTAAGGTAGAAGTCCTGAAGGATAGAGGAGGAGGCGGGAGAGATGTTTGCTCTGTTGTCACAACTGCTCCAGATACCAACGTCTGGCCTATAATAAAAAAAATTATACATCATCGATAAAATATAAGGGTGAAAAGTATATGATGACAAAAAGGAAGGTAGTATACCTTCGGATGTAACTTTAGATCGCTTCTGAGAGGGAGAGGGCACATCTCCTCTTCTTCTCTTACGACGAAGCCCTTTTGGTGCGGACGTTAAGGCACTGATAGAGCGAACGCGAGGGGGAATGGGGTTTTCGGTTTGAGAATCGGGTATCGTCGTACTTTCGACGGTAAAATAAGCAACAACAGCAGTGATCGGAGAGCTAACTTCTCCCAAAGATACATGAGCGGCAGTATCCTTCTCAGAAGGGTTAACAGATAGGGTTTCCTCGGAGGTAATGTCCTCTATGACAGGGACGTTGACAGGAACCAACCCTCCGTCATCCACAGATACAGCATTCTCCGGATAAAACCCTTTGGGCATCCTTAGGAGATGAAGAAGCGGAACTACCTCCCCATTCAACTTCCACAGTGGACGAACTCCCCTAGACGCATAGAAAGGGCTCAAATCCGCCATTCCAAGGAGCACCTCATCAGGATCTTCCCATTCTACTTGAGCAGCAGTAAGACTCGTTATGAAGTCTGCCTCTTGGTCGGATAACTTAGGGACCGGATCGGAGGGACGCCCAACAACCTTCCCTCAAGGCAGAACAACGTTACGAAACGCGGAACGATTCACATAAACAAATTGGTATTTCCAATCGTGAATCGAATCCATTAAACCCGTTATTCGTTCACTTTGACCAGGTCGAAGGGCGAATATGGCCCAATCACCGCAACCGGTTACGGTGTAAAAATAACGGAACAATTTAGCGGAAGGGGGATGTTTAAACCACGGCAGAGTAGGACGAAACCAATGATCTTTCGGAAAGAGTTGGGAACAAGTTGGGCGATATGAATACCCAGATCTTGGAGCAGAACCAAAATAAAATCGTCAATGGGGAATCGCAAACCCCCCTGAAGGTACTGAAGGTATATGGGCTCATAACCGTCGGGAGCCGATCTTATGGTCTCACCCCCCATGCGGAATTCGAAGATCGAAGCGGGGGTCGACGTGGTAATCACGGATGATTTGTGGAAGATCGCCAGGAGACATATTAGGTATTGAAGGCGGTCCTTTTCTCCTTGGTGGCCTTATCGGTTTTCTCTCGAGTTTGTCTCTCTTTTTTCATAATTGCAAAAATATCGAACAAAGACAAAGGGGAATATTGAGGAGAACAGAGGAGAAAGAGGATGAAAGAAAGCAGGCAACGAATGGGGGTTATAAATAAGAAGGGAATGTCAAAAGGCGTGGAGGTTGGATATGACAGATAACGGTCATATTCTGAGTCTAGGGGTAGCGGTAACTTTCGCCGAACGGTTAAAATTCCCCAATAAGCAAACAGGAGGCGAAAGGACAAATTAGAACCGATTTACCCAAACCTTTGAAAAATGCTTCTAATCTGAGGGACTTAATGAGGTATGGTAAGAACCTCTTTACATCCGGACGTCCGGACACCTCAAACAGACGGAACGAATTACGTACCATCTGAAGGAAGGATTCGAACGTGGTCATCATTAGGTTGCAAGTCCCAAAGTTCAGTTAAGCGTGCCCGGGTTTTGAGGGAAAGCCATTCTCGAGCCACGTTCGCATTTAATGAAGGTAAGGTCTGACGCAGACCGATAGCATGATCCAACGGATACAGACGGAGGACCGGAGGGTAACGAAAGATACAGACCAAAGGTCGTATCTCATTTTCCCGCTCCTAAGATCTACCCCATTTTCCCGCTCAAATACACGGCTCCATAAATAGAATGTAAGCCTCAGTTAATGAGGCATTCAATAGACTGATCATTTATTACTCTTACCAATAATTCTTTACTTCCGTCCGTATAAGACCTCACGTCGAGCTCATTAACTTACTTAAGCATCGGAGCGTCCTCCCGGAAACCCCTTCCGGGGGGCTTCTGACTTAGGGTTGCTGTTGATTTCAGGTACCTTGTATAAAGCGTCGACTGGACCGAAGCCTTCGAAATCACGTCGCAACACCAACCATGGCTCCCAAATCCTTAATCATGTTAACCTTGTGTTTATCCTTGTTCAGAAATATCTCCGCCATGGAATACTTTGTGGAGAACTTACAAACCAACGGCACGAGTTTCAAAGATGAAATCGGTGTTCCGTACGCAAAACAAGTAATGGGGACCATCAACAACTTCATCTGGTCAACCGTCTTCCAAGAGCTCGATGCAGCAGATCAGAAGCCCTTGGATAATTACGTGTCGGTTTCTTGAGTATTGTGATGGGATTGTCCCCAATTTTGTTGCCAAGATTAACAAGATGATGAGGTTTCATTATGACGTCAAGTATTTTCAAGACTTGACGGGTAAGCCCGTTGACCAGTTGTGGGCCGAGTACAAGGCTAAATATGCTAATATTTTCTCTAATTAAATGTAATCAAATTATCCTATCCAATCTGCTAGTTGGAATTATTGCAAATTTAGAGAATTATTATTATGTCGCGTTTTGCAAATTGTATTTCAATTTCAAAACTATATATGCATGCATTCTTCTATATAAATGTTTCGTTTCGTTTCTTTTTTAATATATCTTTATTTAGTCTTTGGGTTTGGCTAACTCATGCCCTAAAGACATGAGAGAAATATATTTAATTAACTCAAAACTATCATTTTTATTTGAAAATACTTTTAATTCATGCCAAATATGCACATCATTAATGGTGTAATTAATACATTTGTTTATCATGAAAGGAAATTTGAAGTTCATTAATCACTTCTAATCTCATGCCCTTAGGGCATGAGTTAAATATTGTTTAGGGGATACGAGTATTTCTCGCAACATATTGATTTACCGCTATCAGTGAGTGTCTTGTTCACAAAAAATTTAGGGGAATTTTTCTGGAACATCAAAGACAGGAAAGTTTTTTACAGACGTTATTGATATTTATTTCAATATTATAATGGCATCATCTAACGTTATGATTTTCATTATGTTAATCTATCTATCTATAAGAATAGTTGTATTTTATTATTATTATAAAACATTGTTTATTATGTCAGAAAAAGACTATAAATTGATTTAAAATTTGATTAATTAACACCTAGTCACCTATCATTGTGGAAATAATAGGATGATAGGTCGAATCCAGTGTAGCAAAGGCGAAAAAAGAATTTGAAAAAAGTTAGAAAAACATTTTATAATTAAATTCGCTGACAAAGAAGAACGATACGTATTCAAATACAAATGTGAGTTACATGATAATCGAAACCAAAACCGTGAAATTAACTAAAACTATTTGGACTGAATTCGTAAAATTGTTTGGACCAAGTTAGACAAAATTGAGGAAAATAAATTTCCATGTTGACTTGGACCGAGTTAAAAGCAAATCAAATGGCTCCTAAATCATTTGAGAACATGACAAAAAGTCATTGCTATTGATTTAGTGCAAACAATAGTATGACAACGATATTCAATCCCACTAGATGTAGGGTATGGTGGAGGTAAGACTGTTTTTAGAAAGAAAAAAGTAATGACAAATAAACCAGAAAATAAAATAAAATTATACAGTCATGATATTAAATGCACATTCAAACACTTTTTGGTGCACAAACCCCTTATTTCATTCAATATTTATTCATACTAACAAGTAAAAATAAATAAATAAGGCAAGAGCAGCATCAACATCAGCAGTTCGGCTGCTCTGCTTATTTCGATTCTCAACACAAAAATGGCCAAAGAAAAAACCGAGTAATCAGAAAGCTAAACAACACGAATGATACTGAACAAATCATAAATACACCAAACTAACAACAATCCCTTTCGTCATTCACTGAAAACATCGCCCACCACTGATTTCAATTTTGCAACAAATATTATCATGTGTTTACCGAGTCTCATCCTCGAGATTCCGGAAACCAGCGGTTAAATCATCATTTAGCTTCTTAAATTTCCCAACAAGAACATCCTCACCTTCTGCTGGATCTTCAAACTTCTGAGACCTGTTTTATATATTATTTATAATTATAATTTAATTTAATTACCAGGTTAATTAATTGTTTGAGGGCCCATCAACTATAATGTGAAAAAAGTTTTACTTACACTAAGCGGTAAAATAGATCACCCAAACGATGCTTGATGAGAGTGTAAGAGATCTTCTGCCCATCCATACCAGCTCCTCGCTCCACCGCCTGTACGTACATCATATATTTGTATAATAAATATAACCATATATTGAAATAATAATAATAAAAAACTAAGAAAATACCTGATTGGCTAAATTATAGAAATGGATAATGTTGCGCATCATCCATACGGATTTGTAGAAGGGGCAGAACTTGTCATATCTGTTTAAAACAAAAGACATATATAAAGTTTTAAATAGAAATATTTAAATGAAAAAGGAGGGTTGGGGAGGGGTACTTACGGTGTGAATGCATTTTGAGCAAGATAGTCTTCCCTCAAAAGTTTTGCAGTTTCTAAAGTGATTTTATCAGTTTCTGCTAAAGCGTCTTTTCCCACCAACTGAAACAATTATTTATAATATCATACGCATATTAAATTTTATATATATTTAATAATTGTAATAATAAGGTTTAAACAAAGAAAGGAGATAAGAACCTGGACAATTTCATTGAGATCATCTTCTCTCTGGAGGACCTCACGGGCCTTAGTCCGGATGTTGATGAAATCAGAATCAAACTTGTCATAGAAGGATTCAAGGGCGGTTGAGTACTTTGAGTAGGAAATAAGCCAATTCACAGAAGGGAAATGTTTCCTCTGAGCAAGTTTTTTGTCAAGACCCCAGAAAACCTGGACAATACTGAGGGTGGCAGATGTAACAGGGTCAGAGAAATCACCGCCAGGTGGCGAAACCGCACCCACAATCGTCACACTCCCGTTGCGTTCGGGCCCACCAAGACACTTCACTTTTCCAGCTCGTTCATAGAAAGATGCCAAACGTGCTGCCAGGTAAGCAGGGTATCCACTGTCTGCAGGCATTTCAGCCTAAATAAAAACAAATCACTTTTTTTATTACATTAAAAAAGATTATTTATTTATTTAAAATAAACATGTGAATGATGCGTACCAAACGACCAGATATTTCACGCAATGCTTCTGCCCATCGTGAAGTAGAGTCTGCCATCATACTCACATTGTACCCCATATCTCTGAAGTATTCAGCTATCGTAATTCCTGAATTTAATTTAAAAGAAAATAAAATAATTAAATTAAATTGAAGAAAGAAAGAAAGAGTATGTATATATAGTGAAAGTGAAAGTGGTGTTACCTGTATAGATTGAAGCCTCACGAGCAGCCACAGGCATGTTAGAAGTGTTGGCCACAAGTGTTGTACGTTTCATAACAGATTCTTCACGTCCATCAGGTAATGTCATTGTCAGTTGAGGGAAATCCATCAGAACCTAACAAAATTGTCATCAAATATTTTTAAAAATATATATATAATTATATAATAATATATTTTGAGTGGGACGGGACGTACTTCTGCCATTTCATTTCCTCTTTCCCCACAACCAACATAAACAACAGTGTCTGAATTTGAGTACTGCATGATGATTAAAGGCATATAATTAATATCAAAATAATATCAGCAGCTAATTATTCATCTAATTATACATTGATTATACATTGGTACCTTAGATAGAGCTTGACTAATAACTGTTTTACCACAACCAAAAGCACCAGGAATGGCACATGTCCCTCCAAGCACCGAGGGGAAAAGGGCATCAAG
The DNA here is from genome assembly GCA_963853835.1 of Calendula officinalis. Taxonomy (NCBI): domain Eukaryota; kingdom Viridiplantae; phylum Streptophyta; class Magnoliopsida; order Asterales; family Asteraceae; genus Calendula; species Calendula officinalis. The sequence continues at coordinate 76,073,728 of OY970829.1, forward strand.
AACACGCTAATACATGTAACAGATTATTAGGAATACAAAATACTTAAGGGCAAAATGGTCAATAATAGAAAGCAAAACAAAAAGTTAATCTAGTGATTAGATACCTGTCCAGTGAGAAGAGGAGTATCAGCAGCAAGCTTTGATGCAACAGGCCTAGGTGTACGAACAGGCCATGTCTGTGACCATACAAATAAGAAATCACATGACTAATTGCCAATACAAAATTTAAATTTACATTTAAATGTGTTGATTATAATATTAGAAAAAGAGGGATAGAAAACCTGAAGCATGGTAAATTTCTTTTTAACACCTTGAAATTCAAGCTCCAAGACAGTGTCCTGTGGATATTATATAATCAAATTAGCTAAAAATCAATTACTTGTTAACAAGATAATTATAAAAGGCATATTATATTAACCAACCTGTAATGAGTATTGACCAGCTGGTGCAACATATGTAACTTTCCCCATGGCATCAGGAGGTAGAGCAATTTTATGTTCCACTAAACTGTTCTCAAACACAGTCTGCACAGATACATAAAAACAAATTAGCAATTTAAATTACAATAAAGAGATAATTGAAATAAATAAAAAAGTTTAAGTCTGTAAATAAATTAATGATGAAGATTGTTATGACTTACAGCATATAGATCTCCACCTGTTATAGAATCTCCCTCACCTGACATCACAACACAAAATTCAAATTAAGATATATATTTATTACAGAAACAGTTTAAGTATATAAATTGCTGGAGGATGAAGAATGTAAAATTACCAATTTTTTTAGGCTGGAATTCCCAAAGTATATCCTTGTCAAGAGCTGGGACAGACACACCACGAGGAATGTACACATCACCTGATCTTTTTGCAATAGTCTTCAGAGGCCTCTGCATTCATAAAACTGCAGTTAGTTAGTGAATCTTAAAAAAAAAAAAAAAAAAAAAAAATAGAAATAACAGAAGCTTACGAACCTGAATACCATCAAATATATTTCCCAATATTCCAGGGCCCAACTCCACAGAAAGAGGCTGCAAGTTAATGCAAAGTGAGTTTTAAATTTCATAGCAGTTTAAAAGGGATTAATATTTAATGATGTAAAGTTACATACTTTGTGTGTTCGAAGAACAGGATCATTCACCATCAGTCCAGCTGTTTCCTCATAAACTGAAATAAAATGAAATTTTTTTCTCAATATTATAATACTTTTGAAGATACAACTCAAAGTTGGTTCAAATTTTCATCACAATTAACTTGAGTGGATAATTTAGTTATATATAGAAGTAAATGAATCAAGGTATTATACTTTGTTTATGATCTTTTGAGGTTATTTATAATAAGTAGAATATAAAAACCTTGGATTGTAGCAGAATCTCCTTCCAAACGGATAATTTCACCAATAAGGTTATCATGTCCAACACGAACAAGTTCGTACATAGCAGCCCCTGCCATTCCATCTGCAATCACAACTGGCCCTGATACCTGTCAGATTAAAAAAGAAAATTCAGTTGTTTACATAAAGGAATTACAAATAATAACATAAAAGGCACTTTACATTTGAAAATCTCCAATTACAGAGTATTTGATCAATCTAAATAACACAACCACCTAAAGTGCACCTTTTAGTGGTTATTTTTGCCAATTTGATGAACTTTTGAAGTTCCTTATAACATTTAAAGTCAACCACTTCGTCACTTTTATATAAGTGAAGATTCAACATTAATCACCCTATCTTAAATACAACGCTATCAAATTGGCATGTTCAAAGGAATTAGCATAAATTTCATATAATTTGTCATCGGCATAAAGTAAACCACTGGATCATTAAACCATATCATACTTTTACATACATTATCAAAATTCGGATAGTGCTTTGACTGTAAAATTTGTACGAAAACGGATCAGATCAGGATCAAAAACTGTTAAAAACGCAATCCGATCCAACAGAAGGCTAAAAAATCATAGAATTTGATAGCATAGAAGATGGTGATAGAAGTAGATCGGGAAGACTGACCTTTCGAACATAACCACACTCGCTTTCCTTCTCGGAATCTTCGAAGGTGGTCAATCGAGCACCATAAGCAGACGGCATATTGAGATTGAGGTTCAGATCGAGATCAGAAACGATGGAGTTAGGGTTTGAAGACGATTGGTTCTTCAGAGATGCTACCAAGGGGAGAGACGTGTAGGCAGACAATAGTAACAAGAACGTGAATAATGGTGTTGTGATGTCGATTGTGGTGACCAGATCAATACGTCTTCATCCTTTTGCTGTAAATTGGCCTTTGGAGGGGTTATAATCGTATGCTTCGCATGTAGATATGTACCAGATCTTTGCCTACTAACAGGGCGCCACGTAACACATCTGACGAATTATCCGGTGGATCGTGTCGTGACTCTTATTTTGTTTTATTTTTTTCAAACCAAAGATACGAATAATGGTCAAGTTTATTAGACACGAACAAAATAAGCAAAAGCGATGTGTCTTTTCCATGTAGTATTCTTGTTTTTACTTTTTAGGGTACTTGAATGCCACATCAATTAATACCTCAACTTATACACTTCTGCTACATATATATTAAATATAGAAATTTTATAGATACGTCATACGTCTTACTTTTTCTTAATTATTATTAATTTTCTTTCTTAATCGTATTCTTTAATATAAACACATATATTGATCAAATAAATGTGAAGATAAGTAATAAAATTTAATAAGAATAATACAAATAATTTCATTATAATATAAATATTAGATTAACAAAAAAAAATATTACAAGTTATAATAATTTACGTTGACGGAAAATGTCACGTGTAGAGGATAATGAAGATGAGGTAGATAAGCCAATTGAGCAGACATAACAAAATATTTAGTTATTAGTTACTATAAAACATCCGAATAACATCTCAATTTGTAAGTTCTGGAGTATTAATATTGGAACATGACTTTGAAATATGTACTTTATGAGTTTATGCTGTTAAAGAATTTATTTCAATTAATTTTATATAGGGCAAATTACATCATAACATATTTAACTATACATATTTTACTATTATATGTATTATAGTTCAAAACTTACCTTTGATAATAAATTTTATCAGATTCTTTTTCTAGATAAATATTAATCAGATGGTCAGTGGTAGTTTGGGCACCCCGAAGAGCCAAAATAGAAATACTTTTTGAAAGAAGAAAAAACAGCAAACACCTGCTGCTAATGCACATAATACTATAAAATAGTCAAGTGGATTAAATTACTGAAAACCAACCAAATACCAAAAGGTGCTACAAATCATACAAATACAACTACATACCAAACACACCAACTCCATCTCAGTAAATCCCAGGTACGATCCTATATGGAACCTTGGTGCAGTAAGTCTTCCAATATTTTCCGTACCTACACAAATAAATGCAAACAAAATCATTACTTATTAAATATTATTATTTTCTCAAAAATATTTCAATTAAAAAGAAACGGATGGATGCTTACTTTGAACGACATCTGTCATCGTCTCTTTTAGCTCGATCAAACAGTAGAATGGTGAGGAACACAAAATAGAAATATGGAAGAAACTGCAAAACCAGATCTCAAGTAAATATAATTTGACTTAATTTAATTTGCATTTAGATTTACAAAATCAATAATAATGATGACTCAACTCACATTATCGAATAAAGCGGGTACTGTCCAGAAAAACGCTGCCATAATTTCTGGTACATAGTGGAAATGGCGTGCAAGACCCCACCTGCAGCAACAACAACATCATCATGATCTCTTCTTAAGGGACTGTTTGATTGGCTGGAATGGAATGACAAAAGAATGGAATGGATGGGGTAATGGAATGAATGATTACATCCGTTATTATGTTAGGTTGACCTCTACTTAATCCACTTTAAATAACAGTTTTGAATCTTTTAGGGTACACATAATACAAATTAAATTTAAATAAAAACTCATTAATCTCAATTTAGATTATAATAAAAAGGCATATTTTTTGGTTATTTTTTTAAAATAATAAAAAAATTAGTTAAATACATGAAACTTAATAAAAGGAATTATGCTATTAAAGATTACACAAAATTGTAATGTGTAATTCCATCCCATTCCCTTAAGGGAATGAATCACATTCCACTCCATCAAACAAAACAAACAAGCTTTTTTCCATTCCAATGAAATGATTAATCAACCATTCCATACCTTCTCTGATTCCAGTATGCCAAATAATACCTAAGGGAATGGGAATGGGAATGGGAATGGGAATGGGAATGGGAACTCACCATCCTGAAGTCAGGAGAAGGCTGCTCTTAGTCTCCCCCTTGGTTGTAGTGTATGAGGCTACTATCTGAATACCAAATAAAATGTTATTATTAATATATACAAATAATCAGTACCCAAAAAAATTAAAACCATCATGCAACAACAATAACTTATAATTAATTATTAAATAAGAAGAAAATAAATAAAAAAACTTACCTTGCTTGGAGCTTTCCCCCAAACCAAACACTTGGCATTTGTTCTACGGAATTCTTGCCTTTGTCGGTCACAATCATAATTGATGTATATACACAAAATGCCTGCTATTAGGATGGAAATTGCCAGCTGTACACAACAGATACCTTTTCTTTTATAATTTTATAAAAAAAATATTTGAAAGTTTCAATTATAAAGCGAAAAACACACCTGGGCCCCAAGATTAACAGGATGGTTGACAAGGTACATGCCAGGGGAAGTATATGTAGATGGAACCCAAACCAAACATCCCCAACAAATATAAAATCCAGCTGCCAAAATTAATATAATATTTCAGAATATTAACAAATAAATAAATAAAATGAGAGCAACGCGTATGCATACCTCGATCATGTGCAATATCCATTGTGTTCCAGTACCCAGCTTCCCACCAAAAGAATTTTGTAATGTAAACCAACATCAAAACCGTATTTACAAGCATAGAATCTGACACTTTCCCGTTTGTTTCATACTGGATTAACACATTAATGAAAAGTAATTAATAATCGTATTCTTTCAAAATATGTATTTGTACTTAAATTTTAATTCATTTTACTAAGAATTAAAGAAATTTAACATATCAAAATAAAATAATGTTAGACTGCATACCTGTTTTATGCAGTAGGTGACAGCAAGAACAGCCCATGACATCATCCCAAACCTGCAGTTTGTGAAAACTTTGATATCAAAGTTCTTGCCAATTCGAGGATACAGTTCCATGCCCTATGAGAGAGAAACAAATACTTAAAAAAATAAAGAAATTGAAAAAAAAAAAATCAGTTTATACGATGCTTACCCAATAGAAATCGAATATTATGTTTCCTGATGAACCAGAATCAGTTGAAGAAGGTGCTAGATGACCCTGTATATCAGCTACAACTGTCAGAACTGAAAAATAGATAATATAATACAACGTGTTAATCTTAATCATTCTCATACTCACCTTTATATATAAGAATACACAAAAAATAAGGCTTCCAAAAATAAGTGCAGAATATATTTCTCCCAAATGATCATAAACAACCGTTGGATTGAATATCCCAAACCTGAAATTTCAACAAGAATAAGGTCAACGGTCAACCCTAAACTTAAGTAATAAAGAAAAGTTAAAAAAAAGACTATTATTCTTACCACCAAAGGCTAATATATGTAACCAATGTCACCGCATATGCTAACACACCATTAGCCTGCAGCAATAAAATAAACACCAAACATGAATTATTATTATATTTATTATTATCGTTAATTTTATAATATTTGGTACCTTATAAACAGGTTTATTTCCAGTAGGAGATATTGGTCCTTCAACTCTTTTCCCAGGTAACCAAAGCTGGAGTGCAGCTTCGAAAAGGGCATAACAAGCAATTATTTTCCATGCAATAGCAGTAGGTTTGGGCCATATGTTCACAAATCCCTCAAATCCATGTTCCATCAGATAATTGAATGTGTTTAGGATAGAACCATCCTGATGTACCATTGTGTACCATCTGCAAACGCAAAAATAAACTTTAGGTTGACTTTTTAAGGTTATCAGAATAGCACATTTTGTTAGAAAGTAAGCTATTCTTGATATTTGGTGTGTCAGTTAATAAGTTAGTTATATTAGGAAGCTAGTTAGGTGGTGGTTAAATAACCGTCAATAGCGGAAGGTTGTAAATTTGTAATGGTTAGTTGAACATTTGTGTCTATTCATTGTGTCCGTTCAATATGTATATATAATAGATGTAAACTCTCTATTAAGTTGTTGTTTTCACAACAAATAAAAGTTTATGTGTTTCAAGTATCAAAATGTTTCCTGTGTTTGCTGCTATATTTATGTGATTTAATCCTCCACTGCCAACACATTTGAACTTAACATATTAATTAATCAGTTATTAGCTCAAATATATTGATCTTAGTGTAAAGTTAATTTACTTAACAGATACAGGAATCTCAGACCAATTGCAACAGTTTTGCCCAAATCAGCTTCAGAATCATTGTTAAACATGATACACCTTCATGATTTCCAACATCATTACTCAATTATACTTGAGAAAACACAAGGCAAAAGGTATTATACCTTTCTGATAAAGTAAATTAGCTCTTAAAGTGTGTGGTTGAGCAGTATAATGTAGTTTATGCATGCAAGCACATGGATCATAAGATCCAGATGGATCAAGAGCATAACTACTGTTTGCTTAAATATCGATTCAACTACTATGCAATTGCAATTTTGAATCCACACACGAAACTAACCAAATAACGATTTGATAACAATTATAATAATATGCATGTAATTATAATTCAAATACAGATTTAATACACGGTGTATCAGCCTGAGAAGAGAGAGAAATCAAATCTGACTTGAGAAATATCAATCTAATCGATTGGATGAAGCAGAAGAGCAAGTAAAGATCTGACTGTGAAGAAATTAAACTTACAGAAGGATGACGAACGGAGGGCAGGTGGATAGAAGAGTGATGACGGAGAAGTATGTTAGGATAGGAGAATGAACCATATCCTTTTTCTTCATCGATTCTGCTTCTGTTTCTGCTTTTGCTGCAACCATTTCTTCACCAGATTATACAAACTACAGTGGAGTTTGTGTGTGTGTGTGTATGTGGTGTGTGTGAGTGAGTGAGTGAGTGAGTGAGTGAGTGAAGACGAAGACTCAAAATGACAGTGGTGGACGACTTTCCACCAAATGGTGATTGATTTGTGCCTCTACCTAATGCTATGATATGCGTTAATTGCAAGATGGTCCATCCTTTTTACTCCAAAGTCAAACATTCACAGAAAATTAATGTAGCTTGTCAAAAATATACTGTATAAAAAAGGTTCTTTAATATTATTAATTAATGATTTAATGATTACGTTTATTTGGAAAATAAGTTATTCAGTTCACCTATTTAATAAAGGAGTTAATTAAAGTTGAAACATTCATCAAAAATTTATATAGCATTTTCGCTAAGTTTTTACGAAATGACTTATTTTGTCTCAATTTATGGTCGAGATTTGAAATAGTATTAAAACTTAATCCAAAACATAAAAAGTCTTATAAGAAAGTAAAATGTTTTTATTATGTATCGAGAGATGTTATTCATTTACATTTTTTTGGTTTTCGGTTTATATATTTTTTTATGCATGCTTCGAGCCTTCGAGCACACGTTCTAAGGGTTATTTTGGTCTAACACCTTATTAATTAGGGTCATTTAGGTATAACAGTCTAATCATGTTGTGATGATATAGCGATAAGTAGGTCCGAAATGATTTTTAGAATTAACAATTGACTTCTCAAGATAAACATTTACCATATGGACAATAAAAGGTTCAGAAATACTCACGACAAGAGTTAAGTAGCATACGTCATGAGAAAAGTTTGGTTATCATGAAGAAATCGTTATAAACAATAGAGTTAATTACACAAATGGTCCTTTAAGATGATACCATGTTGCAAGTGTGGTTCTAATCTTTTAATTTCGACAAACTTAGTCCTTTAAGATTACCGATTTTGCACGTTTGGTCTAAAAGACCAAACGGTGTTAAATTTTTCTGTTAAGTGACCTCATATGTAATGCACATAAGGGTATTTTTGTCTTTTCGCACTTCATCTTCTTCTCCCACTTCATCTTTTTCCCCCAAAATCAAAACCCTAATTTAGTGGGGATCCACCCTTAATTCAACAAAAGGTGCGATCAGTTGTTCTTAGTGGGGATCCACCCTTGATTTAACAAGATCGGACCTCTGAGTCGGCAATTCCGGCTGTTTTTGCGTCTCCGGCCGCCGGCCACCTTCGGAGTTTGTCCTTTCCCCCCAATTACTTGTACCTTGTGCATTAAAAATTATACATCTATACTTATCTTCTTCACCATCATCATGAAGAACACCCCAAAATTACTACTTTATTCAATGAAAAACCTGCAATACTCAACCCAATACATATGTTTGATTCAATTTATCATAAACATCAATAAACTCTTGTATTTATGATTGTTTCACGAACATCATGAAAAACCTGCAATACTTTAACGGCCATGAACGCACCACCATTACCACCCTTCTGGGTTCCTCCTTACAGCAGCCATCGCCAACGTCGCACCACCATCGAGGCTTCGACCATCTTCAGATCTACTTACAGATCCAGATCTGCTTGTCTTCTCCGGCCGACCAAGGTGTGCTCCAGATCTGCTTGTCTTCTCCGGCCGACCAAGGTGTGCTCCAGATCTGCTCGTATTCTCTGGCCGACCAAGGGGTGCTCCAGAGCTGCTCATCATCTCAGATCTGATTTTTGAAATTCAAGATCTATGTTCTTCAAGATCTATGAAGATTTGCAAGCCTTAAATTCTAAGTTTCAAAATACGGTGTTCTTGATAGAAGAACATTTATTTTTAATTTTTGATTTTGGGATGAAGAACATGATAGAGATGTGGGTTTGGTTTGATTTGGGTTTGCTTCGGGAGAGGAGAGATGACAGAGAGGAAAGTGAGGAAGATTAAGATTTTAGGGTTTTTTTCAAGCAAGATGAAGTGCAAAAAGACAAAAATACTCTTATATGCATTACATATGAGGTCACTTAACAGAAAAATTTAACACCGTTTGGTCTAAAGGACCAAACGTGCAAAATTGGTAATCTTAAAGGACTAAGACTGTCGAAATTAAAAGATTAGGACCACACTTGCAACGTGGTATCATCTTAAAAGGTCATTTGTGTAATTAACTCTAAACAATAATACCTTTTTAATTGTATTAGATTTTGGTATAAATTGTTATATATGATTAATTTGGTAATTTCCTTATTCTAATGGAAGTGATATATTGGTTGCATATATCTTACATGCATCAAAATCTTAAAAATAATTTATGAGAGGAAAATTATGAATATTAAAAAAAAAATCCAAGTAATGAATAATGAAATCTTTTTTTAAAGTTAAAATATTTACTTGCACAGTTGCACCTATGAGCATTTCCCTTAAGCTAATTATGTTCTATTTCACTTTTTCTTTGTTTTAAGTTTAGGATTAACAAAAATGACAATACCCAACCTGCCAAAGATGATATACGTGGATGTGAAATGTAGACAATCATACCTCTACCGAGAATTACAATTTATGTAATTCAATTTGGAAAAGTTACAATTCGACATTAACAAACCGTGAAAACCTAATGTAACATAACATGAGTGAAGTATAGTAATACAGAAATTAGAATCACTGTTGGTTTTGTCTTTGTTGTTGAAAGTTCTGTTGGGTGTTTTGCATAGGTACCATAGTAGGTTGTAGATTCTGGTTATTTTGTTGCATGTTTCCAAAACCACCTTGTGAACCAAGTTGTTGTTGTTGCTGTTGTTGTTGTATAGGCATCATGTTAGTAGCATTTGTTGCACCCATGTTGAACACTGTTAACCAAAACAGCAACATGGTTAGTTAGTTAGTTAGTGACTGTAAAAAATGTGACTAATTTGAAAGAATGATCGAATTCAAACCTTGATCATTTAAACTTTGGGAACCAAGCGTGCGATTGCCACCAGATAAACCATACTGGCAACCATAAATTTAAAATAAAAAAAACATTATAAAACAAAGATTATAAGATTGCCACCAGATAAACCGTACAGTCCAAAGTCACCGGATAAAGCGATGACATGGCGGTAACATGTAGAGGTTGCAAGTGACACGTCATCATTATGATTTGGTTGGGTAACGGAATATGACTTTGTGTCCCATTTAGGACATTTGATTACCGCCACATCATCACTTCATCAGGTCATCAACGATCCAAATGAGAGTATGAGACCCATAGGCATCAATTAATGGCCCAATTGAACATAAATGTGTACGATGACAAAATAGAGACAATTTAGGCAAAAAATAAATGATCATGCAAGGTGAAATTATGAAAATTGAAAAAGCTAACCTGCATCCGAGGAACAAGTGGTTGTGATGTCATCATTGCTGACATATTTGACATCTGGCATTGACCAATAGCAATACTTATATTTAAAAAAAATAACATCCATATAAAATCTAGAAAAATCCTAAAACGCCATAATGAAAAACGAAAAAATACAAAAAATTATAAAAGGTGAAATTAATTATTATTATTATTATTATTATTATTATGAACTGACCATTTGGTTATTTGGTGTAGCTTGTGCAGCATTAAATAATGCACTGTTGGCAGTGCTAGACATTTGGTTAAATTGACGATTTAACTGATTTCCTTGGTTCAGTTGACTTTGTGCAAGCCCATGTTGAATACCTCCAGAAGTTAGTTGCCTACCCTGAAATTGCTGGGCCCCCAATGCCTGAGAATATTGCATTTGATTTTGACCATGTAGCTGTCAACAGAAAATATATATTATTATTTAAAAAAAAAACAAAACATCTAAATGTTTGTAAACTACAAATACAATTCTGTGATCCATGGATAGCAACTCGCTTGCTTGGCAGTCTAGAGGTGGAAATTTGGACCCATTTACTTATAAATGGGTCGATTTGGGTTGTGTTTTATCTCAAACAGGCCAAATAAAAATATTTAGATTAAAGGAGAACGGGTCAAAAGTTCATTTTTAATGCATACAACCTCCTGAATTGTTTTATTCAAAGATTTGGATGATTATTACTGTAATAAAATTGTTCTTGTAATCATAATTATAATCAAAGCAGTAATCAATTAGAAATAATTCTTAAAATTTTGACAATAAGAAAAAGTGCTTGCAGGTCAACCCGATCCGACGGCCATTTAGATTCTTACTAAAAATGACCCGTTTAAACCCAAACCTGTTTTGACCCGTTACCCAACCTGCTGACCCGCCCATTTTGCCACAACCATAAATATCAACCACAAATCATAATTTTTATCACCTGATACTTATGTTGATTCTGACCCTGCAAATCATGCAACTGCGACAACTGGTTCTGCACACATCAAAGTATAAAAATATTCAACCGATTCATAAATTTTAATGACTCAAATTGATTCTTACAACCATACCTGCCCTAATCCAGTCATTGGTGATTGCCTAAGTTGTTGAGCAAGAATTTGTTGTTGATGTTGTGGTAAATGCATAATTCTTTGCCTTTGTTGTTGTTGTTGTTGTTGTTGCTGCTGCTGCTGTTGTTGTTGTTGATTTTGTTGTTGTGGAGATGGTGTATTCATCATATTTGTTGCAGATCTAGGTGAGTTTGCATATGGTAATGGTGATGCTGTTGTGTTGTCAAATGATGATGCAGCAGTACCACCAGGAGAAGCAGCTGCTCTTCCCATTAATTGGGACCCAGAACCCTAATTTTTTATTTTTTAATTATTCACTAATTTATTAATAAGTAATAATAGCAAAAGGAATTATTAAAAAAAATGATTATTTAACCTGCATCAATGTTCCTTGGTTGTTTACAGCATTTGAAGCCATTGGAGGAGTATTTTTCATGTACATTCCTGTAAAAAAGACAAACTAACTTATTGTCTCTCTCTCCCCACACACACACACACACACACATATATATATATAATAATAACAATAATATTTATATATATATATATATATATATATATATATATATATATATATATATATATATATATATATATATATATATACCAGATGATTCGGAAACGGTCTGCACGTTGTCACTTGCTGGTAGGACATCCATTAGATGAGGTGGCAGTGCTGATGTGATTTGTCTTTGGTCCATGGGTATACGTAAACCTACAATAAGAAATAAATTCTGATGTCACATTATCCTCTTTTATAACATTATTATATCTTTGACATTCATCATTTTTTTACGTTAAATTACCAGAAATAATGCAATCATGCAATAAAACATTATTTAGGGGTAAAATAAAACTATCTATTTACCTCTTTTTTAACCTAATTTGTGAAAGTTAACTCCCGTTTTACAAGATGACTAGCCTTTGTTTTATAAAAATGTCCTTTTTATCATTTTATCTATTAATTCCTTAAATACTTAAAATCTTTCAGACACTAAACATCTTATTATCTGATTATTACAACTTCAAACGGCAAATGCACATCCAAAACACCATCTCCAGCAAAGTGTTTAGTTACAAACTTACAACTAAATAAAACTGATTATCTTATTTTAACTATTTAAAATCACACAATCACTTTTAAACTACAAACTAGTGTTGTAAATATTAGCAGCCAACCGACCTAGAAATTACATAAACGATGAAATTAATCGGACTTGGTCAACATCGGTCAAATTTGCTGAACATTGTTAATATTTTTTTTTTATTTAAATAAATTCCTTTAACAGTAACTTAAGAAAATGAACATACCTTGACCATGATTAACAGCTTGTCTCAATAAATTTTCTTGTTCTTGAATCTTTGCAGCTTGAGCCTTATCTAAAGTCATAATATTGGCGGGGCCCTGTCGAGACCCAAAGTAGGTTTTTCGGGTATCAATTAGGACTTTTTCAGCACTTTCACAAGCTGCTCCAATCATGTCAATTCTAGCCTGCAAACAACATAAAAATGGATATGTAAGGTTATAAATATTAAAGGCGATTGTATTTTACTACTTTTGTAGTGATAATATATATTATATTACCTTTAATTTTTCAATTTGTAAGGGTACAGATAGATTCTGCATTGCGTATAGTAACTGTTCTCTTTTGGAATTGTCATCTGCTTCTATCTCTGGTAATAGCTTTGATGAAATCATAACAGGCAAAACTACAAAATGGAAGTAGAAATTGTTAATTTCATATTCAAATTTGATGTTGTAAAAGTTGCAAAACTAGGGCAAACTATATGAAAATGTATCCACTTGGTACAAAACTTAACTTTTCATGCAATAACTTCCATCTTTTGCCATTTTCATGTAGCCAACTAACGTTATTTTATACTATTTGATATAATCAAATTACATCAAAATGTAAGTCTTGAAAGTTTGTTACATATAAAAGGTAAGTCTCAAGATCCAATACTTAGGATAGTAATTCATGTGAAATTTAGACACATTCCCATATAGTTATGTAAACACTTACTGGCAGCATTTTCAGCATTCACATTCTTAGGATGAACAACAAAAGCTTTTGAAACCTTCTTAATATCTTCCACAATGTTGTATAGCTCAAGGTTTACCATAGAAAATTGACTCAATACATCTTGCCTGATGAACAAAATTGAACAATAAGTGCAAACCTCAATTCATTTATGTACTTATATATACACATATATATTACTTAAGGCTTAAAAAGCTTGAAAAGAACTCAAGCACAGCCCTTTACAATTGAGAGCTCGAATTTATATATATTTGAAGCTCATTTTTATGCTCACTGGAAAGAGCTAGGGGTTCTAGAGTAGCTCGATAAAAGCTTAGATTAGTTTGCAGCCCTAATTCAAACGAGTTAAAATCATAGTGTCTGAATTCAAAAAAATTGCTCAAATGCGAAACTGACCATTTAGGTGTGGAATTGGTGCGGGCAAGGAGATCGAATTCCTCAAGGATACGAGAGATTGCTTTAAAGAGACTCATGGCTCTAGTTTTAACATATTCTAGGTTAAGTTGTTGCCGTAATGCATGGTTTAGCCTCTCGACAACCTTCGCCGGCGGTTGCTGTTCTTGCTGCTGCTGCGGGTGGCCTTGACCTACTCCGATCGGGCCATCCATCGGTGGCGTCAATCGATGATGCACGAAGAACGGAATTGGTGAATTAGAGTCGCTGTTATACGTTCATCCGGTTCTCTGATTCTGAATTACGATAATTTTATGAAATTTATGTTCTCGATTTGTTTGGAGAGAAGACCTTTTTGTTCAACACTTTTCCTGTTTGCCGAGTTATATAAAATTTGTTTTTTATTAACCTAAAAAAATTTATTTAAGTTACACATCTTAATATTGTGTTTCAAAAAGGTTGATGCTTGAAATCCTAACCGGACGCATCGAACCTAGTCTTTAAAAGTACTCGATGAAGGGATATATTTTGACTCACTCAGCGGTTATGAATCATGAGGGGCAGGTTCCGACCTATATGTTATGTTGCAAGTCTTTCTCATAGTCTCTTATGCCTTACCAAATGAGCTACATGCCAGAGGCAACATCTTATATGTGATTCAACCGAGCCAAACTGAAACTGAAACTGAAACCAAACAGAACCAACACCAATTATGATTTTCGGTTGGATTTTTGGTTTTGTAATTTCATGATTTTTGGTTTCGATCTTATCGGTTCGGTTTAGTTTAATCCTCATATAGGGTGCGCATTTTGGCAGAAAAAACCGAACCGGACTAAAAACCAACCGAAGAACATCGATTATGATTTCGATTATGTTTTTTATTTTATAATGTCATGATATTCGGTTTCAGTTCAGATCTTCGGATATAGTCACCCCTACCTTAAACGAATATTGTTTTACCATATTCATAAATGAGACCACATATCTAAAATGATAAAAATATTACTCCCTCCGTCCCACAAAAAACTTCTCATTTCACTCTAAACTTTTGTCCCACAAAAAAACTTCCCATTTCCCATATTTGGTGGGCTCCACCCAATAAAAAACTATTATTATTAAAAACTCCACCACTAATATCCACTAACTATCTTTC
Organism: Calendula officinalis; assembly: GCA_963853835.1. Taxonomy (NCBI): domain Eukaryota; kingdom Viridiplantae; phylum Streptophyta; class Magnoliopsida; order Asterales; family Asteraceae; genus Calendula; species Calendula officinalis. Next base: position 76,088,795 of record OY970829.1, read on the forward strand.
TCTCTCCAATCTAACCTTATATTTTAATCAAAAGTATTATCAATTACCCCACCACTAACTATTACCTAAAAACATGTGCAAAAGCCAAATGGGAAGTTTTTTGTGGGACGGAGGGAGTATTACAAGTGTTGTCCATAATGCTTGCACCAAATTTCATCTACAGTCTCTTACTTTACAAACGAGAAATGTTATTGTAATCTGCAATTTATGCTAAAGAACTATAGGTGTAAAATGTTTTCAGAAAAAAAACTACCAATGTAGTTTTTAAAAATAAATGACCATACGTAAAATTTAAGATAACCTTCAACATCCTTGTAATTTACTTGTCTTATTAACTAACGGACATCCCTCACACCATTTGAGCAGAAGAACCAAAACAGATTAAAGATTTCCCCAGAAGGATGTAACCTGTGATTTCGGAATCATACAAATAAAAGATGTAATTTAACCAAACCAATAATATTTTCCCTGTTTACTCCAACATAAATATGAAACTTGATGGAAGTATTTCACTTGGTATAGCACCGACATGTAAAGATGTCACTACAAAGCGTATACTCTAATTAAGGGTGAGTAGAAAAAGAGGGTAACCGGAATCGGAACCGGAATCTGCTAGGAGGTTCCGGTTCCTAAAATCATGGAACCGCCCTAAGAAGTTCCGGTTCCGGTTTCCAAAATTAAGGAACCTGATTAAATCTTTATATCTTTATATATAATAAAAGAAAGCGTTTTTTAATTTTGCCACGTAGCTCTTTCCACGTCATAATGACGTCATTAATCGATGCTGATGCCACCTAATCACACGTCCATGTGCCTCCATATGCCAGCAATTCAAATTGTTTTATTAGGAATGCTCTACGTTTTATTAGGAATAAATTTATTAGGAGGAAGACTTTCGTTATACACATTTAAGCAAAAACGGAATGTTTTTAATAACATATTTATATATATGGTAGCATTCATGGTAAACGATTTTTGCCATGGTAAACGAATTTTGTCATTTATTAGGAATGTTTTACGTTTTATTGTTAATGGCATTTAGTCATTTAAACGAATATTGTGTTTGTTTTATTGTCGTATTGCATATAATTTTTTACGAACAAATATCATGAAATTTTCACTCACGGGTTATAGGCTAGTTATAATATAATATACATGATTAAATTAAATAGATTTATGATTTATCTAAATGTAAAATACTAGTCCAAATAAAAATATAAAATTAACTTTACTCGTTATAAATGAGTCAGAAATTGGGTGAGAGTGAGACATTCTCTCGTCGTGAGATCGTATATTTGTGACTGACTTTCACATGAATAACATATTTACTAAGTTTTTGTCATTCTTTTACTTATTTCTATTTTAAACAATATTCATAATCGTTGAACTATATTTAAAATCATTAAATGATAGTTGTAATCGTTAGTTTGTGTGATTTATTGTCTTGTTTATTCAGTAGGTAATGTTAAATTTTTTTGAATTTAGATACATGGTAACCGGAACCTGCCCTGAACCGGCAGTTCCGGTCCCAAAAAATTAGGAACCTTTATTCCAGGTTCCGGTTCCTATATCTCAGGAACCTACGGTTCCGGTTCTGGTTCCAGTCGGAACCGGTGGGTACCCTGTTGAAATTTGAAGGTAGACGAGATCAACATAAGCAAATAAAAACAAAAAAACGAGTCACAACTGAAACAATAATACTGATACATGCATTGCTAAATAAGTTGACTTTTTTATATATCATAAGCATATAAGGTTGACCAAATGCACATTTTGCATCTTATGTCAACATTATAAATTGATTAAAAGGATACGATTATTGAAAAAATCCGCGATTATTACCACTGAATCTAACCTTTAATAATCATCTAAATACATTATTAACCAAAATCCCAACAAAAACACAAAAGGGTTTTAACTTTTATGTCACTGTTGTTATATTGTAGTAAAACACAATCCTTGTCCCATCTTACTTGTGGACGGTGTAGAGCCCACCTTTATTTACCAAGTTCCACAATGCTGACTTGGCTTCCTCCAGTGTCTTAATCCCATCCCATGCTTCAAAAACCAACCTTTGTATGGTAAACTGCAATAAATTCATGTTTATTCCATACAATATCTCATTATGTATACTTATATAAGAAGCGTATGGATAGGGATTGTCCAATCAATTTTTGGGCCCTATGCAAAATCTTAAAAATGGACCTTTTAAAGTAATTTTTTTTCCCACATAAGTAAAATTCTTCGCCAAATTAAAAGTATCGCTCTAATCCTCAAGTTATATGTCCGCTCTTTTTTCTTTTGGGCTGTTTAGGGGCTTACACACATATATATACATAGTTTAATTTTTTGAAAATGGGCCCCTGAGCGGCAGCCCTGGTGGCACATGCCCAGATTCGGCCCTTTGTAGGGAGGAATCTGGTGCATTATGACTCATGTCAGCACCAAAATCCTCAAACTTTTTGGATTAAGCTCCCTTCTTACAAGAGTCATACCCTAGTTAGGTATATCTTTTCTTTACTATATATAATGTATTTGGAACCTTCCCAAAGTAGTAATGCTTAATTTTTAGCCAATAAACTTTCTATTTGGGGACAGATTTGTGTTTAATCAAAGATATGCATCATGCAAGACTTGAACATGTGACCTCTATGTTATTAGCACAATGCCCTAACCAATTGAGCTAACTAATCATATGTTCATTACTTAACTATAATTATCTTTATTAATTTCTTAGAACTTTGAAAATTTAAAGTTACAACCACCACGACTACCACCAAGGCACCAACCATCACAACCACTATCGCAACAACCACCCACCATTACTACCGCGACCCCATCCACCACCCAAAAACATGCAAATGTATATATGTGTGTGTAAAAGGGACATGATGATATAAAAAAGGAGCTTAACGTAAAAAGTAATAAAGTATAGGGAAAATTTTGGTGTGACACACCACTTTTACATATTGATGCACCAAAAAAAGAATTTGTGGGTCGATTTGAAAAAATATGGTGCATAATGACACATGTCAGCACTAGAATCCTCTTTATATTTTATGCAAAGCTCACTTTTTAATAGAACCGTACCCTATATAGTTCTATGATGTATCATGTATGTATGCATGTACACACACATATATGTATATATACCTGTGCACCTTGACGGACACGAATATCAGTGCCTTTGCTATCTATTGATATAAGAAAAACATCATCCACCACCTCATTCTCCAATGAAAATAACTCTTTCAGAGGCTTGGAAAACATCATATTCAGCTCCTGCCAACATTAATATTTCTTTAGATATTAAATAAATAAAAGTGTAAATTACAAGGATGGCCCCTGAGGTTTACACTTTATACCAAAATTCACCTGTGGTCCTTTACTTCAAAAAATTACATTTGTAATCCTTTTTTGGAAACCTTTTGCCTTTAGCCTGCCTAACGGGCATTAGGCTAGAGGATTATAGGTGCAAAAAGTTTCCAGAAAATGTATTACGAATGTAATTCTTAAAGTAAATGACCATAGGTGGAATTTGGGGTAAACCTCAGGGACCATTCTTGTAATTTACTCTTAAAAAAATCAAACCCTTACCTTGAGAGTCTGCTCGCCAGCATTAACAGTAATCTCATCAGGTTGAAGAGACTCATATTCCTTTACGTTAACCCAAGCAACAGTGCCAAAACCTCCAATAAAATATATATCACTGCATTAAACAAATAAACCAACATTAATAACCATAAATATAAATGAATTATAATAATAAAATAAAAAGAAAAACAAACCGTATATTCTGCATTCTGAAGTAGTAGAAGTTTCCCCACTGTTGTGAAGGTGCTTGATGGTGTTTTGCCATATACTGCTTGTGTGCCCATTCCTGCAACATTAAATATTTATAATTGAGGTACAAATTAATTATAATTTATATTTTGTCTAAAATAACAACCTACTTTTACATTTATACTTGCTTAGTCATTGTACATATTTGTGTCCAATTGGTTATTAAAATATGGCTTTGCATCACAAACTGAAGTGATGACGTGGCAATAACCGACTGAGACAAAAAAAACTACATGCCACTTGCCACCTCATCAGGTTACAGTTACATCAACGTTTTATCAGGTCATCAGGTTTCTGAATGACATAAACGTGACACGAACCCATCTTTTAGTGACCTAATTGGACATAAATTTGTACAGTGACTAAATGAGGACAAATGTAAAGTATGACGCTATTTTAGACAAAAAAAAAAAAAAAAACTATATTAATAACAACAAACTATATATCTAATCTAGTCATATCCTTAGGATCAAAACAACACTAAAAACCTGTTGATCTTCTGGAAGGGGAAAAACATCACCAAAAATTGTAACCCTAGCATTTGATAAACCACTCCATCCAGGTATCTACAAAGATAACCGCCATAAAAAATTATTGTTTTGATTAAAGTTTATTATTATGTACAACAAAATAGACTAACCTGAACAACTAATGTACACCTTGGATCAGCTAATAGATTCCTTGTGTGTATACCCAACTGTGTAAAAGAAAATATTGGATCTGCAAATAAAACATGTCAGAATGACATTTCACGAATGGTCCTTAAGTTTCAAAAACTACATCAATGGTCCTTAACTTTAAATACTTGTAACAAAATTGGTCCTTAAGGTGAATGTCCGTTAAAAGTCACCATTAAAGGTTTTGTGGAGTGGTCCTTGTAATTTGCTAAAAGTTTCACGAATGGTCCTTAAGTTTCAAAAATTACAAAGTATTTAATGGTGATTTTTAACGGGCATCCACCCTAAGAACCATTTATGAAACTTTTGATAAAGCACGAGGACCGTTTGTGTAGTTTACTCTAAATTTAATAATTTAAGTATGGTCAAATGGTCAATGAAATGAAAACTTACGTCCTACTGCATCTGGTGCAAAATCTACAAGTGAGCCAAACGGGTATCCTTTACTTCTTTGGTGCATACGCGACATTACAGTAGACATGTGAGCAAACCTAGCCTTAAGTTTGGATTTGATATAACATAAACATAATATATTTGTTAATTTAAAGTCAAATATATGATATTATGATAAAATAAATCAAAAAAAAAATTTGTGAACATTTTTTACCTGTTCCATCAAATTGCGAACCGCTAAGGCTGGTTTAGGTAAATCATGAACAGAAGTTGCACTTTGCACCCCTCCCGATATTGGAGTTCTAAAAAGGCCAGAACTAGTCCCTCCTCTTGTTACAGTTGGATATGTGTCTGTGTTCAAATCATCTTTGCTATCTATTTGACCTAAATTACCCTTCATAATATCAAACAATTTTAAAGTGTCAATTTCTTAAACCAAATCACTACAGATTCATGCTATTTTATTCACATCATGCTTGTTATATGTTTTGCCCTAGTTTTGTGCATGAAAACATGAGTGCTACTCTGACTTTGTACAGCTTATCATGTTTTCAGAGAACAGTAAGGTCAAAAGCTGGTGTGAAAGAAAGCTTAATAATTAAGCTAATAAGCTCTGTTTAATAAGCTTACCCAAACACCCCCTAATCAGATAGCTGTAATGATAAGCTTACCCAAACACCCCCTAATCTGTACAACAAAGAGGACGTAATTCTCAGAATTTAATAGCTTAATTCATGACAATATTTTCTACTGAAAATTTAAATCTTTCTGTTAGATTTTGTTCACTTTTAACCTATTTTTACGTAATTAGGATCCTCGAACATAAAACTACTGTAATCGCTCGCAATTTTGATATTAAAAAATCAAATTACACGTTCATAGTAGATCAAACCTACTGCCGGATGCCAAATTCTCGCAACTTAACAGAAAAGGCATAGAATGGAGCTATAGATTTATACCGTCGAAGAAGAATCGTCAGATTCATGAGGAACAGAATTAACAGCATTATGAAGAGGTAGTTGTTGGTCGTCTCCGGCGTCACCTGAAACTTGCCGGGCAACGGCGGCGAGAGGCGTCGATTTAGGAAAAGTTAAGTAATTTCTGAGAGAAGCATGACGTTTATGGTAATGTGCTTCTGGCAAAGTAGGGAGGATGGCAGAGCTTGAAAGAGCTTCCATGGCGAGAGTTTTGAATAGGGGTTTTTCGGAACAAGGTTTTGGGGTTATGAAAAATATTAAGGTGCTCTTTGTTTTTTAAGAGGTAGAAGTTCTGCAGTCTGCGGATCACATCTGCAGAGTAGATTTGGACCAAACGTCTTCAGTTTATAATAAGAAGATTATTTGTTTTTTAATGTCTGCAGGTTGATAAAAAAAATTAAGTGGCAATATTTTTGTGGGTGGTGACGGGTTGTGGTGACAGTGGGTGGTGGTGGCAGTACATGGTGGTGGATGGTGCCGGTAGATGGTGGTGAGGGGCGGTGGCGGTGGGTGGTTGTGGCGGTGTGTGGTGGTGGCGGCGGCAGTAGATGGTGGTGGGTGGCCGTGGTGGCGGCGGTAGATGGTGGTGGGTGGTTGTGGCGGTATGTGGTGGTGGTGTGTGGTGGCGGTAGATGGTGGTGGGTGATGGCGGTAGATGGTGGTGGGTGGCGGTGGCGGTAGATGGTGGTGGGTGGCGGTGGGTGGTTGTGGCGGTATGTGGTGGTGGTGGTGGGTGGTGGCGGTAGATGGTGGTTGCGGTATGTGGTGGCAGTAGATGGTGGTGGATGGTGGTAGATGGTGGTGGTACGTGGTTGTGGCGGTATGTGGTGGGTGGTAGTGGCGGTGTGTGGATGCGGTAATTGGTGGTGGCGGTAGGTGGTGGTTGGTGGTGGTGGGTGGCGGTGTTGGTATATGGTGGTGGTGGTAGATAAACTTTTTTTAGGTGTAGGTAAAATGTCTTCCAAGCTTGGAAGACTATGGTCCAAGTCTTCTCCAAGCAGACCTCAAAAAGACTTTTTCCCATCTTCTGACTTCCAAAAAACAAACAGTGTTTTTTCAAAATGTCTTCCCGCCTGCAGACATAAGACCTCAAAAAGACTTTCTGTCAAAAAACAAACGCCACCTAAATGATGATGATGTCCTGTAGTCGGTACTTTTGTCTTGGGGCTTCGGAATTTGGATCTCTCACCCAAGGCCCAAAGCTTAATTAGGCTACGTGATATAGGTGGTGATTTATTAATCATACGAGGCAACATGGCTCGTGCGATGCACGGGTTTTGTTCATGATAAATAGTTTTTTTTTAATGTAACATTACACATTGTATTGTTGTTACGGATAAAGTACCTAAAGCATGATCGTTAAAATGTTTGGCTTTGATTGCGGGTACGCTAATAAATAAGAAAACTGTGTCGGAGGAAATGTCAAAGTAACAAAACATCATCGTTTTTATTAACGTAACACAAAACACGTTATTCATAAAATATAAGTTAGACCCTCATAATTTAACACCTCTATTAATTGGCAAATACAATTATAACTGACACACAATGAAATTTTCTGAATATAACATTTAACGATATATTTTAATGATAAAATCGCTTTATCATAATCATTTACAAATCATTATATTAAAAGTCTTAATATGTATTTATTAGTTTTTATTATAAACATACATAGTAAATGAAAAATTCAAAAACATAAAACCACTAATAAAAATCATAATCAACTTCATAATACTAAACTCTAGAAACAACAGCATAGGAACACAAATGAATCGTACACTTTAACAAATCATAAGAACAATAACTAAATCAAAACAAATAATTCATATTGATAATTAAAAAGGTAATTACTAAATGCTACATTTATGCCTTTGGCGACTTGAGAAAACCGTTGATAACTTGTTCATTCAAATCGTGATCCATATTGTAAGGAGTGTTGACAACTTGTTTATATTGAAGATAAATCAGTAAGTATATTGTTAGTGAAGTTGTGAGGGTGAACTTCGAAACATATGTTTATACATTAAACTTAAAAGGTAACGTCAAATTGTTTGAACTTCTACCATTTATTAGACTTAATTATTTTGGGTTTTTTTTGTACCTATAATATATAACAATTTGTTACGTTAGGAATCCTTTGATGTAACAATTTGGTGGATTTGGTTTTTATTTTATTTTTATTATATTTATTTATTGATCATATTTATAACAAACTATACATAAGTTTATTACTCATAATCTCTTACTAATAATTATTTAAAAAGTCTTAATATGTGTTTATTAGTTTTTATTTGTAACGCCTTGAATTTTTATTGTAATTAAATTATTACGTTTTATTAAATAAATTATGTGTTGCTTATTTATTTGAGATTTATGTGAGTTATGTGCCCTTATGTGTATTTAATTCGAGTGATTAAATGCATAGTGTTTCTTTTAAATGACAAGAGTGTCATTTAAATTGCGTTAATTAATCAAGATGATTAATTAAAAATAACAAGAGGGTTATTTAAATTGTGTGTAATTAATTATGAGAATAATTAATCTTATCGTGAGACTAAAGCATTTGAGTGTTGTGTAATTGTCATGAATTAACTACGAGATCAATCATATTAACTTAGACGTTTATTAATTCTCAAGGCCGGCCAATAGGCCAAGGCCTATTCTATATTATTTATTTTCTTTTCCTTGGGCTGAATTCTTTTACTTCTTTTCCTCCTTGCTTGATTTTTCCTAAAGCCCGAGTTCGGTTTTAGAGAAATGCCGCCACTTAAAAATTGTTTGGGCCAATTATTCTCGTTTTCTACTTATTCCCGTAAGCATTATTGTATCCAAGTTCCATGTGGGGCCGGTGGTGTCTAGAGCCTTTTAAGCCCAGAATTAACTTTAATATTTAAACCGAATTAACCTAAAACAAAAGTCTAGAGGGAACAATTAAATAAGAGTGTGTGGGTGTGCGAAGCCGCCGCAGAAACCAAGACCACTTCTACCTCGTTCTTTTTCCTTCTCATTTTTCCGGCAAGACACCAAACAAACAACCACCACGCTGTTTCCTTTTTATTATTCCGGTATAAACAAGCAACCACCACCGTCCTTGTTTTCTTTTTGATGATTCCGGTAGAAACCAAAATCAACCACCGCAGCTCTCTTTATTTATGGTTTCCGGCAGAGAACAAATGACCATCGCCATCAAAAATCCGAGGAGCTGCCGCCGCCGTGTCCCATCATGTGTCGCCAAGCCAGAGAAAGAAGCAAGAAACGAGCAGATTCAAGAGCTTGTGATCCCCTTCTGTGACAACCCTCGCAATCAGGTACTTTACCTGGCAATACCTGGCACTTATTGAAATTCATTTTATTTTAGAATAATCATAACATTCATTTTTCATTTAAGTCTAGCATAAATCATTGCACTTTGTGTTGTAAAACACATCAGTTGTCTACATTTCGGTACAGTTTAGCAATAACTAAACGAGTTGGTGACTTAAAGTAAACCTAAAACGAACACGAAGTTATAATTTATAATGATAATATTTTGACTCAATTAAATAAACTTGTACGATAGTTTGTACACGAAATATGCGATTTAATCAAGGAAAGTTAAGGTGCAGTACACATGTATATTATACCAACTAAATAATTAGTTTTAAAATCCATCTTATCTTCTCTTTTAACTTTCCACGTGCATACCCATCATCACCACAACTAACTACCCGAGTTTCCAGGGATACTTTGAGATTTTCTTTATTTTAAAATATACGTCCTCATCATAACCTCCATATTAAATATACAATAGCTAATCCCTCTTCACCATTTATCCTCCACATAAACAGACACCATAAACCTCTTTGTAGCTCACGATCTCTCCCTTTCACACCTCCGAGCCAGAAGCAAAAAGCAACACCATCTCCGAGCTCTCTTCTCCGGTGATACAACAGTGTGTTCCGGTGAGCTATGTGAACACCCAACGGCACCACAGAATCCCGACTAGATCTCTGATCTCGTTTCTCTCTATCGAATGAAAACCCAGAAACATTGACTCTCTTTGTTGGGCTCCATCTTCTTCCTCGTTCTTTTCCGGCGACACAGCAACTCCGATGACACAGCCTTCGCTCTCTCGGTGATCATCCTCTCTCTAGAAAAGGATATAACCTTCTCTCTCTATATATATATATTGTCTTTCGGTATACACACATATGGGTGTCAGATTTATGATGGGTGTGTACGTATTCGTGTCCGTGAGAATCTGTTTCCAGCAAGCTCATTGAACAACCGGCAACCCACATAACTTATCTCTTTCACCTCGACAGAATCAAGCAACGGCATCACCAAGTTCCATCTCCGTCGAGCAACAACCGCATCTCCGTCGTGCAAAACAGCAACCACTATTCGTTCCTTTTCTTCAACGTGAAACTGCTTTGCGGAAAACCATTCGCCGGCGAACCGGAAACAGTCCGACAACCTTCTTTATCTCCCTCGGTTCTCTCCGAAGGACGCAAGGATTGTTTGGTTGGAAACCCCAACTATCATTGATTTCATTTGGTAGCTTCGCATCAGGTGAGTTCACAGCCCCACTTTTTACCGTATTTTATTTACCGTTTTACAACTTCGGGGTGAAAAACATAACAAATGCTTTTATAAATGTTCCAACTATTTATCAACTTCTTTTATATATCTTATCCTGACAGTGAGTTCACAGCCCCACTTTTTACCGTATTTTATTTACCGTTTTACAACTTCGGGGTGAAAAACATAACAAATGTTTTATAAACATTCGAACTAATTATTAATGCATATTTAATAAACCTTATTGTGACAGTGAGTTCACAGCCCCTTTTTACTCTTTTTATATTGTTTTACAAACTAGGGGTGAAAAACATAACAAATGTTTTATAAACATTCAAACGATTTATCAATGCGTATTTAATAAACCTTATGGTGACTGTGATTTCACAACCTCTCTTTTGCTACATTTTAACTGTTTTGAAACATATCAACTATTTTATAAACGTTTACAACATTTTTAAACGTTTACTATTATTTACGATGAAACTATTTTTGGAAAACATGACAACGAATCGTTATGCTCGAACTAGGTTTAGATGTAGTGCATGGAAGTGCGTATATGCATACATACCATAATCATTAGCTAGTTGCGACTAGGCCCTGGATATGCAAATAGTACTATTGGCTGAGACTTACCCTCCCCCGTATTTTGTTGGTCGCGCCAACTATCGATGTTTATCGAACCCGTGGAGTGTATATCCAGAAAGTGAAATGCGTTTGAAAGTTGTGTTTTGGTTATGGACTTAGGGTCGAGATATTAACTCATAGGCCTTGCAAACCTATTGGGGATCACCGTCATATGTTTTCTACTTTACGATTTTGATCGTACGTATTGCCAGTGAGGCAACTATATTAAAATGTTTCATCATCGTACTAAATATGTTTTCTACTTTACGATTTTGATCGTAAGTATTTCCAGTGAGGCAACTATATTAAAATGTTTCATCATCGTACTAATTATGTCAAGTTTAATACACGAAAACGATTACTGCTTTTGGAGCATACTATTTTAACGTTTATATCATCACACTATTTTTGCCGACGATGGCATACGAAAACTATTGGTTCTACTATTGCTTTTGAGCAAACTATCTTTTTGAACGCTTTATATCATTAAACTATTTTTGCTATACATGGCATACGAAAACTTTGAAACTATATGAACTTATTAAAACCTGTGAATTCACTCAACAATTTTGTTGATACTTTTACTTATGTTTTTCAGGTAACAAAGCTTAGGCATAGTTTCGCATGCATTGGGAGTCAATCTTTCGTTTTGTAAAGATGTCACCTCCAAATTTTAGTTAAAACTTATGTTTTGGTTCAACTACTTTGTTTAAATTAAATTATGGTGACATACTTTTTATCAAATGTTGAAGACTTATTATTGTTTGCAATAATCATAGGCTTTTATATACTGGTGAAGTCGCACGCCCGTTCTTCCGCAAACCACTTTTGGCGGGGTGTGACAGATTGGTATCAGAGCTATTGGTTATAGTGAACTAGCGAGAGTCTAGTCTATAACCGAAAAGATTTTGGTCAAGCTGTTTCATTGCATATAGTGTCGTATTGCATATAGTCTACATGGATACAGTAGATGGAACATTATATGCCTTAGTGGTAGGTCACATGCTTATACCTACACTACACATTGCACGCTTATACTAAGTATGGGACGCTAAAACTATGCACAGTACACCTACGCTTCAGGTGGTACACTTACACTAAACTTCGTACACACTACGAGTCGAAATAATGTCTAAATCACAAAAGACACCACACATCATTGATCACTGAAGATATTCAGAATATACCCTAATCACGAATTAAATAGTAGTTTTTATGATAGTTGTATCATCGGCGTACATTCGGTAATATAATCTCATAATTTCGTATGTTGAACGTACAACTAGAGTACACGAGAAAGGTACTCTCATCCATGAATAATTGTATGAAGTGATAATGATGACGAAACATCGTACCATGATATTATAAAAACGGGTGGCCAACGTGTTTATAATGGCATAGTACAATGTAGAATTATCAGAGTCATGGATTACCAAAAATAAACTAAGAAAAATAAAAGAGAACTTGACATTTCTTCTGTCAACTTTGAAAAGCTACATCAATACACTTTTATCACCATTCAAAAAGTGTCATGAAAGAAATCAAAACGTTACAAATAGAGACCTCGGTTCTCGTTACTTTATGAGCATAATTTTAATCTCACGTGCAAATAGTCATAATCAAGTGAAAACTTTAAAACTTAGTCAAAGATTAAGACAAGGCATCTTTAAGGTAAAAACAATTATTCATAATTGTTAATAAACCTAACTTGAAATATATGTCATGCGTGATCGAATTACATAACTTGATAAAGAAATCAAGATGTCGAATATATAAATGTACAACCTTTTGTAAATCGCAAACTTGAACAAATATAAGATTTGACGTACTGAATATTTTGAAAATAATATGGATAGAGAACCAAAATATGCATTATTACATTAATAACTCGCAGAAAGCATGTCGCCAAAACAAGCGGTGTCTGATTAAAAAAAAAAAAAAACAAAAAAAAAAAAACAAATTAGTACTCATGTAAAATTTTATTATATGTAAACATAATATTTTTGAGAGTATAAAGTATCCTAAGGTTAAAAAGCGTTTTTGGATAGTAGCTACGACATTCAGAGTATTATTCTTTTCGCTTACACACATACATTGTATACACTCACACGCATCGAAACCCCCACATAATATATCAAGGTGTTCCTTGGTAATGAATATGTAGAATTCTATCTTCCTTAAATGTAAGTACCAATTTGACCTTCGCCAAACAAAATATAAATCCTTACGTTGTGTAGACAACTAGTAAATTAACTAAAGTGATGAGTTAAAAATTTTGTACGGTCATTATAAATCTAAAAGGATCCGAGTATTAAAATTCATATACATTATATATTAGAATGGGTGTATGGTTCATTTTTGTAAAAAGAAGAATTAAGTAGCATATCTTTTGAAAAAGTTGATGTTATAAAAAAAAATAATAATAATAATAATAATAAAAATATATAAAATTATAGAAGAAAATTTTGTCTACGTTCCGACTATCTTTGATAAAAGTTCATGAATATGATACTTTAGAAACAAAATTTAAGAAGTCAGTATGGAGTGTATAAAATTTTTAAAATTTACTTAAGCTGAACAACTGAATTTGACCTCATCGATAATCACGATGAGTGTTGCAACCTCAAATAGCTAAAGTAAATATATATATATAAAAAAAAAAAAAAAAAAAAAAAAAAAAAAAAACCAAGAATCATTATCGTATGTATCTGATTATGACCATTGTGGTTGCAAATTAAGAGATAATCTTTAAAACTAAAAGTGATTAATGTATAAGATATAATTAAAATCTATTCAATATATAAATATTAGCATGCCTACATGGCATAATGACACGACATTATAAGATGGTCATCCGTTGTTTCACATTATACTAAATATGTGTCAAATTCTAAATATAATACAACTATTATTATTTTGACACTAAAACTAATTTACGCAAACCACTAGTAAATCATCTTAAATTTCGGGACGAAATTTTCTTAACGGAGGGAGAATGTGACAACCCTCGCAATCAGGTACTTTACCTGGCAATACCTGGCACTTATTGAAATTCATTTTATTTTAGAATAATCATAACATTCATTTTTCATTTAAGTCTAGCATAAATCATTGCACTTTGTGTTGTAAAACACATCAGTTGTCTACATTTCGGTACAGTTTAGCAATAACTAAACGAGTTGGTGACTTAAAGTAAACCTAAAACGAACACGAAGTTATAATTTATAATGATAATATTTTGACTCAATTAAATAAACTTGTACGATAGTTTGTACACGAAATATGCGATTTAATCAAGGAAAGTTAAGGTGCAGTACACATGTATATTATACCAACTAAATAATTAGTTTTAAAATCCATCTTATCTTCTCTTTTAACTTTCCACGTGCATACCCATCATCACCACAACTAACTACCCGAGTTTCCAGGGATACTTTGAGATTTTCTTTATTTTAAAATATACGTCCTCATCATAACCTCCATATTAAATATACAATAGCTAATCCCTCTTCACCATTTATCCTCCACATAAACAGACACCATAAACCTCTTTGTAGCTCACGATCTCTCCCTTTCACACCTCCGAGCCAGAAGCAAAAAGCAACACCATCTCCGAGCTCTCTTCTCCGGTGATACAACAGTGTGTTCCGGTGAGCTATGTGAACACCCAACGGCACCACAGAATCCCGACTAGATCTCTGATCTCGTTTCTCTCTATCGAATGAAAACCCAGAAACATTGACTCTCTTTGTTGGGCTCCATCTTCTTCCTCGTTCTTTTCCGGCGACACAGCAACTCCGATGACACAGCCTTCGCTCTCTCGGTGATCATCCTCTCTCTAGAAAAGGATATAACCTTCTCTCTCTATATATATATATTGTCTTTCGGTATACACACATATGGGTGTCAGATTTATGATGGGTGTGTACGTATTCGTGTCCGTGAGAATCTGTTTCCAGCAAGCTCATTGAACAACCGGCAACCCACATAACTTATCTCTTTCACCTCGACAGAATCAAGCAACGGCATCACCAAGTTCCATCTCCGTCGAGCAACAACCGCATCTCCGTCGTGCAAAACAGCAACCACTATTCGTTCCTTTTCTTCAACGTGAAACTGCTTTGCGGAAAACCATTCGCCGGCGAACCGGAAACAGTCTGACAACCTTCTTTATCTCCCTCGGTTCTCTCCGAAGGACGCAAGGATTGTTTGGTTGGAAACCCCAACTATCATTGATTTCATTTGGTAGCTTCGCATCAGGTGAGTTCACAGCCCCACTTTTTACCGTATTTTATTTACCGTTTTACAACTTCGGGGTGAAAAACATAACAAATGCTTTTATAAATGTTCCAACTATTTATCAACTTCTTTTATATATCTTATCCTGACAGTGAGTTCACAGCCCCACTTTTTACCGTATTTTATTTACCGTTTTACAACTTCGGGGTGAAAAACATAACAAATGTTTTATAAACATTCGAACTAATTATTAATGCATATTTAATAAACCTTATTGTGACAGTGAGTTCACAGCCCCTTTTTACTCTTTTTATATTGTTTTACAAACTAGGGGTGAAAAACATAACAAATGTTTTATAAACATTCAAACGATTTATCAATGCGTATTTAATAAACCTTATGGTGACTGTGATTTCACAACCTCTCTTTTGCTACATTTTAACTGTTTTGAAACATATCAACTATTTTATAAACGTTTACAACATTTTTAAACGTTTACTATTATTTACGATGAAACTATTTTTGGAAAACATGACAACGAATCGTTATGCTCGAACTAGGTTTAGATGTAGTGCATGGAAGTGCGTATATGCATACATACCATAATCATTAGCTAGTTGCGACTAGGCCCTGGATATGCAAATAGTACTATTGGCTGAGACTTACCCTCCCCCGTATTTTGTTGGTCGCGCCAACTATCGATGTTTATCGAACCCGTGGAGTGTATATCCAGAAAGTGAAATGCGTTTGAAAGTTGTGTTTTGGTTATGGACTTAGGGTCGAGATATTAACTCATAGGCCTTGCAAACCTATTGGGGATCACCGTCATATGTTTTCTACTTTACGATTTTGATCGTACGTATTGCCAGTGAGGCAACTATATTAAAATGTTTCATCATCGTACTAAATATGTTTTCTACTTTACGATTTTGATCGTAAGTATTTCCAGTGAGGCAACTATATTAAAATGTTTCATCATCGTACTAATTATGTCAAGTTTAATACACGAAAACGATTACTGCTTTTGGAGCATACTATTTTAACGTTTATATCATCACACTATTTTTGCCGACGATGGCATACGAAAACTATTGGTTCTACTATTGCTTTTGAGCAAACTATCTTTTTGAACGCTTTATATCATTAAACTATTTTTGCTATACATGGCATACGAAAACTTTGAAACTATATGAACTTATTAAAACCTGTGAATTCACTCAACAATTTTGTTGATACTTTTACTTATGTTTTTCAGGTAACAAAGCTTAGGCATAGTTTCGCATGCATTGGGAGTCAATCTTTCGTTTTGTAAAGATGTCACCTCCAAATTTTAGTTAAAACTTATGTTTTGGTTCAACTACTTTGTTTAAATTAAATTATGGTGACATACTTTTTATCAAATGTTGAAGACTTATTATTGTTTGCAATAATCATAGGCTTTTATATACTGGTGAAGTCGCACGCCCGTTCTTCCGCAAACCACTTTTGGCGGGGTGTGACACCTTCGGTGAACGAATCTGATCGAGCTGTGGAGAATCCCCTAATCGAGCCGAAGTTTGAAGACCCAAGGGTAAGCTCTATATCGTTGGTTTTGTTTCTGTTTTGTTCCTCGTCTTCCTTGCTTCAGTTTTCACTCATTGTTGTTGTATGGTTGGTTAATAGACAAGCAGACAAGAGTAGGAACCAAGCCGCCAATCTTCCCGAGCCTGAGTTGTGATCGATCAGTGTTTTCTCACTGTGTTCTTCTTTTCGGTAGAGCTCTTATCTCTTTATATTGCTCTTTCCGTTTAATCCCTGATTCGTGATAACTAACCCCGTTTGTTTTTTATTAATGGTGATGTCGGTGGCTGAGTGGAGCCATGTTAGGACTCGGGCTTGTGTTCGTTGGGTGTTGTATTGTTGGCTTCATTCCGGTTGTAGTATTAGTCAATATCTTCGTTTCCAAATTAATAAACGAGTCTTGTTTCTACTGTTTCGTTTCACTATTATTTGTCTCGTTTTGGGATTTCTGTTGTAGACCACTGATTTGTAGGTGTCGGGATGGGTTGGGTTAAAACCATTGTTGTTGTCAAAACGTTTTAATAACCGAAAACTGAAAACCGAACCCGTAGGGTTCTTGGTTTCCTAAACCAAATAGCATTTCTAAATAATGAAATATATTGTTGTAAACATATTTCTGAAGTTAAAAATAAGTTTTGGGACTATCGGGTTGATGTCAGGTTCAAATCGGGATTTAAACATCAAATGGAAATTGTGGCAGAACCTGCTCGTCCTGTTTACGTCTGTTTTTACCTCACTTAAAATAAGTTTCTGGATATTTGGCCCGCGATGGTCTCTAGTTTTCTGAGTCCTCTTTCCGATGCCGCTGACGACTCGTTAATCTGATTTTCCGTTTAAAAGTTATCCCTATTCTAATCTGCTGCTATTAGAAATTTCATATGTGCGACGGGACTGAGTTGTGAGACTGTTTCGAGACCTTTCTGTTCGTTTTCAAGTTTCCAGGCCTTCAGATGATTTGTAGCTTTCAGAGTTTTCTAATTGCTGTAAAAATTTGGGACAAATCTAATGAACGGTTTGGGAGTTATGACCGTTCCTGTGAGAGAGCTGAGTGTTGTTTAGTTTCTACTGAAACTACCCCGAGTCTATTCCTAACCCGAGCTTCATTGTGTTATGTAGGGCCTTCTAGGACCTGATAAGAGACGCTCTTCTGCACCAAGGATATTTAGGAGCATACGTCTATTCGAGGTGGGTAATCTCACTATAAACTTGTACTTACTTTCGATTCATGATTATGTGTTATATTTTATGAATTGTCTTGTTGATTGAGCTTGAGTATTGGTTGTGCGATTTATCTGAGTTACCTGTGATCGGAGTTATTTGTGATCTGAGTTATTTGTTTACTGAGTTATCTGAGTTCTGAGTTCTTGAGTTAAAACATTAAACATAATATACTTGACTTGACACCGAAGAGCACTGGTGTCAGATGTTTGTCTTGGCACCGAAGAGTACTGGTGCCAGACGTTTTGACTCAACACCGAAGAGTACAGGTGTTGAGCCTTGAGTGGTGTGAGGCGGGTTGAGGTTGATCTCTCAGCCCAAGTCACACCGGCGCGCTATATAAATTAAAATCTGAGAAATAAACTCGAGTAATTGAGAATTGAGTAGAGTCTTTAGGGATCACTTATGTGACTTGAGTTGTTTGTACTTACATGTTTATTTTGGTATTATTCACTCAGCGGTGGCTGACCCCAAACACTCCCCCACATTTTTGCAGGTACTAGAGCAAGTGCATTGGATGAGCTGTTACTCGATGAGCTTTTATGGATTTGGATTCCAAACGTTTATTTTGAGTCAGGTGTTTTTAAAACAATTATTTTATTTTGAGTCAAATGTTTTTAAAACAATTATTTTATTTATTCCGCATTTAAAAACCACGAGATGGTTTATTTTTATTTTAATGAGATGAGACCGTTTGTTTACTTGTACTTTTGGGAAAATGTTACTTTTTATTTTATTAAAAAATTTTAAATTTTCCATGATTTTTGGGATGTTTCATTATTATAAACATACATAATCAATAAAAAATTCAAAAACATTAACCCATTAATAAAAATCATAATCAACTTCATAAAACTAAACTCTAAAAATAACAACCTAGGAACACAAATGGATCATAAACTTTAACAAATCCTAAGAACAATAACTAAATCAAAACAAATCATTCATATTAGTAATTAAAAAAGTAATTACTAAATGTTACATTCATACTTTTGGCGACTTGAGAAAATCGTTGATAACTTGTTCATTGAAACCATGATCCATATTTTAAGAAGTGTTGACAACTTGTTTATATTGAAGACAAATCAGTAAGTATATTGTTAGTGGAGTTGTGAGTTTGAACTTCGAAACATATGTTTATATAGTAAAGTTAAAAGGTAACGTCAAATGTTTTTGAACTTCTACTGTTATTTGACTTAATTATTTTGAGTTTTTTTTTCTTTTTATATATAACAATTTGTTACATTAGGAATCCTTTGATATAACAATTTGGCGAATTGGTTTTTATTATATTTTTTATTATATTAATTTATTAATCGTATTTATAAAAAACCATACATGAGTTTATTACTCATAATTATTTTTAAAGTCTTAATATGTGTTTATTAGTTTTTATTATAAACATACATAATCAATAAAAAATTTAAAAACATAAACCTACTAATAAAAATCATAATCAACTTCATAAAACTAAACTCTAGAAACAATAACATAAGAACACAAATGAATCATAAACTTTAACAAATCATAAGAACAATAACTAAATCAAAACAAATAATTCATATTAGTAATTAAAAAAGTAATTACTAAATGCTACATTCATGTAGAAACAATAACATAAAAACACAAATGAATCATAAACTTTAACAAATCATAAGAACAATAACTAAATCAAAACAAACCGTTCATATTAGTAATCAAAAAAGTAATTACTGAATGTTACATTCATGCTTTGGCGACTTGTGAAAACCGTTGATAACTTGTTCATTCAAACCTTTATCCATATTGTGAGGAGTGTTGACAACTTGTTTATATTGAAAACAGATCAATAAGTATATTGTTAGTTTGTTAGTGAAGTTGTGAGTGTGAACTTTGAAACATATGTTTATATAGTAAACTTAAAAGGTAACATCAAATTGTTTGAACTTCTACCATTTATAAGACTTAATAATTTTGGGGGGTTTTTTTTTTGGTTTTTAATATATTCATCAAGTAATGTTAGTTTTAATTAAAAAAAACTTTTGGTATGAAAACTTTAATATATGATAATTAAATCATGATAATTAATGCAACATCAAACATGGAACTCAATTTTTTATGGTATATAGATTTTTTTATATATACACCATAATTATTGTTTGTATAGTTTGCATTAATAGTTATACATAGTGATATATGAATAAAAAGATGTCATATAAGAATTAATTCTCATACGATGTGGGTAGTTGGTGGTGTGGCTGTATGCGGAAACCTATCACATCGTGTTTCATATGAAAATATTACCCTTCCACGGTGTGACATGAAATATGAAGGGCCCCCACCAAATCATTGGTTGTCTTTCATAAAACCCCTTGAAAGGGTTGTGGTCGTGACTACTCTTCTTCCACAGAAACTCCCTACGGTGTCGAGGTGCAGGTGTTGATGTTGCTTCCACACTAATGCACTATGGAAGGTGTGCCAACTCAACTTTCACACCGTGGTTTGTGACTCATACTAGACAGCCTAAGTTATTGGTATGCGATATGTCTCGTATAATCTTCTCGAATTCATTGTCGTTTTTAAACAAATACTTAACAAAATATCATAAAAATGTTCTAAAACAATATACATCACGAATATAAATAAATATGTTATAAATGAGAATATATTTTAAAACAAAAACAAAGACTTATTGTATATAAATTTGGGTAAATTTTAGTTACTAGCATGTTTTGTAGATTGGTTTTTTTTAGTGATTACACTTTTCATGCCATGACACTAAAGTTTTTGAAATAAGATAGAAATTGTAATATAAGAAAGTACTATCAAATAATCAAAAAAGAAAAGCTTATTATATATTGTTCCGTAAGGCTAATTATTGAGCAAGTAGATATCATTTACACACTAATTTTAAATGTAAACCATAAGATTATTCTCATCAGAGACATTGGTTAATGTCTTCCTTGGTATTAGTTTGTACACTTTGATAGCACGTCTCATCGATTTGTATGTATCTTCACTACCTTATCAACTCATTGCTCTTCCAATTGTAAATAAGGGAATTAGAGGTGGACCCAATGTATTTTTTTATGACATTTGATATTCTTTGTGTGTATATTTTATAATGGCAGAATTCAAAAACCTGAAGAAAAAAAAAAGTATCGAGTCAGTTGAAGACTGAAGTATCATCTAACGTGTCGCTAATTTAACGAAAAATAAAATATTAGCTGATATCACGAATAAAAGTGGTAAAATGGTGAATATTTCTCATTTTAACTTGCAAACATGATACAAATCTTTTAATAAAGGCCACGTGACGTGCACGTGACAAGTAGTTAACTGAATCAACATAAATTAGTTAGTCGTTGTTTGGTATTCGTAGTATAAATTGTAAAGAGACGTGAGAGATTTAGGGGGCTTAGTTTGTGTGAACACATTTCCCTCTCATTCTCTCTGTAATCATTTTCATATGGATAATCAATACAAATCGTATGAATCTCAGTCTTCTTTCGAATCCAGTTTTTAATTCCTGAATTCCTAGGTTGATTAATTATTTTCTTATTTCTTAAGTGATTTCTAGAAAGGATCTTATGAAAACAATTTATGACATGATCTCATAGTTTGTATTAAGGCTTCACGGAATGGGTCCACGGCAAGGGTGGCGTGGGGGCTGAGGTGGATGGCGACGACGTGGTGTGGGTAGGGAACACCGCCCCCCAACGGCGTGGGGGGTCGGCGTGGGAGGAGGAGGTCACGGGCCACGGGCAAGAACGAGCGTTGGGGGTTGCTTTTTGATGGGTGCTTGCTTGAGGGGTATTTTTTTATTATATTTAAAATTTAATGGAATAAAATGGTATGGTGTGGTGTGGTGGATATTTTCTAGAGATGATGTGGTGTGGTGATAGTGTGATTACTTAGGTGGCGGTGATGTGACAAGAAATATGAATACCACATGTGGTACCCACAGCTAAACTAAACTAAACTACAATTTTCATTCAAACAAATATCGAGTCAAAACTCAAAATTGATCAAGCGGTTGCATCGCGAGACACACCTTACGTGGCGACGTGTTAGTGGGCCAAGATCTGGTACATACCAACGTGCGTAGCATAGGATTCGCACCCTTCCGAAGGCCAATTTACAGCAGAAGGATGAAACACACATTGATATGATCCCACCACACACAACACCATCCCTTGGTAGCACCTGTGAAGCGCAAATTTTGTTCAAACCTTAATTCATCTCTCCTGATCTCGATCTGAACCGTAATCTCAACATGCCGTCTGCTTATGGTGCTCGATTGACCACTTTCGAAGATTCCGAGAAGGAAAGCGAGTGTGGTTACGTTCGTAAGGTCAGTTTTCTCGATCTACTCTTGTCATATTCTTTTCTGCTACAACAATTCATGATTCGTCAGCCTTCCGGTCGATTGGATTAGGTTTTCGTCAGTTTTTTATGTTTGATCGTGTTCACACTACCAGTCCACTAACCACTCATCTGACCTTCATGTTTTTAATTGGATTATTTATTCATTCTTATAAGAATTAGGATCAAGAAGCATCTGAATTGTGATATTGTATGATGAATTCTGACATGATTTAATGATCCAGTGGTTTAATATATGCCGAGGACCACTAATTTGAAATTATTTGCTAATCCACTTAACATGTCAATTTGGTGAGTTAGGTTAAAACTTTACTCTATATGCTATGGTAAACTGAATCACAGTATCCTGATTCTCCCCTAGGATTAAGTTCGAGAGAATCATAGATATTGTCTTCACCAATTGGAGGATAAAAGAACTACGAAATAGGCATGTAAACGAACCGAACGTTCAACGAATCGTTCGTGAACCGTTCGGCGGGAGTTCGTTTATGTTCGTTCGTTTAGCTAAACAAACGAACACAAACACGATTTTGTGTTCGTTTAGTTAAACAAACGAACACGAACAAAGGCTCGTTCGTTCGTTTACGTTCGTGAACATGCGTTCGTGAACATCCGTTCGTGTTCGTTTATTTACGCTCGTTTGTTAGTGTTCGTTTGTGTTCATTTGAGTTTGTTTATGTTCGTTTATGTTTGTTTATGTTCGTTTGTGTACGTTTGTGTTTGTTTATGTTCGTTTGTGTTTGTTTCGTGTACGTTTGTGTTCGTTTATGTTTGTTACCCCCGTTCACGAACCGTTCGTGAACACTAAATTTTCTTAACAAACGAACACGAACACAAAATTCCGTTCGATAAGTGTTCGTGAACCGTTCACGAACACATTTTTTCCTTAACAAACGAACACGAACAAGGGCCCGTTCGTGTTCGTTCGGTTCGTTTACAGGCCTACTACGAAAGGTGTTCTGGAATTTGTTTTCAAATATTGCTGTAGTTTACTTGATTTGTGTGCTATTTACTTAGCCATCTTTAAATTGGTCAAATAATCTATATTGGAACATGTAAATGTGAAGGTTTATGCTACCATATGTGCTTTCTCTGTAACATGTTTAGTCTACCTCGTGTAAGTGTAACAATTGAACAATTCAACTTATGTTTGTATTTAATCTGACAGGTATCAGGTCCAGTTGTGATTGCAGATGGAATGGCAGGGGCTGCTATGTATGAACTTGTTCGTGTTGGACATGACAACCTTATTGGGGAAATTATCCGTTTAGAAGGAAATTCTGCTACAATCCAAGGTTTTTATATTTTTACTTTTTATATATAACCTCCAAAGTTTTCATACACAAAGTATATTATCTTGATACATTTACTTCTATATATAACTAAATTATCCACTCAAGTTAATCGAGATGAAAAGTCGAACTGACTTTGGTTTGTATCTTCAGTTTTATAATATTGAGAAAAATTATTCATTTTATTTCAGTTTATGAAGAAACAGCTGGACTGATGGTGAATGATCCTGTTCTTCGAACACACAAAGTATGTAACTTTACATCATCAAATATTAATCCCTTTTAAATTCCTACAAAATTTAAAACTTACTCTGCATTAACTTGCAGCCTCTGTCTGTGGAGTTGGGCCCTGGAATATTAGGAAATATATTTGATGGTATTCAGGTTCGTAAGCTCCTGTTTATTCTATTTTTTTATTCATTTTTCAAGAGTTACTAACTAACTGCAGTTTTGTCTACGCAGAGGCCTCTGAAGACAATTGCAAAAAGATCAGGTGATGTGTACATTCCTCGTGGTGTGTCTGTTCCTGCTCTTGACAAGGATATACTTTGGGAATTCCAGCCTAAAAAAATAGGTGATTTTACATTGTTCATCCTCCAGCAATTTATATACTAAAATTGTTTCTGTAATAAATATATATCTTAATTTGAATTTTATGTTGTAATGTTAGGTGAGGGAGATTCTATAACAGGTGGAGATCTATATGCTGTAAGTCATTACACTAAAATCATCATTATTTACAAACTTAAGTTTTTTATTTATATGAATAATCTTTTGTTGTACTTAAAATTGCTAACGTGTTTTTATATATCTGTGCAGACTGTGTTTGAGAACAGTTTAGTGGAACATAAAATTGCTCTACCTCCTGATGCCATGGGAAAAGTTACATATGTTGCACCAGCTGGTCAATACTCATTACAGGTTGGTTAATATAAATATAATATGCCTTTTTATAATTATCTTCAAGTAATTGATTTGATGTATATAATATCTACAGGACACTGTCCTGGAGCTTGAATTTCAAGGTGTTAAAAAGAAATTCACCATGCTTCAGGTTTTCTATCCCTCTTTTTCTAATATTATAATCAACAAATTTTAATTTTAATTTTCTATTAGCAATTACTCATGTGATTTGTATGGTGACAGACATGGCCTGTACGTACACCTAGGCCTGTTGCATCAAAGCTTGCTGCTGATACTCCTCTTCTCACTGGACAGGTATCTAATCACTAGGTTAATTTATCATCTTCTCTTTTAATGGCTTTCTATCATTGACCATTTTGCCCTTACGTATTCTGTATTCCTAATCATTTATTTCATGTATTAGCGTGTTCTTGATGCCCTTTTCCCCTCGGTTCTTGGTGGGACATGTGCCATTCCTGGTGCTTTTGGTTGTGGTAAAACAGTTATTAGTCAAGCTCTATCTAAGGTACCGTATAATCAATGTATAATTAGTTGCTGATATTATTTTTATATTCATTATTTGCATTAATCATGATGCAGTACTCAAATTCAGACACTGTTGTTTATGTTGGTTGTGGGGAAAGAGGAAATGAAATGGCAGAAGTACGTCCCGTCCCACTCAAAATATATTATTATTTATTTATTTTGATATATTTCTTTAAAAAATATATGATGATAATTTGTTAGGTTCTGATGGATTTCCCTCAACTGACAATGACATTACCTGATGGGCGTGAAGAATCTGTTATGAAACGTACAACACTTGTGGCCAACACTTCTAACATGCCCGTGGCTGCTCGTGAGGCTTCCATCTATACAGGTATCACCACTCTCACTTTCGCTTTCACTATATATACATACTCTTTCTTTCTTTAATTTAATTTAATTTAATTTTAAAAAAAAAAAATTAAATTCAGGAATTACGATAGCTGAATACTTCAGAGATATGGGGTACAATGTGAGTATGATGGCAGACTCTACTTCTCGTTGGGCAGAAGCATTGCGTGAAATATCTGGTCGTTTGGTACGCATCATTCACATGTTTATTTTAAATAAATAATCTTTTTTTTTAAATGTCTTTATTAATAATATAAGTTATTTGGATGTTTGTTTAGGCTGAAATGCCTGCAGATAGTGGATACCCTGCTTACCTGGCAGCACGTTTGGCATCTTTCTATGAACGAGCTGGAAAAGTGAAGTGTCTTGGTGGGCCCGAACGTAACGGGAGTGTGACGATTGTTGGTGCGGTTTCGCCACCTGGCGGTGATTTCTCTGACCCTGTCACATCTGCCACCCTCAGCATTGTTCAGGTGTTCTGGGGTCTTGACAAGAAACTTGCTCAGAGGAAACATTTCCCTTCTGTGAATTGGCTTATTTCCTACTCAAAGTACTCAACTGCCCTCGAATCATTCTATGACAAGTTTGATTCTGATTTCATCAACATCAGGACTAAGGCTCGTGAGGTTCTCCAGAGAGAAGATGATCTCAATGAAATTGTTCAGGTTCTTATCTCCTTTCTTTGTTTAAACCTTATTATTATTATTAAATATATAAAATTTAATATGCGATATGATGTTATAAATAATTGTTTCAGTTGGTGGGAAAAGACGCTTTAGCAGAAACTGATAAAATCACTTTAGAAACTGCAAAACTTTTGAGGGAAGACTATCTTGCTCAAAATGCATTCACACCGTAAGTACCCCTCCCCAACTCTCCTTTTTCATTTAAATATAAAATTTTATATTTTTTTGGCGATAACAGATATGACAAGTTCTGCCCCTTCTACAAATCCGTATGGATGATGCGCAACATTATCCATTTCTATAATTTAGCCAATCAGGTATTATCTTAATTCTTTTATTATATTTATTATACAAACGTATGATTTGAGTTATATATATACAGGCGGTGGAGAGAGGAGCTGGTATGGATGGGCAGAAGATCAGTTACACTCTGATCAAGCATCGGTTGGGAGATCTATTTTACCGCTTAGT
This sequence comes from Calendula officinalis, assembly GCA_963853835.1. Lineage (NCBI taxonomy): Eukaryota > Viridiplantae > Streptophyta > Magnoliopsida > Asterales > Asteraceae > Calendula > Calendula officinalis. Next base: position 76,115,506 of record OY970829.1, read on the forward strand.
GTAAGTAAAACAACTCCATTAAACAATTTTCACCATTAACCTGGTAATTAAATTAAATTATATTAAATATATATAACAGGTCTCAGAAGTTTGAAGATCCAGCTGAAGGTGAGGATGTTCTTGTTGGGAAGTTTAAGAAGCTAAATGATGATTTAACCGCTGGTTTCCGCAATCTCGAGGATGAAACTCGGTAAACACGAGATAATATTATTTGAAGATGAAACCAAGTGGTGATTTTCATCTCTTGAGAAGCAGAGTTGATTATTCTGCAGTTGTGTTTGTTTCGTAGTGCATGAAGGAAGGAAAGAATGAAGGAAATGAGATTGTTATTAGTTGTTCGATTAATTTATTATTATTATTATTGTTATTATTTTAAAAGGTTGTTAAACTGATGATGGTACTACTGTTGGTTTATTTATTTTTTTACTTAATAATATTAATAAATAATGAGTGAAACAATGTGCATTTTTCCTCTGCTGTCACAAACACACACACACACACACACATTATCATGCACAATCAATCTATTTGAAAATCACAGTTTGTATAATAATATAAATGAAAAATTATCAAATAGCCAAACAAAAAGGGTTGATTTAACCGATATGAAGTTTAAATGCTTTCTAAAGGATTCTATAATAATGTAAATTTAGGTCTCCTAGTAGTAATTGTAAAAGTAAATACTCTACAAATGAGAAAGTACATACTCTCCTAGACATACTAATCCTTTAAAAGTTTCGTTTATTCATTCGTCAGATCCTTCATATCGCGACTATATTCATCAAACTAAGGTTTGGTTTGCCCTTTCATCTCGGGTCAATGAAGATAGTTTACAATCTCTAATTGTTTTTTAATAGCAACAAAAAAGACAAGTCGAATGACGAGCTTCGAGAAAACTGTCACCCAACCCGTAGCAAATCAAACTAAAATAGAATTGGAAAATCTAGTAAGAAACTCTAAAAACATAAAGAGTAAAAAACAAGATAAAGTATACCATTCAAGTTGTAGCTAGACTACATCTTGTTCTATTTTTTTGAAGTAGGGTTGTCAAAACTTAATGAAACGAAATTGAGATGAAATTGAAATTTGAATTCGTGTCGTGTTCAGAGCTTAACACGAAATTGACACGATAATTATGATTTTGAGAATATTTAGAAAATTAATGCTATATTTTTATCATATTTTTAGCATGTAATAAGTAAGAAATTTTATTTGTTTTATGTTGTCATGTTTGTGTGTTTATTGTTTTTTAATTAGATTGTTTTTAGCATTAGTTAAAAGTTAAAACTTAAAACAGTGAAGTGAATGACCAGAACCAAAAACAACCTCTCGTAGGGACGCTTATTTGGAAAGGAAGAATCCATTTGATTTACAAGTAACCTAACTATTATCAGCACAACTTGTTAACAGATAATTTCATAGCCAGAAAGAGAGACAATTGTTAGAACACTGTAGCCACCGCGCCTCCGCCGTCTTCTGGTAGCTCTCAAACTCCGAGGAATTTTTTTCAAAAATAGGCTCGATCGGCGTTTTGTTTTCACAAATAGGCTTGATTTTTACGGGTTTTCAAAAATAGGCTTTCATGACTCCCCGAGACCGGCTTCCATTTGAAAGCATGACTCCCCGAGACCTGCTTCTTCATGCTTGATGTGACCACTTCGTTTGATGGACTCCCCGAGTCCGGCATCACCTTGGATGGTCTCTAGGAGACCGGCTTTAAGCTTTATCATCACAGCCTCTTAAATAATATTTCAGAAACAGGAGGAACATGTAGATTACGGTGGTGATGGTGAAGATGGTATTAATAAGCAGAAGCACATAATTTAAGCATCCTCAAACACCTGAAACAACCTCTGGAACTAATACCATTACTCTTAAGAATCAGAATCAGAGATCTGAAAGAGTTGTGTTCGATCTCAATCTATCGCTCTCTGTCTCTACACACACAAGCATAGCTTTAAGCTTTAAATAACTTTGGAGCTTAAAGCCGGTCTCCTAGAGACCATCCAAGGTGATGCCGGACTCGGGGAGTCCATCAAACGAAGTGGTCACATCAAGCATGAAGAAGCCGGTCTCGGGGAGTCATGCTTTCAAATGGAAGCCGGTCTCGGGGAGTCATGAAAGCCTATTTTTGAAAACCCGTAAAAATCAAGCCTATTTGGGAAAACAAAACGCCGATCGAGCCTATTTTTGAAAAAAATTCTCCCTACGATCATTCCGCCGGTGACAGGTCTGATTCTCACCTTACACCGTCGTCTTCCTCCAAACGCCGCCATCAACACCACCATCCTCCTCCATCTTCACCCGCCACTCCTCAATCTAACTTCAACAATCCTTTCCGCACTCCACTCAAACTCTCCTCCGGCGAAACCCTATTTCGTATCCTCTGTCCTGCTTCCAAAACCGGCGGTCTCATCGGAAAAGGCGGTGCAATCATCCGTCAGTTTCGTGAAGAAACCGGTGCGAAAATCCGAATCGACGAATCTATCCCTGGCTCTGACGAACGTGTGATCTACATTGTAGCCGCTGACTCTAACCCAAACCCTAACCCTAAGAACAAGGATGCTGCTGCTGTTAATAACAATAACGATGATTCTAATAGTGAAGAATCAGGGAATTCTAATTGTGAGGAATCGCCTGCTCAAAAGGCGCTATTGAAGGTGTTTGAGAGAATATTGAAGGTGGATGAAGAACGGAGTAAAATGTCGAAGGAGGAAAGTGAGAACAGTGAAGATAACTCACCGGAAGGCGGTGGTGGGATACCACAGGGACCGGTGGTTTGTAGGTTGTTGGCCGGTAGTCATCAAATTGGATGTGTGCTTGGTAGAGGAGGAAAGATTATTGAAAAAATTAGGCAGGAGAGTGGAGCTCAAGTTAGGGTTTTGCCAAAGGATCAACTTCCAGATTGTGCTTCCCCTGGGGATGAATTGATTCAGGTAATTAATTACAAGTTCTTTAATTTGTTTGTTTTGATCCAAAATTCTTTGTTTATAAGTTCATTTTGCTGTTTGGGCTAATTTTGAGGTACAAAGGGGGCGTTTAGGGTTGCTTTTTGACATAATCAGAAGCAGATAATTAGTAATTAATAAACAATTTGCATATACATACAGATGGCTGGAAAGTTTGTATATGTAAGAAAAGCTGTAGTATCTGTATCAAGTTGTCTTCAAGAAGCAGGGAATTTAGGCAGTAACAGACCAATGGGAATGCCACCTCACGGATACAGTAATCCTTTTTCCTTAAAAAAATCTCACTTTCAAACTATAACAAACTAACATCCATTTTAGTATCTTATAAACGATATTAATTATACATTTTCAGGTGGGGACCACCATCACCATCACAGGATGGGTATGGAGGAAGAAGTTGTGTTTAGATTATTATGTCAAGTTGACAAAATTGGCAGTTTAATCGGTAAAGGTGGTTCGATTAGAAGAGCAATGCAGGCGGAAACTGGTGCATCTATAAAAATTGCTGACTCAGCATCTGATTCAGATGATCGTGTGGTTGTTATATCTGCACGAGAGGCATGTGAGCTTGCGTGCAATTTTTTAAATTTTAATTTTCGGTAAAATAGCCAAAAAAGGTAATATAATATACTGATTTTGACAAATTTCTCATCAAAATGTAAAATGAATCAAATTTCTCACATTGTCAAAATTAGTATATTATATTTATATTACCTTTCTTGACAAATTTTCCTTTTTTTATGTAATTTTAATTAAATTGTTGTAACGTGTTACAGACTTTAGAACAAAGGCATTCGCCTGCACAAGATGCGGTTATTAGGGTTCAAAGTAGAATAGCTGAAATTGGGTCAGAATCTGGTGCAGCCAGTGTTGCAAGGCTTCTGGTGCACTCACGGCAAATTGGGTGTTTATGGGGTAAAGGTGGCATGATTATTTCTGATCTGAGAAGAATTACGGGTGCTAGTATACATGTATTTCCTAAAGAACAGGTTGCAAAATATGGTATGCCCAGTGATGAAGTCGTGCAGGTACATCTTTTACCATTTATCTGCATTATTATTTGTTTTTAAAAAATAATAATAATAGTGTTACTAAGTTAACAGATAGGTAAAACATTGAAGAAGAAAGTTTGAGTGTGAAACCGCCAAATAGGTTTAAGTTTAATGATTAAACCATATTTAACCCTATGAAAAGTTACACATAAACACAAAATGACCGGTTTGATTGGTAATAGGCCAACAAAAAGGTTAAAACACTAAGTCAATAATATATTAGTGGTTAAACATCAAGTCCATAGAAGTTTAAGGGTTGAAAGGCAAAATAGGTGAAAGTTTAAGATTTAAACCATAGAGTAAATTACACTGGAGGTCCCTGTGGTATATCATTAATTACAACCTCAGTCCTTGAACTTCGTTAATTACACTAGACGTCCCTGGTGTATAGACTTTGCTACCCCCATGGTCCCTATGTCCCTTTAACTTTTTTAAATGACCAAAATACCCTTTTGGCCTTTTGTAATAAAGCAAAGATAAAAAGACTGTGAATGTAATGAGTGAGAAACCATAGGGACCATCCGTGAGATTTACTCTATTGTCTGAATGATTTTAGAGTAAGTTAACCGAAGTTGATGATAAAATCATTGCCGAAAAAAAGCTTAAGGGTTAAAACGCCAAATGAGTGAAACTTGGAGTACTAAAACATAGTTAACCCGTATCTGATGTTTGGTTACAGGTAATTGGGAATTTACAGTGCATTCAGGACGCTTTGTTTCAAATAACAGGCAGACTTCGTGAAACCTTTTTTCCAGTGAAACCGTATTTTTCAAATGGTTATGTGGGCCCGTATCCAGATATGCCACCACCTTCATTTAGGCCTAGACATGACCCTGTTTCTGAACATTTTGAACCGCCCCCGCCTCCTTTTTTGCATGATATTCCTCCAAATTATTCATATCCTTATGGAAATGAACGGTCAGGATATGGTCCTTCAATCAATAGGCAATCGTCTTCTCAGGTTGGTTATCTATCTATCTCTATATCTATATCTATATTTATATTCTCTAATAAACAAAAAGAACTGAAGCTGCCACCTGTCACTCCGTTAGGCCCTCAAATCCTGATCTTCCCGCCGAAATATCTCCAATTGTCTTGTCTCTAATCCATTTAACACCTCTTCAAGAATGAATTAATTACAAAATGTTTACCATTCTTTTCTAGTCTTATTTTATGTTTTCATTTTTTTATTATTATTTACAAAAACTCCTTGTGGTTTTATGAATTCTCCTATTTTGTCCCTAAACTTTTTTTCTTGATTTTTGTCCATATGGTGTTCAAATTTCATCTTTTTTGTCCATTTTGACTTAAAATGACCAATATACCCTTACAAAAAAGTTACAGAACTTTTTAACAAATTAATTCTCAATGAAGTTCTCATCAATTCTCAATGAGCCTAATAGTGATATATGTGTACATTTTTTGTTTAATTTATTTTCAAAGAAAGTAATAAATTGTTATTAACAGTATATTGTTTATGTATCAGTCAGGTAGCAACAGGTTTGCAGGTGAAATTGCTGAGTTTGAAGGAAGTTTAGCAAAAGTTAATGATCCAGCTGGAAGGTTTTACTCTTCCAAAAATAATTAGTTTGAGATAACTAAAACTTGTTTATCATGTTTTAGTTTTTTAAATTGGATTTTGGTTTTTTAAATGTATCAGGAATGAAATAGGTACCGTTGAGATCGTGGTTCCTCAGAGTTTGTTAGGGTGTGTACATGGTGAAAACAAGAGCAACATAGGTCATATAGAAGAGGTGAGAATCATGCATTATTACTTTATATATGCATATATATGTATGTATATATTTATAATTTAGGAATTGGGGAAAGGATCAAAGAATAAGTGTTCTTAAGGTTAAAATTGTAAGGATATTTGGTTCATCTAAGTGTAGAAATTGTCATGAAGACACAATGCTCCCTTTTTATCAAAACTATACCCGTAACTATATGTATATATGTACGTAGGGTTGGGGTCCTATTGAGATGAGCCAAATTTGGTGAAAATAGTGAAATCAACTCCAGACCATCAGATCAGCTCAACTAGAAAGGTGGTCCCCATGAGCTTGTGATCAACTTCAGTCTCAGCCTTTGGATCAAGCTTATGGGGACCACCTTTTCAGCTAATCTGATGGCCTGAAGTTGATTTCACCAAACTTGGCTAATTTCACATGATCTCAAGTCTTTGTGTGTGTGTGTGTGTGTGGTGTGTGTTATATATAGATATTTTATATAGGAAATGAAGCATGTGTGTGGTGTTTTTGGTTCCAGATATCAAGTGCAAAGGTGGAGGTGATGGAAGGAGGGAGAGTAGTATTGACAGGTACATGGGATGAAGCTCAGACTGCACAGTGTCTGCTTCATGCTTTCATCCTTTCTGAACAAACTACCCGTGTTAGTTAATTAGTTAGTTAGTTTATGAGCAAAAATATGCAATTTTATAGATTACAAGTTCTCCATCTAGTTATGGTCTAAATTAAAGCAAGTAAAAAGGTGGATATGGAATTAAAGTTGGAGAATCAAGTAATGGCAGCAAAAGTGGAGAAATTTTATGGTGTGAATTCAACTTTTTTGATAATCAGTTTCTTGTCAAGTAATTATTCTCAAGCCCAATTGTTATTTTATTCTTTATAAATCAGTCATTTTTTCTCTTGCCAAAAGTAAGCATCTGTGTGAAACTTATTTCTACTTATTTAACTGAGATGTATTGTATCATCAACCAACCCAATTTGATTTTGATTTTGATTGAATAGAATTTTGATTTTTGTGGAAATTTCTCTCCTATTTTTTCATTCCGGAAACAGCTAGGGCAACGCAAAGCTCGGGCACTCAGAGGAATCCCATTTTAAACGGGTATACCTTTAAAAAGGCGAAATGTAATGTATCATCAATAAAATTTGCTTTTGATTTCGGTTTAAATTGAACAAAAATGTGATTTTTTCTGGAATTTTATCCTTTTATATTACTTTTTCTTGTCTGGAAAAATGATGGTTATGACCATTTCAAAAACTTTAAATTAAAAATAAGTATTTCTCTTTTAAGTTTAAAGTTCAATACAAAATGCCAGATCATCATTTTGGTAACCTAATGAGCTGTTAAATTAGAACGTATAATATACGTGAGTGGGTCTTGGACTCTTGGTAGGAAAGTGAAGGATATTACTACTTCTGAAAGAAGTAAAGAACCATCAATACCTTTGTCGGATACTTGGGGTCAACTTTGGTTTGACCGGTCGTACTTTTGATCTTGAAAAAATTAAAAATTAATAAATGTAATAAACTAACCAATAAGTATATGTCATGCATTTGATTTAAAGTTTTTTTGATAATGTGATGATCAATTTAATAAACTTGTGGTCCAAAGAATATCTAACACCTTAAATAGTAAATAAACTATTTTCAAAAACATATTAAATAAATCTAATAATATGTTTGTGTAATCATATAACATAAATGGATTTGTGTAACTCATGCTCTTAAAGCACCTCTAAAATATGCATTAAATCTACATTTTAGACTATATTACACTAGATGGTACTAAAAATATTCTTCTATGTATACATTAAATATTGGGATAATTACAAAGGCTAAATTACACCAAATCTGGTGCAACAATATCACTACACCAAACACTATGCACTATTATATTATATATTCCACTTCTTTATAGTAGTATTATTTTAAAATAATACTAAATCATTTGATGCTAAAATTAAGTACTTCATGTACATTGGAGCAAAAAAAATTTAGTATAAACATATTTTTTATTAATTAAATTTGTACACTATTTTAGTTTGATTTTAGCGTATCCAAAACTCCGAATTTCCGCAAATCCGGATATCCGAATCTCTGAATTTCTAGATATCCGAATTTCATATACCGGATCTGGACATTGTTTTGCGAGATTTTTGGATATCCGATGTCCGAAAATTTATTCGAAAATAAAAAAATATCCAAATAAAACTGAAATATGAGTGAAATATCCGAAACATACCCGAAATATCCGAAAAATGTTAGGATACCAAATATCCAAATTTTAGATAGTAAAAACCACTATCTGAAATTCCGGGTACGCGATTTTGAACGCCCCTACTTCTTAGTTGTGATATAGCGATAATTGACTAGTTGAGGGGGTAAAATGTAACCTGGCCTGGTGCCAGGTGAGGGTATAAATAGAAATTAAGTTATCTGGCAATTACTCTGTGAGGGTAAAGAATTTGCGCATAATAACCCGTCATCCTATAGTCTTCCGTCTTCGTCGTCTTCCTCCGGTTTCTCGGAGGACAACAGATTCCGGCAACGAGCTTACGAACCGGCAGAGATCGTCAGACATCCAGATCCACAAATTCTATCTATCAGCTTCACTTTGATTCGAAATCTATCTTCAATTTTTCACCCGATGTGTAACATGTGGCAACCTGATTTCAATTCCTTACACCATTGATCTGTTGTTGTATCACAGTTACAATTTACATACACACAAACATATAATTGCAACAGATTGACAGGAAAAATGGCTAGAAGCAGATCTTCATCGTCGATCCGATGGAGATACTTGAATCCGGCTTATTACTTGAAGCGGCCTAAAAAACTTGCTCTACTTTTTATGGCTTTCGTCTTTGTCTCCTTCTTCGTATGGGATCGTCAAACTCTTGTTCGGGAACATGAGGTATCGTATGTTGTTAATTACACTTTTACCCTTTCGAATTTCGTTACATGTCGTCAGATCCTCTAGATTTAGCCATTGCTAACTACTGCAATAATGAATTGATGGTATCAGATTGGAAATGGTTGTGAAATTACTCCAAATTTCGTACTTTTTATTTAATTTGAGGAATATTAAGCTAAAATCAGCAAAAACAGGTGTTTATCTGTGAAGTACTCTAAATTTCTTGCTTTTTATGCTGTGGACATATAAGTGTTTGGAACTCTGTTATCTTGCATGATTCAGTTGGTAGACTTACCAGATTTGTTATGTACAATTATGCAAATACTTTCTGATAATATAGGGCTTGAGAATGAGACCAAAATGGAATTAATTAGAAATGCAATGTACTTTCTTAATATCCTATATTTACAAACTTCTATTGATTAACAGGAAGAGCTCTCAATGTTAAAAGAAGAAGTGGAACGTTTGCAAAATGAGGTACAACAATTTTGTTTTATTTCGAGATGTATACGACCTACAAATTACCTATACGAAACTTTTAAAACTGAGTTAATATTTCGTGTATTTACTTTCAATTTTGCTTAATTATTAGTTGACCACAAGTTTATTGCATCCTTGCAGCTAGGAGAGTTAAAGCACGAAGATGGTTTTCCAGTTAAGAAAATGAATACTACAACCAAAAGAGCTGATGCAACTAAAACTAAGATTGACGGTTTTACCCCTGATCCCATTGAGGTTGAGCGAAGAGAAAAAGTAAAAGATGCTATGATTCATGCATGGAGCTCATATGAAAAATACGCTTGGGGCCATGATGAGCTTCAGGTATATTATTGTTTCTGATTTTATTATTTATATTATTGTTATGTTAGTTGTTAATTAAAATGCTGATTTTTTTTAATATTTTTTTTTAGCCCCAATCAAAGAATGGTGTGGATAGCTTTGGTGGTCTTGGTGCAACTTTAATCGACTCTCTTGATACCTTATATATAATGGGCATGGATGAGGAGTTTCAAAGGGCTAGAGAGTATAATCCAATATCTATATTAATATGAATTAAATTCACTCATTATACTCCATAAAGATTATTCCTTTTTATATAATATAATACATATATATATATGTTGCAGTTGGGTTGCAAACTCGCTGGACTTCAACAAAAATTATGATGCTAGCGTGTTTGAGACGACCATAAGGTTGCTTTGTAAGGTTTAATATATTTAATATATATATACTGTTTTTTGTAGTATATATAGTAATAGTAATAGCCATATAACGACATACCTAATTGTTTAAATTTTTTATTTTTTTAATAGAGTTGTAGGTGGGCTTATGAGTGCCTATGATTTATCGGGGGATAATATGTTTCTTGAAAAGGCGAAAGATATAGCTGACAGATTGCTGCCTGCATGGAATACTCCTTCTGGTATTCCTTACAATATTATTAACTTGGCTCATGGTAATGCACATAACCCTGGTTGGACTGGGGTAAGTTTTAATTTTTTTATTAATGATTATTTTTATTTTTTATTTGACTACAAAGTTTGACTTTTTTTTATTTTGTCAATTTATCAGGGTGATAGTATCCTGGCAGACTCTGGGACAGAGCAACTTGAGTTTATTGCACTAACCCAAAGGACTGGAGATCCAAAGTATCAACAAAAGGTATGTGCTTACCTAATAGTATCATGTATTATCATTAAAGGTGGCAATTTTAACCCATTTACTTATGAGTGAGCCAGTTTGGGTTATATTTTATCTCTAACGGGTCAAATGGTTAAAATACAAAATTATCTTGAAAAGGGAACAAGTAAAACGGGTTGAAAGTCGCCCTAATTGTACTTTTCATCCATATAACCTAGTTATTTTCAAAATATTAGATTGATATTGACATTAATTATTTATAGGGTAAATTACACCTATGGTCTTTCATTTTCGCAAGTTGTCCCCAAACATTTTTTTCTGGGATTTTTTGTGTATTTGATCCTGATTTTTCATTTTATTTCATCCCTTTCCTCCGAAATTGATTAAAATACCCTTTGTAATTATTTTTCTGATTTTTTGTAATTATTTTTCATATATTTTTTAATTATATTGTAATTAAAAAAGAAAAAAAGAAAACAAAAGAAGAAAAGTAAAATGAAACTAAAAAATTTGAAAAATTTGAAGGGTATTTTGGTCAATTTAGGTGGAAAGGACGAAATAAATGAAAAGTCAGACCACAGGGACAAACTTGCAAAACGAAAGACCACATACACAATTTATGTAATTTACCCTTATTTATAAATCATTCAAACAATTTGGACAAAAGCTGTTTCGGGTCACCGAACCGTTTTGAAAAACTACTTGTTACCCGCCCCGCCCATTTCGTCACCTCTAATATCATACTAATTAGGAAACAAAACCTGTTACAAAATATAATATTGTAAGTTAATGTTTCAGGTGGAAAATGTAATTTTGGAGCTAAATAAAACTTTTCCTGCTGATGGATTGCTCCCCATTTATATAAATCCCCATAGAGGAACAACGTCACATTCTACCATTACTTTTGGGGCCATGGGGGACAGGTATTAATTAATCCTTTTTTTATTAAAGTTATCAATTTTTTTGCTCTCGATGGTTTAATTTTAATTTAATTTTATATGCAGTTTCTACGAGTATCTACTTAAAGTTTGGATACAAGGAAACAAAACGGCAGAGGTTAAGCATTATAGGTGAGAAATTGAAATTCTAGTATCATATTATTTTTTTATTTTATTTTAGGTAATTAAAAATGATTTCAACCATATAATGTATTGGATCTAATCGGAATTATTCAAACAGAGAAATGTGGGAGACATCAATGAAAGGTCTGTTGAGTTTGGTCCGCAGGACTCAACCGTCATCTTTTACATATATTTCCGAGAAAATAGGAAATTCTTTGATCGACAAGGTAATTAATTTTGATGTACCAATTGTTGATTAAATAACAAAAGTTCATTTTATGAAAAAAAAAAATAAGTGGATCATATTATATTGTGATGTTTGTAGATGGATGAGCTGGCATGCTTTGCTCCTGGAATGATAGCGTTAGGATCATCTGGTTATGGTCCTGAAGATTCTTCAAAATTCTTAAATTTGGCAGAAGAGGTATTTTATGATTAATACTTCATCTATTTAAAATTAATTTACTTTGAGTAAATTACATAAATTGCCCCTCGGGAATTTCGGATTCTGCATTTTTGTCCCTAAATATTTTTTTTCCAGGTATTTGTCCCTCTGGTCCTCATTTTTCCTCTATATAGTCCTTTTGTCCAAGCTCGTCTACTTTCCCCGATAATTTTATTATTAAAATTGTCTTTTGTAATGTAGCTTGCTTGGACATGTTATAACTTCTACCAATCCACACCAACGAAATTAGCTGGAGAAAATTATTTCTTTCATTCAGGGCAGGTTAGTTATCCGATTTATTTAATCATTTAATTATTATTTTAATTTAATATTTTCCTAAATATTCTTAGTGTTACTGATAAATCATTAATATTATAGGACATGACTGTGGGTACATCATGGAACATATTAAGGCCAGAAACAGTTGAATCACTCTTTTATCTTTGGCGTTTGACTGGTAATAAAACATATCAAGAATGGGGTTGGAATATTTTTCAAGCATTTGAAAAAAATTCCCGTGTCGAAGCAGGATATGTGGGACTCAAGGATGTAAGTTTTCTAAATTTATAAATTTGTTTTTTATTTTATTTTTTATTTTAGGGTTAATTATGTCTTAATCCTCAAACTTTCCCTGATTTGGCGTTTTAATCCTTGTCTTCAGTTGATTTAGAGTTTAGCCCTTAAACTTTTGTTAGGCTTAATATTTTAATCTTAATCCGTTTGTTGACATGTTACTGGTCAATTTGTGTTGAGACGTAATTTCTCTTGGGAATAAATATGGGTTAATTTGTAAACTTTCACCTATTTGGCAGTTTAACCCTCAAGTATTTTTTATTATATTTCAACTAAAAACACTATTAATATGTAATGAAGTGGGATATGTCAAACTGATGCACACCATTTTTCAAACTGATGCACTCAAATATTTTTTTCAAATTTTTTAACATTGATGTACGGAAAAAAAAAGTGAAGGGACTAAACTAAACCATTGTGAAAGTTTGAGGATTAAAACATAATAAACCCTTAACTTTACAAGATGTTTCTAAATAATGATTAAATTTATTGTTATATTTTTCAGGTTAATACAGGTGTAAAAGATAATATGATGCAAAGCTTCTTTCTTGCAGAAACTCTGAAATATCTATATCTTTTATTTTCACCACCATCAGTTATATCATTAGACGAATGGGTATTCAACACAGAAGCCCACCCGATCAAAATTGTCCCCCGTTTGGGTCCCGGAGAGCAACGAAAACCTAATAATATCAGAACACGTGCTCGGAAAGAAGGGCGTTTTGGGGATTCTAGACCCTAAAAATATTAACAGCATGTTTTGTGGAACTTTTTGGGAGAGCACAAGAGTAGAAAGAAGGATTTATTTGGGCTCAAGTGAAATAAAGTAAACTTGATGGGGGTGATATGATCATCTAATTAATTGTACTTGTTTTATAGTTATATTTTTAAAATATTAATACACTAGGGTGTTTAGAGAACAATACAATTGTAGTTGACTAGTTATGCTACTCTATTCCTTTTTTTTTTTTGTCTAATTTTATCTTATACTAGCACATGAATTGAAGAGACTATATATTTTGAATCCTTTATTTTGTGATCTTGGTTGGTTAATGTAATGTGGTTAGTATTGTTTCAAAAATCTCTCTAGCGGCCAACGGGAGTCCCCCCCTACGTTTTAACTTTTAAGTATGGGAGTTAATTTTCACACCACAAATTTTAATGCCTACACCACAGTGTACAATTATTTCTGCAAACTGTACAACTATATAAAGCATATATTATGGTACATGAGTTAAAACATATGGTACAAAAATCACAATCTTTTAAGTATAGTCGACCATAATAGGTGGTCAATGACGGTCAAAATCAAGGTTGTTAAAGTCTGTCAAAAAGTCAAGCTTTGTAGTTAAAGCTTATTTTTCTTGTTGAAATTAATATTTTTTTGTAAAAAAGCAGTTAAGCGTTGATTTGAACTTTTAAGTATTATATATGTGAATTTTGAAATATAATTTTCAAAATTTATAATAATTTACATATAGAAAATTTCAGTGTGGTAATTCATAGATTATGTTAAAATGCTTATCGGAAACGAATAAAAAAAGTTGATGTAAAACATGCTTTGCGTACGAGTTGGACAAAGTTTAAGCCTTTTACTTACTTGGAATAACCTTTAGTATATTATTTGAGGCTTCTTGAAAGCTGCATTACGGCATTACCTATTAGAAAAGCAAAGATTTTTGAGTATGCAAAACGTACAAATAAAGAAAGCATATATAACGTAATCAATGTTTATAGTCTAATAGTATAGTATTAGTTTCTCGTGTTGCTTATGGCTAAACGTCATGTGTTCAAGTGCTCCTCTGGACAAAATTGATGTACACTTTAGTAGCGGTTAAAAGTTATAGTCTCATTTAGTTATCAGAAATGCTTTATAAACGGTATTTAAGGTGATCTATTAACTAATTGGTTATAAGTTCTAGATGGGACATATACGTGTGTTAAAAAGGTGCAAAGTGGGTGCTTTTATAAGTTTGTCGCCAAAAACAAAATGAAGTGCTTATATGTAATTTTTTTTTTATATGTTGCCTTCGCTACATATTTCCCGTGTGAAATTGTTTGGTTTGAGGAAATGCTAATAAGTTAAAATGGACATATTTGCCGTGTGATTGATTGTTTTAAGTGTTCATGTGCTTATTTTTAAAGCAAATAAGTAGTTTTGATAGTTTGGATTTGGAAGCTTTAACTCTAGAGACGATTTATACATATAATATAATTATATTAGACTTTGTAACGTACAAATATTACATCAAATTAAAAAAAAAACATATTAAATCATGATTGTAAGAGAACGTTGTGTAGAGCTTATTAAAGGGCGTGTTAAGCGGCAAACCTTACCAATATCTCTTCATTCCATTGCATCAGCAACATCTCTTTGTTTTCTTCAATCACTTTATTTTATAAACACCTATACACACACATAGCCACCTTTGAACGGAATAAGATTGTCACTTTAGAGACGAATGCAAACTGACGAGTTTATATCAACAACGTTGATTTGGCCATCAAATTGGCAAATCAACTAATTAGGGGCATGTTTGGAGATACATATCAAAAGTGCTTCCTTGTTTATTGAAATCTTATTGTTAAATTGTTAAGAAGTGAATAAGTGAATAATCACTTTTTAATAAACGCTCCAAAACATGCCTTAAGACTTAGTTTGATTTGAACTTAATTGACTTAATATATAATTAACTTAATAGATTAAGTCCATTATCATTTATTTGTTTTTTGCTTAATTGAAAAAGATTGGCTGAATGTGAAAGGGGTTGAGGGTCTCCTCATTAAGTCACAAGTTTTCCATTTTTACCCTCTACAAATAAAACACACGCAGAAGAAAAACTGCTCCCTCTTCCGATTATTTATAACCATAGATTTCCCTTCTCTCCCACTTCACACCTCGGAACGCGCCGTTCTTATAGAGATAAAGGCGCTTTTACATCTTCTTAACCCGAAATGGCTGGGGAGAGCAAAGGTTCCTTTTTTTAGGGTACTCCTGGGAACAGATCCAGTGGAGACGGAGTGGGGCCTGTAGCTCAGAGGATTATAGCACGTGGCTACGAACCACGGTGTATGGGTTGTCTATGTCGATTCTTCCTTATACTATATGTCCTTTCTTACTGTTTCAATATATGAGGTCGTATAGTAGTATATTTGCCAGTTTCGAAAAAAAAAAGTAGTATATTTATTTAACTTCAATTGCTTATATAGCCGATTTTCTGGTTTTGGTGTTAATTCTTTCATTGTTTCTTTGTTTATCATTTTTTATTTCTAAATTATAGATAAGAAAATATTTGGAATGAATCTTACTATTATATATATATATATATAAATATTATTTGTGTTATATAATATTCTATTTAGTTATATTATTATTAATTTAGTGTTTTTATTTTGAGTTGATCAACAATCACTTTGTATTAAGTACTTATTCTATATATAAGGTTAAAAAGGTAATTTGTTCTTATTCAGATAGTTAATTCAGCATAAAAACCAAACAACAGAATATTATATCTAGACAGATATCATACATCCAGACAGACACTTTATCTAAACAGCAGTTAATATGAAAAAAAAAACAAACAAGCCCTAAGTCAAACTAATTAATAAGCTCCTTCAACAAAGTAAAAGTAAACACTTGGACTATTTTTGGTGCGCTCAAATAATTGAAATGTGGAAAAGGTGAAATGAAGAAAAGAGTTGTGATGGTGGAAGATGAGATGATGCAGCAGTAAAACCCTTTCCTGTTCCTGAAAAACAATCTCAAAACCCTAATGCTGTTAACCTACAGAATTAGGTTTCCACAATAACACTGATGTCAATCTATCATCACCATCGCTGTTTTCTCTCTCGCATTCATCGTCACCATTTCTCCCCTATCCTTACTCGGATTCTCGACCCACCGGAACCTCAACACAATCGCCCACACTTATCGCATTCTTATCATCATTTACGTGACACTAATCGCCATTTCGTTCCAGGCGTTTTTCCGTTTTCATCACGCGCCACCGTCATTTGTTATGACGCTAAGTCTCGTTCATCACGCGCCACCACCGTCATTCCTGATGACGCTAATTACCGGTATTCTATTCACCGGAGTAAGTTTAATTGCACTTTGTTTGAACTCGTTTCATTTCATCTACCTTCAACTTTGTATTTCCGTTTGTAAAATGAAATTGTGCACGCATGTGTGGTTTTTACAGGTTTTATTACTAGACCTAAAAAAATTAAGAAGATAGAGGTCGATGATCATAGGTAATTGAAGTCCTTAACCTCGTATCATCTGTAGTTTTTTATTTTCATTCGTTTGTTGGTTCTATATCGTCTCAACGAATTAATGATAATTTTGCTGCTAGCCAGCGAGCTGTTACCACAGCTCTATGGTGCAATTTTCTAGTATTTTCGCTCAAATTTGGGGTCTGGATTGTGACCTCAAGCCATGTTATGCTGGCTGAAGTTGTGCATTCGGTTGCAGACTTTGCAAATCAGGTGAAATGCTCATTATTCATTAAGCAAGTCTAGCTTTTCAGCTGATTTTATTGTTTTTGTGTTTGTTAATATCTGTATATATCTTTGTTTTTATGAATTTTAAGAAACTAACAAGTGCTGCTGTTTTAGGCACTTCTTTTATATGGTTTAAACAGTTCGAAGCGTGCTCCTGATGCTCTTCATCCGTGAGTATTTTATCTGTTTTCTTCAGATTCAATTGTTAGTTTACTAATTATAGTTTAAATATTGTATAAACCTGATCTGAATGGCATTAGTAGTCATAAATCATGATATTTATCATGTTCAGTTCATAACATCATCATACTTTATATATATGCTAATCATTGTTTCCTTTAATTTTCAGGTACGGTTACTCAAAGGAAAGATTTGTTTGGTCTTTAATATCTGCTGTTGGAATATTTTGTCTTGGTTCTGGTGCCACAATTGTACATGGAGTTCAAAATTTATGGACTTCACAGGTACTATTGTATTTATATATACATTATTTTCAGTCAAATGGTCAATATTGAGCATTGTTTGTCTCTTATCTAACATGTGTGCTTTTCAGCCACCTGGAAACATATTGTATGCAGCTTTGGTGATTGGTGGCTCATTCATTATTGAAGGTTAATATGTCACTTTTGATTACTTAATTGATGCAAATGTTTGCATTGTGCATGGTGAATTTGCCATAAATGCAATAATTTTCTTAATTATTTATTCTTTTTATTATTTATTTTTTTGTAGGCGCATCTCTTGCTGTTGCAGTGCATGCTGTAAGAAAAGGTGCAGCTGCAGAAGGCATGACAATTAGAGACTATGTGTGGCGTGGACATGATCCTACATCTGTCGCAGTCATGACAGAGGTTAATTTATATATTTTCTTCTATTATTATTTTTTCTTTCCAAAGGGTTTTGCTCGTATGAACCAAAGTTTCCTAAATCAGTGTAAATTGACATTGTTGAGTCATTAATGCTTTTGTGTTTAAACCAATTTTACCCTTACTATAATTGAGAATGGATTTTTTATGAATTAAATACAAGGGCATATAAGACATTTAGCATTTATTATCATGTGCCCCAAGGGCACATATTAGCAAAACCCTTTTCTAAATGATCATTTTAATGATTATGAAACATGTTGAAAACAAGATTAATACGTTTGATAACTGATTGGAGTAGAATTAGTAGAGCAAATTTGCTCATGAATCATGATAGCCAGTGGCATTAAATAATGAGACAATGTAATTAATTTATCAGATGAAATGAATTTTTATATTGTTTTATGGTATGTTTTTTTTAAATAACTTAAGTGAATATACAGGATGGTGCTGCAGTTACTGGGCTTGTAATCGCTGCTGCTTCATTAGTTGCTGTGAAAATGACAGGAAATCCTATCTATGATCCTATTGGTTCCATCATTGTTGGAAACCTTCTTGGAGTGGTATATGTTAATCTGAAATCTTAAATTCATGCAATTTGTTATTATTAACTCATGGATCCATTTAATAATAGTTGGGAAAAATAAATCTAAAAGCCATTTAGTTACAATATATATATGGAGACAGAAAACAAATACTAACATTTGGTTATTGCAATTAAACATTGACTAAAATGATAAAGTAAAAACAATTGTTACATGCAAAAATGTGGATGCTAATGTAAACTTAATGAAATTGAATAAAATCCGGAGGGATTTAATTGAAAATTCCAAAAGTAGAGAATAGAAGTGATGACGTGGATATGGTAATTGTTTGACATGTTGCTAACAACTTAACTTTTGTTTGTTTTGTCATGTAGTATAGAAGATTACTTGTACACACCTTTTCCTTGTTTATGTTTGATCTGTTTTTGTGAATTAGGCAGTCTTGAGGGGTTGTTAATGTAAATTTGCTGTAGTGTAGGTGGCTATATTTTTGATCCAGAGAAATCGGCATGCATTGATTGGTAGAGCAATTGATGATCATGACATGAAAAGGGTTCTGGAGTTTTTGAAAAATGATCCGGTAATTATTGATTTCCACTAATTATCTCTTAATCAACCACTACATTATGATTTATGACTAGTTTACAGGTTGTAGATTCTGTATATGATTGCAAAAGTGAGGTGATTGGACCTGGTTTCTTTAGATTTAAAGCAGAAATAGGTGACTGTTTTTTAATTTATATTTTTAATTTTTTTTATGGAAGCTGATTTTTGGGGCTGCAAATTGCAATTTCTTTTGAAATATTAATTATTATTTTATGCTACAGATTTCAATGGGGTGATATTGGTGCAAAACTATCTTAGTAGAACAGAGCCTGAAGAATGGGCTAAGAAGGTAAGAAGCTTAAAGTGCACTTAGTTGCACATGTTTTTTTTTTTCTTTCTAATTTTTCATCTCTATTTTTTAGAAAATTGGTGGTGTTTTTTATTTCTACAAAACTAGTGAGATTTTTTAAAATGTGTTCAGATGTTTTCGTTGTCTAGTTTAGAAAATATGAAGATCTTTTTATCTCTAGAAAGGATAGTAGTTGAAAATAGGCCTGTGCATGGTCCAAGAACTGAGAAAATGGTTCGGCTAGACCAAGAACCGTGGTTTTCTGAATATTTTTTTTCTCCCGGTTTTCCGAGAACTGATTTTGCATGAAAATTAAAACCGAGAACTCGACCAGTATAGCTCAATTCCAGCCAGTTCCTCTGTTTGCACAGGCCTAGTTAAAAACTATGTTAGTCAGTTTTCAGAAATTTTGTCATAAAATTATAAAGTGGGTGTTTTCTTTTTTTTTCTTTGAAAATCTTTCTATAAAAAGTGAGACATTTTATAAAAACTAAACGGATCATTATGGTGTCTTGTAATTATATTATGAACTAAAATGTAATGGTTATATGCACAGTTCCGCAATGCTGCAAAGGAGAAGGATGATGCAGAAATGCTCAAGATCATGTCATTCTATGGTATATATATATGCAAGTTTTAATTCTAATAATAATAATAATAATGCTAAATTTGACATTGTGATGATTTTATAGGTGAAGAGGTAGTTACAGCTTTAGGGAGTGAAGTAGATAGGCTTGAAAAGGAAATACAAGAAATCGTTCCTGGCATTAGACATGTTGATATCGAGGCTCATAATCCAATTATCCCACCACCATGAACAACCATTCACAAAATTAAATATTTAATTATTAGTATTATTATTGTGGCTGGAGGAATAAAAAACAGAGACTACATTTTGAAAGAAATACAAAGTTACACTTCCATTCCATGCTTATCCCATCATCACTAATTCCATGAGACAGCAGCCGACATGTACTCGATTTTATTCATCATCAAGAGCAAGTCCCGAACCAAACTGTACTCGATTTTTATTCATCATAGCCACTCCCTTAGAAGTAGGCATGTGCAAATTCGACCGAGAACCACCCGAACCGGACCGGACCCAATCGAATAGAGCAATGTCGGTTCGGTTCTACTTTTCATGTAAAATCTGTTCTCGGTCCGGTCCAAAACCAAGAAAAAATCGAAAAAGGTCAAAGAGACTTTCTCAGATCGGTTCCGTCCGTTTCTCGGTCCGATTCAGAGCGTCATCAGTTCAGTCCGGCCGAAACTATTTTCTCGGTTCAGTTTGGTTCTTGGACCATACACATACCTACTTTGAAGCTTGTACTTTTCAAGTTAGAGAAGTACATGCTGTTGAGGACAGTAGCGTTGGAATCTCTCCTTCTCAACCTCCTTCTAGTGAAGTAAGAGACAAAGAGTTATTCACGTCAAAATCATGATTTGAGTTTCAATTCAGTTTTTCTTATGGAATCTAAAAAATGAGGTAATTTTATGTGAGATGATAGATTCGAAAATTAAAGATTTAATAAGTCAAAGTTTAATTAATTTGATTAGAACTAGCAGGTACCCGCGCAATGGGCGGCGGGCACCCTGTAACTATATTTTGCGGAGATATTAGTGTTGGGGTGGGTGACAGTGCGTATAATGGAGCGAGTTTTGATGATGGTGATGGCAGTAGTGACTGTGGCTGGTGGTAGTGGATAGTGATCGCAAATGATGGTAGGTAGTGTTGGTGGTAATTAGCAAATCCCTACAATTAATTAGTTATAAACACCATGTATACTTCTAAAGTTGAATAAATACCTTTTTGTTATCGAGATTTCCACCCATTGTGATACTACCATAAAATAAACAAGGAACAAAGTTCCATGAATCATTTTGTTATGTAGTGAAACCATTTGTCTATTTTGTTTATATTGATTTCAAGAGGTCTACCCCTTTCTCAATCAACCTTAAGAGTGAAGGAAAGTCATGTTAGACATTTGTCATCTGCGTTAGGTTAAAGTGTAAACGTACGTGTGTATAATTAAAACTCCAAGGCAAAATCTTAGGTAACAAATAAAACCTCTTTAGCTATCACCTGGAAATACAAAATATAACTAAGAAGTCCAATAAAAATTTAAATTAACTAATCATCCATCATACAAGGAAGAGAGAAAATTAACCAAAACTAAAAGAAAACCATATTAATAAAGTAAGAAGGACATACTAATTTCAGAAACTCAGTATTTAATAAATTAAATTGATACCTTCCTCTTTAAAAAAACTATCCAAGTACATTATTTCAAGTTTGCCAAATTACATGGATATGGACAATCTATCACCATGGTCATACTACCAGTCACCAACCGCTTTTGCAATCGTCTAATAAGAATTTCACACAAATGGAAAATTATGATACTTTTATGTTATGTTTAATAATTGACTACGATATAAATGTAGTGACCTCTTGAGTTTAAGATAAGCCATTGGTGTTAACATAAGGTCCTGCAAGACTCCTCAAGTAACAGTCAACTGCTTCTTTATAATTTCTTTGTATGAAAAACTCATTACCCTAGGAAATGACACTAGGAAATGACACAGATAGATTCAGTGAAAAGGAAGAGTTGATGACAAAAATGAAAAAAATACCACTGGATTATACTGCTAGTTGCATTTTCAGTTCTTTGATTTCTTGTTTTTCACTACATTTAAAAACATATGAGATATATATAAGTCAATGAACTTTGAAATATTTGAATATACTTCGATTACTTTTACAAAAAAAAAAATCTTCACATGATTGTTTTACATTTACTCCAAAGCCACCTACATGTAAATATCAATTTCTAGATTCTTTTGACTCACTTGATATTCTCAACTCCAAAGGGTTGATGATTTACATCAGTTTTCAGCTTTAATTGATCCTGGTAACATATTAAATCTTATTGATGAAATAAACAACTGAGGCTGCTCATAAACACCAAAATGATCAAGATGATGCAAGTGGTACATAAATTGTTTCTAGCTAACATGATGGACTACAACAAATACTTGTAGATAGTGTCACACCAGCTAACCACCAGTCCTCCATTTAATGGTATTGCGTATCCACATTAGCCAAATGATAACCAAAAAGTCCAAAACATTACACATAAATATTATGAAATAAATAACATAACCTTATTATAAAAAATTATAGCTTCAGCCCCAACACACCTGCATACTATAATGAAAAGAATGGTTATGGTAAATGTAAATACCAAAAGATTAAAAAAAGAAAATGAGAGTAAGTAAGGAAATACCATCCACATTGGCAATTATGTTTCCTTGGTCACTCGCATGGTGGATTCCATCTTCGAAGCAGTTTCGGTGAGTGAGGCGTTTTATCAAACAGGTGATTTGCATACTACTTTGTCACGAGAAATGATATTTAGTCCTACCATTTAGACCTACTTGATAGGATGACATGTGTATTCCACTAATTCTCTCTCCTAATATTATCCCTTGATTTTGACACGTGTCTTCATCTAATGAGTAGGCCTATGAGTAGGTCTAAATGGTAGGCCTAAATACCATTACTCCTTTGTCACATACTAACCTTTTTAAATTAAAAAGAAAACTTGCAACTTATGCACTGCCAGATCACAGTTTCCATATACAATGAAATGAAGCAGTCTCACAGTTTCCAACAATTAACGGATAAGCAAAATCGAATATATATAACACAAACCATAAATCCATCTCGATACCTAATCACAGAATACCAATAATATTGTTACGATAAATCATACAAATGACGAAATAGAATGAAGCAAATGTACAATTATTAGAATTCCTCAGGTTTCAAATAATAACACAACAGAGAGGAAGTGTCATAAACCCTAAATATTCGGTGGTATCAAATGGGGAACCAACCGACGGAACGACTGATTCCAAATCGATTATGAGCCATGTTTTAAGCAAAATTTAGAATTCAAATAGCATCTGAAACCACAAATTATTAAAGAACAAATAGCAACAAAACCACAAAAAAGAAGCATACCTATGAGTTTCGTTCGAGTTGTGAAAAGACTAAGAAAAATAACTCTAATTTTAAGAGAAATATAGATATGAATATGAATTTGAATTTATTTGTGGTGAAGAAGAAACGACTTGTTGTGTCCCGATGCAAACATAGCTGGTGGTGAACTGAATCGATGGGGAAGATGAGGAGACTGTAGGTTATGAGTAATCAAGATTCGAGAAGGTAAACTGCAGTCTGCTATCGATTGGTTACTCGTTTGGCCATCACTCAATGGACCAAATACATGGGCCTACTAAAATTTTGATGCCCGTCCAGATATTCCACGCGTTTAATTAATAGATGTTTAGGGAAATATGCAAATCCGTATGTACCCCAGCTGGTTTGGGCATGTTGCTTCTATCCCGTAGGTTCTGTGTTTGAAACTTGCTTTTACACAATTTTTTATGAAAGTCCTAGTTTTCCATAATTAGCAAGTGTGTTGGCTGAATTTTCAGCCTTGCTAATTATAGAAGGGGTAAACCCTTTATAATATAGTAGAGATAGGGAAATATGCAAATCCGTATGTACCCCAGCTGGTTTGGGCATGTTGCTTCTATCCCGTAGGTTCTGTGTTTGAAACTTGCTTTTACACAATTTTTTATGAAAGTCCTAGTTTTCCATAATTAGCAAGTGTGTTGGCTGAATTTTCAGCCTTGCTAATTATAGAAGGGGTAAACCCTTTATAATATAGTAGAGAAAAGAATGGCAAAAGTGAAATTCTTCTGTTGTTAGGAAGGAAATGGGCATAATAAAGCCAACCCACATCGCTAGAGAGAAGAAGAGAAATGGAAACGGGAGTTGTATAAAAAGTGAAAGAGGGTATTGGTCAACTTACTTACCTGGATGGGGTCAATGGGTGATCAAGAATGTTCATGGCCTAGGTTAGTGACCTTCATTGCACTTTGAAGGGGTGCTATCCTAAAGTCGGCTCAAGTGGTCGAGCTTACATCATAATTTGTGGCAGTGGTGGCCTGCGTTCGCGCGGCCACTTGAGTCTAAATTTTCTTTGTTTGAATTCTGTTTTGTTAACACAAGGAAAATCTAGTTTTTCTTCAGTTGTTGAATAAAAAACATTTGCATAGTATCACTAACACCGAAACAGTCAATATCGGTCCTTTAAAAACCTCAACGTTGTTACCTAATTGTGTAATCGACTCCAAACACTGTTAAGCTTGACTTGATTACGTATATTAAATAATCAACACTCTCTAGCCGAAGCTTGGGTTGACTCCTTTATCATTGAAGCTTGGGTTGGCATGTTTATCACTATAAAGTACTGATTAACTTGATACTTTCAAACCCCAAACTTGACTCGATTGAAAATAACGTAATTATAGAAATATTCACATGCATAAAAGGTGAAAATCTAAAATAGTACAAGCTTGATTAACCTCACGAGCTGGCTATTTTAATACTCGAACTCAACTTGAGAGTGTACTGCTCGAGCTCGACTCGACTTAAACCGAGTCGATTTCGAGTATTTTCCGAGTCGATCCCCAGTAACTCGCAAGTTGGCTCGTCTCACTAATGTGTTGAGCAAGTGTAAGTTTGAGATTTAAATGTTTTGGTAAAAAAATACTATGTTGGCGAATATTTATTTATTCAAGCAACCAATATCTCGGTATAAAACTCACTGATGTAGACTAGTTTGGTTTATAACTTACACTCTGTTTACTCCTTCCCAAACTGTGAAACAGATGCAAACGATGGCTCTAAAAAGAATATATGAACCAATCTCTTAAGATGATTAACATTGAGAACGATGCCATAAACTGGATTTTCAAAAAAGATCTAAAACCAAGAACCAAATGGAAAATAGAAAATAAACAATTCCATTATAGTCTGTTTCGGACCGTCAATAATACTGAATGTGTTTCACTAATGTTTGGAAACAGGGGTGGAAAAAATGATCAATTTATGCCATCCCACATCGATCAGTAGAAGAATAGCAAATGAAGTGAGGGTTGTATAAAAGGCGAAAGAAGAAGAAGGATTACTTACTTACTTACTTACCTGGTTGTATAAAATGATCAAGAATGCCTATGGCCTAGGTTTTGTTCATATTCCTGAGCACTAAAAACAGAAATTATCTCCAAGGAAACCAATTTTATCTTTCTTGTTATGACGTGATATCCGAGACATTAAAAGAAGAAAATAAAACGGTTTTGACCGTACATTTATAGAACAATATAGTAGAAACAATACTTACATTTTTATTATAATTGATAATCGGTAGGATTATAGCATCAAATCTCAAAGGGCAGTGATTTGTCGCCAACTATCATACACCACCAATTCATGCTCTATATATACAATTGTCTAATGCACATGACACTGGTGTATGACAAAAAAAATAGTAGTGTACAAATCACCATCGAATCTTAAAGTGTTGGTTACTTTATCTGAATCTAATTTGGTATCTTAACAATTGTTATCAAGAAAGCTTAGTTGTGAAATGAATAAACATATCTACTCTTGTGGCAATTAGGAGTATTACTATCAAAAATACAAGAGTATTACTGACTGACCATTTTACAACACACAATTGTCTGTTACTCTCTTTAGAGCTCTTTTCATAAATATATCAATCTAACAAAACCATACAAAATAACATATAGTCTGATAAATAAAACTATGGATTTTACACACACATCTGGATTTCAATTCAAACATTTATTCCCCATACCGTTGCTGTGTTCTAACAGAAACATGAATATGCCATGTGGTTCTTCTTTGATACATAATGGGAAATATAATTCCCGACAGGAGCAGAAGCCGATGCATCAGAATCAGGAACCAAAATTCGTGTTTTTCCTGAACCGATTCTTTTACCAGCAACATTTGCATAAAATAATCCTGAAATTGCTGGTACAAAAACATCGCTTTCTGAACATACGTAGAAATCGATCACTTTTTCGTACTCTGAAGAATCTGATTCTAGGAACTTTTGCCTCTTTTCCATTGGCATGATTCCTTCCTGTAAAAAGATTTGAGAAAAACGTTGAGAATTAGGGTTTGTTATGTTTTAATCCTTAAACTTTCACTGATTTGGCATTTTAGCCCTTCAAATAGACCTGTTACCGGTCAGACCGGTTATGTTGTGTTGAGATGTAATTTTTGCTTAAGCCAAAATGCATTTTAGTACCTTGAACTTGATGACTAGGTCCTCTACTACCCTGAACTATTAAAGGTGCAACATGATACCCGAACTTGACAAAATTGTCGATTTAGTACCCTGACTCATTAATTTGATCTCATTTTCTTACTCGAATTACTTTTGTTGGAGCTTTTGACAGACTAAAAAATATACCTTAATCTCAATTTATTGATATTAAAAGCAAATCACGCGAGAGAACACGACCAAATTAGTGAACCAGGGTGCTAAATCAACCATATTATCAAGTTCGGGGTACCATGCTGCACCTTTAATAGATCAGGGTAGTAGAGGACCTAGTCAGTCAAGTTCATAGGTACTAAAATGCATTTTGACCTTTTTCTTGAGGTTAAATATGGTTTAATTCTTAAACTTTTTTCTTAATTTGGCATTTCAAACGTATTAACATGCGATAGCACGTCACACTCACTTTTTTTAACAAGTCAACCAAATTTAGAAAAAAATCGCCAAAAAAACTCAAGGGTCAAAACGCCAAATCAGTGAAAGTTCAAGGATTAAAACATAATTAACCCTAATCATCAATCACTTCGTATGTTATTTTTTAACCAAAATGAGAAAGTAATCTCTTACCTTGGTGTAAGTTTTAGGGAAGATATCCTTCACGGAATCAAGGCTGCTATCCCACCTTGATTGGGTCAAATAAATAGCACTATTTTTATCAAACCCTAATTTCTTCAAAAACAATGCAATCTCTTGTGGCCCGTAACATTTTTTCGAGCCTTGACAACCTTTTTGTTCCAACATATCGAGTCTAACATCAACCGCAACAAATTGACCATCTGATTTACGGGTCAACGTTTTCAATCGGTCAACTATTGAGTCAACCACTTCTCTAACCTCTGGCTGTAACTCAAGTGTTCCAAACATGGCTAAACATCCAACTGACACTTTTTCCTCTTGTTCGGTTTTGCCCTTTTTCATGTTCACAGAAGGGAAATAAGTTGCTAATCTTACATTTCCTTTTGTTTTGAAAACAGGTTCTATGTTTTCTGCAATGTATTCTTCGGTTACTCGATTGGGAATCCTTAAAACAGCAAGATTTTTTGTTGATAATTTAGCCGGTTGTGTTTTTACTACTTTTACTACTCCTTCTAGACTACTTACAAACTTCTCAATGTCATAAATGTCTCCAAAGTTCCTGGAATATACATGTAAAATATGTAATTCAATTTTAAATATAAATATAATGTCATTATTATATTTAGATAGATATATTAAATTGAGTAAATGCGACTAACCTCCAATCACCAGGTTGGCTACCCCTTATGTCTGGAATTACAAGTGTTGCCTTTAGGTATCTTGCCACTACTACTGCATCGGCAATCTGAGGTTGACAATTATCATGTTTAAGATTACAAATTAATAAAAAAAAGGTTTTTTTTTTGTGTGTGACTAAAATAGCGTTGTTTACATTTGTTTAATGTTTAGTCATTGTACAAGTTTATGTACAATTGGATCTTTAAAAGATGGTTTTGTCACTTTGTGTTCCTTTTTGGTCATTTGGCAACCTGATAAACTGATAAAATTTGTACGTCGTTTAAAAATAGACAAATGTAAAGGTACACTGCTATTTTAGGTAAAAAGAAAACATTAGCAGATAATGTTGTAATAAATGATCTAAATATGGGAAACAGAATGGAATGTGTTGATCTTGAGTTCATTAGCTAAACTACGTATGAATCAACACAATCGGACATCGAATTATAGATACATAGTAGATGTTATACCTGTGAGACATGGTATTCGGGTCCATTGGTTAATGAAAAAGTGATAAATCCTCTAGATTCTTCGGGTTCTTCTGCTTGCCAAATTGAATAAAACTCAAGTTAAAAATAGATAGTGACATGAAAATTATAGGTCAAACTATAGGAAAATGTATCCATCTTGACATAAATTGCTATTGTATATTTGTATGTATCAGATCATGAACTTACCTTTTAATGTAATTAACTTTCAATTTTTACCATTTTGATGTAGTTATTTGTTATACTAATTGAGATCTATGAATTATTTATAGTATCTGGCACTGACCTAATGTTGACTTTGACCAACACTGGTTGAGAGGAACACCTTCCTCCTTCCAAGCACCATCACCATTGGCCTCAAAGCTTCTAGCTGAATCCTTGTTATCATCCAAACTTTGGGTTGATCCGGCATGATTCACCTAATTTGGAAGATAATTTATGTTCAATTTAGTAGCTAATTAATGTGAATTCAGTAAATAATTGAAACAGAGCGAATCCAATTATGGTAGCACATTGAATAATTGCATGAAATTGAAGTGAAAACTTCAATTAACAGGTAGACAATTGAGCAAAATGTGAAGAATAAGAAGCTTACATGATGAGAAATTGGAGTATCGAAGTGTTGTCGTTTAATCATGTTTCCAAGCATTAGAAACATGGTGACTGTAAGTATACCTGCCACTATTTGCCTCGGATCTATCCCCATTTTTCTCAGATCCACACACACCGACACACAGTATATCTATATATCAATCTATATATGTAACAGTTACTGATACTACAACATAAATGTATAAAATTAAAGTGATTAAAAAAAGGAATTGAACAAGCTTTCTGGTGCGCAATGGAAGTCCCCTGAGAAATAGGAGGATTCCGCAAACCCTAAAATGGAGATATTGGGGAAATATGAAAGTTTGATTGTTGGTTTACAAAACATATACTTCCCCGATTCAAAATAAGTGATACACTAAGGTGGGATCCTCTCCCACTAACTATCTACTTTAACAAAGTAAAATGACCCTTACCCTTACTTTTTACTTTTAAACATTATTAACCCCACTTTATTCAAAAAATATGGGACCCATTCCCCACTAACCATCTAATTAATCTAATTTAATCATCATTATAATTTTTTGCCTCAAACCCGTGAAACCCAAAGTATATCACTTATTTTGAATCGGATGAAGTAGTAAGGAAAATGGGAGATCTGTGTATTTGTATGAAAATGATGGCAGGGAGTTCACATGGGTTAAGTGTAATTGCACATGATGCCCTTCGTCTTATTATCAAGATGTAAATCTCCACCATAAATTTATAATAATGACACAAAAGCTTCCAAAATACTACTTGTGAATTGTGATTGCAAGTAGGTAGCTTGTTTGTTAAAACTCTTTATTTTATTTATATTTTTCCTGTAAGTTTCACTAGAAACAGTCTCTCTACCGTCTTGTAGAGTTAAGATTGTCCACATATTACCTCTCTCGTATCTCTGATTTGAAAGGAGTTAGTATCGTTGTTGTACACTTTCGATATTGATTGTTTGTCTTATGGTAATGATAAATGAATGTGGGATAATGTACCAATTTTCACAATATAAGTGTGTAAAACTTTTCGCTCATTAAAAAATAGCACAAGTTCAATTGATCACATTAATTAGGAGATTGTAACTAAAAAGTAGACATAAACAATTTTAACAATTGGTGTATGTATAATTGCAATTTTTTAGCTAATGTTATCTTAAATATGAGAAATTAAATTTATGTGGCCTGTTAATGAGTGAGAAAATTTGCATATTTGGTATTGTCAAAACTAGTACTTCCTTCGATTCAAAATAAGTGCTACACTTTGGGTTTCACAGTTTTTTAGGCAAAAAATTATAATGATGGTTAAGTTAGATTAATTGAATGGTTAGTGGATAATGAGTCCCACATCTTTTGAATAAAGTGGGGTTAAAGTTAATGATGTTTAAAAGTGTAAAAAGCAAGGGTAAATGAGTCATTTCACTTTGTTAAGGTAAATAGTTAGTAAGTGTGGCTCCTACTATTTTTTGCCAAATAAGGTAATTTTTCAAAATATAGCACTTAATTTTGAATCACTCATATAAGAAAATTGTAGCACTTATTTTGAATCAGAGGAAGTATATTACATTACATTACTTTTTTATTTTATTTCTAAAATACTTTTCTCAAAAAGTAATAACCACATAATTAGTCTTAACATATCAATTTTCTTCTAGTTTTACATAATATAAATCATATTAGGAAGTTGATTAAAGAGGATAGGCTTAAAGACTATAGTTAACACCGTCGTCATTTTTGGGGTTTTTTTTTTTTTTTTTTTTTTTTTTTTTAAAAGTTGTAGTTAATGATAATTATACTTTAGTTAATTGAATGTCCACAAGTAGTTTTTTTAATAACTCAACTTGGAAAATTAATTATTGTCTTATGTAATTTGATTAAACTTATATATATTTTAATTTGTTTATTAAAATTTGTTATAATTATTGTCATTATCAGAAAGAAAAAAAAAGTCGTCTCTACTATTACATAGGAATATCTTTAATGTAAACTAAATAACACCTAATGATTTAAAAGAAATTCGAAAAATTCAAAAATATTTGTATATAAATGTCTATGTGATGTTTGGTATCATCTGAATGATTGATATTTGAATGATGCAGAAGTTTGGATGATTCAGACTTTCCTTTACATCTGTCCGATTAAGAGGCAGGACATATTTAATTTTTGCTTCAGATGCTGATTAAGAGGTCTTACCAAACGCTCTGAATCTGTCCGATTAAGAGACTGTCCTCTTAACTGAATCATTAAGAGACTTACTAAACAACACCTAACTCAGTAAACGAATAAAAGATACAAATATAAAATACAGTTAAATTATTTTGAAGTGAAAGTATGTGCATAAAGTTGAAGAAGATGAAAATACGATTGAAATGAAATAAAGTTTGAATTCGAGGGGGTTTCTTGTGATTAAAGCAAAGTTTAAAGACACATTATGTGTTTTTATTGGGTCACCAACACTTCTCTCTTTGCATAGAATATTCGAGTGGTCGTTATAACTACACTATCTACTCTACTATACTTGCACTTATAAACAAAATACAAGTTTACACCATTTTTTATTTTCAATTTAATAATTAATTTATCATTAACTTTGCTAATTAAAGAATAATAGGTATAGTTGATAATAAGATGCTATGGGTGATAGAGACAGCCTAACCTAATTATATTCATAAGAGTGATGATAATTGATATGTTCTTCTCAACTAACAAGAATTTATATTTATTTCTATTGTACCCTATAGTGTTATTAACTAGATATCTTTCTTAAAACTTTATAATGCGTAAGACTATTAAATTTAGAAACTCCTTAAGTTTAAACTTAAATTTTTTTCTACTTTTAGTAACATCTTAAACACCATTAAAATAAAAAAAAAATTGCTTACAAGATTCGAACACAAGACTTTTTCTGAGTACAAACTGTGTGTTAACCGATTGATCTAAATGACACTTTATTTAATCCCAAATAAACAACCAAGATAACACTGCAAAACGACGAAATTGTCCCCTGTTTATTTCGGATACAATTTAATATGTATTCTAGAAAGTCTTACCACCAATCTTATTCAACACTTATTGAAGGTAACGTCTTGACTATTGCCAAAAAAAAAAAAAACTCTACATTACATGCCAATTAATTTCGATATCCAACATAACGCATAAACTTAAAACGCTCAGTCAACCAGTAACCACTATCCGCACGACCACAACCAGCAGCCACTATCACTACCGTTGTCACAATCCACTACTTGATCGCCGTCAAATTTAGTCACAGGGTACCCGTCGCCACATTGCGCGGGTAACCTACTAGTAATTGATAAAGTGTTTACAATTTTGATTTTGGTTTTAGTCCAATATTAAAGAGTTACACACCCTTAAGTAAAGATGTGTTCTGTTTTGTAACCGAAAAATAAAAAAAGCAAGGATCGGACCGGACCAGACTGAAATAATGATTCCAGTTCGGTCCAATTATGCTGGGTTTAGAACCGGATAGAATAAAAAAACTACTGTTAATATAAACTAAATCTTGAGTTAGACTCTAATTGTAAAATTTAGGTTATAGAATTGTAAACTTCAAAATTAAAAGAACCAAGAATAAAAAAAGGGGAAATCGACCTGAAAACTGAAAATGAGATGACTTGTTTTGATTTTTCAGTTAAAATGATTATCCCTATCCTTAAGTAGCATCTGTAAGGTATAAGTTACGATTTATGATGATAAATCTTGGCATGATTATTGGTGGGGCTGATTTATGAAATCAAGGGAAGTTTAAGAGCGTAATAATCGGAGACGGCACCCCACCCCATTCTCTATAATTTCACATGTTTCTATTACATAATTAGAAATCAAGAGTTATTTATTAAAATGGTGTTTTGAAAATAAATATTGGGTTTTGCTAACCATTGCTCTTAGATAGAGATGCCAATTTTATCCGCGGATTCGGGTACCCGCAGGTACCCGACCCTAACGGGGCGGGTATTACCCGCTTAAACGGGTAACGGGGCGGGGACGGGTATTGACTTTTACACCCAAAGCGGGGACGGGTCGGGTACGGGTATTCCTCTACCCGCACCGTTTCATACCCGAATATACATATTTTATGTACAAATTCTATGTATATTGCATATTACATATTACATACTAAGACAAAGTTTCATTTTTATTTATCTATGCCCTTCCCTTTTTATAGTGTAATTCTACATGATTTGTTCTTTCTTGAAGTGATATGGGACAACAACAAAGAAAATAAGATCCCACATTGCTATAATACAACTCATAAACAAACTTTCACATCTATAAAAGTGTACTCTCTCCACATAGCAAGTTATTATCCATCAATAAACATAGATGCATGTATGTGTGTATTAAAATACACCAACCACATGTGTTGTGTTTAGTATATATATTTTTTAACTTTTGAACAAATACCCATCGGGTAACCCGCACCCGCTCGGGGATTATTCTACCCGAACCCGATGGGGATTACGCGGGCGCGGGCGGGGACGGGTATGGGGCTTGGAGTTCGGGTGCGGGTACGGGTTTTGCAATATCCCCTACTACCCGCGCCCGTTGGCATCACTACTCTTAGGGCAATTGTTAAGGGATGTTAAAATGGTTAATGTACAAATTATGAAGCATAACTAATCAAAAGTGGTTATTAAAATTCATGGAGGTGGTTTTTATTAGTTAATTTACAATTACTTTATGCCAAAAAAAATTCTTAACCATTGCCCTTAGGGTACTTGTTAGCATTTCCCATAAATATTTACTAAATAGGTGTGATTTGAGAAATATTTACCTAATAGGTGTTTTTATAACTTTTGTATCATTTTTTCATCTTTTGAGTTTTTTTCAACTTTTTAATCATTCCATTTTTAACATGTTTCGTATATAATTATAAACCTATTATATTACACATTATGATCATGAGTTCATGCGACAACTGATTAAACTTGTTTATAGTCTGTTGGTAGTAATTTGGAAGAAATTCAACTGAGAGAGGAAAAGTTTATAAAAATATCAAACTAACAGGCAAAGTGGAAGTAATTGACGGTTTGAAATTCACACCAAAATTAGTTAAAGCAACTCATTTAACTAATTCATTGTTTTATAATGAAGCTGCCCATTTTTGGTGCCACGGTTACTGTACATATTCTTGATGTAATTTAATTTTATGTAATTATAGGTGGTCTGGTATTAGCTTAATTTGATTTGTATTCTTGGTTGCCAGTTTCTTGATAGCCATTATTTCTAGTATAGTTTACTTTTTGGTGTAAGTGATAATTTAATTCTCATTCGTTAGTATATTCGAGTTGGTAACACTTAATTGAAATTATATTTGATTATTTCGTATTGAAGGAGTGGTGAAATTTATTGATTTTAATAGGAGACATAATATGCTTATATAGTTATACGAAATATATGTAATAAATGATGAAATATGGAAATAATGAAAGAAAAGAAACTTAAAAAAAAAACTCAAAAGATGAAAAAATGGTACAAAAGCTATAAAAACACCTATTAGATAAATATTTCTTAAATCACACCTATTTGGTAAATATTTATTTTCAAAACACTCTTTTAGTAAAAAACTCTAGAAATCAACCTACTTTGACATGTCATTTCTTATTGTATAATTAATCATATAGATGTAAACCACATCTTTGATTCTAGATATGAAAATTTGCAGTTTTCTGAAATTTTTGATAACCCATATTTGTAAACATAACCGTAACCCAAGTGTTTGAAAATAATTTCTGAACTTATATCATTTTTAATTATATGGCATGTGCTAAAATAGAAGCCAGTTGAAACTGACGAGTGTCACTTAAGCTATATGGTTGGCAACAGTTCTTTCTTTACCTGTCACTTTGCTTTTCTTTGCTATTCGTTGGTCAATTAAAGAAAACGAAGAGAAGAGAGAGTACTTTATGATATATCAGTAATGTATTTGAAACTTATACATTTTACATAAAAAATTACTTTGTTAAAGTGATAAATGAAGTAAATATGTGTTGTTGAAAAATAGTGTATAGTTAACGTGTCTCTTTAGAATTATTCACGTAAAACTGATGTGACAAAATAAGTAAAAATCAATTGTTGGAAAGATGCTAATCTTCAAAATATTAAACAATATACTACTATATAATTTGACTAGCACTAGTTTATGGAACACAAAGTCACCAACTATGGCGCTAATCAAGCAAGTTTGAATATTACTACTAACTAGTTTTTTTAAAATAATCCATCTCCTTCCCACTGTTTTCCCTTTATATAAACTGTAATAAAAAATATATAAAGAATTTGAACAAGATTTGACAATAAAGTAGAAAAAGGACGTTTCATATTATCTCATCTATTGTTGCACATAATGACAATAGAGTATAGACGTTTACCAACGATAAATTCCTTAACAATCCAACATTCAATCTTGTTTTGTGGAATTAAGGATTTGACGGAGTATGCAAGTTAGGTAGGTAGTAGGTAACACTTGAGAACCGCTTTTTTTTTTCTTTGCTAAACGATAATAACTGTTAATAAAATATTTAGCTGCTGTTTGTTTTTTAAGAGGTAAAATGTCTGCGGTCTGCGGACCACATCTGCAGAGAAGATATGGACCAAATGTCTGC
Organism: Calendula officinalis; assembly: GCA_963853835.1. Classification (NCBI taxonomy): domain Eukaryota; kingdom Viridiplantae; phylum Streptophyta; class Magnoliopsida; order Asterales; family Asteraceae; genus Calendula; species Calendula officinalis. The sequence continues at coordinate 76,150,896 of OY970829.1, forward strand.
AGTTTATAAGAAAAAGACTGTTTGTTTTTTCATGTCTGCAGAGTGATAGAAAATTTTAGTGTCGGTATTGGTGGTGGTGGTGAGGCGTGGTGGTAGATGGTGAGTGGTGGCGACTGAGGGTAGTGGTGGCGGCGGTGGTGGGTGGTGGTGGGTGGTGGCGGCGGTGGGTGGTAATAGTGCGTGGGTGACGGTGGTGGCGGTGGAGGTTGCGTAGAGTTGGTGGTGATAGGTGGTGGTGGCAAGGATGGGTGGTGGTGGTGGTAGCGGCGGCGGGAGGTGGTGGCGGCGGCGGGAGGTGGTGGCGGCGGCAGCAGGTGGTGTTGGCGGCGATGGGTGGTGGTGGTAGGTGGTGGTAGTAGGTGGTTGTGGTGGTGGTGGTGGATAACTTTTTTTGTTTTTGTTTAAGTAAAATGTCTTCCAACCTTGGAAGACTATGATCCAAGTCTTCTTCATGCAGACCCTAAAAAGACTTTTTCTCGTCTTCTGACTTCCAAAAAACAAACGGTATTTTCCTGAAATGTCTTCCCGCCTGCAGACATAAAACCCCAAAAAGACTTTTTGACAAAAAACAAACACCACCTTAGATATGCAATAATTTGTTAATTACGGCACTTAACAAAACCTGATAAACAGAGAGGGATCTCTGTTCAGGCTATACTCTGTCTTCCATTTTTATACAACTGTATCCGCTCAACCCATTGGTCTGAGCAAACTGAACCGACAACGGGCTAGAACCACCGACACGAACTGGTATAGAACTGAGCTATACCAGTTCGGTTCTCGATTTTAATTTTAATCAAATCGGCTCTCGGTCCAGTCAAAAACTGAAAAAACCCAAAAAAAGTCAAATTTTTTTTGGAAAGCTCTGGTTCTCGGTCCGGTCCAAGACGTCATTAATTCGATCATCGATCCGGCCAAAACCGCAGTTCTGTGCTATTCGGTTCGGTTTTTGGACAAGGCCTACAAAACCTTTTCTTTTATATTTTGCCACAAGCAGTTATGAGTTACCATAAATCATTTCTTCATAATTACAAACAACAAAGATATGTAATTGCACAACTAGATCGAAACACAAAACTAAGGACGGAAACTAACATTTTACATGAACAAAACCACGTTGCTTTACCAACTTTTATCAAAATGAGCATAATGTTTGACCATTAATAGTATTTCACTGCATAGCTTTTTAGGAACTTGTTTCAAGTCTTCTCCTTCTTGCCATGCTTGTCCCACCATAACACCGGGCCCCACATTCCGTACACAAAAAAAAAAAAAAAAAAACCGCACATTCGCTTCGTATGCATGATGTTCGAGCTCAAGTTTCTACAAACCAACAGAAGTTGCAGGTAGGGCAATGGGTCAGGTTTGGTTGATCCACCAACATTTTTTTTTTTGTTTTTTGTTTTTTCATAAATAGTTTATAAGTTAAATATGTTACTATTACAAATGATAATCTAACTTTTGTTACAATAAAATGATGCAAGAGGTTGTAAGCATTTATAATAGACTTGTTTGACCCATTAGGCAACTTTCCACATGTTTGACCCATACGATTTGTTTCCTTTTTAGTTTTTTTTTTCAGTTGACCCGTTAGGGATAAACCCAATGTTTAAAAAACCAGTTTCTGCATTGAACAATGAACAAGTCATTGCCCTGTATATTTGGCCATCCTTGCAGCAAAATAAAGCCTAACATATAACCATCGCCCATTGCCCAATAAAGAATAATAAAAAATTCATATCATGTGTACATTAGAAAGCAAACTAAAATCATAATCAAAAGAAGAAATTGCATTAGGCCTTATATAATGTGTATCAGGTATGCAAATGAAACTTCTTATCGAACACTGAACTAACCGTCTTGAAGTAATTATTCCATGCTACAGCCAAGGGACCTATTTAAGAAAATTTAATGACATAATAATTAGGGCTAATGTGGTTATCATACTTTCCAAAAAAGTTAAGTTTGGTCATTATACTTATGAAACCGGTCATTTAAGTCACTAGCAACCAGATATTTATTCTAAACAGTGATATAATGATGACGTGGATATTATTTATCTACCTGGAAAATGTTAAGAAAATATAGAATAGGGTTAATGCACCTTGAGGTCACCTACTTACCTCCATTGGTTCTGCAGTGCCAAAATTCTAACAACTTCACACCAGTTTCACCAGCAAACAAATTAGATGGACTTTTTTTTTCTAACTTTAAATTATCATATCTTGTGCGTGCTATCTCCCAAGCTCTCGAAATAAGTCTGGAAGATTTTCGATCTAAAATCAAAATCACAGTTAAAAAATTGAACAAAATTTCATACAAACTTCATATTACAAGACATCAACACCATAGTTGGAAGCATGTTTAAACTTTAACAAGATACCTGGGATTGAGTAAGGCCAACAAACGATGTCTCCTTTTCTCTGGGATGTCATCAATTTTTTTCCTGATAATAACATATAAATATTCAGGCATCATTGAGCTAGAACTGTAATCAAACAGATAACAGTTAATAGACTTATATTTAGCAAAGTTCGGTTACAGTCTTCATTTGTCATATATGTAGCACCTGGTACAATTTAGGGTTTCCATAAACTTCCCAGTCGAAAATGTTAATGCATTTCAGGAATAAACTTCGACTACTGTTAAAAGTCCCATTTTGTAAAATTTGTAGGAACTTCGTAGATCCAATTATTAGGAATTTGAGGACTTCATCATGATATGAACTCAATCTCATGGCTTAAATTGAAACCAATTCAATGATAATTGCAAAATTAGCTGAATGAGCTCTAATCCTAATTTATATCGTGATTCCGATTGCTGCACAAATGATCGAACATGTAGAATGCAGTATAGCTCAAAAGATTCTAATAGCGTAAAGAACCGAACGACAAGGGATACAAACTCAATTCAGGGCTACAAAGTGTCATTCCAATAAACTTCAGGGTTCATTACGCCCTTTTCCGGTTAGCCCTCTACAGTTTTCGTATATAATCATCTCCGTCCCCAAATCAAACCCCTCAGGTTATCGGAGAAATTGCTGGAGATCGAGATTGAAATACACACAGAAACAGGAAGAAGATTTCAATGGCTTCAACCGCTGCGGTGCCGTTTTGGAGATCTGCCGGAATGACGTACATAACGTACTCCAACATATGTGCTAACCTTGTGAGGAATTGCCTCAAAGAACCACACAAATCCGAAGCTATCAGTCGGGAGAAGGTTCATTTCGCCGTCTCCAAATGGGTCGATGGCAAACCTCAGAAACCTAGTAATTTCCTATACTCAAATCATTTCCAATTATCGATTGCTTAGATCTAGGGTTTGCTTCCGGCATGCGATTAATCGATTATTATTGATTCTGTTATGCGATTATGAATTTACGCTGCACTTTTAATTGATCTATGTGTATTATTTGAATTAGTCTTATACAACTTAGATCGTTTACGAGTGCTGTTTATCTTTTTAATTCGAATTGTGTTTTTTTGCTTGCTTCACTATTTTACGGCTTGAATGTCAGCTTTGAAAAAAAATGTTTTTGATTCGTGCATTTTCTATGCTATAGGTTTGTTTTTGGCTATAAATTGCAGGCATGTTTAGTTTCATGGCTGTTTTATATCAATTTAGAGGCTATTGTCTGTAAGACAATGAGGAATAACATAGACCTAAATGTGGAAAATGGGTGGGTTGGGTATCGGGTTGAAACAGTAATATTTGAACTACTCTTTTATTAACAAACACATTTTTGTCAATTTTGAAGTTATCTTACAAATAATTAATGTGATAGATATGCTTACAGAAACTATTTTAGGGGGTGTTTGGGAAAGCTTATTTAAAAGGGTTTGTGCTTCTTAGCTTATAAGCTTATGAGATTATTTAAGTTAATAAGCCTTTGTTAAATGAAGTGTTTGGAAGAGCTTAATGACTAAAAAAGACATTTTTTTAATAAGCTAATAAGCTTAGTGTTTGGTTAGTTGAGGTGAAATAGGGTTACAATTTACAATGTGAGGGCAAAGAGGTAAAGACCTTAAATAAGTTTAAAATCCCTTTTAAAACAACTTATTTAAAACCCTCTAAATAAGCTTATAAGCTATACCAAACACTTAAAAGTGATTATCAAATTTAAATAAGCTATAAGCCTCCTAAATAAGCCCTCCCAACCACCCACTTAGTACAGTATTAGTATAATTTTTTGAATTAAAGTGGGTAACTTACAATCAGCTTTAAACAGCTGTAAAGTCGATGTAGCAATTTCAGTTCCAGCCTTTTTCTTCAGTTCTTTTTGTCTACTTAGAATTATTTCACACCTTCCTCCTGTGATCAATTGAATCTATGATGTATTACATATACATATGTTATGTAATATGTTATGCATACATGTTACATCCGTCACTAATTTATACTTTTACTACCTTAGTTTTCCTGACTTTTTTTAATTTTGTCAATTGAACAGCTATTCGGTCTGATACTCCTGAAGCTTGAGGCGGGAAGATGTTACATTTTGCATTATTTCTAAAGTTGATTTATAAATTCCAAGGCCTTGTTGCTAAATTGGATCTTTAAAGCTGAAGGATTTCCTTGTTGATAATAAATTTTGTAGTGGCCTTTTGGACCTCAAATTTGTGTTTTAATGGATTATGTGTTTTTATGTTGAATCGGGAATTATGATTATTAAGATGATGTTTCTGCGAGCATATATAAATCTAAAACAAGACTTGATATGATTGCCTTTATAATTTAGATAGAATAGCTAGATGGCTGTATTTGCTTGTGCAATTGAACCGAGCTATAGCGGTCCTCGGTTCGAATTCTTATGCAAATCGGTTCTCTGTCCAGTGGTCTGGTCTAAAATCGAAAAAGTTAGGAAAACATACTCAGTCCGGTTCAAGACGTCATCCGTACGCCTGTGCATTGTCCAATAACTGAACCGGTTTCAGTGAGGACCGAGCCATCTTGGACCAGATTGAGATTTATTTTTCTATTGTTCTCAACTTTGACTGTATCGAGAACCGATTTTACATGAAAATTTGAAGCAAAAACCGGACGAGTATATCTTGGGTTAGTTTGGCGGCTTTAGCCAGTTCTAAGTCCAGTTTGCACAGGGCTTCTCTTCAGTCCGGCTGAATAATTTGTACAGTATTATTTAACAACTCATTGACACTAAATAATTTGTTGAATCTGGAAACCAACTAACTCATTAAAATTAAAAGGTACATACTTTTTAAGTTTTAATAAATAAATATCTACAAAAGAAATTCGATTACAAGTTATTGTCTAAACTTTTACAAAAAAATACTTGAAAATCTAGCTTGCTTTGTTAATTTTCTAAAATAATCAAAATACTGAAAAGGTTATATAAACTTATTGCAGATTACTTTAAATTCCTTCTAAACTTGCACAAATTACATGAAAATCTTCATGGCTTTATTTATTTTCTATAAAACAAAGCAAACTACTGAAACCAGTTACATAAACTTATGTAAAATATTAATGTATAATGCAAGATTATATTACGAGTAAACTTCTGTTACAATAACTATTAAGTCGAATATACTTGACTACTTTACAAAATAAAATTATAAATGAGAATATTTTTTTGGGAAAATAATATAAAGTATTGATCATATTATGCAACAATAATTGCTTAAGAAACAAAAAAAGAACATGAGAAGGAAATGACTACTAAAATTAAAAGATAAACAAAGTCCAGTAACAATAATTGCAGATACAATCGTCTACGCCTGTCAAACCAACTAATCTCTCTCTCTCTCTCTCTCTCTCTGAGGCGGATATCCGGCGTATCCCGCCACCGCCGTTGATCATTCACCGGAATATCTCAATTCATGCCAATTCTGTTCACACGGATTCAGATCTAAGTTTTTCAACAATTACCTCCCTTTCTCTATTCGTTGAACCGACCTGGTTTAAGCCCTAGATTCTCGCACTTGTGATCTTATTTAATCAGCGATATGTCTTCGAAGGTATCGTCTCGATCAAGAGGAGGCGCCCCTGTAAAGAGCAGTTCCAGAGAAACCGGCCCTAAACTCGAGGAAAATCTCAACATTTTCAAGTCCGATAAATTCGACTCCGATGGCTTTGTGCACTCCAAGTGTACTTCCTTGAACGAGAAGGTCAGTATCTCCAAATGTCTTAATGGACTTTCATTCCAATTCTAATTTAGCGGAAAAAATTGCGAGGAATTATACGTGTTGTACCGATTATAATGCTGTTTAGAATTGCAGATTAATGTGACCTGAATGCTCATATTCAAGTTTAAGATATTACATAAATGTAGTTTATATAACAATTCATTTGTACTTGAAGTCGCATTTGTGAGTCTCATTCATTCTAGCTTTTGCTGTGCTATCAGCCTAATTAGCTGTGAGGATGGCTGCTAATGAGCATAGAGGACCACTGGTCGATCTGGTATTCTGGTCCATTACTATACGATGAACTGTGTTCATTACACCTTCAAATATACTGATATTAGGTCAACATTATTCTTGGATCAACCATTAAATCATTATAGGATGAACTGTTCCATAGTTCATTGCACCATAAAAGTACTGATACTAGGTCCACAATCCACATTATACTTGGATCCAGTATGTACCTCCCTTGCTTATTAATAGTAGTTAATTTGTAACTGCATAGTGCATATAATGCTATAGCAGGGAAATTGGGTCTAAACGTGTGAAATACAGTAACTTAAAATAAGTCAACCATAAAAGGGCACATCAAAAACCATCCATGGAAGACCTTTTTGCAGTAAGAGAGCTTTATGATGCTCATAAAGAACAATTATGGCCTGCAGTTACTTATATTCAACATCTTTTGCTAAAGGGATATAGCAAACACTTCACCTACTGTTTAATACATCTTTCATTGTTTTGATAAATTGTTCCAATATAACTGACATATACATAATCAAATTACCAGGAAATAAGGCAACTATGCTCTTATCTTTTGGATTTGAAGAAAGCTTCTGCAGAAGAAATGCGAAGGAGTGTATATGCTAATTATACTGCATTTATACGGTAAAATACATATAAATAATTGATTTAGATCAACAATATAATTTTATCAGCCTGCAGGCTGCAACCATTTCATGCCTTACATTTTGTACTTATGATATTTTAATTGCTAATAATTCCAGCACATCAAAAGAGATATCAGATTTAGAAGGTGAGCTACTATCCATAAGAAACTTACTATCTACTCAAGCAACCCTAATTCACGGTCTAGCTGAGGGGGTCCACCTGGAATCTTTACCAATTTCTGTTCCAAACAGTTTAGCGACAGATTTATCTGCTGATGTGGACAGAGATCCATCAGATTTAGAGAACTGGTTAACCGAATTCCCCGATATTCTCGATGTTTTATTAGCTGAAAGAAGAGTAGATGAAGCTTTAGCGACACTTGATGAAGGAGAACGCATAGCTTCAGAATCAAAACAAAACAAATCACTGTCACCTGTCGTTTTAGCAAACCTCCAAACTGCAATAACCGAATGTCGCCAAAGATTAGCCAATCAGCTTGCAGATGCTGCTTCACAACCAACGACACGTGGCAGTGAGCTTCGTGCAGCCATTTCTGCTCTCAAAAAACTCGGGGATGGCCCGCGGGCCCACAGTTTGTTACTCCAGGCCCATTACCAAAGACTCCAATCCAACATGCAAAATCTTCGTCCTTCAAGTACTTCATATGGTGGAGCATATACAGCAGCTGTTTCACAGTTAGTTTTTTCTGTTATAGCTCAAACAGCAACTGATTCCAATGCCATTTTTGGTAAAGAACCATCTTACAGTTCTGAGCTTGTAATGTGGGCCACAAAACAAACTGAAGAATTTGCTCATAATGTGAAAAGACATGCTTTAGCTTCATCTGCAGCTGCTGGTGGATTAAGAGCTGCTGCTGAATGTGTTCAGATTGCTTTAGGACATTGTTGTTTGTTGGAAAATCGGGGTTTAGCACTTTGTCCTGTTCTGTTGAAACGGTTTAGACCTAGTGTTGAACAAGCTTTAGATGCTAATTTGAGACGAATTGAAGAAAGTACAGCTGCATTAGCTGCTGCTGATGATTGGGATCTTAATTCTTCTTCTTCTTCTTCATCAACTGTTACACGTTTATCTGGAAGAAATTCGGTTAATACTGTTGCAGCTTATCAGCATAAGCTCTCGAGTAGTGCTCAAAGGTTCAATTTGATGGTTCAGGTGAATATTTCTGTTAACTTCTTCTTGTTTGTCTTTATCTTTGTGTTAAATTTGTGTATTTGCACTGATATATTACCTGCGGGACGAGCTTCATTAAAATTAGATTATTAATGAATCAATGTAGCTTTTGTAATCATATATGACACTAGTTACCTAAAAAAATTGGTCAAAAAGTGTAGTGGGTCCCACCGACCCAACCCGTTTTACCAATTCAGAATTCAACAAAGCTTCATTTCTATCTTGTAACCAATTTTCAGCTACCAACCGACATCCAGATATAGTTTGCTTCAAGCAGATCTTTGTAAATAAAGGGTTGTTACCCGATATCCAATTATGCCCCTAAACTTTTATTTCCGTGTTTTTTTGTCCACGTGGTCCTCATTTTTCCATCATTACTTCATTTTCCGCCTAAACTGACCAAAATACCCTTATTTATAATTAGTCTCATTTTTTAATTTAATTCTCTTTTTCTGCTCATTTTCTCCGCCAACTTCTCTAGAGAGGAATTCACCGGAAAACAAAAACAAATTAAAAAAATGAGATAAATTAAAAATAAGGGTATTTTGGTCAATTAGGTGGAAAAAGATGAAATGAAGGAAAAATGAGGACCACAGGGACCAAAAAAATAAGGGCATTGTGACGATCTTATAAATATTTTCAGTATGGACATTTGCTACTAATTATCTATCAGCATATAACTAATCTTAATCTTTCACATCAGGATTTCTTTGAAGATGTAGGGCCACTTTTAAGCATGCAATTAGGAGGCAAAATGTTAGAAGGATTATTCGACGTATTCAATTCATACATAAACATGCTCATAAGAGCACTCCCGGGCTCAATGGAAGAAGAAGCAAATTATGAAGGTTCCGGAAACAAAATTGTCCGAATGGCAGAAACAGAAGCCCAACAAATGGCATTGCTTGCAAACGCATCTTTATTAGCTGATGAATTATTACCTCGTGCAGCTATGAAACTTACCCCTGTACTTCCACATAATTACAATAATGACCCTCGAAGAAGACCTGCTGCACAAAATAGGAACCCTGAACAGAGGGAATGGAAAAGACGGCTTGCGAGTATTGTTGATAGATTGAAAGATAGTTTCTGTAGACAGCATGCGTTAGATCTTATTTTTACTGAAGATGGTGATAGTCATTTGAGTGCTGAGATGTATATAAATATGGATGGAATTGTTGAGGAAATTGAATGGTTTCCTTCTCCTATATTTCAGGTAGTTAGTTAGTTAACTTTTTTTTTTATCTTTCTGATTATTTTATTTACACGTGTCATAAGACATAACAAACATCATAAATAGAGTAAGATACCAAATTTACAGGCTTAGCCTCTAAAAATAATGTATTACACCGCCCATCCATGTGATTTGTTTTTTCTCCAAATTTGTCCCTGAGCCAATTGAAATGACCAAAATACCCTTGTTTTATTTTAAAGTAAATTACATAAATCGTCCCTGTGATTTGTACGAAATTATGGACTGTTTGTGTTACAAGTTTAAAAAATATGGACTATAATCGTGTAATAAAAAAAAGTCAAGAGACGACATCCAAAATGTCGTACAAACATATGTAACTCACTGTTAATTTTATTTTGAGTCTTCTCTTTTTTCGGAAATGTTGGTCATTTGCTCTAAAGTAACTAATTATGATTATTGCAGAAAGACTAACTAATTCCTATGTTATTGATCTTCAGGAACTTTATGCAAAACTTTACAGAATGTCTGCAATAGCAACAGAAATGTTTGTTGGCAGGGAACGTTTCTCAACGATGCTATTAATGAGGCTTACAGAAACCGTCATTTTATGGCTTTCAGAAGACCAAACATTTTGGGATGATATTGAAGAAGGACCGACACCTTTAGGTCCTCTTGGTCTTCAACAGGTATATATAATTATATATCAGGCAATATCCATTTACTATTATGCTTTAAAATCTTGCTGAGCTGGCATATTTTATGATTTTAATTACAAATTTGCAGTTCTATTTGGATATGAAGTTTGTCATCTCTTTTGCTTCCCAAGGGCGTTACTTATCTAGAAATTTAAATCGGGTTGTGAACGAGATAATTAATAAAGCACTTGCAGCTTTCTCTGCAACGGGAGAAGATCCATACAGGTTAGTGAAATTTGCTGCGAAATATTAACGGGTTGTTTAATTGTAGAAAAATGTGGCAGTTTTCTAGAAAAGAGTTTTGAGGGAAAATATTAATAGGAAAAGAAACTCTCTTTTCAAGTTTATGACTATATATCTGGAAAGGGACTTTTAATCTTGAGTAAATTACAGACTTTATACCTGGGGTATTTTGGATTCCGCGTTTTTGTCGGTAAACTTTTCCCCCCGTGTCCTTGTGGTCCTCATTATTCCTTCATTTCGTCAAATTAGGTGGAAAGGGATGAAATAAAGGAAATATGAGGACCACATTGACAAAAAACCCGGCAAAAAAGTTTAGGGACAAAAATGTAGAATCCGAAATACCCAAGGGACAATTTCTGTAATTTACTCTTTAATCTTTCATAAAGGCTGTTCATTTGTAGAAAAATGTGGCACTTTTCAAGAAAAGTTCTCAAATAAAACAGAAAACATGTTCCAAATTATTCATAGAAAAGAGAGAACCCACTTTTTAATTTTATAACTAAATCTATGAAATCGACTTTTTATAGTTTTTCCTTTCTAGAGATCTTAAACTCTTGTTGTCTAAACTGGAAAATGAAAACATTTTCAATGTTTTTGCAATAGCTTTCTAGAGATGAAAAACACCTCTCATATTCTAGAAAAATGGAGATAAAAAATTAGAGAAAATTTTCTGCAACTAAACACCCACGTAGTTTTCATCTAATTTTCTTAACTGGAAAATGAAAACAGTTGAACGCGGTTAGAATTTTTAAGAGATAAATACATCTTGTATTTTCTAAAAAAATAAATATTAAATATTAGAAAAAAATTATGCAACTAACCACACCCTAAACTTGCTGATCCTTGTAAACAAATTTAGTTGTAATATTATGTGAAAAATGGTTAAATTGCTATGGCAGTGTACTTCCTGAGGACGAATGGTTTGCTGACATCTGTCAAGAAGCAATGGATAGGTTAAGTGGGAAGCCAAGATTAGCAAACGGGGATCGGGATCTAAGCAGCCCAACTGCTTCTGTTTCAGCACAATCAATATCATCCATGAGATCACATGGCAGTTCCTAAGCCGATTGATTCATCTCTTTGTATATCTGCAATTTACTACAAATTTCTTAAGCCGATTTGATAATTGTGTGCATATGTGTTGTTAGGTTTTTGTTTATTTTTTTTTTTTTTTTTCTGTTTTTTATCTTACATACGCAAATTGTGTCAATGCTGAAATTTAAGACGTTTACATACTGATTTTTGAAAGGTTTCCTACTTTTATCAAGGATGATATTGACATAGGGGGTGTTTAGGAGGGCTTATTTAGGGAGCTTATGAGCTTTTAAACTTATTTAAGTTTAATAAGCATTTTTAAGTGTTTAAGCAAGCTCATATAAGCTTATAAGGTCATAAGTATAAGCCCTTTTAAATAAGTTTTCCCAAACACCCTCCATAGTCTAGAATACAAATGTAGAAGTTGCGCTATAAATGTAACATTAGCATGAGGGATATAAACGTCATTTCACTAGCTAGAGTCCCAGGTTCAGTGTTATTACCCTCACTAACCGATTCATCTACCCCTGGCTTTGGGCTCCTTTTTTTGGATTCATCGTCCTTCAATCCATCAATTGTTTTTGAAATTGATGTTAGCTTTTTGGGTAATTGAATCTCGTGACAATAAAATTCCTCTGTTTTAGTACAAAAACATGAAGAAAATGATGATTGCAGGACGATAAACCAGCAATGAGGAAAAGTCATTTGAATGCGAAAATCATAATACTATTTTGAACCACCAACTTGATTAGCTAGACAAATTGTATCCAGTTTAGATTATATTAACCCGAACCCGCAAACATGAACATGAAAAAAATATAGCAACTTTTGTTAACCAATTAGAGACACCTTATATTAACCTGAACCCGTAAACATGAACGTGAAAAAAATAGCAACATTTTTTAACCAATTAGAGCACAAGGTGTCGTGCCATTTAAATACGTTTTTGCGTCTTTAATATGTATTTATTACTTACCTCAAAATTATCATTGCTAGTTTAACATTCCCATAACATTTATTTATGACCTATAAAATAGGGTAAATTACAGAAATTGTCCCTGTGTTATACCCAATTTTGCATTTCTGTCCCTAAACTTTTTTTGTCGGTTTTTTTGTCCTTAAAGTTTTTTGGATTTCACTTTTCTATCCTTCCATCCAAAATCCTACGATTTTTTGTCCATTTCCCCAAATTACCCCTATTTTAAACTTTTTTTTTTTTTTTTTTACATTTTTCCATCTTCAAAAACCAACCTTAAAAAATGAAGAACAAGATCAATCTTCAAATCCTTCACATCCATCTTATCAATTCAATAATAAAAAATGAAATTGCAACAATTGGATGAATCACTGAATCGTTCAAATCCTTCACATCCATCTTCAAATCCCGCACCCAAAACGTAAGTAAGAATCACTGAATCGTTGAACGATAGCAGTATCGATCACGAATTGCAATAATTGGATGAATCACTGTCAATAGATTATGATGAAATTGAGGTTGACATCGAGAAAATAGGTAAGAATCGCTGAGGTAAACCCCATATATTTCCAGCACCCAAATCGTAAATCAAAAATCCCACCGCCATGGTCACACCTCCCTTGACGCTAATCTTCAAACGTGTCCGTTGACGCTAATATGCGATGGGAATTTTGACGGATTATGAACAGCTCCCATCGCAGATCTCTCAGGAGGCGGTGGCGATCTCACCGGAGGCGGTGGAGTTCAGAATATGTTCTCCGGCAGGTCGTCTTCTCCGACAAGTTCTTTTTTTTAAGAGTTTTGGAGTGAGAACCTTGATTTATGGAAGATCTGCAATTAGGGTTTACTTTAGATAAATTTAGTTGTAGATTCAAGATTGAAACATTTCAGAGATGAAGATTTAAAAGTGATATGTGAAGGCAGGTTTGGATTTCCAGCCAAGTCAGTGAAGATGAAGAATGGGGAAAAGGACCAAAATGCCCTCATATGCCTTGCATTTTTCATTAGTTAACGGTCAAAATTGGACAGAAGGACAAAAAAATTGAAATCTAAAAATCTTTAGAGACAAAAAACCGACAAAAAAAATTTAGGGACAAAAATACAGAATTAGGTATAACACAGGGACAATTTCTGTAATTTACCCTATAAAATATTTCAAACCAACTAATATTTAGAATGCAAAAAAAATGGTTTAATATCTCAAATTTAGAAGAAAAAAAATCTCAAACTATCATAATCATATTTTCATCGTTTATTGAAAAAAATTCAAAATAATTTTTTACTTGAATTAACATATATTTTTATTATTATTATTATTTATATATATATCACGGTTCAATTACAGTAATTATTAAATTATTACTCCTTCCGTCCCTTAATAAAGTTCTCATTTCAATTGGGCGCAAGTTTTTAGAAGTTACTTAGTGGTGGGGTCTTGGTAATAGATTTGATTAAAATATAAGGTTATTTTGTAGAGAGAAAGTGTTTTTAAAAGATAGTTAGTGGTGAAGTACATGATAATAATATTATTTTATTGAGTATGTCCTTCTAATTTGATAAATTGGAACTTTATTTTAGGACAACTATTTTTATAGAAATGTGAACTTTATTAAGGGACGGACTACGGAGGGAGTATATGATATGTTAGCCAATGAACGAGAACTAGAATATTAAATTTAAATATAGTTTAAATAGAGAAACAAAAGAAATAATTTAAATTATAAAAGAATATAAAGGGGCGGGATACATATTGACCAGAAAGAAGGATTCATTGACGACTTCACAAGCGCATTCTCACAAGAGTTCTAGGGTTTGTCTCTGCGTTCGTTTATCAATCAATCAAAGGAGAACACCGCCGCTAATCACCTTCCAACAGCAGCCATGGCGACTAAGGTCCAGAGGATCATGACCCAACCAATCGTATGTATTTCTCAGCTTTAACAGTTTGCCCTAATTCTGTTATTCGATTGATTACTTACTGATGCAAATTTAATTTTGCTTTCTTTCTTTTGCCTTCAGAATCTCATCTTTAGGTTCCTCCAGAGTGTAAGTTTTTCTTATTCTCAACATCTTTTCGATCTTCGTACACTTCGTTGGATTATTGCCTTACATTTTATGTTTTAATTACGAAACAGAAAGCTCGAATTCAGATATGGCTGTTTGAGCAGAAGGATTTGAGGATCGAAGGCCGCATTATTGTATGTTTTACTACACACACTCACTAGCATCTTGTATATATTATGTTGCTTTAAACTGCCTAGTATCTCTCATTTTGGGGTTTTAGGGTTAGAAAACTAAAAAAGAGCTAAATTTTGATTTTGATATCACAGTGTTTAATTATTTGAAATTAATTTACTTTTGAAATGTTTGGGGGGATTTGCTAACTACATATCGCTGTATACAAAATGGCTACTAGTAGAATTACATTGATGTTTAATTGGCAACAACCATCCAAACTAGCATCAATAATCATAGTATGACAGTGTTTAGGATAACATATTTTGTAGCTCTTATGGCTTTGTGCTTTTTAGAAACAAAAATCGTCTTTCTAGTGTTTGGATACGAAAAAAATGCTCGTGTGTTTTAGTTTATTCCGGAGAAAACTGCACTTTCTTTTAAGCAATTGGGCTGATATATATTTCAATCGCACCTTTATAAGCACAAGCTTATTGGGATCCCAAATACCTCCTATTACTTAATTCCTGTTATAATTTTCTTGTATGGGAATGGATATTCAATATCTAGCAAGTGTAATATTGATGTCTTAGGTGTTTGATCTATAAGTAAGGTCTGTAATTTGTTGATGTAGGGGTTTGATGAGTACATGAATTTGGTCCTTGATGAAGCTGAGGAAGTCAGCATAAAGAAGAAAACCAGAAAGCCTCTAGGTTTTTTATTGATGTTATTTTCATCACTTATGTTATTGATGTTTTTTTTTTCTAATTTGCAACTTTTGGATATGTGTAGGCAGGATATTGCTGAAAGGAGACAACATTACTCTCATGATGAATTCGTATGTCACTTATTCTTGATCACACACACACACACACTCGTTTCAAAGTGTTTAACATTTGTTTGTTTCTCATTGTGTTCAGGGGAAAGTAATTAGGAGCATTTGGATGAGGATAGTTGTTGAAATCAAGAATTTGCAACTTATGTTAAGTCTTTTGTTGATGAATACATCCTCGTGAGTAATTGTCATGTCCTTCTCTATGTTTTTACTAGAGAATTGAATTGAATTGAATGTTTTTACTAGTAATTAGGGACTTGTATGAGAATTGAATGTTTTTACTGGTTTTATGTATGGGGCTATTATTTTCCCTAAAATCTTTTAGTTGAAAATGCACCAAAACATGCTCTTAAGCTGTGTTTTTTCCTATATATTTATTATTATATACCAAAATATATCTGACATGTAATAAGGAACATAAATCCTTGTATTTGAGAATTACTTCACATTTGTCAGTGATCATATAGCATGCACATAAAATTTGGATTTATTATTAAGGTGTGGTCAAAATTTATACAAATGAATGTGTGAATACAAAGTCAGGTGGAAATAAAGCCTTTTTCCTTTCGCATTCTCTCTCTCAAAATCTTCAAACCCATGTGCCTGCAAACATTTTACAAATCAACTATCATCACTCAAAAGAATCAAACCAAAATAAATAAAAAAACCTTCCAAGCATCAAAACTGTCGCTTGCGGATTCGTTCCCGGAGAAATAGAAAACGTCGAACCATCAACAACTCGAAGCGAACCAACACCGTTGACCTTCAACTCCGAGTCAACCACCTTCCCCACCACACACCCACCGTGATAATGCCAAATCGTACTCACCGTCCGCCGGCAAAACGCACCCAAATCCTCATCGCTCGACTGATTCGCGGGCAAACTGGGCCCCACAAATCTGAACTCCGCACCAGACCATCCCGGAAACCTAAACCTAAACCTACGCATCGCTCGGCTTCTCAACAACTCGCCGATCTTACGAGTTCCATTCACACACCTCTGCAAATCCACCGGGTTACTAAAGTAGTTGAACCGGACGATTGGATTCGTGCCAATTTCCGTTGAGGCTAGCCGGAGTGAACCCACCGATAACGGTCCGATGATTTTTTCAATAATGCTGGCGATACTGAAATACAAAGGGGAAGAAGGTGGTCTGAGGAAACCAGTGTTTACAGGGTTAGGGTATGGAAGAAGATTTGATGATGCTTCAATGTAAGTACCGGAATCAGTAATGCCCACCACCTGTATGAGAGAATGCTGCAGTAAAACCGGTGACAAAAACGATATGCCGTTTCGTGGATTATCGTATAAAAAATGTCCGACGAACGGAGAATGATTAACCACCGGAATCCCCCAAGAAGAGAGGTATGACCGTGGGCCGATACCGCTTAATAGAAGCAAATGTGTGCTGCCGATTGCTCCGGCGGAGAGAATTACCTCTCCTTTCTCCTTCAACATTGCACGGTGATAACGGCCGGAGTGATCAGTGAAAACAACGCCGATAGCGTCTGGATTATCGTTGAATAAGATCCGATTGACGCTAGCGTAAATTCCGATTTTTATATTGTTTTCTTTAGCTAAATTTAGAAGGTCGGCGGCGCTGTGTCGGTGGCCGGAGCCATTAAAGGTAGAACCACCGATTTTTGTGCCGATAGTGTGTCTATAAGTGAAGCCGTTAAAAGGTCGAATTCCGGTTTCTAATAATCCATCACGAAGCGCCGATTGCCATGACTGTAACTCCGGTTGAAATACGATTGTTTTCTCAATCCATTTATAAGATCGGTTGAGTGAAGCCCCATCCCAATTAATTCCGGAAAGGTTGTAGAATTCTTCGTCGGCACGGCTGTAGAATCCGGCGTTGATGACGCTGCTGCCGCCTAGAATGCGACCTCGTGCGTTTGGAACACCTTCGTCGGAAATGAATCCGTGCGCCGGCGAATAGAAGGGATCGACTTGCCGGAGTGTGGCCAAGAAGCCTTCTTGCCTCATGACATTAGGGCTTCTATGCGGAACACCGCCTCTTTCAAGAAGTAAGACTCGGTAATTGAGGGATAACGTTGCCGCTAGAGGGCAGCCGGCGGTGCCGCCGCCGACTATTATGTAATCAAACGAGTCGTCCGGCGGAAGTGCGGTGGCGTTAACGACGAACGACATGTAAGGGGGACCTGAACTGACAACAAATCGAAATTCGATTAATTCAACCAACAATTTAAAATAATACTTGATATAAAATTAACTTACTCTCAGATAATGTTGATGAAATTTGAAAGAAGTACATCATGATTGTGAAGCAGCTGATGATGACTGACGCCATTAATGGCGGATATGGATAGAAAATGGCACTGCAGGTTTACGATTCAGAGAGATCTGAATCTTGATGGTATAAACTAAAAGAAATAGTGAATTATTCAGAAATCAAGATTTTAAGGGTTTTGGTGGGAAATTCTGTTAGCGTATGCGTATGCATCCGTGTAAATATTTTTATTGAATTTTATCATTATTATTTTTAGTAGATTAATTCACACATAAACTTTTATCTAGTTTGTGGAAGAAGTCAAAGCCCAATCAACTAATTTGAAAGTTTTAACGAGAGCAGCTCCAGTTTTTATGGCTCGGCTCAAGTTCTTAGGCATCTCTCAACAGTAACGTGTAAACTCATCACTAACCATCCCACTTAAAAAAATATTAAATATCTACCCCCTCACAGTCTCCACGATGTAGGCCTCAAACCCATCTCCCCCATGACATTACTACCGATGTGTTTATGATGGGGTGGTGACGGGTTGGTGACGCCCCATTGGCACCGTTCTTATCAAGCTAATTTTCTGGCCTTATATGTTCATTTATCACACTTTAGTGCAAAGTGTGCCAAACACTCACCAAATGCCACAAAAGTGTAAACCATCTAAAGACGTGCTTAGCACTATTTGGCACGGTTTTAGACATATCCAAATATATTTTGCACCCCCATATTTAGGATGTACTAAAATTATCCTAAAAAACTTTTGGCACAACTTTTAGAATATTTGGCACAATTCCCTCTAAATATCGATTTTTCTTGTAAATATCCCCAATTTTAATAATAACAAAAAAACAAAATCACAAACCCTCTCCTCACACCATTTTCTATTTTTTAAACATGTGTTTCGACTCATTTTGTGAGCTAACTAATCTCAGAGTTATCACCTGTTCTGCGAGTATCACAGAGTCAGTGCAGGTGAACCTTTGTGCCCATAAGGGGATTTTTTTTCTCCTAACATGAATTGAACATGATACCTCCTGAAAATTTCACATTTATGAAGATCAAATTCAACCATTAGATTACCACCTCTATCTCTCCCCACCACGCATGATCACGAGCTTGTGATGGCCGTGATGAAACCCATGTTCGGTGCTCTTAAAATAATATTATAGAGTCAAAATACATATTATTATACCTAGCTTCCCATATCTTACCTTCTTAGTATTGTAAACATATGAACATTCACCAGAATGCGCTTTGTCATTAGATGAATATGTGACAATACTTTGATAAATACCCTTTTCGATGAGAAAATTACAACATGATGCCCTTTGTCATTTTTTATTTAATCATAATGGTGCTTTTCATCTTACTTATAAATTGTTATTTTAATATTTTATTAGATTACAAGGTGATGGATGAAGAAAAGAACCTGTGTTTTGGTTGGTTAATGCTACAAGACTTAATTAGGGTGGTTGTTGTTGTTGACTTGCATATTTGTTTATTTTATATATATGTGAAGGAACTAAACACTTGGAAAAATAAAAGTCGACTCCCTCATCCAAATTTCACACTTGCCATTTATTTTATATTTTATATTTTGAATAAATTATCATGGGAGATTGGGAAATGGGGAAGATTAGTTGTAGCATGTGGGGTAACTCTCATTTGGCTCACATTAATTTATTTTTCACACACCAACAAATACCATCCAATATTAAAACTAGAGATACGATACATTTTTGCAAAATAAGACTAAAAGCTTAAAAGAACCGCGACAAACAAACACCTATCAATAAAATAACTAAACAAAGTAAAATAATTTACAAATGCCATAGATAAGTTCTAGCCATTTATGTAGAAAATGATTTAACAAATTTCTCAAAAACTAAGTTCCAAACAACAAAATGGAGACAATATATAAAATGTATCATCTTGCACGAATTGAGTTAGCAATAATTAATGGTTTACAACCAAAAACCTTAATGCCATATACATTACCATATGACAATTTCACTTACTTTAATTACAATTATAGAAAGCAAATAAAAAAGAAAACTTTTTTATATAGATATATAATTCTGATCCGTTAAATTAATTGTTTTTTTAGACAAATAAGAGCATCCCCAATGGTTAACCTTACAAAGACTTATTACTTTTACCACATCAACATTCCACTAACTAAAAACCTTTTCATAAATAGCATCTCCAATGGTTAACCTTTACAAAAGCTTTTTCTTTTATAAATTCTCTAATTTACCTTTATCTATCTCAAATGTTTTATAAATACCCCCTATATATAATTTGACAATTTTTTGGAAATCTTACTAAATATAATATTTTTTAAAATGTCTTATACAAAAATATTATAATAATTGGCATTAAATATTATATAATTTATTTATTAACTAATAAAAATATAATAAAGAATTTATATATAACATATCTAAGGTTTAAAATGACATGTTATTAAACATAGAGGACTAAAAAAGACAATTATTGAAAGATGGTTAAAAGGTTAGTAGAGAATAAGTCTTTGCAATAAGCTTTTCAAAAAGCTAGGTATTTCAATGATAAAAAGTCTTTCAAAGACTTATTATAATAGTAATAAGCTTTAGAAAAAGCTACCATTGGAGATGCTCTAAGAAGATTTAGATTTAAATCTTTGATTAGACATTATGATTAAATACTTGTCGCGGTCATTTAGTAACTTACGATTCAATAAATGTTGCGTTGAATTGGTTGCAGTGATATCAATGGCTTAGATCTTAGTTTATATGTCTCACAAAAAAAAAAAAAAAAACTTTTTTGATTCCGCTTCTATAGATTTATACCTAAAAATTAAGCAACCTATATTAATGCATTAAGTCTAATTACGGAGGTGATTTGTGCATTACAATTATTTTTTTATATTATAATAAAAAAATTTAAGTATATTAAAACAATAATTATGTTATATGGAATACTTTTTATGGTATATACTTCTTATCCTCTTAAATTATTTCCAAATTATCGATTGATATATTCTTTAGCAACCACTCACAGATTATACTTTTAACTTTTTAAATTTAGACTGTACATAAGAATTAATCACATGTGTATTGTTATTGAAAAATGTAACGATTGATAAGGAAAAAAAAAAAAACATGTATGCATCTGAAACTAATAAATCCCTTTTCATTACTTATCACAAATTTAATAAATGATATATATTAAAATATCATGTATTTATTTTAATGGATAAATAAGGAAATGTAATTATGAACAACACTTTGAAAATATGGCAATTACCCTTTTGTTAAAAAAAATTAATTTAATTTATTTCTCTTAATTATGGCATTTAGTTGTTATGCTTTTAATTAATTTCCTTCTTCCAGAATTCAAACTTATAGATGATGTTTAGATCATTTTTAAATTGATATGGATAATAGAGTGATTTAAAGATAAATTATCATTGTAATATTTTTGTGGTGTAAAAATCACATGCATTTCTAAAAATAATGTTTAAATGTATTGTCATACTATTGTTGCGTAGAATTTAAACTTACAATGATGAACGTATCCTAAAAAAGATGTAATAATTTAATCGAACAAGTCAAAAGTTTTATTGTTAAGTCAACTGTATTATGTCTATTCACATAACAACCCGTAAAAACAATATAACAGTTTTTCGATAAAAAAGTACTTCATCTAAAATAGATAACGATAACGTATAGTGAAGCAGAAACACTCCTACTTTTTATCGACATAACTAGACGACTTGATTTCGACTTATGATATTTGTCTTCTAGCTTTAAACCTATATTGGAAGCATGTATTAATTGTCAATTTGTCCTACTTTGAGCATGTAATTATATTTTCAACAAAATATCTAAGTATTTAATAATAAATGAGTTTTCTAACGTATGCCCCATAATATGCGTTAAATGAAACGGTAATTTCCTAATGTGTATTGAATAACATTAATACAATCTAACTCCTACCATTTTAGAAGATGCATTAAATACAGTTTTATGTTTAAATGGAAATTACTGCTTCATTTAATACCGTATGCCCCAGAGGCATACGTTAGAAAAACTCATAATAAATTTAGAAGCATATATTATATGTCATATTTATAGCATGTAATGTAATAATAGTAACAAAACTTCCAATTAAGTATAATAAGTGTTTATCAAACTTATACTTTAAATATGAGAATTGATACTTGTATCACATAAATTACTTTCTATATTATATTGTAGAGATTTTAAAATAGATTGTATAACTATGATAAAACATAATATGTAGTATAGGAATTAATTTATATGGTGTTAATATCACTTCCCTTTAAATATATGAGATTAAAAATATTGAACGAATTTTAAAATTTCTTTCATAATCAATAAATGCGTTTAATAATTTATTTTTACATTAATTAAATATATTCTTAAATAAAAGTGGAAATTTGAATGTGTTAAATTTTCTAATCTTATGTCAGTATGATTTAAACAAACCCATAGATATTTGTAACAAAATTGCAAGTATCTATACATTCTACACAAGACTTAATGTAAAACAACATCTATTTATAACTTAGTTATAATTAAAGGTCTTTGATAATGATAGATTTAAAAATTGTTATTCATACAATTTTTTATGTATTTAAAAATTATCCTTAAAATTATTATTATCAAAACTCATAGTTAATTAACTTGTTTTATTTTTGATTTTTTTTTTCTGTTGTGCATAATTGGATGGAATGATGGATTATTAACTCTTGGTTTTTAACATTTCATATCATATCATACATATATACATACAGATACATACATATATGAATCCCGTATTCATCGTCTTCTTTATTCCTGCTTTCTTCCCAGAACCTTCTCTCTCTCTCTCTGATAAAATTGGATTGATGGATGATTGACTATTAGGTCGACGATGAAGTCAATTTCAAATCCTCTTTCGTCTCTGTAATTCATCGCTTCAATTTAATATCTTCAGATTGGCATCCTTCCTTTCAATAAAACGATTAATTTTTGGGGGTAGTTGTGTAAGCTTCAAAATCGATCAACAATGAAGCCGATTCTGCCACCGCCAACAGCCGCCGGAGCTAATCGGAATAATAATCGTCCACGCCGTCGTCCTGACCTAACCCTACCTTTACCCCAACGTGAACCACAAATTGCCGTCCCTCTCCCTCTTCCACCGTCCTCCGCTCCTACTTCAACCTCACAAAACATCTCCAACTCCAAACAACAACCGTTCAACTTATCGGAACTTGACCGTATGAACAGAATCGGTAGCGGCAGCGGCGGGACAGTCTATAAAGTCCTCCACCGTCCCTCTGGCCGTCTCTTTGCTCTCAAAGTAATCTACGGCAACCACGAAGACGACGTCCGTCGCCAGATCTGTCGTGAAATCGAGATCCTGCGTGACGTTGATAACCTAAACATCGTGAAGTGTCACGATATGTTCGATCACGCCGGAGAGATCCAGGTGCTTCTAGAATATATGGATGGAGGATCGCTAGAAGGAACACACATCTCTCATGAAGCATCGTTAGCCGATCTAACTCGCCAGGTTCTCTCCGGTATCTACTATCTCCACCGCCGGAAAATTGTTCATCGTGATATTAAACCTTCGAATCTGTTAATTAATTCGAAAAAACAAGTGAAGATCGCTGATTTTGGAGTTTCGAGAATTTTAGCACAAACTATGGATCCTTGTAATTCTTCTGTAGGTACGATTGCTTACATGAGTCCTGAAAGAATAAACACCGATTTGAATCACGGAAAATACGATGGTTTTGCTGGAGATATTTGGAGTTTAGGTGTAAGCATTTTGGAATTTTATCTAGGGCGTTTTCCGTTCGCCGTAGGGAGACAGGGTGATTGGGCTAGCCTTATGTGTGCAATTTGTATGTCACAGCCACCGGAAGCACCGGCAACGGCGTCCCGTGAATTTCGGGAATTTATCTCGTGTTGTTTGCAAAGGGATCCGCCGAGGAGGTGGACGGCGGCTCAGTTGTTACGCCACCCGTTTGTTACCGGTGTAGCAGGTAACCATTCGAGTAATAATCAGGTGCATCCGACTCATCAACTACTTCCTCCACCCCCTCGTCCTCATTTTTCCTCCTCGTCTTGATTTTTGTTGTAATTTTGTCATCATTTTACTTATGTAACATTCTCAGACGATTTAATGGGATTTTGTGAGGATGAAAAATTTGATTTTTAAGAGACAAGAATCCCTGATAAATTTAATCAATCAATCAATCTTCGTCCTTTGATCAATTGGGAATCATATGTGTTTTTGCTCTTTTATTATGTATATATATGCATTGATGCATTAACCTGCAATTTTTATGGTGAGAATTGAATTTTGCTAGATTAACATCATTATTATTAGGGTTACAGCTGCTACTTTTAAAATGTTCATTTTACTTTTTGTCTGTCATTATTGCTAGAAGTATCACTAGCAACATGTATGATTGTGTGCATTTTATTTTTTCATACCCCCGTTTGACTATTTAAAGGGGGTAATATTATTGGTAAATATTATTTTAGGTATTATATGAAAATTCTAAGTGATATCGCCCGTAAAAGTAATACGGTAATACCTAGTAGTTTATAAACATTTTAGAGATATTAGACTTTGGTGACTTTAAAATTCTTCTTATTGTAAAGGAAGGTAAAACGTAGATTTCAAATTGTATCTTAGATTCTTAGGTACAGATAATAAATTGATGTTTGTTTGGTCCTACTATAGAACTTGGTCATCTGTTTGGTCTGTAAAAAGAAACACAACATAATAAATTAATGTGTGTTTGGATATCACTATTTAAATTTAGTCATGTAAAGAGAAAGTTAAGATGTCGATAACGTGAGACAAATGAGAAAATGTAGGTTTGATATAGTAGTAGCTTATGTAGATGTTACCTACACCTACAAAGTGTGCATGTGTGTTTATGTGTAGGGTGTAATCAATGGTGGAGTAGGTGAGAAAGATTTTTTCTTTCGATCTTTCACAATCTCTTTTTATAGCAGTTGATTGCATTACCTAATAATGATAAAAGCCTACTCATACTTTTATTTTGCCAAACCATTTCTCATTGATCATAATCATAGGATTTGTATCTAAAAATGGTTCTTGTATCAACATATATTAAAGTTGAATCAGAACCTAAAAAGGATAATATAATCCAGTATGTGTAACCATTTTTATGTGTTTTCTAATTGCACGATTTTTCCGATTGATTGTTATCATGGTGTTTTGTGGTAAAGCGTGGTTCTTGTGTTCTTGACTTGAAAAGGGTGATTTGGTCATTTTAGGTAGTGTTCTTGACTTATTTTATAGGTAGTGATTTATATACCATAAGGGGGTGTTTGGCTCAACGTAATCCTCCGTAATGTAATTGAAATCGGTGATATTTGAATTCGGTTGTAATTGAATTGGGTTGTAATTGAATACGCTTACGCGTTTGGTAACCAAAATTTTGAGTTGTAATTCAAATCAATACTTATGACTTTTTTTAAAAACTTTTTTAAATTTTTTTTCAATATTTTATTATTTATTTTATTTTTTTTATTTTTTTATTATTTGTTTACATTTAAAAAAAATAGTTTTTATTTTTTTAATTTTTTTCTAATTTTTTTAAAAATTTTAAAATTTTTTAATTTATTAAAAAAATTTAAATTTTTTTTAATTTTTTTAAAATTTTTTAAAAATTTAAATTTTTTTTAAAATTTTTTAAAATTTTTAAAATTTTTTAATAATTTTTAAAATTTTTTTAAAATTTTTTTAAATTTTTTTAGAATTTTATAAAATTTTAAAATTTTTTAATTTTTTTAATTTTTTTTTAATTTTTTCAATTTTTAAAATTTTTTTAATTTTTTTTAATATTTTTAAATGATTTTAAAATCTGAAGCATATAAGATTCAAATTTGTTAGTTTACTAAAGGATCGTAATTGAATTCGTAGGGTGTTGGGACGGATTTCAATTACAACGAATATCGTAATTCGAAATTACGTCGTAATTTAATTACGAAAAAAATGGGTCATCCAAACGTCCTCCGTAATGTAATTGAATTACAATTACGGAAGATTACGTCAAAACAAACGGGGCCTAAGTGTTGCATTAAGGGGTTGTACGGTTAACTTTAAAACCTGTATATTGTGGTGTAGATATTAAAATTTGTAGTGCTTATTTTATACGTTTGATGATCTATTTGAAACTCTTGTTAGACTGGGCGTAATGGGTGACCAAACTAAGTTTGGTCACCTCTGCCACATCTGCGCCACATCAGCTTTCTCTCTCCTGATCAAACACACGACCAGACAGCGACCTATAGCCCGTAATGGGCGACCGAACCGGCGACCAAATTATTATTTTTTATTTTGCAGATTATTAATATATATATATCTATATTACTTATTTTATATATAATATATTATTAAATTATTAATTAATTAATATATATATATATATTTATATATATATATGTGTGTGTGCGTGTGTATAGAAAGAAAGAGGCAGGCAAGACGACCAAAACCATGAACGGTCGTGGAATCGACCGTTCGGCAAAATCGACGCGTCGCCGGAAACGGGTGTAAGGGGGAGGGACGCGTCGCCGGAGGTGAGGTGGCGGTCGTGACCGATCGATCGGTCGTGCGTTACGGGTAGTCTTATAACGGTAGGTGGGATTTGAGTTTCCTTTTGATGCTTACTCGATATTTGGTAACAAGAGTGTGCAAAACTTGGGGCAAAATCGTGGTACCGACAACCCGTACCAATACCGTGTTGTATCGTCCCATACATATACCATGTATAAATGGTACGATAGACAATACAATTATAGTAAAAAAGGGTGTACCGTACGGTCTGTTTAGTACGGGTCAAAACGTGTTGGTTGGCATCATAAATTTTCTAGTTATTATGATTATTTTTTTGTAATTTTGTTAGTAATTAATGAGTTAAATATATTGCATAAAAAATTATATTTTTTTAACTGCTAACATACATTTCATAAATTTATACTTCCTCCGTATCAAAATAAGTGACACAAATTGGTTTACACATTTTTTAATAGATTAAAGTACATAATTAGTGGAGAATGGGTCCCACTTTTCTTGAATAAAGTGGTATTAATGAGTTTTAAAAGTAAAAGTAAGGGTATAAGGGTACTTTCAACTTATTAAAGTGGATAGTTAGTGGGTATAGGTCCCACTATTTTTACCAAATAAGGAAAGTTTTTAAAATGTGTCACTTATTTTGATACACTCCAAAATGGAAAGTGTGTCACTTATCTTGATACGGAGGATGTATCATTTTTATAAGATATCTAAACACGAAATATATGATTTATGAAGTTATATGTATTTGAATACTGAATGATTCCAGCCTTTTCAATTCATTGATATGTTTAAGTTTTGTTAATTATATTAGGAATAAAATTACCAAATGTACATTAAAACAATGTCAACCCATGTGACTCATCAGTAATGAGTTATATACAAACTAACACACTTAGAGGGAAATTGATGGAAATCAACATTAAGTAAGTTTTCTTATTAAATCATTTGATTCATGCATTTATCAAATATATGTCAGGAATCCTATCGCTTCTTTGGCTAAATATTACCAAATGATTAAAGTGAGATTCAAAAATTGGCATGATAGTGATTAGGTCGCATATATCACGAGTATAACCCGGTGATTCGGGGGAGTAGTAACAAAAATACTTAATTTTTATTCATACAGAACAATTTCATCCCAAATAATAATCATGTTCTTTCTTTTGTTTTATCACATTTTACATTTCATCTCTCCCACTAAAGACACCATTGTCCTTTTATATATTTTACTCCATATAGATAAAAGTTGCTCTGAAAAAATCACTCTTTTAACAAGGGTAACAACGGTAATAAAAAAAATATAGAAAAACATTCCCCACCCCTTAATACCCTCAACCAAACACCCCTCAGTAACTTAATCTCTTAGGCCATTAATTAGGTGTTATAAATTATTCACGATCTATTAACTTATAAACAATACAAGCCCACATAATTACTAAGGGACCCCAATTACTAATCAATCAAACGCCTATTTGGAGCTAATGATACGTTACATGTTGATTCAAGATTACATTCTAAAGTGAAACAAAATTTTCATCTTTCTTATAATATATAAAAATAAAAATATTATAATAAAAAAGAAAGTATATTCTTATTTTCAAAACAAAATAAAGTAAATCCAAATACAAAATCATGGTCATCGTAAAACCTTAAATTCTTCTTTTATTTCAAAAATTAAAAATGAATGTATTAGAAGATAATTATTCTAAGTTTGTTAAGATTTGTTACTACTCCGTATTATTTTTATTATTATATTTAGTAAATATCTAGTTTCAATTCTATTCGAATTATATTTGCTTACCTAAGACCGGTGCCAATGGTGACGGAAACTGACGCCGTCAGTTTCTGCCAACTCAGCGCCACGTCAGCATACAAACTAACTAACACTAAACTGACGTACCCATGCCAACAGCACTCCGTCACTTCACCAACTTTAATTAATTTACTTTCTTTTTAATTAAAATAAAAATATACAACTAACTAAAACATATAACTAATAAAATTAAATTTCATTAA
This sequence comes from Calendula officinalis, assembly GCA_963853835.1. Classification (NCBI taxonomy): domain Eukaryota; kingdom Viridiplantae; phylum Streptophyta; class Magnoliopsida; order Asterales; family Asteraceae; genus Calendula; species Calendula officinalis. The sequence continues at coordinate 76,179,156 of OY970829.1, forward strand.
TTTAAAAATACATTACATAAAAAAAAGACATTAATTAAAAAAAAGACATTACTTAAAAAAAATAGAAGGTGAATGTGGTGTAAAAATAGACGAAATGAGAGGGTATTTATATATGTAAAAAGTTTTAATTTTTTTAAATTTTTTGAATTTTTTTAAAAATTTTTGAATTTTTTTAATATATTATCATTTAATTTTAAATATTACATTTAAAAAAAAAGAAAAAAAAAGAAAATCAAATATCTCCGTCTCTTCCTCCGTCTAAATTCCGGCGAGCCAAACCGGCGGACCCAACCGGCGAGGCCGTGCCAACGGTCGCCACAACCGGCGGGCCAACCGGCGGGCGTCGGTTGCCCCGGTTGGCACCGGTCTAAGCCTATATATACGATATCACTCAAACCAAATTTCACAAGTCGTGCAGTTATTTGCAAATTAGGGCTTTTTTCTTCGTTCCTCAATTACTCGCCACCGTTCCAAAATTCCGATCATGTCTTCGTCTCCAAAGCTCATCGCGCTCCATAGCTCCGACGGTGAGACATTCGAGGTTGATGTGGTGGTCGCGAGCGAGTCGCAGACGATCAAACACATGATCGAAGACGATTGTGTCGAAAACGGCATCCCTGTTCCCAACGTCAAAAGCTCAATCCTTGTGATGGTGATTGAATACTGTAAGAAACATGTGGTCTATCCGAATCAGGATAAGGTGTCTGAGGAAGATCTGAAGGCGTTTGATGACGAATTTATGAAAGTGGATCAGAACACACTTTTTGATCTGATTCTGGCTGCTAATTATCTTAACATCAAAGGCTTACTCGATCTGACGTGTCAGACTGTTGCTGACATGATCAAAGGGAAAACGCCTGAAGAAATTCGCAAAACGTTCAACATTAAGAATGATTTCACGCCTGAGGAGGAAGAAGAGGTCCGTAAGGAGAATGCTTGGGCTTTTGAATGATTATTTCAATTTAATGTTTATATCATAATATTAGTAGGGTTTAAATATGGGAATTAGTTTTCCTACCATAATTTTTTATTCCCCTACCACAATATACACATATTAATGCAAACTGTACAAGTCTATAAAGCAGTTATTGTGGTACAATGCTTAAAATATGTGATAGGAAAATCACCCCCTTAGCGGGTTTTTATTTTAACAAAATTAATAAATGTTGGAGTTTATATGGTTAAATACTTAAATTTATCTTAGTGGATCTAGCATATCAATCTGACAAACCTGATAGTCGTGCTCTAGATTAAATTTTTTGTTTTTTTTTTAACTTTTAACATGTAGCTAATGATTTTGTTTTTGTTTTTATTTACATATTTGCATGATTAAATATTTGTAAGAGATTAAATTATATATGCTTAAATAATGGGATGTGATATTTACAGAGCATTTTTTAGTTAGTATAGAGCAATTTTATATAGAAGACAACTATACCCTCCTCTTTTTCCCCAACCTACTTGTATCTAGGGGTGTTCGTTTGGACGGTTTGGTTTTATCCGAACCAAATAGGTGAAACCAAATAAAGTCTGGTTTTTAAAAGTTCAAACCGAACCGTCCAAACTAATTCGAAAACCAAACCGATCCGAACCAAATAACAATTTGGTTGGTTTGGTTTTATCCATCTGGTTTTTCTAAAAAAAATTTAAAATACTACACAAGTATATAACATAAACTACTTTGTACATAAAAACAAGTCTAATTCATAGCTTGTGAGATTTATAATCATATATGCAAAAATCTTGACATCAACTTCATCAAAAACTCCAAAAAAATTGGTATAAATATATTACATATTTGGTTTTTTTGGACAATCCGGTTTTCACAGCGGAAACCAAATCCAATCCGAAATCCAAAATATTAATTTGGTTCAAGTGCAAACCGATCCAAAAAACCAAATAACCAATCCAAATAGTCCGATCCAAAATGTCCAATTGGACAATTCGGTTATATCCGAATAGTGAACACCCCTACTTGTATCCTATACTTTAAAAATTGTACTTTCTACCTTCTTCCCCACAATCTATCATCAACACCACCCCCTCCTGCAAAAGTTCACCCGTCAATCCCTTCTTCACAAATCCACCAACCACGCTAAGGCCTCTCCCAACCCTTACCCATCACTAAACCCATCACTAGCGTCACGTCATCACATCCTTACTGACCCGTTACTGACACGGTCGTGTCAACCCTACCCATCACTAACCCATCACTAAACTCATCCTTTCCACATCATCATTTTTAATTAAATTAAATAATTATAAAATAAATAAATTATATTAATTTAAAATACATTATTTAAATAAAAATATAATTTTATTATTAAAACAAATATATAAATAAAATAAAATAAAATAAAAACTGAGAAAAGAAACATTTTTTTATAAAAAAACATAACTGGTACAAGTCTAAAAGCACAAGGTACAAGTCCAAAAGCACAATGTACAAGGTACAACCCCTTCCCTTTTCTTCTTCCCCTCCTTTCTTCTCTCTCCTGCTCCACCACCTCTCCTCCACCTCTCTCCTCGACGCCTTCACACGTCCGTCCTCACCACGACGAACCCATCACGACGCCGGCCATGACGGCTCGGTGCAGCTCGACGCGTCCCCCGACGTGCCGTTGGCACAGATCTAATTCCGGCAGCCCCTTATTTCCGAACGAATTCCATTTTGGCACAACCATAATTAACCTATATAGTCAAAATCATGGAGCAATGGTGGGAATTAGGGGTTACAGAAGAAAATTTTAGGGCTATAATTTAGGAAAAATCATGGAGAAATGGTGATTGATATATTGATTGAGTCAAAATTTTGGTCTACATAATCACCAGAATTCCATGAAACCACCAGAATTACCCCAATTCCGGCAGCCTCGATGACCGTAAATCCGCAAGTGAGAAATGGTGATTGATTTTCAGATCTACAGACCATATATGCCGCCGGAGAAGACAACGACGACCGGAGGAGGAGGGATTTCAGCCGGCGGTGGTAGAGAGGTTTGGTTCGTCAGTGGTGGAGACGTCAGGTTCATCGGTGGTGGTGATTTACTACAGAGTATAAATTAGCTATTACTATTGTAGTCTTCCATCATATTCGTTGTTTGTGAAAGAAGATAGGATAGAATAAAGGATGAAGAAGAAACAAAGAAGAAGAAAAAAGACGTCTGTGAAGATGAACAAGAGAAAATAAAAATAAAAAATAAAATAGGAAATGATTAAAGGAGGAGAGGGATATATTTGTCTTTTCACTTAAGATTGCTCTACATTAGCTCTACAAGGATCACCTCCCTTAAATAATGGCATGCCTATAAATATTACCAGAGGTTTAAAATCTCAAATCATGCCTCAAATCAAATAATAAAAGGCTTTTAGCGATATGATGTTGTGTCATTCATATTCTTTGGGGAGAAAGTTTAAACGTTGCATGGCCTACTCTTTAAATCATTGATGACAAGTGAATTCAAAGGTTTTTAACATCAATTGTAGCTATATCTTGTTATTACATCCAAAAAGTTATCAATTTAAGCATAATTTTAGCTAATCCAACTAGGACATAATTACTTGATAAAGCCAAACCCAAGTTATCACAAAACATATTCGATCTTTTGTAATCCGACAATCTGATAGACCCAACCCAACTAACATGTGACCCGATAGACACGACCCCCAGTGAATTCGATTCCTTATAGGGTTAGTTTGCGGGTTAGATTTTATTATTTTTGTAAACCTCACGATCCCAACCTGACTACTTAGCATATTTTAAGTTTTTAACTATATATAATGAATTTGGGATATTCCCAAATTAATAATGCTTAATTTTCAGCCAATATATTTGTTGTTTCGTGAAATATTTGCGTTAAAAAATTGACAACCCAGGATTCGAATATGTGATCTCCATGTTATTAGTAATTGAACTTTAACCAACTGAGCTACTAGGACCAAAGTTCTAAAAAAAGCGTCATGGCGGCGACAAGACGAAGGCGCGACCCCGTCATTATAAAATATTGCATGTCAGCAGTGTTAGGCATGACGTAAGATAAAACGCGATAAGGTATGCCTTATGGCAAGTTTTTTTGTGGCGTGTTATTAAAAATTGAATTTTTTAAAATAATGATTAACATATATGAATATAAAATTAGATGAAACACAAGGAAAATGTAAAATTCCTATGGGTAATATATGTTCGTTATATCATCATACAATTGGGAAAATAGAAAATTATCATATCGTAACGGCCTATTTCGTACTTTGAAGCCCAAGATCGCGTAAAAAAAGATGCTGCGTTGAAAAAACATAACTTTTTAGTTTTTTTTTTTGGTTTAATTTTGGAGTTGTTTTAGGCCAAATTTTCGACCCATTTGTGTTTTTTGGCATGTTCAATAATCTTGGACTTATTTCTTGTTTGTTTGAGATTCGAGAAGATGATACGAACCCATCCCATACTAGGCTCGTACCATGCTCAAAAGCTCAAGTGTAGAACTCACTCCCAAAAGCTAGCTTGAAGGAGGAGGGGACACCAAGGCTTATAAGCCATCATTTAGTTTTTACTCTAGCCAATGTGGGATCATAACAGAAGAGTTAGTTTTTTATTGAAGAAAATTGAATTTTTCTTCCAAAACAATTGTTCTTTGTGTTGAACAACTTTTGAAGATCTAAATCGATGGTATTTTTTGAATCAACGTGGTTTTTGATTTAGATGGTCGCGCGTAACAAGTATGCACCAAGAAACACAAGAAGGAAAATGTATAATTTCTACTAATAATATATATTCATTATATTTCATCATACAATTGGGAAAACAGAAAAATCCACAGATCTTAAGCACACAAAAGATGATAGCGTTTAACCTCCTTATAAAGCAGCCAACTTTGATGTCCAAGATCGATTCCCGTCTCTGGTAAAGTTTCCAACTTCTTTCTCAATGCCCAAAAACCCGAAAGGGGAAGAAGAAGAAAAAGGCAAGTAGACAGAAGTTGTACCAAGTGGATCACAAAAAGGAATTGCTTTTGCAGAAAAAAGTTACATGAGTATAACTGATTAACTGTCGTGCTAAAAAGATAAAAGTATAAACTAAAAAAGTGCTAAAAAGATAAAAGTATAAATTAAAAAAAGTTACACCGATCGAGAGCTATTCATCTCCTTGGAAGTACCAACATACGAGCATAGTGGCACAACGTCGAAGGATATAGATACGGGCTCGTTGTTGTTTGACCAACGATGCACATTTTCTTGTTATCCCGTTACCGTTTCTCTTTAAATGACCAATTTTAGCCATTATTAGAAAAAGGTATGATTGATTTGTTTATAAGGGTAGCAAGAAAAGATATGAGAAAGCTGCTTCACAATGTGAAGTTTATTCCCAAGGAACAAAAGGTTAGGGAGAAGTGTATTTATACACAAAAAGATTAGACGTATACCATAGAAATTTAAGTAAATTACAAGGATGGTCCTTCAAATTTACCTCATATTTCATGTATGGTCATTTACTTTAAAAAGTTAAATTGGTAGTCATTTTTTGGAAATCTTTTGCACCTGTAACTCTTTAGCTTAGCGCCCGTTAAAGATTTAACAAAGAAAGAACTATTTATGTAATTTTATAAGACTATAGGTGTAAATTTGACTTAAAAATTTAACGTATGTTAAGCTAAAGGATTGACGGAGCAAACGTTTATAAAAGATGAACTATCAATGTATTTTTTTAAAGTAATGGACCATACTTGAAATTTGATGTAAACCTCGGGGACCATTCTTGTAATTAACTCCAGAAATTTGAGAGCTGTTTCAGCTGCACTTGTTTGTACTGTACAAGTGTATCGTAGCATCCTATTTTTTCATCTTTTATACCCAGGGTGGTAAAGATGCGTATAAGAGATGGTGAAGTAAAATATTGGGATGTTGTAATAGTGACAAAGCAATTAGGAACATGGTTGTCGGTTTATTTGCATTGACTAGCAGGCAGTTTTGATTAATTTAATATAATCCATGTTTGGAGTTTGTGTCATTGGAACATAATCCTTTATTTATGAAATTGGAATCTAAACCATTGAGTCAACGACTATGGGTTCTAGAGTCAAAATCTTGTATCCATATCTGAATTTGATTATGTTGTTCCTGCCCACTTGGGCAAACAACACTTCATTGGGTTAAAAACAGTTGGATCACTTTTATTTGCAAGATTTTAAGAGATAAAAAAGAACAAGATTTGATTCTATTTAGTTATATGCTACTACTCTTTTCCTTTTTGCAAGATCTATTTAGAATCCTCTACTATGTGGCCTAGTTGATTTTGGAGATGAGTGCACATGGAAGTAGGGCTACTAACAAACTGAGCTTGAGCAACTCACCTTGCCTAGCCTCGAGCTTCGGATCGAAAAGTTAGACACCGATAGAAACCGGATTCGATCTGATCAAAACCGGATTCGATCGGATCGAAAACATTTTCTATTCGTTTTTTTTTTTTGCATTTGTCACCTCAAATCACTTATAAATATCCGTTGAACAGTGAATTCGGTTTTCAAACCGGTTTCCCTAATCCGGTTTTCAAACTGACTTCCCCGCTGAACTCTAACGATCCCAATATGGCAGATCCGGATCCAAAACGATCCAATAAGCTACAATCCGGTTTTAGATCCAGTTTTTTTTTTCACCTATGTAAAAAAAAATTGAACGGTAAATCATAACCTACTATTCCCTCCGTCCCACAAAAAACTTCTCATTTCACCCTAAATTTTTATCCCACAAAAAACTTCTCATTTCATACATTTAATGGGCTCCACATAATAAAATATTATTATTATTAAGGACCCCACTACTAACTATCCACTAATTATCTTTCTCTCTCCAAACAAATCTTATATTTCAATCAAAATTATTACTAATGACCCCCACCATTAACTATCACCTTAAAATTTGTGTTAAAGTGAAATGAGAAATTTTTATGGGACGGATGGAGCATTAAATACTACATATAATCTAAAAGTGATAAAATCTTAAAGAATCTGAAATGTGCCAGTTGGCCTTCTTGATAATCAATCTTTTGAATGATTTACTTAGAAATTTGAGTTCTGAGTGTATGTATAAATTGGGGATGTTGATCAGGTAATGGGAATACAAAATAGGAAGATGAATTATAAAAGAGTGTTTGGTTTGAGATTACGTTTTTATAACCAGAAATATAACCCTAGATTATGGGCTTACTCCAAACTTGCTGACCCAAACACATAAAATAAAATAACAAAAACTTAACCGAAAACAAAAACTAAAGAAAAGCATATGCATTATAATCAAAAGTTAATACAATAACACATAAAATAAAGATTCTCAAGCTTAACTGAAAACAAGGTTCCAAACAACTTTAACAACCATGGTATTACATTAAACCATTAATTAATTATAAACCATGTACTTAGGAGTAGCACTAAACTTCTGGTACCCCTTAATCACCTTGTTAACCGCATCAAGAAAATCTTTCTCAGTAACCGTCTTCCTGCGTGCCCTAATTGCATACATTCCCGCTTCTGTGCACACGCTTCTTATATCCGCACCTTCACATTCCAAACAGTTTTATTTAATTATTTATATTTATATTTATATTTAATAAAGAAATTTGAAAAATAGGATATTATAAGTACCAGTAGAATTAGGGCAAAGGCGGGCCAAAAGTTCAAAACGGATATCCCTTTCGCAGTTCATTGTGCGGGTATGGATCTTGAATATTTGGGTCCTACTTTCCATATCGGGTAACCCGAACTCCACTTTTCGATCCAATCTTCCGGGTCGTAACAGTGCCGGGTCAAGTGTATCGGGTCTGGAATATAAATATAAATATAAATAACAAGCGGTTATTAAAAGTGGTTTTTATATATCCAACTATAGATATATTATTGTATGGTATAAAAATTAAAAGAAAATACCTATTTGTGGCCATTAAAACTTTAATATTACCACGAGCATCAAAACCATCGAGTTGGTTAACAATTTCAAGCATGGTTCTTTGAACCTCATTATCTCCACCCGCACCGTCATCAAAACGTGCACCACCAATTGCATCCACTTCATCAAAGAATACAATGCAAGCCTTTTTAGATCGTGCCATCTGTCAATCAAATTATAATTTAATAATAATAATAATATGATGAATTAATTACGTAAATCATCCATATGGTTTGTATGGAATTATATAGATTACAAAAATAGGGACCATTGATGTTTACAAGTTTCGGAATCGGGGACTATCGGATAATTAAAAAAAAATTTGAAGGGCGAAATCCGTAATTTCATACAAATCACATGAACGATTTATGTTATTTTCTCTGTTATAGATTAAATTTAAATTTAATTATAACCTGAAATAATTCGCGAACCATACGAGCTCCTTCACCAACATATTTTTGAACTAATTCACTCCCAATTACACGAATAAAACATGCATCAGTTCTATTAGCAACTGCTCTGGCTAAAAGTGTTTTTCCAGTTCCTGGTGGGCCATAGCAAAGAACGCCTTTTGGTGGATCGATTCCAAGTTGAACAAATTTCTCAGGATGGAGCATCGGTAATTCAACAACCTGTCAAAATTATAATTTAATCATTTATATAAAAAAAGATATTTTTGACAGCTGGTTTATCGATTACAAAATGACAAAAAAGTAGGTTGGTATTTTATGTAAAAAAATTAAATTAAATTTAAAAATATTGTTACATCTACATCGAAAAGAATTAAATAAATAATTAATAATTTTTGACAGATAATTATTGGTTACAGAATGACACAAATTAAATAAATAAATAAAAATTAAAGAAAAATGTTACAGACCTCTCTCATTTTTTCAATTTGTTCTTTACATCCACCAACATCATTATATGTGACATCTGGTTTTTCCTCAACTGTCATCATGGTCACACTAGGATCAATCTTGGGAGGTAATGGGATTTGAATTTGATATTTATTTCGATCGACACTGCAAATTCAATCATAAAAATAATAATATGAGATTTTTTTTTAAAAAGGAATTAAATTTGTAAAAAGAATATATAAACAATAAAATGAATGATGTAAAGTACCCGACACGCATGCCTTCTTCAATATCAGTAGGCGAAACTTTGTCACCCAAACCAACAACAAACTGCAAATTTGTAATAAAAAAAAGTAAGATGTATCGATTTTGATAATATATTTATAATCAATATATAATCAAAAGTCCCAAATTGCATACTTTTGCGATTTGCTTGACATTAATAACATATTTGGCATCTTCTGTGTTTGGATTAATGATCTTTGTGCATCTAGCAACCTGTGTGCAACCATGTGAGAATTTGTGATGAATATAAGGAGTGAAAAAAGATAACATATTTTTTTTATGATTAATGGATTATTTGAACCTGAAGAGGTTGTTCTTCTTGCATCATTTGTTTATCAGAAACAAGATCCCATTGGCTAGGTGCAGCTAAACCAGTGTCTGACTCCTTAATTCCACACAAATCATTGATACGTTTGGCCATATCTTTTACATCTTTTTCAGCTTTCTTGATGCTGGTTGAATACGGTCCTAATCCCTGATGAATTATGAGGAATAATTTTATTAATGATTTAACAAAAATAGACAATATATTTCACTGGAAAAAAATATGCTATTAATCTAAAAAATATAAGCTAATATCAGATTGCACAACTCATTGAAGAACCAAATCTCCAACTAATCAGTGATTCTTTTCAACAATCAAGTCAGTTAAAACTTGAAATCGGTAACCCTAACAAGCTGCTAAGCCCTAACTTCATAACAGCAGAATTTGATCAAAGAACTAAATTTTCTAACGAATGATGAGTAAATCAAAGTAGCAATTACGAAGACATAAAATCGATAACCCTAGGAGCATTGGATGGATGAAATATTAGGGTTTTTAGTAGTGAAAAAGAAGTATTTCTTACATAGGTCTTGAGGAGAGCAATATCGTCTTCATCAAGAGGTCTAGGGTTCTTCTCGTCCTTGATCTCATCTTCAATGTCGGTCGGCATCGTTTAATTTCTTGTCGCCGGAGTCGGAGAAAGAGGGAAGAATAGTTTTCTTGAGAAGCAAACTAATGGAGAGGAAGAATATGAGCAAATTCTATATTTCAACTGCATATTTATTGAAAAATATAAATAGGAAATACGAGTTTCTATTATTTTATTTTATTTTTGGAAGGCAGTTTTTACTTTTATTATTATGATGACTCACTTTTTATCTTCAAATTAAGGAAAGTAAAGATGGATAATTTTTCATCTTCAATCACTTACCATAAATCGTTTATATTAAAATTCTTTTTACATTTTTTTACACGGCTAAAGAAATTATTTTTACATTCTTTTCTTTTTACATAATACCTTAGTTATTTTATAGTACCCAGTTAAATAGAAAATAAGAGTGTTTTTTATTTATATCCACGAGTTCCAGTTTATCTTTAAATTTAGAGGAAAGAAAAGATTTTCATTTCATCTTTAATCACTTATGTTAAATTTTACTTACACAACACTTTGGTTTGATTATTTTATTTATTAGATTAATTAAAAAAAATAAAGTATAATTAACTTAATAATTAATCTATTAATAACGAAGTAACATATACACATAATATTATACCTAGTTAACAATATATTAAACATATATACTAGATTGAATGTGGAGGAACATAGACTTTGAAAAATGCCCGAATGTACATCTATTGTTGGCTGATCACTAATTGAGGTTTATTCTTTGTCACCTACATTATGTCCTTTAAAACTGATGTTGTGACTTGTGAGTCAGTCAAAAATTCAAGATTGTTGGTTATTAACATTTTGAAATAATATTTTACCTATATTGATCTCACAAACGTTGGATTATATGTTAGGGAGTTCACAACAGCCTCTTCTATCTCTACTTTTCTTATGCCAAAAGGTATATTTGACAAAACGAGTTAAGTTACGCAAGATATTTTATTATAAAAAATACGAAAATAAATAAACTAGAAATGCAATATAAATTAGAACTATGCAGCAGTAGAACAACAAAGGTATATTACAATTTATAAAAAAAGAATAATGTTAATTTCAACAAAAGGAAGAGTTGTTAGCTACAATATTTAACTTTTTTGACTGATTTCAACCGCGTAACCCTGATTTTGACCGTCGTTGACTGCCTAGCGCGTAATATGGCCGATTATACCTAAAACACTGCATTGATATTTTGGATTATATGAAAAATTAGGGAGGCCTAAAGCTACTACTACACTATTATTCGATAAATGTTGAACCCAAACAATAACAAAACTGTTGATATGAAAATCGTTACATTTGGACATACGTGTCATCAATTTCACAAACAAAACTGAAAAATCAGATCCATTTATGTTTAAAATACATTGTTCAACAAATCAAAAATTTCAATCTAATTCTTCTTTTTTCCTTCTAAAAATGGTGTAACACTAGTTTAGTTTTGTTGTTGATGGTATTTGAGCACATCCATTGTGTCCAAATCAAACATCTTGCAAATGTCTTCTAATGTACACTTGCTAACATCTTTTCCATCTCCAACTAGTCTTTTAAGTTCCTCTGATGCTTCCATTATCTGCATATAGAATAATAATTATTCAAATTAAATATAAATATCAAAATTATATAAATTTAAATATTTAATAGTAAATTATAAGCTTCATAAACAAACATTATAACATTTAATTTACCAGTGGAGGTTCATGTTCCTTCTGATTTATTGATGAATCTGATACCAGCTCAAGAAGCTTCTCACTTCCCTGAAAGATATTTTTTGATCATCGAGAACCATTTTAAGAATTTGGAGTAAATTACAAGGATGGTCCCTGAGGTTTATACCAATTTTACCTATGGTCCTTTACTTTAAAAAATCACACTTGTAGTTTTTTTTTTTTTGGAAACTTTTTGCGCATAAGCACTAACATTTGTTAAATATTGTAAAGGAAAAAGGACTATCCGTGTAATATAAAAGGACTACCAGTGTAATTATTTAACTGAAAATTTTAACGGACATTAGGCTAAAGGACTGTAGGTGCAAAACTACTTGTGTAATTTTTTAAGTAAAGGACCATAGATTAAATTTGGCGTAAACCTAAGGGACCATCCTTGTAATTTAGTAATTTACTCAAGAATTTATGCTGGGCAAACTATATAAAATAATGTATCTAACTATACACAAATTGTTATTTTATGTATTGGACTATAATTAACTTTTATTTTTACTATTATTATGTAACCAATTTACATAATTTTTTACCATTAATATAATTGACATATTTTGAAGCTTTACTTACATTACGAGCCCTCCAATGGGAATATGTGCGAAATAACATCCAAAAGAAGGGTACGTTTGGCAAAGGTAGAACCTAAAAATAATTAATAAAAAAAATTAATGGTAAATTTTTACAGCAAATTACTGAAAATGAATAAACATCACAGTAATCAAACACTGATTACTGAAAATGGAACAAATTTATCAGTAGATATACATAGATATAGATATACATACGGCAAAAGCTGAGGTAACTGGGAGCAGTGTAACTGATCCATAAAAGTAATTTTTGTGAACAATACTCCCCCTGCAGTACAAAAAGAAAATGTATTTAATCTAACATCTTAATATATTAGTACCATATGTTAATCATCAGTTTGGGTTATGTTAAACATCAGTTTGGGTTGGCAGGTTCATATATCTCAACCCTAACCCGGCCAGTTTAGTTAATTGTAACACTAATAGATACTAATCCCAAATCCTAAATATTATAGTACAATAAAGTAGTCCATGATTTCTGTATGTTTTTTAATATAATTTCATCAGATGTCATAATAAAATAAAAATAACAAAACAAAGAGAATTACTAGGCTTTACCTCATAGCAATATGCCTTAATCTTCGTCGAACAAGCCTTGCATTTAAGCTTCAAACAAATAAAAAACAAACAGACATTCCTTCAGTAAAAGAAACTACTACATGGTGAAAAAACTTCCAAATTAAAAGCTTGTTCTTATGATTTTAGTTAATAAGCATCACTTGGTAAAGGCCAATTTTCATATTAAGTTATTCTTTTTCCCCTAAATTTGTGAAAATTAAACTTTGACCCCTATAATTTTCAAAAACTGAACTCTCAATCCTATTGATGAGATAGAAAAAGTCTGATTCCCCAGAGAAATTTGAGGTAAATATTACATATCTTGGCAAATTTCCCTTTTAATAACAAGTAATCTCACAATTGCAAGTGAAAATCCATCATCTATCTTCGGTAGCATGAACTCAGACCCTTCATTCCTCAATTCTTAACATGTTATTCTCTTTATACATGAACTTATATAAGCAAATGAAAATGTTATTCACGATTAAAATATAAAGAATATGGCCTTTGTAGTTGAGAGTTTTTAACTAATGCTTCACAAAAACAATAACAGAATCCAAAACAAACCTTGATGGGAAGACAACCTCCACACCGGTTAACTGCTTCGGAATCGATTTCAAAAATATCTCAGAAGGCTTAACTCGTGACAAAAGCTTTAATCCCAAACTACGCACCAAAATCAGAAATGAAATACGAAAAAAATGAAAATCAATGGATATTGCATAATAACATTAAAATTACATATGATTATAGTTTAATTATACATTTATACCTATGAATTTTGTTTTTGAAGCTTCCGGGAGGCGCTTTCTCCAGACCGGACCACGCTTTATTCATCTACAACAAAATGCACAAAATATAAAAAAAAAAAAACTATAGCGATCAAATTAGAAATCGATGACGAAAAATCGAAGAGAATTAAGTACCTTATCAGCTGCGAAATCAATACATAGCTCGACATTAGCAGCAGTGGATTTCTGAGAAGACGATGAAATTTTCTGCCAGAGCTGTTTGAATGTGGTTGGAGATTGTGAAGATTGAGATTCTATGGTTGACCGGTCAATCGGTCGGATAAAACACCAATTTCTTCCTTTAATCGGGAACACTAATAACCTAGCTCTCATCTTTGATCCTTGTTTCGATCGTTGTGAATTCTAGAGCATTAAAAATGTAAACGAGGATATGATAATGGAAGATTGCAGAAATTTGGTATGAAATTTTCAATAAAAATGAAGAAAATGTATATAATTTTCAGGGAAAAATTGCGTTCATATGAAATTGATGCTAACGAAGAATGGGGTTTATTTCAGTGGGCTAAAGCGCTAGCGGTGACTGGGATATTTTAATAACCACCCCCTTTACTATTGTTATTTTTCATTTTATATCCTTCATTAATTGGATGATTATGGTGAATACCCCTATGAATCTATGATAACAAAAAGGGAAAGGTTTATTGTCTACAATGTTAGAGGAAATTTCTTGTTCCTTCAACTCTACAATTTAACAAACCGGCTTTGTCTCCTCGCTTTTGTTCGATTATTAAAAATAACAACTTGAACAAAAATTTATAACAATCATTCAAGTAAATACATATTAAGTTTTTATCATTTTCTTAAGATAAGCAAGTTAGAAAGTTGATTCTTATTCTTTTCTTATATTAACGAAAACTATACTTTCCTAAAATCCTTGAGTTTCTTTATAATTTAAAATTAGTAGAATATAAAAACGTCTGTTTATAGAATATGCAATATGGAGATCAAAACTAGCGACTGTGACTCATACTAGGACTTAGGTATAATACTAGCATTATTCATCAAGATTGTTTATACATGGATCCAATTCAATATCCTTCGAGTTCATAACGATACATAGATTAACCACTTATTCTATAATGCAATCAATTAACAATCAAATCTCGAATAGTAAAACACGATTTTAAAAAACTTTTTTTTATGTTTTCATATACTTGCACTTAGGGCGAATATATCTGGTAAATAAATACAAAATCACTAGCTACCGTTTGCACAAGGTACAATTAAAACAGTCTCTCATAGGCATAGATCAAAAACAAAAAAACTTGCCAAATTGTCACTAGTTTCACTTTATACCTACACAAACAACAATTACTACTACTATCACTTCTACAATTCTTCCTCATCTTCATCTTCAACCAGCCTCCCACAAACCCATCTTCTTCCTTTGCCCCCTCCATTTTCCACTTTTCCACCTTTGCCCCCTCCATTTTCTACCTTTTCACCTCTGCCCCCTTCTTTTTCCACTTTCTTCATATGATAATTCAAATCACTCCATGATGATGATGATGATAGATGAACATGCTCTGTTCCATTCACATTTGTCGGCAAACCTACCTCACCAAATCTTCCAATTTTTACAGCTCCCACTCCATTTACACCTTTTTGATGTATTTCGTTTACACCTTCAACTATCTCCTCCTTGTCAAAACCAGTCCCTGAAGTTCCACTATTACCAGTTTCTATGGATTGGATATAGCTAATTGCTTCAGCTATTAATTTCCTTGTTTCCATTAAAGAAGCTTCAGCCATTGGACTTTTTGCTGCAGCCGCCTCTAACACCTCTGCAGCTCTTTGTGCTTCACTAATCAAAACACTGAAAAATAAAAAAAACAAAAACAATTTCTTCAATATTGCTAGTTGCATTTTAATCCTTAAACTTTCACTGGTTTTGCATTTTTACCCTTAAACTTTTTGTGCCATTTTTTTTATCATAAGCTTTGGTTGACTTGGTGTTTTAACACTTTTGTTGACAAGTTATCACTGCCAGTCAAACCGGTTATTATGTGTTGAGGTGTAGCTTTTATTAGGGTTAAATACGGTTTAGTCCCTAAACTTTCACCTATTTGGCAATTTAACCCTCAAACTTTTTACTCAACCTTTCACATATCTTTTGACTAAATAAAACTATTATTACTTAATATTGTTAAAAAAAAGTTTGGTATCAAATTTTTACACAAAGGTTTAAGGGTTAAAACCCAAATCAGTGAAATAACTAACATTTTTTAAGGAAAACTCACTTGGCTCTCAAAATAGCTTCACTAATTTTAGGATCTGAAGCTGCTCGTTGTGCTCTAATACTCTTAATCATCTCTAATTTGTATCTAGCTTGTGGGTCCTTGAATCTAGCATGTTTTGGTTCTTTGCGTGCAGTTTCAATACTTGTTTTCATCTTAGGTCTTTGACTTTTGATTCTGGTATCAAACTTTCTCTCGGGTTTGACTTTTTTCGGTTCTTGCTTCTTCGTCCCCCATTCGGGATCTCTTGTCTCGGGATCTTTACCACGGTGTTTAGCTATCCCACAATAAACCTTATCACGATATGCCTACAACAACATAAAAATCAATACTTTACTTCATAAAACATAAAGCTAAAAAGAAAAGAATAATATATAGGGGTTAAACGAAGTCAGCCAAAGTTTAGAATAAAACTTTTACCAAAGTTCAGGGTTAAAATGCCAAGTTAGTGAAAGTTTGAGGATTTAAATATAGAGTTGTCTTCAATGTAGTCCATTTTTTAATCATAGTCCCAAGGGCCTAATCTCAACCATTGGATCAATACTATTACATGCTTTGTACATGGAGTATTTTTGACATTGACACTCACATAAATTTTTATCCAAATTTTTATTTTTAAATTTTATTTTATTTATTTATTTTATTTTTTATTTTATTTTTCATTAATAAAACAGCATTATGGGATAATCCCATGTGATTATCACATAAAGCTTTTTTTGAAAAAAAATGGATCGAAATTTATATGAGTGTCAAATGTCAAAAATACCCCACCATGTATAAAACATGTAATTAATCTTGATCATTAATTATTATTGATCCAATGGTTGAGATTAGGCCCTTGGGACTATAAATAAAAGTAGGACTAGCTTGAGCAAACCACATTAAACATAATCAACCCTAAACAAAACCGCCTATAAAGTTGTTTCAATAGTTTGGTGGCCTAAATGAGAAAAGGTAAATAGTTGTGTGGTCTCTTTATACATTATCCCTTAAAAAAATAGGCATGGAATCCAATTATTCATGATATGTAATATAAAACTTACCGGGTCAGCCCATTTAGCAGCAATTGCTTCTGAAATTTTCTTTCTTTGATCTAGGGTTTTGGGTGCTCGTTGCCCTAATCCAGTCCCACGTTTCTGCTTTCTTGATTCAATACCATCTTTAAATTCCTTTTCGAGCTGTTTGCTAATTATCTCATGAGAATCCCATTGCAATTCTTCTTCATCAGAAAGCCCTTTTTTAGAAGCTTCTGCAAGTAAGTCAAGCCATTCACGATGACAACGTGCCATCATTCGACGGCTGAAACGCCGCCTGTCCCATGTTAGCCGTACTGCAGCCGAAATCTTTTCTCTTGTCTCACGACTGTACCATAAAAACATGGATATTAATTAATTAGTTAATTAATTAGTGAATTTCTGAATTGTATTAGTGATCAAGATTCAAACGTCAGCATTCAAATGAGAAAATTGAAGTAGTATTGAAGAATCGAAATATAAAGAGACTGACGTTTGGTTATGTATTCCCTTCATCAGTTTCATCTTGACCTGCCCGGACATAAGTTGTAAATGTTGATTATGAGTTGTGACAGATAAACAACCATAAAAATAATCACTCAAGTGACAGTATACAGGTGATTAAGATCTATTTTACAGCTTCTTAGTTACATTGATGAACATGACATCTTGTAAAGTTGTAATATACAAATTTTTGGAATTCAAATTCATTTTCAATCAAATTTTAAGCATAAATCACCTGAGGAGTACGCATAGCAAGCTTGGTTCTCTCTCGTATCTTCTGCCGTGTTTCTGCAGATAATTTCATGTTTAGAACAACGCTAATCATATGATTAATTCATTAAATTAAAGCACTAACCATTTGAAAATGTGTAATTAAGTACCTGGACTGTGCTTTAAGCCTTTATTCCAAGCTTCTCTGCCTTTATTGGCCTTCGAAATCCTGTTCCGCCTCAACGCCTCCTTTTCATCTTCAACCGGCGGTTGGTCGCCGGTGGATGACAAATTTCCGGTGGAAGGAACCGGCACTGGAAGCTGCTGAGCATTATCGTTTTCCTTACCAGAACACACAGGTTCAAGCGTAGCGACTGCCATAATCATAAGTCGGCCACGATTCAGCTGAACACTGTCCGGATTGTGGAAATATCGCCATCTGACAGTTTTTGGATTGCCAGATGTAAATGAAACATGATGAATTCGTTGCAAACCAATCGAATACAGATTGTTCCTGAACGAATACTGCGGAGTAGCAATATCTGCAAAACAAATGGTTAAATTAATCAATTCGTTGTTGAGAAGATGAACGTAATGGAATTAGGTTACCTAATAAAGGCATGAGGAGGTCATTCAGTCAGGAATCGAATTCAGAGAGCGTGTGTAATTGAAACTGAACTACAGAATTGAAATTGTGATTGTAAACCCCATAAAAGTTAGGGTTCAAGCAGAAAAATGGAAGATATGAAGGGGAGATAACCACACACAACGGTGAAGCACAAAGATAACGATATGTTGTTTTCAAAAATCTCCTCAAAACAAAGTTACTGAAAATATTATTTCATAACTATCATAACTAGTATCGTATTATGTTGCGGACATTTCACTAATCGAATGAAGAATTGAAAAAATAATTTCGGTCAAACATAGAATTGAACCGATAATGTTTTGAATTAGACTGAATCAGATCGAGAACTAGTTTTCCGTTCAATTAGAACAAAGAATTGGTCAGGTATAGCTCGATTCGATATGGTTCAAAATTCTGATAAGTTTTCGATACGGTTTACATCGAATGACAAAACTATACTAACCAAAAGAGGGCCAATAATTCAAAAGGGTATAACAAATCATGCAATGCCAATCAACTATACATGAACTACAATTCCTCTTAATGCAATTTCTATACTTCCTCAATTTCTTTATTCTTACCACTCTTGATATTCAAATCATAAAAATGGTAAAAACTACCATTATTTCCAAGCATGAGAATATACAACAGATTTGTTCCATAATAATTTCCAATAGTAAACTTATTATCCATTAAGCAATGAACACAAACTCACAGTCCGTATAAAACTCGACCCAAGTCGAGTCATAGTGTGATGCTCGAGCTCGGCCCGATTATAAAACTCGAAATAGAAACCCAACTCAAGCTCGTTCAAGTCTTTGTTTTGAAGATCCAGCTCGACTCGATTATTTAATCAATACTTTCAAGCTAGGAGCAACTCGACTCGGTTGCCAATATAATAAATTATATTATATTATATTATATTATATTAATCAATTTTAGTATAAATCGACTCGATACTTCGAAAATGACTTGATTCAATACTTTTGAACTTCACTCAACTCAACTCGATAATAAAGTATATTTATTATGCAAATATGCAGAAACACAAAGGATAAAACTGTAAAATAGCTCAAGCTAGATAATGCTCCCGAGCTTTACGAGCCGAGTATTTTCTTAGTCAGTCTTAGACTCAAAAGTAGCTCGGGCTAAATCTCAACTCAACTAAAATCAAATCAATAGTAAGTATATTTCTAAGTGGATTTTAACCCAGATCTCAGTTTATAATGGTATGGCATTGGTGCCCAGTGAGGGCCTTTTTTACCTTTGAATTTTAAACATAATAAGATCTTGCATTTCTATAGCTGACACTGGATATTAAACAATATAAAACAAAAACAGTGGGATCAAACATACACACATACCAATACACCTTCATATGACTCTATTTTTTATCTTATTTTTTTTCTTAAAAAGTACTCCTATTTATAATGAATTTTTTGAGATGGTCAAGATTTGCTCGTGATATACACAATCTTATCTTTACACTTATTTCTTAATTTAGTAAATATTTATTTAAGTAATTTCAAATGCTTTTATTATTTGATTATCACTAAATGCTTTATATCACTTTATTTTCTTTGTAATTTATATAACCGCCCCCATGAGAACATCAAGACAAATGGAGCAAATAGAGGCCGCAAAGGCACACCACAACACAATTACCAAAGTCCGACTCACTCAGTATTAACAAAAACTTGTACATATAATATTACTATCACGTGCCTAATCATGTGACAACCTTTTAAAAGTATAACAACTAACTTTGAAAATTAACACGGTCAAAGATCCCATCCACAACACCACACTTGACACACCCGCATATAAAGAAACCAACATATGATCCCTTAATTCACATAAAGTTTCAAATTCAATCATGAAATCAAACTCTAAAATATTGGTTCTTATCGTTCTTATTGTGCTAGTGATTCTCGGTTCACGGTGTAGTGAAGTTGACGGAAGATTAGGGTCAAAAAGTGCGGTTTTTGCTTCTTCAAATTCACAATCTCTCAATGGTTTGCAAGCGAGAGAAAAAAAGTCATCTAAGAAGGTGAAATCGAGCTTCCGAAAGATACCTCCAAGTAGATCAAATCCAATCGGAAATAAGTAACATGATTTATTTTATTTTTTTCACTTTTGTATGTTAGGTTTTGTAGGATTCTAGTAAGAACACGAACTGTAAGAACCATTTCTTACCACACATTTCATATGCACAAGTAGAATTTGGCAATTCATCCTACTATCACATATGCATATGAAACTAGTGGTAAAAATGACTTCTTACTAGATATTTAGTTCTTATATCCTGGTTCATGCAGCAAAAAAAGTCTAGCATTTTTTGTTTATCTCAAAGTAGTTTGTATTCAAACTTGAATGTAAGGAGTAGTTTAGAAATGTGAATATCTGTTTTGTTTTTTCAAAAACAATTCCTTTTATAACGAGGCTTCTCGAGATGGCTGATGATATACACTACGTTGTTTTGGCTGTTTTCAAATTCTTATCTGGTCATCTGTTAAATATTTACCTATGGAAGAGACCGAATCCATAACCTCTAAGAGATCATTTCAGGCACATTTACCGCTAAGTTATCACAAACGGTTAAATGTGAATATCAAGTCATGTATTACATTTCCTAAAAACATAGATTCATAATTCTGAAATGAGTAGAATACAAAAGGAAAAAGGACAAAATTCTGAAAATACGGCAAACAGATCAACTTAACTTAACCATCGTGCTTTCTTTTTTTATGTGATTTTTGTTTGCTTTTCGTAACATCATCTCCGATAGCATGTTTTGTAAATTTCCCGGAACCCCTTTGAGTTTCATCTGAGTGACGCTTTTGGCCCGACTTTTTGAAAGGTTTATTATTAGCCAGAAATGGAGATGCAGAAGGTGTTAAATGAGTATCAATCTCTTTCCTCATATCTTTAAGTTTCTGTTGTTGCTGGAATTTTGGACGATTTTCTGTAAATGATGCATCATAGTTTGATGATTTTGCTTCTTTAGAACCAAACATTGAAATGAAATCATTGTACACCGATTCTCGTGAAGTTTGTCTCGTTTTCCATTGATCGGGTCGTCTTTCATACCTAATAAAATAAAAAAACAAAATATAAAAAAAACTCAACGTTTTATGCTGAAAAATGTGGTTCATAAGTTTCTACAGCTCGGAACCGGACAGAGAACCAAAAAAATGGTTTCGGCCAGACCGATAGGGTTGAACATTTGGGCCGAAAAACGGAACCAAACCGAAAACCAACCGAACCGAAAACAAAAACATGTAATCGGTTCGGTTTTTGGTTTTGAAAATTCATGATTTTAGGTTTCGGTCCTATCAGTTCTAGTCCGGTCCTCAGATACGGGTGAGCATTTGGGCTGAAAAAACGACCTCAAACCGAAAACATGTAATCGATTCAGTTTTAGCTATTGAAGATTCATCATTATCGGTTTCGGTCCTATCCTATCGGTGTATCAGTTCGGTGGTTCAGTTTCTGGACCGCGCTCACCAGTCACCCCTACAGACCGAGGACCGCACAGATGATGTCTTGGACCAGAGATTTCCAACTTTTTTCGGTTTTAGACCGAACCGAGAACCAATTTTGCATGAAAATTAAAATTGAGAACCAGACAATTGGTTCCGGCCGATTCTACGTCCAGTTTGCACAGGCCTAAAGTATATATATATATATATATATATATATATATATATATATATATATATATATATATATATATATATATATATATATATATATATATAAAAATTAAAAATAAATGTACCCGTCAACATCAAGTTTTCTTAAAAGATGTGGGCCCTGTCTTGTTTTCGAGAGCTCTGCTTGCACAACTACCATTTCCGATACAATTACTTCTTTTAACGACAAACTGCTTACATCGAAGCATTTTTCAACCGTAAAAGATCCTGACTGATGCACACAAAGCTCACCAAAATGTCCTTTAAGTCTTCACAAAAATAAAAATTCAAAATGTCAGACAAAAGATATAGGACAGGTAATGGTATATTTGGATATAAAAGATAAACATATATTGGATTTAAAAAAAAAAAAAAAAAAGACATGCGTACTTTACGATTAATTTACGTTTTTGTTTGGTGTTAGCATCTGAAGTAAGAAAAGCCTCAATCACCCGGGCCCCACCAGAGTCTTTTATAGTGTCAAGAAGTTGATCTTCTTCCAAAGACGTCATACTCGATATAAACGCATGAATAAACTCCTATAAGAAATACCAAACATACGTAAATAATTATAAAAACAAAAAAAATGAAAATGAAAAAAGGGTACGTTACATACAGTTGGAAATCTAAAAATAGATTGAAGAATTAATGTCCCAATTGTATGCATTCTAGCACCAGTTGGCCATTCCCAGTTGGATTTATCCTTGCAGTAAAAGTAGTTATCAAGAAATAATATTCTTGGAATAATGCATCTTGGTGGCTCAGTTTCCATGCATACAGCACCAGTGAGAGCTTGACAGCACTACAAAACAAATAAATAAATGAAAATAAATTTAAATAAAAAACTATGATTAAAAAAGGGCGTACTACATCTACATGGACATGTATCCAACTCGTCGCATATTAGTATTATTATTGTATGTAACACATGACCTCTTCATCAAGTATCATCAAGTAAGTGGTAAAAATTTAAGATTTTTTGCTGACGTGGCAGCCATATAAGTTGCCACATCATCATTTTACATGTTATAGGAGGTCAAGTACAATACAATTGCATGTACAAAATAAAAATATAGGCGAAAAGGAGGACATATATTTGTGCATGTAGCCCTAATAAAAAAGATAATATTATATGAAATATTGTGGAATTGCGTACTTTTTGTTCATGACTATGGAGTTTATGACATGCAGCAAGAAAAGAAGCAACAACTCCAGATTTGCCCATTCCAAAAAGATCTCTAAACCTCGTCCCAATTTCCTTCCAAATTAGCTCCACCTGGCAGAGAGAGAAAATTTGCAATTCAATTCAATTTAATTTAATTGTTTTTTAATATCTGGTTGTTATTTTACAAAATGAAAAATGAAACCGAAACCGATTCACAGAAAAACAAAAACGATCCATGAGATGTAATATCAAAAAAAATTAAATTATAAAAATGCTATTAAAAATATTACAACACTTACATGATCATCACTTCTAGCATTAGAAATTAATGCTTGAACAACAAAATTCCCACAGTGATGAGATGACATCTCAAATAATGAATTTTTGAAAACTTTTGTTATTAATTCGTCATATAAAGTTTCAGGAGCAACCTCCAGAATGGCCTGCATTGCATTAAAAAGACAAAAAAAATGTTAAAAATTGATTAAACAGTTGTAAAGTGGAAATAAGATAAATGATATCAACTAAACCTCCATTAAATGGCTAAATGCAGTTTCTTTCATTAAACTCAAAAGTCTTCTGACAATGTTATTGTCTATGAGGTTCCCTTTGCAGCCAAGAATAACTGGAATTGCATCAAGTAATTCTTGCTCATATCCAGCCAATAACTTCAAAGCAGTCTACCAAAATATTCCAAAAAATTAAAATAAAATTAATTAACTATCAATATAACGGACTACTTCCATAAAAAAGCAACATACTTTCTTTTTTCCATGAAAAAATATTTATTATATAGGTAGTCCCAAATTTTGAAACTTGTAACACTAACTCCCTAAAGAAAAGAAGCCATTAAGTTTCTAGGGACCATTGAATTGATGTTATGAATTTCAAAAATTATGGACAACTAATGTTACAAATTTCAATATTAGGGACCGTTGATGTTACGAATTTCAAAATTATGGACCATTAATGTTACAAATTTCAAAATTATGGACCGGAGGATACAATTTTAAAAAATTAGGGACTATCCATGTGATTAAAAAAAATCAAGGGGCGAAATCCATAATTAGACACAAACCACATGGGCGACTAATGTAATTATTCTTTTTTTACATAAATATTTGACCATTTTCAAGTCATTTCTTTTAATATTCCCAAATTTGCATAAATTTATCAACTTTAATATGTAAAATGAAAAAAGTATGTTGGTTTTTTTACAATATTAACCCTAAATAGTTAAACCATGAACAACAAACATACCTGCAAAACCAAACCGCCATATTGATCAACTTGCAACATTTCAATATCTTTTCTAGCAGCTTTAAGTATTTGCGACACAAGAAACTTTAACATATCAGGAAATCCGATTTGTGTCCCGTGGGCCCCACTTCCGTTTGATCGGGAATTTTTAAAATTTAACCGTTGTTGAAGAACAGCAGATGACTTTTTGGAATGAAAATCTGATGAATCTAATGGAACTCCTTTGCATAAACAGAGAAGACTTCTAAGAACATGAGATCCATGACAGTTGGTCATTACTTCAACAGGATTAACAATAATTGCCTGCAATTAACATTTTATTATATTAATTAGTTTGAAATTTCAGTTATTCATGCGAAAATTTGCACAAAATTTCAAAAGTACACAAGAAGTAAGGAATGTAGTTAAGAAGTTTGAATACACTCTTGTATCATACCTGACAAATATCATTCAAAGTTGCTTCAATAAGTGACTGATTCTCGTTTTCTTGAATATATGAAGCTAGAGATTTGAGAGCTGTTTCAGCTACATGAGATCCAGATCTATCCATTGAAATTTGAGGAAAATCTTTTGAACAATTTTGAAGAAAATTACAAAGTTGGTCCAATGCACAACCTTGAAGCAGTGATTGTAAAGTGTGACTTATGATATAATCGGTTGCAAGTTCTACTTCTTTTCCTCTTGTTTCTTCTAAAGCATTTCCACAAATAGATGAACGTTCCTCCATGTCGATTTCGGTTCCTTCGATCACGTTTGAAATTTCTGTGAAGTATTTTGCTGTTTCTGGATCAACTTGTTGTCTGAAAATACCAAAAAATGTCATTATTAAGATTAAATATTGATTTCTTAATATCTCAAATTTAAATTAAATAAACTGTTGAAACCTTAAAAATGAAGTATGTGGCACAGAAGCTTCTTGATGATTATAAGTTTCACGGTTTGCACCACCAGAATTGTTTTTACCAGATTTATCCTCATCGACACCTTTACCTTTCTTCATTGATTTCCTACCCATCTTTCTTTTTCTCGCACTCTGATTGTAACTATTATTCTCCCCAATCATAATGTAATCCTCTACTGAATCGTGATATTTAGCTCTTCTCAGTGGCAGAGCTTTTGATCCAATAGCAACCATATGCAAACCCTAACTGTAACTGAATTATTTTACTCTGAAACTATTAAGAATTAGGGCAACTATTAGACAGATAATAAAGGAAAAAATTATGTTTTTTATTAAATCAGAAACCTAATTTCAAACAACATCACCACATTTTTCGTTAATTGATAGAATTTGTGTTCTATTTCCTTGGATCAACAGGTAAAACGTCACGCTGACTAAACTAACTACGACCTAAGTAAATTAAGTGCGTCCTTAATATTACACACCTTGAGAAATTGAGCATTAAAACAAGTAAAATTATATACGATTCAATGAAGAGAAACAAGCAACATGTAGACGAACTGATTTTTGATTAATTTTATACAGAAAGTTAATAAACATGTCAATAAAAAAAACTCAGTCTTGAAATGATATCTCCAGTAATTTTCTGTAACTGGTCGACTTATCAAGTGAAACATATTCAGCTAAATTAGGTCATCTGTAACATTAAACAGCTTGATAAATTAGCACTAATGTACAAAAAACAGAATAAATACACACATATACATAATGATTCAGTGAAAGTAGAGTAAAGTTATGTATGATTACATGAACGAACAGAGAGCTCCTTAGCTGATGAACAAGTTAGCTGCAAAATAGCAAATTAATTGAGCGAATTTTGTGTAAACCTTAATTTGTGTGCTGCGGCTACAAGAGGGAAGGAGACGAAGTAGAAAAATGTTTTGCAATTCATGCAATTGCATAGGCCCAATGGGCTTAAGCCCAATGAAAGTGAAATCCGGTCCATTTAAAACCAAATTTTGTCCAGTGAAAATAACTAATTAAATTATGTCACTTAATTAGCAATATTAATACTTTATTTTCACAAACTGAACGTTACCCCGTGGCTCAAACTTCTTATTTTATATAGTACCAAAATGAGATGGTTTTTACATATTATATCTCAATTTGTTAATTTACATTCTACAACTCTAACTAATTTGTCAAACACTTGTATACAAATGAAATTTTCAACCCTGGCTACACTTACCAAAGAGGAATACTATTTGTCTCTACATTTTGTGTCTACTAAAAAGATAATGACACTTGTTCAATGCTTTTTTCTCAGTCCTCATCTATTTCTTTTATTTTTTATTTTTCATCATAATATAATATATATGTAATTTTACATATATATAATTATTAATATGAACACAAAAAGCATATTTCATTTACGAAAAAATGTGGATGCCAATTCACCATAGCAAAAGCCGCCTTTACACACCCGAACCCTCTCGCTACCACTCAGACTCTTTGTCGACAATCTCATTGTTTTCTCGACACAAATATCAAACTTATTGCACAAGATTACAAGGACATCCAAAAACCAAATATTGTACTATGCGTTGGCAAAATTGAAGTGCAATTAAAATGTCTAAGTTAGATATTTCGTATATACACCTTTTTGCTAATCGAGTTGAGTGTGTCGTTTTATAAACCCATGGACCACTTTACATAGGAAACGACAAGGAGCGGGCCACTTATTTTTTTCACAAGAAAGGTTTTCAAACTAGCTTAAAATTTCTAAAAAGTCGCTATTTATAAGTAACGAATTCTTCATACGTTATGGGTGATGATTAGATAAAACGGCCACAATGCTTTGTTAAACCATCTGCTGATAATATACTAGTAATGACTTCTAAAATGATGATATATAGAGATCAAAAATTCAATCCCTTCATTAAGGAATATTTTTCTTCGAAAAAAAGTAACAATAGTTATTACATATAATTGATATTTACCATACAACTCTTGTATTCTTATGCCGGTTTATAGATTTTTCAACATGTTCAAGTTTTTTGTTAGTGATTTTAGTACTTTTTAAATATTTGAAAGAAAAAATTTATATTAATTTAGTTTTCAAAATCAGAGTTTCTGCAGGTTTGAAACAAATAATTGAAAACATATTAAATGCAAATATCAAACACCCCATCAGAGTCCCGTGCACTCACTCAGATTTATGGCAATATCAGTGCATTTACTCTACCAATACCAATGTTCCCTTTTACAAGTAAAAAACTTCTCAAGGAAAATTGTCTTCAAAATAAATCTACTAACATACATTTAAAATTTATGGAATCGTTTGTTTTGCAAGGTATATATAATATAGTGGATAAGGTCAAAATCTAACTATAAACTAACATTCAAATATCATTAAGATAGTTAACAAGTCACATTAAAAAACTCGGTAAGATGGTTAATAGGTCACTTTAATCAACTCTGTGATTAATGTTTTTAATGTTTTTGTGCTAAGAGTTCACGATGTTGTGCCATTATAGGTTGTTAACGTGTCTTTGGCGCCGCCAAGCGACACCATGTTTCTCGTCATTCGTTCGCCTAAAGTCTTCAGTTATTGCTATGGCGCGATGTTAAAACAATTTAGTATTAATTTTTGGTAACTTTTATTGGGTGAAGGTGTTTTTTGTGAGTTTGAATAAATGTTATAATCGGATTTTATAGGGGGGGAAACCTTATTGCTCTAAATACCCATATGAACTCATGGTGTGAGATACTCTCTCCGTTCTGTAAGTGTCTACTACACGCAAAAGACACAATTTTAAGAATTGCAGTCGTTGCAATTGTCACCTATAAAATATTTTATTCAACTATTTAAAAAAGAAACGATTAGTTATAATTTAAAAATAAATTTATTTGGAACTGATGAGGTTAGTAGGGATTAACTATGTATATATAGGTAAATCCCCAAATCCCTAAACATGAAGATCGCCCACGTCACTAATGAAGATGACCCATGTCACAATTAGACTGGCTACTAATGATGGCCCACAACTCCGCCACTAATGAGCGCCTGTCAAATCATGACCGCCTGTCAAAGATTGTCAGCGCCTGTCAAATCATGATCAAGTTATCATCGCCTGTCAAGATTGTCAGCGCCTGTTACCGCCTGTCAAGTTATCATCGCCTGTCAGGATTGTCAGCCCGTCATTGGAGTGCTGACGTCCTGTCATAATGGCGCTTCATGACTGCTTTATTGCAGTCATAATAGTAAGACGTTACACGATCATTGATGCTGTCATAATGACGCTTGATGATTGCTTTATTGCAGTCATGGGCCAACGTTCCATGTACGGCCATATAAATACATGGCCTAACTCATGGTCCTGGAGGGACTGACACTGAAACAGACCAAGAAAGCCTAAAGCACATAGTTCGTACACTCTCGCTTTCACTTTCACACTTAACCTTGATCACCCTAGGTTCGCCAAGAACTTGTTGGGTTTGCACTGTGGTTATCACGGGAGATCCAAGGTTCACATCACGTGTTTGACAATCGTTGTTCGAACATTGGCGCCATCCGTGGGACACGTTTTTAAACGGCGTTTCACTTCTCAAACTTTTTTTTTCCCTCAATAATCAACCGTTCCTATGGCGGATACACAGCCATCGCTGATCACTTCTTCATCGCCATTAATAACCACTACCGTGATTACCACTATACCCGAGGCGGTGATAACCTCGCCTAGTCGTATCATGGAACCATACGTCGATTCTGAGTGGACGGTGTCGGATGTCAGGACACGAGGGTATCCCTCTTTAACAAGTCCACTTTTCTCCACAAGGCTGGTTGGATCAAGTTCGTTTACCTCACCACAGCCAGTGACGCCCATCCCTTCATGTCAGCCTCTTTTGTCCCACGGGACAAGCTCTCAGGAGGATGGCACGGATCCGGTCAGGCAACCTGTTTCCAACTTCCCACAGGTCGCTATGCCGGGGGTTCGGGAGGATCCAATTGTGGAGTTACTCCGAAGGTTGGCTCAGAGTACTCAGCCACCACCGCCTCCCCCACCACCTACTTCATCGGACCTGTTGTCTCAGTTGGTGGCGGCGTTGCGCCCAGCACCGCAGCCAACGGTTGTTCAACCAGTAGATCCGTTGTCACAATTATTGGAGCAGTTAAGACAACCACCCATTCACACCCCACCACCACATCCACCACAGGACACATCTAATGACATGTTGCGCGTGTTGCAAGCACATGTTGCGCGTGATGCATACAATCATACTCGTCTTTTAATCTACTTGATAAAAGATAAGCACTTCTCACTGGGAAGCGACAATCCTCGCGAGTAAACAAAGTAAAGGTTAACCAACAAAAGTGCCATTGGCACAGTGTCACAGGCACAATATGAAGCATACATCAGAGATACCCAAATCTACCCATGTCATTGGCATACAAAGGCATCTTGGGCTCTCAAGAAAGTGTCATACGAACAATCAAATATACACACTGACATGCACACCCAAGACGGTGTCATGGACACAACATCCATAATAAAAAGATAAAAACAAAAATGTGTTATTGGCTTGATCATCCAATAAAACATTCTTTTTCAAAGCAAAGCAATGCACAAGCAAGTACGTACCTGTAAGGTAGCGAGCAACTCAGCAAACATCATTAATTACAGTTAAGACGGAGTTAATTAATTAAAAGCATACAACATAGTTTGCCGGTCAGCCTCTAACTTCCGGTCCACCTAGGCTAATCCCTAAACGCCGCCTACGGCAGTAAAGCCTACCGCCGGTCACCCTTGCGACCGCCGGTTACGGGTTCCGGTCCGCCTTATTTTGCGACCGCCGGTCACTGGCCCTTGTGCTTAGGGGATAAAACCTAATCGCCGGTCAAGTTGACGCGTCCGCTCCTCGCAACCCTAACCGCCGGTCACTATGCATGCCGCCGGTAAAGATGCCCGCCCCGCCTAAACGCCGGTCCAGCTTGTTCGACCTCCGGTATAAGGCTGGCCGCCGGTACAAGGCTGGCCGCCGGTCCAGCTTATTCCTCTAGCGATGGTTTCACCGCCGGTACAGCTTGTTCGACCGTCCCTACCAACCGCTGGTTGTAACATCCCGAGACCCGACCTAGAATTTTAAATTACTTTCGATAAGTAATTCTATTTGTTTATTATTTTTGTATAAATTATGTGATTTATTTAGAATATAACATATTGTAACTAAGGGGCTAAAAATTAGTATTAACTGTTTTAATCAAGCATGAAAATGATAAATTACACTTTTAGTAAACTTTGAATTACAGTTCTAAAAATATCTTCGTTATTAAAATCTGAGTAAGATAAGTATTTTTAAATAAATCAAACGCGACCTAGACTTTCAGTATTATACTGTGATTAAATAAAATTAACTTTTCTTCTCTTTGTATCACACGTATGTGTGTAGGTGTCAAAAGAAGAAATCCATTTCTTTTTTCTCCTCCAAAACGTGTCTGCCTTTTTACACCTTGTGTGTGTGTGTTTTTATCTCAACCTTTGGTGAATTAATTGAAGCATTCATCTTTCATCTTCTCCTCCTAAACTCGAAATTTAGCTTGCAAAAGGTAAATCATCTTCTTTTGTTAATTAGGGTTTATAGTTCTTGATGCATGGATGAATTAGGGTTCTTGGGTTTTGATGGGTTTCTTGTAATTGTTAAATTGATGAATCCTTAGGACTTTTCTGTGTTTGTTAAGTGAATTAGAAGTGATATTGATATAGAGAAACTTGATTTGATTAGGGTTATGAAATCCACCATTGTTGTGTTCTTGAGGAAGAAGATGAGTTTTACCCAAATTTTTGAAAGTGATGTTTTAATGTTAAATTTTGTTAATTTAAGTATAACTAACATGTTAGAAGTGACAATTGTTGTATAGGATTGATTGTAACTTGAATTGTTGAAATGGTCATGAATTTACAAGTTTGGATGAGTTTTTGGTAAAAATCCCGTAAGCACAAAAATATGGCAGATTTTGACCATTTTGCAAAAATCATATAAAATCAACCGTAACTCCGTTTTGGGCGTGCGACCAGTCGATTCGAAGGTCTATGAGTCTACTTTATTAATATCATAATTTCATGAACTGATAAGGTCAGAACAGTAGTCAGAATTCTGAGTTAATAGCAGGTGGTCAAATGCATCTTTTTAGGTTAAACTTGTATTGATTATTTTTGGGTGTTTCAAAGTATAACTAATTAACATGAAGTTGGTTAATATATGGTAATTGTATACTTGATGAAATGATAATTAAGGGTTTGTAAACATTGGAAGTTAATAAAACGTTTTTGACCCGTTTGGGCCTTACATGATGAAACTTGACTAAATGTATATATTTAGCATTTGATTTATACTTTGAATGTTTAGTTGGAATTAAAATGTCATTAGTATGTTTATGAAAGTGTTAATTGATGAATGGATTATTATATGGTGGTGTTTGGATGATTTTTAGGTAAAAAGTCATGAACTAGTCAAATTGGTAAAGTCAGACCTTAACTTGGAAAATTGTTAGACAATATCATGGTTCAATAAGTTGATCATATAAGAGTTTTAAAAAGTATATTAGCATGTCTTAAATGATAGTTTGTGGTTTTGACCCGTTTTCTAGAATTGCTAGTTAAATTCATGAATTGTTGACTTTGGTCAAACCTGGAAGTTGACTTTAGTCTTGGATGACTTGTAAACTTGGGACTATCAATTTCATGTCATAAATGTGTTACTTGATTAATTGGAAGTATGTTTGAGGTAGTTTCGGGTCTTGACCCGTTTGGTTGTTAAATTGTGCAATTTGACTTAAATAAAGTCAAAGTTAGTTAAGCTTGTATATGGATGCAAGTAGTATGTCAATAACTTAAATTAGTGATAAATGGATAACTTGACAATGTGGTATTAGTGAATTGCAAGTTTGACTTGATTAAGTGTCCCGACCCGTTTGGGCCGATTATGTGCAACTTGGATAAAAAAATGCATGATGAATTGCTTAAAAGTGACTTAATGGAATTCTAGACATTGTCAATTAATATGTTTTGAAATGATGGTGTTAAGTTGTCAATTGGTTGTACACAAATAATGGTTTGACATATAATTTGTACTTGTTGCAAAGTTAATGATTTCGGGTAACTAATTCGGTATTTGTTTTGTTACAGGAAAAGGAAAAGAAACTCAGTGATATAAGACTACTGAGTTCTTCACAAGGGAAGCTTAGGTGAGTGGACTTAACCTTCTTTCTTGTGTGATGTACAAAAATTAGGGAATGGTAGAGTTTGAGAAAAAGTGCAGGAATTGGGCATCTGGAGTAGTTCGCGACGCAAACTTATGTTCGCGAAACGCGAACTCGGGCCAGAGAATTTGGGGCTTGATCGTAAGGAAGTTCGCGATCGTGAACTCCTAGTTCGCGACGCGAACTCTGAGTTCACGACGCGAACTTGGTCACGAGCAGATTTCTGGGTTGATTTGGGAAAATTCATTTTCTTGGTTTTCATTGATTTTCCAGTGGTACCATTAATTGTGGGTTTGTTAATGGTAGTATGTGCACATGTTTTCTAGAGGTTAGCTATGGTGGTTTTCGGCTACGCTTCGTTACTCTTGGTGGGGGCGATCGGACTCCTTCGTATTCGTTATGTAAGGAGGGATCACCGTGCCTCTAGTAAAGAAGCCATCGGTTGACTGTTGTTGGCCGACAACAGTTGAAGGTCCTCGCCCGACCGCCGATCCTCTTGTAACGTCCAATTGCTTGTGGAAGTTTGGACGGGTTTCCCCTATTGATTTCTCTTGATTTTCTAATTTGTTGTGGTTATGCAGTTTGATGTTTATTTCTATTCACTTAGCTTTGTGCTAATCCCTCATTTGTTGACTCTTTTCAGGTTGTGGATTTGGCTTGACTAGAGTCGGGTTTTGGAAGTCTGACCGTACTCTGATTTTGTAAATCGGGTCGAGCCTGTTTTTAATAACACCTTTAAATGATTTATATATTTTGGTTAATATGTAAATGGCCTTTATAATATGTAATAATTATGATTTATAGTTTTTCTTAAATCGCTTCCGTATGCATATTTTTAAAAAAAAAAAAAAAAAAAAAAAAATGGCTCTAAGATTGTGGTGTTACAATTTGGTATCAGAGCCTTGGTTTGGCAATGGTTGCACATTTAGGTGTATCATTCCCAAATCTTGGCTCGAGTTGGTCAAACTTCCTTAATTTTGGAGTGGATTAGTAGAGTGAATATGAATTGTGGTTTAGTAGTAGTTAGTATAATAGGTACTAACGGATTAAACTAAGAGTTTGTGAGATGTTGTGTTTGTTACAGGTATGGCCGATAACGATCCCAACCCGTTGGTGACCCTTCCGAACCCCGAACCGGAAATCATTGGTACGTCTAGAGATGCAAATGCAGATAGAGAAGATTATATTATAAGAATGGAAAGCCGATTGGAACACCTCCAAAATCTTGTTGATAGTATGAACCAAAATCAAAATACCCAACCGCCAAACATTCATCCCATGTTCACCCCTACAATGCCCTTTACTACCATGCAATTACCTACAACTCCCGCCTTTACCATGACGGTTCCCTTAATGTTCACCACATCCGAATCCCATCCTGTAATGACCCAACCACAATACTGTTATGTTAACCCAAGCCAAGGTATACCTCAATATCAATTCCCGAACCAACCTTATCCATTCAGTATGAAACCGAATTGTACTTTCAAACAATTTTTAGACTGTAAACCCCCTGAATTCAGTGGAAGTAGAGACCCTAATGTCACAATGAACTGGTTGAGGGAAATGGAGAGAACCTTAGATGCTTGCGGGTGTGATGACCAACACCGGGTGATGTATGCCACACGAAAGTTAGTGATACACTTTCCTTTTTGGGGTGTATCAAAATAAGTGATACACTTTGAAAAATTACCTTATTTGGCAAAAAATAGTGGGACCCACACCCACTAATTAACTATCTACTTTAACAAAGTGAAAAGACCTCTTTACCCTTACTTTTACTTTTAAACATCATTAACTCCACTTTATTTAAAAATAGCGGGACTCATTTCTCACTAACCATCCAATTAATCAAATTTAACTATCATTATAAACTTTTGCCTCAAAATCCGTGAAATCCAAAGTGTATCACTTATTTTGAATCAGAGGAAGTATGATTGAATGGATTAATAACGTGTTGTGTAGTCTTAACTCTCATCCAATTAAAGGCCGGATTCAACCATATGCTTCAACATGTAGTACTATAGTAGTGTCGGTTATCATTTAGATCAATCAGATTTGTGCAAATCAATAAATGACTATAATATATTTCTAAAGCATGACATATGTGTTAAAAGTCATCTTAAATCCAAAATGACTTTGTAACATCAAAATATGACATTAGTACATCTTAAAACTACTTAATTTCTTTATTTGAGATGCATAAAAACCCTCAAATAATCACAATTTCTAGAAAAAGAATAATTTTCTTTTAACTGGTATTAAAGTTTTAACGTCAGACATTTGACCATTGACGGTGTGGTTTGGCGCCGTTAAAACTATTTAAGATGGTTTTAACATTACGAAACCATGTTCTCTTAATGAATGACACTAACACATATCCTTATCGTAGGATGGTTGTATTAACTGCAAAAAAAATTGTATTGATTGATAATAAATCTGCATACTTCATTCTACAACTTGTAAAAAATAAAATGTGAAATTTATTAATTATTATTTTAGTCTTATCATTTGATTTATATACTTATATGAATATATATTAAAATTTCACAGCAAATGATACGGTTTTAATTACAAATCCAAAGATCGATAATAGACATTCTTGATACTGTAACAATTTGCTGTTTAAAAAAATTACAGATAATTTTTTAGTTTTTTATTTAAGTTTGAAAGCATGCATGGATTAGAATATTCGAATAAAATTGATTTGCCTAAAATATCAATTATTTGTCGCTGGCTATTCAATAATTCTACAATTATAGTAGGGTCTACGAGGACAATAACAATAAAATTTCCATAAATGCACACACGATATATATATTACAACCATCACTTCACTTAATCTCCACCACACTCTAAAATGATCAAACACCTCTTCGCCGGAATGTCGGATTCCGGGAAGAAGAAAAAGATCTTCTTCACAATTCTAGCTTCAATCCTACTCACATCCGCCATTATCGGCATTGCAGTCGGAGTCAACTCCCGAACAACCACCACAACATCGTCGTCCATATCTCACATAATCATCAAATCATCATGCAGCGTCACCCTCCACCCTGATCTATGCTACTCCACACTTTCCGGCGACCCCGAGTTGACCAAAAAAGTCAAAAGTCAAAAAGACGTCATCGAACTTGCGGTCAATAAAACTAGAGAGATCGTAGAAAGAAACTACTTCACGATTAAGAAACTTACTTTGAGGACCGATCTTACAAAACGTGAGAAAATCGCGCTTCACGATTGTTTGGAAATGGTCGCCGACACGCTCGAAGAAATTAAGGAAGTTATCCGGTTTCTAGAAACGTATCCTACGAAAAAAGGTATTCGACGTCATGCTGACGACATCATAACGCTTATGAGCACCGCGTTGACCAACCAGGAAACATGCATTGACGGATTCTCACACGATAAGCATGATAAGAAATTGCGTGAATCGCTTATCGCCGGAGAGATTCATGCTGAGAAGCTGTGTAGTAATTCATTGGCTATGATTAAGAACATGACGGACACGGATATGGTCAACGAAGTCAAGGTCAACGGAAGGAAGTTGGTTGAGGATGAGAATGTAGAATGGCCGGAGTGGTTATCGGCGGGAGACCGGAGGTTGTTGCAATCCGGGACTGTGACGCCTAATGTGGTGGTGGCTGCTGATGGTAGTGGCGACTTTACAACGGTTTCTGCTGCCGTTGCGGCTGCTCCGAGTGGTAGCTCAACGAGATTTGTGATTAGGATAGCCGCCGGAGTCTACCGCGAAAACGTAGATATTCCGTCTGGTAAACGGAACTTGATGTTTCTAGGTTCCGGTAGAACTACGACGATAATCACCGGAAGTCGGAGTGTTGCCGGTGGGAGCACCACCTTCAATTCTGCAACTGTCGGTCAGTAGTCACTAGTCAACACAGTATTTGATATTCGAATCTGGTATCTGAAATTACATATAACCGAAATTCGGAATCCGGATCTGGTAACAACATTTTCAAAATTTCCAGATATCCGAAAAAACTCAAAAATTCAAAAATATTTTAATAATTTTTTTTCAAGATACCGAATATCCGGTTTTTAGATATTGGAATTTCGTATATATAGAATTCGAAAATTTTCGAAATCCAGATATCGAATTTGGATATCCGACTTTCGGACACTTGATTCAGATAGTAAAAATAGTAAAACACACTATCTAAAAATCCAAATATCCGAAACCCGGATGTTTAAAAATTTAGGGAACCGATTTTAATTTTTTTTTTTTTTTTGAACGACAAGTTAGTAAGTTAGTGGTTCGATTCTAGACAGTGACATCCACAAGGGGCAGTATGTCTTTCCTCGAACCTTCAACCTATGAGGAATAAACCCCGCGTCCACAACGGGACTTGAACCCATAACCTTGGCCATGGGCAACACCTTATCTTTTTCACCAATACCACTAGGCTAGAAGCCGTGGGTAACCGACTTTAAATATACTTGTCCCCTACTAGTCAGTGACATAAATACTTTTCTTTCTTTTTTTATTATTTTTAAAATAATTAAATTATCCAAATGTTGTATGCAGCGGCTGTGGGTGCAGGATTCCTAGCACGTGACATCACCTTCCAAAACACAGCAGGCCCATCAGGAAACCAAGCGGTCGCAATCCGGGTCGGGTCAGACCTATCCGCATTCTACCAATGCGACATGCTAGCATACCAAGACACCCTTTACGTTCACTCCAACCGTCAATTCTACATCAACTGTTTCATCGCCGGCACAGTTGACTTCATCTTCGGCAACGCCGCCGTCGTGTTCCAAGATTGCGACATCCACGCGCGTAGACCAAACCCGAACCAACGAAACATGGTCACAGCTCAGGGTCGGAGCGACCCGAACCAAAACACCGGAATCGTGATCCAGAAATCAAGAATCGGAGCAACTTCTGATCTTCGAGCTGTACAGGGAAGTTTTCCGACGTATTTGGGGAGGCCGTGGAGGGAATATTCTAGAACGGTGGTGATGCAATCGGTGATTAGTGACGTCATTAATCCGGCGGGGTGGTTTCCTTGGAATGGAAATTTTGCGCTTGATACTCTGTATTATGGAGAGTATCAAAATACGGGGGCCGGGGCAAGTACGGCTAATAGGGTGACGTGGGCGGGGTATAGGGTGATTACTAGTGCCACGGTGGCTCAGGGTTTTACAGCTGGCAGTTTTATTGGTGGTGGTAATTGGTTGAGGGCTACTGGGTTTCCT
Organism: Calendula officinalis; assembly: GCA_963853835.1. Classification (NCBI taxonomy): domain Eukaryota; kingdom Viridiplantae; phylum Streptophyta; class Magnoliopsida; order Asterales; family Asteraceae; genus Calendula; species Calendula officinalis. Next base: position 76,216,937 of record OY970829.1, read on the forward strand.
TTCTCTCTTGGGTTGTGATGACGAGTTTGTTTTGTGGTTGGAATAAGTTGTTTGAATAAAATGCGAATGTTGGGGTAAATGTAGTAAGTTTTGTAACGGTTTTTATATTTGGATTTCTTTTGATTTTATTTTGTGAGTTTTATGTATGATAAGCACAAAATGTTGATCCTTTTGGTCCAAGCATCCACGACGAACTTTATGCCCCGTAGGTGGTAAAAAATGAAGTTCGTTTGCGCTAATTAGGTTGTTAATACTTTAAATTATGTAAGTTAATCATACGTTAGGTTGGACTTTTGGGCCAATTTTTTATTTCGGTTTTGCCATTGGTTTCGTGGTGCTGTATGGCCACAACCACAAAGCTTCATGCGAGGAGGGCTGATTTTTATACCGAAATAAAAAATTGGCCCAAAAGTCCAACCAAACGTATGATTAACTTACATAATTTAAACATTCAAGTATTCAACAACCTAATTAGCGCAAACGAACTTCATTTTTTACCACCTACGGGACATAAAGTTCGTCGTGGATGCTTGAACATTGAACAATCATTTTGAACATTGAAATTCTATGATATTTTATGTTTGTTGTTTTTTGTCTTAATTATAAGTTTTACTTGTGATGTAAACGACTTAATTTGTTATCGTTATTCTTATTGATTTTTCCCCTGACTATCCAGGTAAATATTTACCCGGATGGATCAAGCTTGTGATCATTAAGAAATCATTAGCTTACCATTAAGTTATCATCCGATTTATTTTTTATTTTAATTACAATATACAAAATTTAGTTTCATGCTTACATGATTAATTACCTAGGCATTTAAACACGTCATTTCTAATACGAAAGTGACATATATCCTACTCAATAAGAATATGGCATTAATCTCCTCTTTTTTTTCCAAGTTTTTTGGTAACTTGGGTTCCGACTCGTTTTGCGAGCTGACTAATCCCATGGTAACCATCCGTTTTGCGGGTATCCTGGAGTCGGCGTAGATGAACCTTCATCATCATAAGAGGGTTTTTTTTTGTCTTAGTGGGGATTGAACCTGGGTGCTCCTGGGATTTCACCCTTTTAAGACGGGGAATTGATATGTTAAAAGCAACTATTATTTCATCTGGAGTCGGCGTAGGTGAACCTTCATCATCATAAGAGGGTTTTTTTTTGGTCTTAGTGGGGATTGAACCTGGGTGCTCCTGGGATTTCACCCTTTTAAGACGGGGAATTGATTTGTTAAAAGCAACTATTATTTCATCTAAGGCAAATTAATGTTGTTTGACTTTTATATCCTCACAAAGTATGAATTATAAAATGAAGGGTAAATAATATTAAGGGTATAAATGTCAAACAACATTAATAATTGCTTTGAACAAATCAATTCCCTTTTAAGAGACTAAGTTCAATCATCAAGTCACCACTCTTGTAGTTAACGAGGATTGTATTCTCCGCACATTATTGCGGGTTTTTAAACGTAATTTTTTATATATAAAATGTATCATTTATTTTGAAACGAATGAAATATTAATTAATAATAATGATAATTAACATATTAATAAGGTAAATAAAAGTAATTATTTTCATAGCTAAGTTATAATAGTGATGTTAATTATATGTAAAATAATAATCATAGTAATAATAAAGTTTGAAGTATTTTCATATTTTATATTAAATAGCAATCTTTTTGAGAATTCTATATAATTCAAAGGGTTATTTGCAATTATTTATAATAATTAAGAAATAGAGGAAAAACAAACCGGATCAATTGTTTGAACCTGGTTTAAGGGGCTAGATTTGCCACATTGTCAATTAATGAATGCTTCTCCACGTTACTAACCATGCAGCTAAGTATATATTATTATAAACTCGAGTGAACAGTATTTGTGAATGGCAAATGTATATACATAGGAATAGGAATCTCTTATTTCCTACACACACCATCATCGGTTCCCCTGGACCCCTTGTCGCCTGCAATTATCTATGAAAACCTCCAAAAAGAATAAAAAAAACTGTTAAAAAATATTTGTTGTCGTTGTCTTTGTGCAATGTAATATTTTTTTAAAAAAATATTACCATTTTATTAATGTACCATAAGTAAACAATATAGCTATTGTAAAACGATTAGTTCGTTTAATGGTACCATTTAGCTTCCCATTGTTTTCCAATTTTAATAAAAAGCTTCGTAAACCGGTAGGCTCCTTTTCCTATAACTTGTATTTACCTATATATTATACCTTTTATACAATTGTGGTACCAAATTTACTGTTCACTGTGCTGTGATTGGTGGGTTTTTCATTTTCTGGTGATAATATAATATATAGACAAAAGTGAGAAATAGAAACAAGATGGTATAGTTGCCTTAGTTGTTGGAGGCTTGCTTTGTAAGCATTAGGTCTTGAGGTCGAAACTTGGTGGTGGCACATTGTTTTCTCAATTATTTTGGAATCTGTATCTTCACTTCTTTGATTTTTGCAAGCCCAATCCAACATTTTTTTAAATGAAACAAATATACATTATCTAAATTATTTTACATCAAATTAATTGAAAGTGGTTTCTATTAAAATTCTTCTAACAAAAATTATTTATATAGGCTAAAAAATATTGATTTTATAATAATTTTTTTTGTAACTTATTAATAAGCATAATAAATCTATATATAAAATATAAATTATGCTTAAATAAAGTGTATTTTAACCATTAAATTTTAAATATTAACCAAAATTAATCATTTAGAGATGGTTATACTTGGAAAGTTGTATTTTAACTATAATAATAAATTTTAACATAACATTAAAAAGATATGTTTAACATTTGAATTTAGTTTTAAGTATACATTTTTTTAAAAATTGTGTCAAAGTAATGTATTTTTTGTTGTTCGACTCTATTGTAGTTTAGAAGATAAATTTTATAATCTGGTCATGAAGATTAAAACAATTTCAAATACAAAAGATTCGAGTTCAAAATTACAAGTGTATCCTGAATATATGTAAGGATATAAACTAAACAAGTATATAAATTAAATTTCGCTAATAGCACATGATTAATAAGCAAATAATTTAGCAACACACAATTATTCTTTTGATCTTTTATAATTTTAAAATTAGATAAATAGATAACCTAAATTTTGAACACCGCAGCGGAGCGCGGACCCAAATATACTCGTACAGTATACATTTTCCATACCATTATCACTGTTCATTGAGGTGCAAAATTAACGGAGGTGAAAAATTAAGTTTTGCAAAGAAAAACGGATGTGCAGAATTAAGTTTCAAAATAGCCCCATAAAGTAGGGGTCATTTGGTAACTCTTTCAAAAAAAAAATTAATTTATACCCCCAATTATTTATTAATAACCAAAAATTAATAACTAACATCTTAATTTACATTTTACTTAGACTAAATGAAATGTTTATTTTGTAACAAGTTTGCCATTACAAAGATTACTAAAATACGATCAAAATGAATATAATTTTATAATACTTCTGATTGTTACATTATTTTATAAAAATATACATATATAAAAAAACATATCTAAAAACACTTTATACTTTAGTACTTCTCAATATTAACTTATTTAGTGCTAATACAAGCTATGTATTTTTGAAAATTTACATACTTCATTTGGTTGAAAATTTAGCAATATTTAGAACAAATGTAAAAACTAATCTAAAACAAAAAAAATTATCGACCCAAAATGTTGTATTATTAGGTTTTGATACATACAAATAATAAGCAGCGAGGAGGCAAAGCCGAAACATTATATGATTTAATTTTTTGTTTGTAATAACATGTTACGATAATCAAATAAATGTATATTATTGGGTAATTTGATATTTGTAGCGTTTAAAAATATATATCCAATTACATTGATAACATATCACTGATACGTATATTACCTCATTTTTGGAATGGTTGAACATCATTAAATGACTCTATCATGTGCCCTAGGGGCACATGTTAGAAAACCCTTAATATAAATATTATGTATGGAGCATGGAGGTAAAAAAAATATTTTTAAAAATAAGGGTGGATTATAACAAAAAAAAAAATTATGAATTTTTTTTTGTAACGTCTGGATTAATAAACCCGCAACGAAGTACGGCCTTATTACTCTGGTTGATACCATCTATCATTCTTTATTATTTGGAAGTGGTATATATTACTGCAAAAATATTTCAGTTATCATACTTGACAAATTTTAAGATATATTGTACAAACATATCAAACAATATGTTAGTAGTATTCTCGTAAGAATGTACTCCGTAATTAGTAAAAAGGTAGAGGTGTATGACAGTATTCTGAACAGTATCCCGACAATTAAAAAATAATAAAAACATTATAATAACTTTTGAATTAGAGAAAATAAAATTTAAACATCATTTTTTCAGATGTCACTGTCTCAGAACGCGATATAGAACGTGGGTTCGAAGTGGGAGAATGCCGTGCGTCTATATTCTCGAGCTATTGCTGATCTCTCCCACTCTAGTGCTATCCACACATGGCCTACGTGGAATTGGTTTTGTCCACCCTTCCAAAATAATAATTCAACATGTTCGTTAACTCCTAATGTGAGGTTCATGAGACAGTTTCAACGATTTGAATAGAAAAGGTACTTGATTAAAGAAGTTGTTAATCCTTATACCTTTTTACTTCTTTCCATACTTTCTAATTTGAGGTCAGTTTTCTAGTCATGTATTACTCCATATAATTAACCAGAGGGCTCATCATCTAGCAGTATCTGGTGTTTATGGTGTATCACATGATCGTAAGTTCAAATCCCGACGTAAACAAAAAATATAGAATTAAAGAGTTTGTGTTAACCGTTCAATTCTTTTTTTATATAATATACTCAACGTAAAGACAGTGTACATTACCAATGGTAGTATGGTACTATTGCAAAATAGTGGTTTTTATATAAATTCAATGGTTTGGATAAAATGTTTGATATACTCTACTTTCATTTATAACAAAAGTAACATAAATCTATCCATCATAAGCAAATATATTATTGATATTGACGGATTTAGACATGTTTTTATCCGTCAATATTATATATTTATGCATTATTATTAAGGAAAATAAAGCTTTTCATGCCTAATCATTATATATTTGTAAACTGCAGGTCATAACTCCAAAGTAGATAACAAACGGGCCAAATACACGTTAGAAAGAAGAATGTCTGAATAAACTACTGCTTGTGACGTGAAAAGACACGACCAGATTTGGTCATGCCACGAAGATGTTCGGTCAAGAGCACAAAAGGGATATCACATTAAAATCTAAGTGTTCTAAGTCAATTAACTTGGAAAATAATTAAGTTAGGTGGCAATTTATATATTGGAGTACATATGGTTTTAGAAGGCCACGTATATGTTAGGAGATTGAGGTCACAAGTGAATTTTGTGGCAAATAAAGAAACCGGCCCACATTCACGAGAATTAAAGAATTGTGAAGCCCACATCTCAAAAGAAATTAAATGAAGTCGGTTACTAGGGGAGTTATACCACAAATAAAAAGAGAGCAGGACAATTAACAAAAGGAGAGTTTTTTACGAGTTGGACGTATTTTTGGAGGTTACGGGGAAAAACCCACAGCCGCTTAGGCTGTGGATAGAGGAACGAAAAGAGAACCCATGGCAAACAGTTGCATACGATCGGATTTGGGTTGGAGATTTAAGACATTCTACATCAACAACTATTTGGTTTAATTCTTGTTCTTATTAATCATGTTTTCAACTTTTTGTGTTTGTTTGATGTTTGATATGTACTAGACCCTTTTATTCACTATGTTTTGAAGAATTTTAGGTCTATGTTTGGTTAATTTTAGGATTAACTTTCTTTTGTTTGAACAATTGTTGATTAGTAATTTAATCTTTTGGTTTTAGCCTTAGATCTTTGTCATTTAATTTGTTTATTGGTGATTAGTTTAACTATTGACAACACTTGAACTAGTTATTAATATCCTCATCTTTTCACTCAAGTGACCTAGATGGCAATTCACTAGGAATAGGGATTGAAATTAGATTCCAATAAGTTAGGGTAATCGGATGTCTAACCGTAGTAACGGAAGTTCTAGATTAGAGGGTTTAGGTGATCCAAACCTATTAAAATCGACAACACGAGGTGTGATTAGATTACAACTTTTGAGAGAAGGAATTCCTATTAGTTGTGTCTAGTTTATTAAACAGAATTGAGAGAAATCTAATACCGTGACCTCTAGAACATTAGAAGTAATCGGGGCTTCACAACCAGACATAGACCCTGATGGATTCAATCATGGTGAATACCCTTTTAAATCTCTTTAAAACAATTCTCTAAAAGTAATTTTATTTTAGTTTAATCTTTTTAATAATTTTAGTTGATAAAAGAAAAGCCCTTTTTAAATCATTACTTTTAGATTAATTCACTTAGTTCTAATTTTACGAATCAGCTTAGCTGTTCCCTGCGGATACGATAACCCGAAATACTTACCTAAACTATATTACCCACGATTAGGTATATTAGCCTATGAATGTGATAGTCTAGATTTGTAGTATTAAGGAGACATTTTTATAACTAGATTTAACACATCAATTATCAAAACTTTAAGCCACTTTATTTAATGAAAATCTTAAATATATTATGGTATAGATAAATCTTACCAATAAAAATTTAGGCTCTATCATTGTTTGAATGTTTATTTTATTCTTCTCAAAATAAATATCGTGTATTAAAAATATATGATTTCGTGATTAATAGAGAAAAGGAAATAATCTTTGAATCAAATTATAAAGAGCGTTATTTATAGCAAAAATAAAACAAATCTATTCATATTTAAGCATACAATTTAGAGATGTAAAATTTAGCGAAAATGTGTAAATGCTTTGAAAACAGAAGGTTGTATTACGTCAAATAAAGTACCAGCTGGAGCTCGGACTCCGATTAAACTCTAAATATATCAAATTTTTTTAAGGAATGAGATAAGTAAAATGTAGATAATTATATCTTTACATAGAAGTTGAAAGACTACTTTAGAGAAACCTCCCGAAAAATATGAGTGAGAGCAAAAAGTTATGTACTTCCTCTGTTTCAAAAAAAGTGATACACTCTTCATATTAAGGTGTTTCAAAATAAGTGATACACTTTGAAACTTTTCTTATTTGGTAAAATATAGTGGGACCCATACCCACTAACCATCTCCTTTAATAAAGTGAAATTACTCATTTACCCTTATTTTTACTTTTAAAAATTATTAAACTCATATTAATCATACTATGTGGGACTCCTCACTCACTAACTATCCAATTTAATCTAATTAACCTTCGTTACAATCTTTTGGCTCAAAAAACGTGAAAGCTAATTTGTATCACTTATTTTGAAACGAAGGAAGTATAAGATCTGTGTGCATGCCAATTATACCTCCGCAAGATAGAAATAAAGAAACTTGTAAAATCATTGAAAAGTTCAGGGGGTATATCGTCAAATGAAGTATAGATTAGGGAGTGAAGTTAAATATGGTATCGATTTGCGAATCGTGTTTGAATTGGATTTGATTTTTCTTGTGAACGAATACGAAACACACACAAACACACAATTTCAGCCTTAAAAAAGGAAAATCCGTCATGCGGAAATTCGTAGCACACAGAACCAAAAGTTTAATCAAAACCACACCCGCTTCACTTTTAAATCCCCATTATCAGTTGTCTTCTTCTGCAAGTTATTCTAACAATAATTTTTATACTTCAAAGCTTGCTCGATTCTTCACATCACTTGATTCACCGCAAACTTCCAATTCAACCATGGCTTCCGATAAGTCAACGCCGCCGCTGACTGCTGAATCGTTGAACCCTAAGGTCTGTTGCTGTTTCCTCGGGTTCTCATTTCACCTTTTATTTTCAGCTTATTGATCAATCGATGTTATTAATTTTAGCTCGATGACTTTAGATTTAGTCTTGAGCTATATCGTTTTTGTTATATCGTTTACTGTTATTGTGTTAATTTGTTATTTTAATGTCTTAATTACTAATTAGTCTTTGATTAGATATTATATGATAATGGATCCATAAATTTGAGATCATACGTGGAGGAATTTGGCAAATCCAGTTGATATTAGAATCACGATTGAAAGCATCATTACAGCGCATAGCATTTATATTAGAAAAATTAATAAACAAGTTATAACAAATCAAGTGTGTAAATGAGCTTGTGTGAAACTAAATTATATTATATATGACAATACCACAATCATATATGTAATATGATTGTGTAGAAACATAGTTAGGTCGATAATTAGGAGGATTTTGAATTTCTTACTTCATATAAGGGTATAACTAGTTCTTAACAAATCAGTATTCATAGTAGATTTGCACTGATTAGAGCTTTGTACTAATGTTCTCCTCTCATATGCAGGTCTTGAAATGTGAGTATGCTGTTCGTGGTGAAATCGTCTCTCTGGCTCAGGTAATCAAATGATTTGTGATGTATATTGGGGACAGCTATTATTAAAGGTTATAGATATATTGATAGAAAAATATTACTACATTTTGATTGCAAATTTTTATCAGATGCCAATGCCATAAGGTACACTAATAGATGACCGATTTCTGATGTTTTTAAGTTAATTTACTACAGAAATTACAGCAAGACTTGCAAGCAAATCCAGGTTCTCATCCTTTTGAGGAGGTAACATTTTCTCAATACTTTCCTTTTCTTTTCTTATTTATGTATAAATTATGTTTCACTGCTGACATATTTTAAAATTTGGCAGATACTTTACTGTAACATCGGAAATCCACAATCTCTTGGTCAACAACCGATCACCTTTTTCAGAGAGGTTTGCATTCGCCATGCTGCAATATTGCATGACTAATGACACGAATTCCCTTTTTTTCCTATATATTTTTGCTTATTCGCATGTCTTATATTATGTTAGGTTCTTGCATTATGTGACCATCCTACCATATTGGACAAAAGCGAAACACAGGGTTTGTTTAGGTACAAATACATTATAAACTTGTGTCAAATATATAATTTTTCCCTAATTTCATGCAAAACTCATAATATCTCACAGTAACATTTGGTGTTAAACTCTTACAGTGCAGATTCCATAGAGCGAGCATGGCAGATTCTTGATCAAATTCCTGGAAGAGCTACTGGTGCTTATAGTCACAGTCAGGTAAAACTGCTGACTTTTTGCAGCTTGTAAATATCAAACGTTTTTTGCACACAAATATATAAACATTGTTTGTAATTGGCATCAGGGTGTTAAGGGATTGCGTGACACCATTGCTGCTGGTATTGAAGCTCGTGATGGTTTTCCTGCTGATCCAAATGACATTTTTTTGACAGACGGTGCAAGCCCTGCAGTAAATACTTCCTTTTTCTTACTGATTTTGATTTTTGACTGATATTGACTGACTCGACCAATGTTGACCGATATTCTCGAGTTGAATTTGACCGACTTGACTGATTTTGACCGATGTTGATCTGTCCTGGTTAATTTCACCAATTATGTAATTTCTAGGTCGGCGGCCCCAGATAACCGCCTAGCTGGCGATTAATCGGCCGCCAAGATCGATATTTACAAAAAGAATTTTTTACACTCTTAGCATTTGTTAAGAATATTTTGAAGCTAGTGGATTATGTTAAACTAATTAAAAATTGTGTTATCTTTTTATATCAGGTACATATGATGATGCAGTTACTAATAAGATCAGAAAGTGATGGAATTTTCTGTCCAATCCCTCAATACCCTCTTTACTCTGCTTCAATCGCCCTTCACGGAGGCACTCTCGTATGTGTTTTTTTGTTACCAAAATCTAATTTTTACATTATATTACCATCTTCTTTTCTGTATTTGAGTTAAACAGTAATTTTTTTCTTCATAAAATCATGATTTTCCAGGTTCCATATTATCTTGATGAAGCAACAGGGTGGGGTCTTGAGATATCTGAGCTCAAGAAACAACTTGATGCTGCTAGACAAAAGGGTATTACTGTTAGGGCTTTGGTTGTGATCAATCCAGGAAACCCAACAGGCCAGGTAAATATACATAATTATATATATCTTTTTTATAATTAGTTTACATTTTTTCCCAATGAATTGTGTTTAGGTTCTTGCTGAGGAGAACCAACGAGATATCGTTGAGTTCTGCAAGAAAGAAGGTTTGGTTCTTCTAGCAGATGAGGTAAAATAATGTCTACAATTTGGTCAATTAGTCAAAGCATCATTCAAACAATTTTATTTATTTATTTATTTATAGAGTCTAATAATAATTATGAAATTTATGCACAGGTATACCAAGAAAATATCTATGCTCCGGAGAAGCAATTTCACTCTTTCAAGAAAGTATCTCGTTCTATGGGATATGGTGACAAGGATATCCCTTTGGTTTCATTTCAATCTGTGTCTAAAGGTAATTTACTTATTTAGTTATTTATTTATTATTATTATTATTATTATTTTCATTTTACTGAAAGTCAGTAAATCTTTAGGGTATCATGGTGAGTGCGGGAAAAGAGGTGGTTACATGGAAGTCACTGGTTTTAGTCCTGAAGTTAGAGAACAAATTTACAAAGTGGCATCTGTGAATCTGTGTTCGAATATTTCTGGTCAAATTCTTGCAAGTCTTGTTATGAGCCCTCCAAAGGTATATATCTTACTTTTATACAATTGTTTTATAAATTATTAAAAAAATAAATAAAATCAGTATGATTTTAAAATTGCTTTATGCAGGTTGGAGATGAATCATACGAGTCCTTTTTTGCTGAAAAAGATGGTATCCTAAAATCACTTGCAAGGCGTGCAAAGGTCAGTTTTCAGAATTCAAAATATTTACTTACTAATTGAGTGCAATTATTGATAATTTATTATTATTAATTTTTAATTGAAAAATAGACACTGGAAGATGCACTGAACAGTTTAGAGGGTGTAAGTTGCAATAAAGCTGAAGGTGCAATGTATCTTTTCCCACGTATTCGGCTACCCAACAAAGCAATAAAAGAAGCAGAAGCAGCTAAAAAAGCAGCAGATGCATATTATGCTGCCCGACTTTTAAATGCTACTGGTATCGTTGTGGTTCCTGGCTCCGGTTTCGGTCAGGTCAGATTTCAGCCTTTTTAATATGGTTTTTTTTTTTGTTTTTGTATAAAATAACAACCTAGTTTTATATTTGTTAGTGTTTAGTTTGTACACTATTTTTGTCCAATTGAGTCATTATAAGATGGTTTTGTGTCCTAATTCACCAGAATCGCAGGAGAAGATCAGGAAAAAAAAAATCTTAAATTAAAAAATGATATAAATTATAAGGGTATTTTGGTCAATTTAGGTGGAAAATAATGAAATAAATGAAAAGTTGAGGACCACGGTGACAAAACACCTAGAAAAATATAGTTTATAGACAATAACATAGAATCTGATATACCCCAGTGACAAATTTTGTAATTTAATCTTATTTTAATGTTAAAATTTAACATTTTTAGAGACGAAAAACGTCGTAAAATAACGATATACTTTAGGTGGTGGTCTGTTTAGGTAATTATAACTATCTATGGTCCGTTTTGGTATTTCACAAGTTTTTAGTCGGCTGATATTGTTAATAAAAGTTTTTCTTTTATATCCCTTTATGGTAATTAAAAAGAGTTTTCTGGGCATATGTGGTTATTATATTTTACGTTTTCTAACACTTCAATTACCAAAATAGGTGGGTTAAAAATATGTAGTTACCAAATTGGAAATTTAAAACTTATATTACCAAAACAGATCACCACTTAAAGTAATATTGCTAGTTCATGACATATCCCCTTCAATAAAATCATCATCTTTGAAAAAATATTCATGTAAAAAACATCATCCAATTGGCACACATAAGTGACAAAACCATCTTTTAATGACCCATAACTAATTAGTTATTTTAAACAAATAACTCTTTAAATATTATTTCTATTAAACATTATATGGTTATTATCGTGTAGTAACTTTTAGGTTATAATTAGCCTTTTTTTACATGTGTTGGTGGTTTTAAATAACGGTTTTTTTATTGGTTGGTTCATAACAGGTCCCTGGAACATGGCATTTTAGGTGCACGATATTGCCACAAGAGGAAAAGATTCCGGCCATTGTTTCACGGTGGACAGAATTCCACAAAAAGTTCATGGACGAATTCCGTGATTAAATAAATTGCTTAAAAGAATTCAACATTCGTCACAAATAGGCCTTCGGAAAATTTGAAATAAAAGGTCAAAATAACTTTATTTTATAACTTTATTAAACTTTTGTTAGCTGCATGTTAAGATTGTGATGAGCGAAATTGTATGTTTATGTTGAGCTGTCTCAGAGAACATACCTAGCGCTAGCTTTGACGCCATAAAATATTTTGGAATTTATCTTTCGTATTTTTGTGTACATTCTCTTTTCTGGCTCGGTCTTTCAAGAACCAGTCTCTTTATTTTCGGATAGAGGTATGACTGTCTCCAATTTTTTTATCTGGGGAGAAAGGGCAAATTGCACAAAAAATGTACCCAACATTTTTAAATTTGAGATACCAACTCTTTTTTCATAATTTAAGATACAAAATGAGGATCATTTTATGCCATTAAGTTATATTGGGTAATTGTTTTCGGGTTGATTGTAAGATGGTGTTTGGAGTACATATTTCAAGTGCTTATTGTATTTATCAAATACGATAGGCACTTTTTAATTGTTCGGTTGAACATGACAAATGTTTATTTATTTACAAGTAAAATTGTTTACCTTAAATTTCAACTATGATCTTTTACTTTTAAAAATTATAATGATAGACACTCTAACGTTAGAAATTTACACTAACTGTTTTTTTAATTAAAATATTTAACAAATGGCTAAAAGATTGTATGTATAAGATGTTATTAAATAAAAGATTAATAATGAGTTTTGTTAAGTAGATAGACTATAAGTGTAGTCACTATCCTTAGTAATTTACACAACTTTTATGCTATGGCCTATGGATTTGGTGTTTAGTTTAAAAGCATTTTTTTCATTTAATTTGTTTGCTTATGATTTGCATATATGCACGCTTTTAATTTTCAAATTCAGAAAATTATTACTGTGGTGGAGAGTACGCAACATGTGACAACTTTTACCAAAATAGTGATTAAAAGTAAAAGCAAAATCTTTGAACAGACAAAAGTAATGCAGTACGAGTAAAAGCCTTTTGACACGCAATGTCATGTCAATTGTTTGGAATCGACCACGTACATGTCAATGGGACCCACAAGTTTAGTTCGGTTTTCTTTTTCGCTTTTGGATCATTTACCGATCAAACAACCACACGAACCATGGTGGCCGGAAAAGTTCACACTCGGGTGGCGGCTAACTACCGTCTTGTTTGATTTTGCCGCCATCGTGGAGTGCTTTACCCGAGTTGCCGCCCTTAATTCCTCGGCTTTTCTATGAACAACCGTCATCTTTCTCATTAGCTTTTCTTCGTATTTTGATCTCATTTTTTGGATCTTCATTTCGAGCTTTTTGGATTGAGCATCGGCTTTCGCCTTTTCGTGGTTCACCCAAGCTTGAATTCTTGCTTCTTCTATTTGATACCTACAAAATAGCAACATAAAGTCAACAATCATTTTAACGAAATCGATTTCTAAATCATATAGGTGGACATAGGGTTGCAAATGTGCCGAGCTTTTAAGCTTGAGCTCGACCTGATCAAGTCAACCCTTTATCGAGTTTGACCCAGAGCCCAAACAACGAGCTCGGAAATTTAACGAGTTTAATGGCTTGGCTCAAGTTCTCGGGCCTTATATAAACATGTATGCATAAAAAAGTTTATATATTCGCCGAGCTCGAGCCTTTATTGAGTCTTGTATATGTATGCAAATGTGTATTTTTATACACTTAGGAGCATCTTCAACTCAACATTAAACTTAGTCCTTTTACACTATAACTTACTAAACGGCTCCAACCACACGCTAAAGCCTAAACCTAACACTATATATAGTGTTAGTGTGTAGTGTAACACTATATATAATGTTACACTATTCACCAACACTATATATATTAGTAAGATATCATTAGAACAATAAAATATACCAAGAATATATTTTTAATGTTAATTATAGTGTAATGGGTTGAAAATTTTAGTATATACACTATCTTTTACACTATAATTATTGGTTAGTGTAAAAGATAGTGTTAAGAATTAGAGATGTAACATGTTCAAAAAAATCACCTTAGGCAGGGTTGAGAGGTTTCTTTTTCTTCCCAAGCAGAAGGTCTAGGCCCTGAAATACCTTCCAAACATTCATTATTTGCCTCAAAATGTCTCAAACTTTTTGATATTTCCTCTTCTTCTTCGTCTTTCGAGATCCAATTTGAGGTTATTGAATCGAAGGGTGTCCATGGTTGTATTTGCAACTTGTCAATGTCGACTGAGTTAGTGTGATCCATCACCGCCAACGGGGTGTTGTGGCGTGGTGGAGATAGGCTTTTTGTAGGTGTTGGGCACCGTGAGGTGGTGGTGCTACCCATCGGAGTCATTTCTGTTCCCATGTCTCGGTTTTTTGTTACATTAACTACCTCCTTTGTTGTTGTGTTGATAATGGAGTTCTCGATTGGATTTTGGAATGCAAATCCTTGGATCATTGACTCGAAACATTTGTGTTTCGGGAATATGGGTTCTACCTCATTTGTAAATTTATCTAATATCAGAAATTGGTTAGATACGGGTTAATTGTATTTGATGGAAAAAATGTGAAAGTACGATAGGGTTGTCAAAACCTGAAAACCTGATACGGGACGATAAAAATACACGAAACAAAACGAAATTGGGATGAATTCAAAATTTGATTTCGTGTTTGTGTCGTTTAAAAAAAAACAAGAAGTCGTGCCGTGTAAGTAATTCATGTTATATTTTGTCTCGGTTTTTAAGCATGTACTAAGCAAACAATTTGATATTTTTGTTATTTATCTCGTTTGTCGTGTTTATCGGTTTTTTAACTGGTTCGTGTTCGTGTTAGAAAAAAAACACGACTTCGTGTCGTGTTACCCAAAAACACGAAATGATACCACCACAGGCCTAGGAGCATATTATGTGCTTATTGCGTTTTGAAATATAGTATTCAGTTTTTAAAACTAATTATTTGCATTTTCAAGCAGCATAATAAAACACTATTTTTCATAATTAAATTTTGTAATCATTAATTATCAATTTCAAAACGGGCATAATCTATTTTTGATAATGAATCACAAACACCAGCTAAGTATCCAAAAACAAACTGTCGTTGTCTATGCTACACTCGCCCAAATCCACTTGGTGAAAAGGTGGGATCTTTAAAAAAAATCATGAATACTTACACTCATAAGCTATTTTGCTCAAGAAATACAGTACAAAAGAGGTTGTAAAAAGTTTGAATTATAAACTAAGATAACAAAAGTAAAATTAAAATCCAAAACTTGTAACTTTATGAACCGTTAAAAAATTAAAAAACTGGTGAAATTTGGGACCAAAAAGAGAGCAAATTCACCTTTTAAAACATCATCGGATGACTCCGAAACAGAGACCCCATTAAAAGCTTTTGTGACCATTTTCTCATCCTCTGCTTTATAATTCTTCTTTTCCTGTTGTTTAGACATGAAATCAGCAGACTTTACAACACCATGAGCAGGGGATTCATGACCATTGATTACCCATTTCTCAGCATCATCCCATTTTGAAGGAAAATTCTTTCTTGGCCCAAAACTAAAAGCGGGTCGACCCGGTGGAGCTCCATCTTTCCTAGCAATTGGAAACCCATTTACAAATGGGTTTTCCTTCCTCATTCCAACACCCTAAAAATCACACAAAATTATTAAAAAAGTTACCAACTTTTTTAACAATTGAATAAAACAAAATTCAAGAAACATGCAATGGTAATTGTACCTGGTGAGAGTGGAAGAATGGTGTAGGGTCTTGAAGGTATTTGGAGGTTTTGAGATCCATTGAAAATGATGGAGTATGGACTGTAAAAAAGTTGGAAGATGTAATACTGAAAAAGAAATAATCTTTTGTTTGTGATTTCAAGTAAAAACAAGAAGGTGAAAAAGGTGGAAGATGAACAGAGGTAAAAGTAACAGTAACAGTATAGCTTATGTAGGAAAGTTGTGCAATGACTGCTATGAATTACAATGGTCCAGATTCTACTGGTCAGCAGATCCCAAATTCAAAAAGTTAATGAAACAAATAATTGTTGGTGTTTGAAAAGGTAGGTAGAAAAAAATTCCAAAATTAAAGATAAAACTGAGAGATAAAAAAAAGAGTCATTTTTACCCCACATCTTTTAATCAATTTATCACAATAATTACTTTATATGTTTGTACAGTTTGTAAGAATATTTGTACAATGTAATAAATGCATCAAAATATGTGGTGTGAAAATTAATTCCTTAAAAGAAATGGTAAAGATGTGTAATTAGCCGATAAAATCAAAATGAGTGCGACATTATATTGTCATTTTATAACAATTAATGTTCTCATAGCAACATAATTTAGAAGTAAGTTCAAGAGGAACAAACTAATTTGATAAATATAATTAAAACAACAACAATAATACTTAATTACGTAAAAGAACAATTACGCAAATTTAACTACAGAATAGGAGCAAGAGAATAACTATAACTATAAATACCAAACTGGGTTTTTGATATTATTTTAATTACCAAGTTACATCATAAAAATTTAACATTTTGCAAATCAAACCATTTTATAATGTTTGTCGTTATTGTATGGATTTTGATAAATATGATATATGATGACTTGACATTATTTAATTAATAGTAATAAAATTCATTTTTACACTATAGCTTCTATCTCATATATCATATGATTTTTATAAATAACTGTACATTCATATTAAATAATAGTATAAAAATTATAGTATAAAAATTATCTAAGCTTCATATGTAAAATGGCCAAATGGGTCCCTGCCTGCATGTTATATATGAATAATTTAGAAGTAGCGAATAATTGAGAATTAGATGCGACTAAAAACTATAAACTTTAGTCCATTAGGTTTTGTTATATTGCCTATTAATATGAGAGACTATAATGATTCTTGTAATCGATTAAAATACAATTCTTATTCTATTGTTTAATGCCGCGTAATGTTTATTCTTTCGGAAAATTTGATACAAAAACTTTATAAGCCCAACAATATTAAGATCAAAGTGTTTTTTGTTTACACGAAATGGTGACATGATGAATGAAGTATTATTTGAGAGCATATACTAAACAAGGATAAAGGACATATAATTGTTGCAAAGTTTTCAAAGACATGACAAAAATGCAATAATAATGGTTGGGTTGGGAGGCCCCAACTTCCTCAAAATAAAGTTTGACAAGATACCTATCTATTCCATTCTATTTATATAGGATTTTAAAGATGATATATATATATATATGTATATAATTTTAATTAATATGAGGTAGGTGTATGCCTCTGATTATTGATGCATGATCATTTTTAACAACCATTTAATTCACTATATATACATTTATGGTTCTTCTTTTACGGTTCATTATAAGCTGAAAACGGAATCATCAAAACCAAAACGGAGTTTAGTGATATTTCAAATAGCCCCCTAAAATAGGGTGGCGATAGTAAATTTTTATAAAAAGTTTAAATGTTACCCTAAACTATTAACTAATTACAAAAGATAATAACCACTAACTTAACACATTTAGACAAAAATGTGTTTCTTTCAAATTACGATTAAAAGAAATTACCAAAATAAGATTTGAACTTTTTTAATATTACAATATTATTTATCTTAGAATTTTATTTATATAAAGGAAAGAACATAAATTTCAAAAATTAAGATGATGAAATGCTTCAGTGATCAATTGTTAAGAGTCGATCATGAAAACTTATACGAAGTATCAAATTTGAATATGAAAAAATAAAGCTATAATTGTTATATATGAAGGAAAACGTGAAAACATGAACTCAAAGTGATATTAAAAAATAAATTCATATTAAATGAATAAAGAAATGAGGCTACGCAAGCTCGCAACGAAGTGCGAGTATCTTTACGCTCGTTAAAAAACACTAGCAATAAGTTATTACAATAAAATGATTAAGATTGTGTGATTATTTCTACAAATTTGTTAAGATCAATTACATTTGTTGTTATGTCTTATATCATCAGCTACAATGCTAACAAAGACCATTTTTACAAAACAAAAAGTGTTTTTAAAATAGCACTATTTCAATAGAAGAACAAGAAGGCATTTCTCAGTTCATAATTATAGTAACCAATTATGAATAATGATGCAAACAAATGTTAGAAACTTTGGTTAGATTTCGGTAACTTGGAAAATTGTGAAGTCGTGAAACACTTTCAGATCAAAGTATTTCGTCGGTACTGCAAAATCTTCGATCGGATAAAATCACAATTACAAAGAACAGAGAATTTGTCTGTTTGAGAATTTTCGTACCAGCAAGAAATGACCAAAAAACGATGCTAAAATCATGCAGGTTCTAAACCACCGAAAACTGCCAAAAACAGTTTCCAAAACTGTTCGAAACTGCCAAACCGGGTTCGACCCCAGCCAGGGGCTCTGCCCCTTGGACCCCGCCAGGGGCGCTGCCCCTTGGACCCCGACCAGGGCGCTGCCCTGGACCCTGCCAGGGGCGCTGCCCCTTGGAACCCCGTTATCGGGGGCGCTGCCCCCGAACCCCCGTTAAGTCAGTGCATTTTAATCATAACAAATTTAAACAAGCGTGCACTCCGCACCACCCTTACTTGTTTAATATTTATTAGGATTACATTTGGTCAACAAGTTTATCCCATTACACTTAAATAATATTGGTGATACAAATCACCAACAACAAACCAAACCGAAGTGAGCTCGAACTCGACAACTTAATTTGCTCGAATTTGGCTCGATAGCTTGACGAGCTTCCAAGATACAGGCTTGAACTCAGAACGTGAGGACTCATATGACCCAGGTGAGCTACAGCAACTGGTTTACTTGATTACCATATCTATTTTGTCCTTTCCATTTTATCTCTCCTTTTCTTATTTAAATAAAAGTAACAAGAATTAATAAAAATTCAAAAAAAATCACAAATTTGACAACTTTGTCTATGAATTAGATCAACATTATCTATCTTATTAGATTTTGCAATTTGTCTTTTTAAAATTTACAGACAATACATTTGCAATGACCATATAATGGGGAAAAAACCATATAAATATGTGAAAGAAAGCTAAATCACAAGAATGGTGGCGTTGGGACCAATCAATTCGTAAATCGGAACGAAAGTCAAATTACCAAAAAAAAAAAGAAAAACAGAAGTTAAATCGTAAAAGCGCAAATGATTTCTAGCTCAGCTGGATTGATGCATAGTTTTACTCCCGTATGAGACGTGATGTCTGAAGTTCGAATCATATAAACATCTTTTTGAGGTGGCAAATATGAGAGATTTTTCTCTGGAAATTCTTATGAGAGCTGAGTTTGCCCTGTAAAGGAGCTCGAACCCGGGGTGCTCGTTGAAATATTGCGAGTAGATTTCCGTTGTTTCATTTTCCGTTTAAAAAAAAACCGTAAAAGCAGTAAAGCTAGATAATATTGTTTATAGTCGATATAATTTATTATATAACGTCATCGAAGTAATAATATAAAACAAGTAGATACATATTTAGCGAGCTTGAATTTAATTAATTAATAAATCCAAGTAGATATTATTAAAAGAGAATTAATTTAGGGCCACTCAATATAATATGACACATAAAACCAAATTTTAAAACGAAATGTCAACATCAACAGTATAAAGATAAGCCACCCATACCCCACCCACATTCTTAATAAATTTTTATTAACACTATTTCACCCAATAAACCATACGGTTATAGCTCATGAAATAATATTCTCCCGGATTCGATAGTCTAAATATTTATCTGATTGTCAGGAAAAAAATTTGGAAACAATCACATCAACAGTTAAATCATATACTTCGTACATCACAAGTAATACTCGACTACAAAGAACCTATTATAACAAGATCTTTAGATTATTTAAACCGTTCTTACTGTTAAGCAATCAACATATGGTTTATCTAATATTAAAATCTTGCTACCCTAATAGGCAAAGCACTACAAGTCAAATTAAAATGTTCCATTTTTTTCTAATATATAGTAGAAGCCCAACACTTTGACACATACACTCTTTTGTCTCCTTAATAAACACTCTCTTTCTTTCAATAATTTTCATAACATCGTATCCCTCCTATGATTATGGCTACTTCAAGTATCACTTCATCATCATCATCCTTGTTCTTAATTCATCAAAAATCCCCTAATCCCATCAAGAAAACATCAAAAACAATATTAATGCTTGCCAAAAGAGACTCACAAAACACATCTTCATCACTCATCCGGGCCGGATCATCCATCATGATACAAAAGGTAAGTTATGTTTTCATTTCTTCTTTCATCTGTCTTCAAATTTTTATAAAAATATATATATAAAAAATACACTTATAATTTAAAGGTTTTTGAAGACAAATCAAGAGGCATAGTGTGTTATTTGGATGATAAAGGGGAGATAACTTGTGAAGGTTATGATGAAGGGCCTCGCCTTCATCAAGGGGTTTCAAGATTTTCATGTTATCAAAGGTATCATTTCTTTAAAGATTTACTTTTTATAAATTTTAAGATATGTTTTGTAGCTATAAGCCTATAAGTTTTGAGATAACTACCAAAATGCACAAAAAAAGTCGCTCATTTCCCTAAAGATAACTTCCGGACTTTAATCTTCCTAAAATAGATCATGTGCTTGAAGTGTTTTTTTTTTTTTTTGGAATTTTGGATTTTTACAGTGTCTATTTTTTAAAATCACCCATAAGTTTTTAGCCGTCTATTTGGCAATTAATTATTTTTCCGCCCCTATCCAATAACTAAAAGAACTTCTTTTGATCCTGTCATGTTATTATTTCTTACGTTTTTAACGCTTCATAATTATAAAAACTTGTAATTATTACGAAACTAGGACAATAAAAAAAAAATTTATCAAAATATATCACCATGTCAAATATATTTCAATTTTATGTCATTTTTTCTACTGTTTTTGTGATGTTTAAATTAAATTCTTGAAATTTGACAGAGGAAATCAAGACATCCTTAATCTTCTTAAAAGAAGTCTGCTTCAAGTTAAAGATGGTGGTAAATTCAACTAACCCTGGTTGCCATCGCCAATCACAGTTCTAACTAGCCTTAAATAAGCGGTTAAATAACTCATTACATGAAGAAGAATTCATCCCTGTAAATTTTTATGCACACAGGAATTCTTACGCCATGAAACGGACGTATATGTAGATGTATGTGTGTGTGTATGTACATTTCTGTGTCTACAATTGCATGATGCAACAGTGAGATTGTGTATGAATAAATTATAAATAAATAATCCAATATCAATATAAATTCGCAGTTTCATTAACATGATATTAAACCTTAGGAAACACAAGATCTTAAAAAATGAAGATATTTATTATGGATTGAATCTTTAATCTCAGCAACATAATGCCCTATTTAATGAACTAATCATTGTATTTTCCGAAATAAACTACATTTGGTCTTTGTATTTTTAGTGTTTATTAAAGTAATTGTACTTATGAAACCAGTAATTTGAATCACTAGCAATTGGATATATATTTTAACCGTTAATAAAATGATTATTTATCAATTTTTATCTACCTGGAAAATGTTAGGAAAATATAAGTTCAATTTTGGTCATTGTACTTTACGGAAAAAATTCCTAAATAATGGTGATAACTAACTATGAACTGGTTATATGATAACCTAAGTGTACCTCTTTAAAAAGTTTGATGTTCAATAATTAATTCTCGTGTAGTACAATAATCTTAATAAACAAGAAGAAACATTAACAAAATTGAACTTTTGAGCAAAATACATAGTGCATTAGCCAGAATACTATAACTACAATAAATGAAAAAAGCAAATGCTTATACTGCCCATCAATATAAATACATGGAAACAGTAATTTACAAAAAATATATTTGCAAGATATTAAATAACAAAACAATATAAACACACCCCCTAAAACAATATTAACAATGGAATTCCACTGCTCAAAAAATGGAACCTTTTTACTTTTATCAAAACTAATAATTTTATAAGGGGGGGGTGAAACCGTAAACCAATATATATAGATACGAAATATACATACACGAACGAGCCGATACACTTACAGCATCAATCAGCAACTGACGAAATCCCGATTTGGCTATTTTCGTCGCATAATTCGGTTTGTGATTTGCTACGTATAATCGTTGGGGGCGACCATTGATCAGGGACCATTAAAAAATAAGTGGTCATTGCTTTTCTGAATCTTTTTTTATATTGTTTTGGTGAAATTACGGTTGGTGATGCGTTTTTGGGCCCACCTAAAATGCCCGAAGCTTTGACCCATGTTTCTAGGTGTTTGTCCCAAGTGTATTGTCTCATGAAATCGATAATCCCGAGAACGAGTTCGTGTTTTTCTTCGTCTACACCGACTAGTAAAGAATAGTCCATTACATCAACTGACTGTAACCATAAATATATAACTAGTTAGTTATTATAGCAAAGAATAGTGAGCATAATAATATGAAGAGTTAATTACATTTTCGAGCCGGTTACTTTGGTTATGATAGTGTTAAAAAATGGAAAAATTGATAACTAAATAGGCCACAATAACTTTCTTTAATTACTAAGGTTGTAAATATCCGTCTGCGGTACCTAGGCGCTCGACCACCTTTAAATGATTAATCGTTTTCTAGGCAGGTGGATTTTATTTTTATATAAATAAATATTAGCAATATCCTAACAAAATAACTAATTAGTGAATAAACATGCAAAAAATTTAAAAATGTTCAACATAAAAACCATAGGTCCATAACAAAATAACAAAATTAGTAAATAAAAACCCTAAAATTGATTTTTAATTTTTCTTTTAGTAAGTTTGATTTTCGTTGACCTTGACCAATTTTAACCGATTTGGACCTTGATCGATAAATTGCACTGATTACTAGGTTGGCCGCCAATAACCGCCTAGACCAATTTTTACAACACTTAATTACTAGATAGGGATGGGAAAAAAACTAATTACCAAAGTAGGCAGCTAAAAACTTGTAATTTCTAAAACAAAATTTAAAAGGTTATATAATTACCAAAACATACCACCACCTAAAGTATATTTCTATATTATGAGATCTGCCTTAAATTAAAAAAAATAAATTGAAAGGGGGAGAAGATAAGGGTATTTTAGTCATTTTCCTATCCAACTTTATGTGCCAAGGACTCAAAACGTGCATATGTTCAAAAGTAGGGACTGTTTCTATAATTTTAATACAAAGAAAACTTACAGCAAGAAAAGCGGTATCATTCCAGACAGCTCGTTCCAACAATCGTTTGGCTTTATTGCCAACAAATATAGGAGAAGTTGGCATTGCTTCAATCAAATTTTGATCGAGTAAAACCTTATTGTTTCCACTAGTATCAGAATTATACCGTGATCTTGATGATCCTTTCAGATCATAAAGCCGTGTTAAATTCCTCCCAAACAAAAGATTTTCCATAATCAAAAGGTCCATTTTTATTTCTTTCCCGCCTTTCATTTGCTTAGTAGTAACCTTCACATAAATTCCAACAAATACAGATATAATATTAGTATATTACACTTCGGTCATTAAAAGATGGGTTTGTGTCATGTTTGGGTCATTCTGGTAACAGAATAATCAAAATGAGACACAAACCCATATTTTAGGCAGGGCCGGATCTAAGGGTGGGCGAGCCGGGCGACGGCACAGGGCATCATCCGGATTAGGGGCATCGTGAACGTAGTCCAAGTCATATTATACTAGGCTCTTCAAGGTTAAAATCCGTCATTTGCAATGGGATATGTGGAGATATATGTAGGTAAGTATTTTATAATCTAGTTATTGAAGGTAAATAATAAAAAGTTTGAAGCTTCAAATCTTGTTAGTGGGGGTTGTAGTGTTTGTGTTGAGCGAAGAAGATGATATCTGGTTATTTTCATATGAGTCCCATAAATTAATTAAAAAATTACCTAGAGACAATAAAATAATAAAAAGTAGTCATATATTCTGACACTCAAATATACTATTAAATAAAATATGAAATTTACTAAACAATTTAAGTAGTTATCTTGATAAGATTATGAGACCGTACATACTACATATTATGTTTTATACTATCGCACTAGAAATGTCAGTTTTTTTTTAAAACATTTTCGTATTACTTAAATGCAAGATATTTATATTTTGACTCTCACCTCAATATAAAATTATATTATAAATGAAGAAATCACATTTTTTAAGATATTTACAATTTTAAAAAACTGTTTATAAACTTTTAATTATTTTTGTAATATTAGTGAATTTATTTTAGACTTGATTAAATTCTCCATGATTCATCGTCTCTATTTTGTGATTATGGTCAAGGTGTAGTTTGCAATTCCTTGAAAATAGTGTGTTGTTTGCTCTAAAAAATTTAGAGGGGCATTTTTGAGATCATTTTGCCCACGGTAACAAAATACTTAGGACCGACCCTGCTTTTAGGGGGTGTTTGGGATTGTGATTTGGAGTTGCTTATTGCGTTTTAAAAACACAAATAATCTAAAATGAGTGTTAAGCAAAAAGTTTGAAAAAATCAATTATTTGCGTTTTGGGGGAATAATTAAATCCAAACACTATTTTTCAGAATCATGTTTTGTAACTGTTGATTATCTGATTATATCCATTTCTAAAACACATAATGTATTTCCAATAAGCAATCCCAAACACACCCTTAGCTTATTTTGTTCGGCTTATTATAAATAAGCACATTTTTCCAGCTTATTTTCTAGTTATAACTTATAAGCATAAAAAATGAACTTACAAAAAATAAGTCAAACTGGCTTATAAAAAATAAGCCAACTTACTTACTAGCAACCTCAATAAAGTCACCAAGTTACCAGGTCATCTTTTAATGACCCACTTTGTAAACTTACATTGTTATTTTAGACAACAAAAAAACTAAGAAAATACAAAAATAATAATAAAATACCTGATAAATGCCCAAAATCTTTGCCAAGCATGTAGGACTACCGGTACCAATAGATTCAGATAAATACTTAAAATAAGCAGGAGCAAATTTAATAAACGACTCCAACTCCGTCTTCGTCACTTGTTTAATAATAAACCGATCATCCAACGTTTTAGCAAAAAAAACATTACTCTTCCCACCTTGCGCCCCCCACTTTTTACACCGACTCAGAGACCGAACATAATCCATCTCAGAAGGACAACAAATCCTCCTTAAACTATCAAATCTTTTCGCATAATAACTCGTAACCGTATATTTCACTTTCCCAAGCGGACTATCATCTGAAAACTCAACCCGACAATGCAAAGACTTTGTGTGAGATAACGGGTCCGACATTAACGAGGCCCGAGAACCCGACATGGATAAAATCCCGTCATCAGCAAAACTGTCAAAATTACTGTAGGATTGGTAAGCTGATGAGTCACCGGAATGGAAGACTGACGAATCGAATTCGTCAGACACTTGGGAGATGTAATCAGGTGTGAGTAAGGCGTAGGATATGATGCTTGTGGGCTCGTCATCGTATACTGGGATGACTGTATCGTTGAACCCGACTGCTAACAGTAAGCGGGCGCGGGCCCCACTTTGGAGTTCCGACTCACGAAAAGATGAGATGTAGACGGGTTTATAACCGTTGAGTGTGTCGAGTTTGTGTTTGGTGGTTGAAGCGTTTTTGTTTAGTGATCTGTAGAAGTTTAGAAATGGCATACTTAACCAGCTTCTAGAATCTTCCATACTTACGGGAGATAGTAAAGTCGATGTTTTAGAACCACCCGTACGGTTTTCTTTTTCGTGTTTATGTGAATCATTCAGATCTAAATCAGAAAATATAATTGATTCTTTATGATTACCGGTCCATTTAGCTTCCAGAGTGTCGGATAAACTTGCCATAACCGGAAATTGACCTTCTGAAATTGCTCTACGGACACCGATATTTGAAGTTAATGGATCAGAGAACACATCAAGATCTACTTCACTTTCACCAGCATCTGAGACATCTGAAGCGTTACATGAATCCATACCCGACCTTGAGTCGACGAATGTTTCGGGTTCGGGTATCCAATTATTCGGGCCGGCCCGCGGGCTGTTGGTGTCTGCATTAGATGCGTACACGAGCCGGTGGTCCCACACGTACGATTGAAAGAGAAGTTGTCTGCGTAAACGGTTAATTTCTAGAATGTCGATTTTAGGTTGACCTTTTTTGACCTCGTGATTTAAGATCTTTTGTAGAGACTCCTGTAATAGTGTATCATTAAATTTAACGATTTATAGGCGATTGGAATTAGTAATGACAAAGTGGGCCCAAGGGTGTTACCTTAAACTCTGCTTTTTCTTTTTTTAACATTGCTTCCAAATCTGCTATTTGTCGTGATTTTGGCATTTTTATGCTACGATTGACAGACCCTGCCAGGTGTCTCTTTTCTACCATCTGGTTCAGAGCATGAAGAATTTCTGAGGATAATAGCTCTGAACGACGAATAACCTGTTGAAATCATACAAATGTGTTAGGGTTGGGTCTATATAGGTTCAGATCGTACTGTTTGATAAACGGGTCGTGTTTGGGTTGAGTTGTTGATAAATGGGTCGACTCACCAACCCAAGTCCCGGTTTAACTACTAATAATATTTATTTATTTTCAATTCAACCCATTTACAGACTGGCAACCTATTTACAACCGGCTGATAACACGTTTTTTTCCAATTACAACCCGCCAACCTGATTAGCTAAGCAGGTTGTGTTCGGGTTGGCTGAACTCAACTAGCCAACCCGAATCCAACCCGAATTGCCATTGGTACCCATAGAGAATTAATATAAATTAATAATCAAACCTCATCCACTTCATATTGAATCCACCCCCGATTTTCGTATTTGAATTCAAGTTTATGAGGTGGAAGGAAGACAGAATGAACATTAATAGATGCATAACGAAAGCAAGCAACCATTTTCCCAAAACTGCATAAACCCCAACATTCACATTACAAAAAAAATTAATAGAAAAAAAAAATTAAGTGTTTTATTAAGTTATAAGTACCCGTAAAAACGAAGACAGTCTCGATGGAGAGAATGGCCACAGCTGGCAACCCTACTAGCAGCAGCATGATTTGAGAAGCTAAGTTCTAGAAACTTCCCAAAGGATAAACCCCATGCAGCATCCGACATCACTATTCTTCGAGTTGCAGGAGGGAAACCGCTGGTGCGTGGACATCTCAAACACCTGTGCCACATCCAAATTTTACCCTCTTTTTCTCCTGGTAATAGAAATTCGGGCAATTTCTTTACGGATATTGTTAGTGTCCCTTGTCTATGAGTGTAACATTGTACATGTGCTTCTGATGGCATCTCACATGATCGGCATCTATAACCCTGAATAACAACACAACTTTCCTTAATCCAACACACACACACACACACAGATATATATATATATATATATATATATATATATATATATATATATATATATATATATATATATATATATATATATATATATATATATATATAGGGGAGGGTTACTTTGAGTTTAGCAAAAAGGTTGAGACTGTGAGTTATATGAATAAACCAATTTATTCATATGTGTATAAATTTTTATATACATGTGATTATATAAGACAAGAATGTTTTATTTATATATGCTTATTCTGAATGATTTGCTAAATGATTGTTTGAGAATTCATCTCGCAACTTCTACCTTTTTTTCAACTCAATGGAACCAACTTATTTGCAAAGATGAGTGGTTGAGATTTCATCTCTCCCTCTCTACTTTAACGGAACCGACTTCTATATATATATATATATATATATATATATATATATATATATATATATATATATATATATATATATATAGGGTCTGATTCAGCGCAGAACCGTTTAAAGGTGCAGAACCGCAGAACCATACAAACATCCAATGTTTTTTATGTTATACATAAGTTGTACATTTTCATACACGCTGTAACACATTTACACATCCAATGTTTCCAATTTTTTATATAATGTATTTATATATAAAAAATTAGAAAATTAGAAACATTGGATATGTAAATGTGTTACAGCGTGTATGAAAATATACATCTTATGTATAACAAAGAAAACATTGGATGTTTGTATGGTTCTACGGTTCTGCACCTTTAAACGGTTCTGCGCTGAATCGGACACTATATATATATATATATATATATATATATATATATATATATATATATATATATATATTGTAGAATTAGAATCAGAACCAATTAAGGCTACAGAACCAGCAGAACTCAATCTAAACCATTGATTTTTGAAATGAAATGATCATGGAAGACACATTAATGTATTTGATGAGGGACCCCCAAATATTGGTTTGCATGGATGTCATTCATGCATGTATACATATATGTATAGATAACACTTATGTATACATACATGAAAACATATACATATATGTATACATGCATGAATGACATCCATGCAAACCAATATTTGGGGGTCCCCCATCAAATACATTAATGTGTCTTCCATGATCATTTCATTTCAAAAATCAATGGTTTAGATTGAGTTCTGCTGGTTCTGTAGCCTTAATTGGTTCTGAAACTAATTCAACCCTATATATATATATATATATATATATATATATATATATATATATATATATATATATATATATATATATATATATATATATATATGCTTTCTACATTAAGGACGCTTTTAAAGATCTTTACCATATATGTATGGATGTATATAGGGATGGGTTCATTTGAAAACTCTAAAAAACTTGAGAACAAAAAGTTCACATGTGATCATTCATTTCACATGTGAACACATTTAATCTGAGCCCTTCATTTTTTATCAAGGGTCAAAGATGTTCTTTGATCTCAAGATTTTTAGGGTTCGCAAGTGAACTTTCTCCTAAGTATGTATGTGTGTGTGTGTGTGTGTTTATATATACATATAGAACAAGGTTTACTTACTTGATCAAACAAATCGTCGCGAAGAAACCGCCCAAGTGGTTTATCAAAGTTTCCATAATACTTGATCCTAAAAAGATGGGACCGCTCACACACAGTCCCCTTCCACACACACCGAGAAGACAAAGAAACCAAAATACTTTGATGATCTGAAGGTGGAGGAGGAAATTCTTCTTTTGAAGTAAAAGCATCTTCCTTACCATTTCTTCCATCCAATTTTAAGGATAATGCATTTGAAGAAGCATTATCATCTTGTGCCAATGAATTCTCAAAATGTTTACTATTTGATGGTACAGATCGAATGGGGTTCGGGTTACTCACAGAACCTTCTAGAACAATCCGTTTTGCAGAACCTACAGAAGATAAAAACCTACCTGGTTTTGGACCATTTGGGCCATTTGGGTTGGCTTCTAATTTGTTGTTCATGATAGAAGAGAACATTTCTGACATTGAGACACTCTGTGTTTCAGTGCTGGGTGGTTGACGGGTTTGGGGTTTTGCGCTAACGGGGGTGGTAAAACCGGGGATTGTTGAGATTGACCGGTCAATGCTTGATGGTTTGTCGGGCAGTGCGACGGTTAAGGCAGCGTTTAAGGGCAGTTCGGGCAGTGAAGCGCCTTCATCAGCAAGGAAAGAAGTTTCTAAAGCTAAGTGATATGCAGCAAAAACTCCATACTGAACAACGTGTTTTACTTTCTTTAGTTCGTCACCACTTGCACCTCTCAGTAATATCTGAAAATGCCAATAAGTTTATTATGCTTTTAAATCAATTTACAAATAATTATCTCATGAAATCTTGAGCATGCTCTTTTTGACTGTTATGTATTTTGACTTTCTTTTGACCACTTGCATTTTTCACTTTATTTTTTTCTAGTCAATGTAAATTTAGTTTGTTTTTTCAAAATTTTAGCATTTTTCCAAAAAAAACAAAGGGAAAATGACATAAAACAACAATATACTATAGGATGTGATTCGTTTTGGAAATTATACGTTTTTATGGTTAGTTACACGTTTTTAGCAAGCGTACTTGGTATATCTAGTGCAAAAAAATGTAAAAAAAAATAATAACCAATATATACCATCACTTAAAAACTAACTGAAGTAAAAATGATAAATTTAAAAGGAGATAATTGCATATATATCATTGCAAACTTCCAATATTACTTATATATCCTTGCAAACTTCATTATTACGTATATATCCTTCCAAAACCTCAAAATTCCCACATATATCCTTTTACCTAATTTAATAATATTTGAATTTTTTTTAATTTAAAAATATAAATCCTAATCTAAATTAATGGTAAAATACCATTAATTTAGATTAGGATTTAGGGTATTTTACCATTAAATTTTTAAAAGATTTAAATATTATTAAATTAGGTATAAGGATATATTATTAACTTTTAAAACTTTAATTACCAATATAGGCCTACTAAAAACTTTAATTATCAATATATACGATAGACCATAGCTTAAAAACTAACTGAAGTAAAAATGATAAATTTAAAAAGTTCAACCCATTCTATAATAAGAAAACTGGAGTGAATAAACCTGGTTAATAAGGAAATAAGTAATATTTTTTTCTTGTTTTTAATAAAGTTATAATAACTTACAGTGCAACCAAATGGTTTTGGACATCCTTCAAAGTACATCAATGTCTTGACAAGCTTCTTGCCAGCCTGTCCAGCACTACCATGTTCTTCTTGAAACCTTTTAACATGAAACATATCTGAGTATCCCAACTTCTGGGAAGAAAGATGGTCGATAGAAGGAACTATTTGAGCTCCTGTACACCGTGCTATCCGTTCCAGAAGTGGTCTTTTTATATTTAAAACAAGAGATATATCTTTTGCAAGAAGATAATCTTGTGCGTATCGGGATACGGATTTTTCAACTAAAAGTACATCTGGCTGGTGTGAATCTATTTTTGCAACAGACATCTTTAAATGATCCATTTCCTGCACATGCAAAATACCGTTAAAATACGAAAAGCTAACATCTTTTAAATTGCATTGTTCAAGAAAGGACAAAATGCACCGTTATCTCTGAACTTGGTTGACTGGGTCCTCTACTACCCTGAACTATTAAAGCCATGGTACCCTGAACTTGGGGAAATAGTCAATTTAGTACCCCTGACTTACTAATTTGGTCTTGAATTCTCATGTCATTTGCTTCTAATTTCAATATATTAAGTTATAAGGGAAGTAAATAATTTAAGAAAACGCGAACAAATTATTGAGCCATGGTATTAAATTGACATTTTTTTAAAGTTCAAGGTACCATGTTGCACATTTAATAGTTCAGGGTAGTAGAGGACCCGGTCAACCAAGTTCAGGGTACTATAATGCATTTTGGTCTTTAAGAAATCAGCCTAGGCGGCCGATTAATCGGTGCCTAGACGACCAACGAGGGTTCACCGCCACATTTTAGGTATAAATTGGGTTAGGCGGTCAAACTCGGGTTAGGTGGTCAAAATTGGGTTAGGCGGTCAAAATCGGTCAAAAAGTTGAGCACTGTGGCTAAAAACTTTTTTTTGTTAAAATTAATATTACTTTACAAATTGTAGTTAAGCATTGTTGATTTGAACTTTGAAGTATTATATATTTATATATGTGAGACTTATAATTTCAATATTTATTATAAGTTACATATAGAAAATTCCAATCCGCCTTGGCCCCCGCTCAGTAGGAGTCAACCGAGGGACTTAGGAAACTTTGCATTTTCTATGAAATGGAGATGAAAAATTAGAAAATAATTTCTACAACTAAATGCAGCCTAGAAGTTTCACAATGTAAAAAGTAAAAAACATATGGTTAACAATAAATAGTAAAAAATTTGTAACCTGTTGTAAAAGAGTGTCAAAACTCGAGAGGTGGTTAGAAACACGTTGATACTCAAGAGCTCCTCCAAGAATCAAGTAACGAGGCTTTTCTATTCTTGATGTCATTCGTCTATGAGCCACATTTTTCTTACAAACAACTCCTTTCACCACAATACTGAAAAAATAAATTATGGTGTTTTTAGTTGCATAAATTTTTCTATAATATTTCATCTTCAGGATGTATGTTTTGTACGCGGTCTAGAAACCGAACCGAACTGGACCGAAACCGATAGGACTGAAACCGATAATGATGAACTTTCAAAACTGAACCGAAACCGATAGGACTGAAACCGATAATGAGGAATTTTCAAAACCGAACCGATTACATGTTTTCGGTTTCAGTTCGATTAGGTTTTTCAGCCCAAATGCTCACCCTTGTCCGAGGACCGGACTGAACCGGATCGAAACCGAAAATCATGAAATTACAAAACCGAAAACCGAACCGCTTACATGTTCTCGGTTTCGGTTCGGTTTCAGTCGGTTTTCGGTTCGGTTTCAGTCGGTTTTCGGTTCTGTTTTTTTGGCCCAAATGCTCAACCCCTAAACTAAACAATTCCTTAAAATTTACAAATAAATAAAAAAGAAATGCTGACCTGTCCTTCCGACGACCAGAAGCTAAACATTTAATCTTAACATAACCACCGGGATCCATCCCACCACCTTTACTCGTATCCGGTTTCAACAACGAAGCAGCTTCCCAACTCAAAGAAGTAATTATCTCCATCCAATTTTCTTCATCATATTCATCCTCATTCCCAACAAGATTCTCAACCTGCAACAACTGAGAAACCAAAGCCCTAAAATGTCCATCAACAACAGTTTTCATAGCTTTTTTATGTTCTTCATTCGACCGATTCCTACAATCACCAGACCCGAAATTACTCGAAGAACGCAAATACCCCCATTCTCCAACTGCATCATGATCATCAATTTCATCATCATCGTATAAAATCGGTTCTTTTTCATCTTCTTCATCTTCCGGTTCGGGTGGTAACCACAAAACACCATTGTTTTCAAAATCAACGGGCTCGGGTACATCTTGTGCTGCATATAATGATGAAGATGAAGCTTCACATTCATCGCTGACATCATTTGTTTCGTCTTTTTTCTCGAGGTGTTGAATGTCTTGTAAAGATGAACTGCTTGCGGTTTTTTGATCGGTTGTTTGTTCATCTTTAAGAGATCCGTATTCATCATCATTATAGATATCGTCTAATTTTAATTCATCGTAATAACTGTTTTCGATTTGTAAAAGATGTCTGTCATTTGTAGCTAGTTGATATGCATATTCTTCATCAAAGTCATCACCCCTGGTGTTAGTAAAACAAATGGACAAAGCTGATGATAATACCAACAAAACAAAATTGTTTGCATAAAATAATGTACTTTTACATTTGTCCTTGTTCAGTCATTATACAAAGTTTTGCTTAATTGGGTCGTTAAATGATCGTTATGTGTCCCAATTGGATCATTAAAGTTGTTTCAATAGTTGGGTGGTCTTAATGAAAAAAATTGATTAGTTAGGTGGCCTCCTTATACAGTTATACATTATCCCTTATATATAATGGTAACTATTATATAAAAGTGATTGATTTGAATGTTATTAATGATCCAACTGAGACATGAAACCACATTTCAATGTCCCAATTAGACATACTTTGTACAGTGCCCCAATTAGACACAGGGACAGATGTAAAAGTATGGTGTATTTTGGACAATAAACTTGATAAGGAAGAAAAAGAACCTGTTCATGTAACACCCTAGGTGGCTATGTGACTCAGAAGCCGCATCAAGTAATAATTCATTACCTCTTGTTGATAATTCATTTTGTTCATCTAAATTTGAACCCATTACTGCAGATTGATGTGAATTATGTCCAGTAGGATAATGATTATGATGATGCGAGCAGGCTGAATGTGAAACAGATGCAATAGTAATGCTACTACTATCACAAGTACCACTAGATTTGGTACTAACAAGACTAACTGCTGATGGTGATGTACTAAGATCCAAACAGGATTCTTGAATCCCATGATCAACAGAGGAAGCTAAACGGCCTTGTTGCCATTGTTTAAAGCAATAATTACAAGCCCTGAGGCGCTTTTCTGTATCTTCACTGGTGATATTATGATTACTAGATCTTGCAGGAATCCAATTTTGAGTACACTTTGCACAAAAAACTCGACCACAAAGTCTGCAATGGTGTCTTCTGTTGAATAAAGTGAACTGTATATCACATTCGTAGCAGACTCTGCAACTTTGATCGGGCATCCAAAAGTCCCTCGACACATTAGCTGGCTCAGATCGTCGAGGGATCCAAGATCTTAAATTGCCTATCAAATTACTTAATTGTCTATCTGATGAATTCATGAGGAAAAAAGTTTCTTAATCCACTCATTATGTAATTCTCATTGATTGTATACACAACTTGCGATATTTGCAGCTCAAAATAGAACGCTGCTACTAAATCTAAGTATCTCAATCTGTGCAGATCGTAATTTGACTAATTGCTAGCAGGTGATTCAATTGATTCAACTTGT
This sequence comes from Calendula officinalis, assembly GCA_963853835.1. Lineage (NCBI taxonomy): Eukaryota > Viridiplantae > Streptophyta > Magnoliopsida > Asterales > Asteraceae > Calendula > Calendula officinalis. The sequence continues at coordinate 76,251,408 of OY970829.1, forward strand.
GTAAATGAAACCCTAACTTTGATGCAGAATATATGAACGCGAGACGAATGATTGCCAGAAATTGAATACATAGAAAAAAAACCTAACCTCCGTAATCGCGCGAGAATGAATTTAACTCGAAAACGCCAACATAAATACGTTGTCGTCAACCTTGAACACGGAATCGATAAATTCCAAATCAAGCAACCTCTGATGATTCACAATCCTACGAATCATTAAAATATGAATAGAATTGTAAAATTAATACAGAAAGAGACAAATCACATGCATCGAGAACGAATAAATTAACGAGCAAACCTTCGTTGGATTGAATCATCAGCTAATTGAATTATAATAGAAGTCCCAAATGATTATGAAAGAGAGCGTAATCTGTGGCTGTGACGCAAGGTGTGTAACCATGACTAACAATCAATCAATAATAATAATTCCGATAAACTAACACAAATTTAAATACTAAAATAAGAAGATTGAACACGCGCCAAAACAGATTGATGACACGACGTCATTGATCTGAATTGTTAGGTTTAGGGATGAACAATGAGATGTGATTTTGGGGAAGAAAATAATAAGAAAACTGTTTTTCAATCGATATATCTTCCAGCAATCTTCCACCATAAACTGTGGAGGGGTCGTAGATGTTGACATCATTTTTTTGGCGATCTTATTACATGTTAATTTCATCAAATTCTATTTCTGGCAATACATGACATGATGATGGTGGATTATTATATTTAATTTGGTTCTTTTTTTTTTATACACCTGTCAGTCATCCTTTATGTAATTATGCAAATCAAATACTACTATTAGTCTAACTTACATAACATTTACATGTTTTAACCCACAACCATTTGATTTCAAAGACACACCGATAGAATATAAATCCGTAAGATGGATATTTATTACAGAATAAAAGAGTAATATTATACATGTCTGATTAAATAGATATATATATATATATATAAGACTCTCAATAAAACGTACTAAACTTTTACTTGAGTCAGTGAATTAAAATGTTACAAATTTGGCTAACCAACTAATTGTCTAATTGACTTGTAAGACAAAATTTCATTAACTCTTTCAACTTCAATAATTGAACATTATAAATCCAAATGTTTTGTAACATAATTTAGTACTTTATAAAAATGTATTACTTAAATTATTTATGATGGGCTCTTTTAAGATAGTTGAACTTTACTCGTAACGTACACGGCCTAACATTTGTTATGACCAATTCCAAACATTCATATGATTATCTACTAAATATTTACTTAGAGAATATATTAAATCTGTAACCTCTAGAAACCATTTCGGAATTATGGCTAGTTCATCGTCATAAATAAGTTACTCTTACAACCCCTACACTCTTTGTATAAACACAAATTTCCTTTTCCTTTAGAAAAAGACCTATAGATGGTCTTATCCCACATAAAAATAGAATTTGAGGAAATTCAACTTGGTGTGAGATCTACATCACAAATATTTATTTATATGTTATACTATATATTTTGATAAACTTGTACACTATGATGAGAAAAGTAATTTTTGTAACGTGGATATCACCTGTCATAATAAAACTATATATAGCAACTTGAAGGGCATACTCGCAAATAAAATGGCTGGATATGATCTTTTATACAAACAACCCAAAATCTTGAAAAAACTTGCATACTTAAACTATTTTTAAACTTTGTATTGATGAATTAAACTTAATAAGACTAATAAAAGAATCAATAAGACCATCTCGTTGAAATTCAAATTATTAATGATATTTCTGACCAAGTTACGTACCCAAATAACTAACATGCTAACTTTTAAAATGATTGATATATGTAGCTTTCTATCACAAAAAGCTATGTAATTTCATGACCAACTTTTGTTGATTTAAGTCCACGTTAAACTTCTTACTTTAGACAATAAAAAAATGTATTTAATTAGGTTGAACTTTGTTAACAATTCAATTATTTGGCATTTCATAAAGCAACAAGGATGTACTATGTAACACCCGTATTTTTAAAACATCGTTTAAATCATTTAAAATACATTTTTCCCAATATCTGACATATTATCCAAAATACAGTTTAACAAAAACTTTAAAACTTATATCAGAGTTTACAAAAATACGGTGTCACCGAGTATATCAAAACCATAGGCAACGGGATCTACCTACTAGCTCCCGAACTAAACATCTCTAGGCCACTTCTAGTGCAACCTTCTATCACTTCAAACATGTACCTGAGTACATAGCCACAAAACAAACGTAGTACGTGAGACAAAATAGTCTCGTGAGATACATGGGTTTTAGACCCCAATAATAGACATTTCATAATTATATAAACGTATATATGAACTACATAAATACCGTCTAGTCACTCTTTTGTGACTCTAGCTACTTTGCTTTCCTAGCAAACATATCTAGTACCTAGACATAGAGGTACCAGAAACCCAATCATATCTAGTACATAAACATATATGTACTAGAAGCATCAACCTGTCTAATACATAAACATATATGGATTAGAACCTAGCATACCTAGTACCAAACATATGCGTACTAGAAGCACAACCATATCTAGTACATAAACATATATGTACTAGAAGCACCAACATGTCTGATACATAAACATATATGTATTAGAACCTAACATACCTAGTACCAAACATATGCGTACTAGAAGCACCCGTGTGCTTAGTGTATAAACATATATACACTCGGTGTATAAACATATATACCACCGTCCAGTGACCGGGGGTCCCCCGCGTCACCACCATCTATCTCTTACCATCACCTAACAGTTATGACAGTCAAAGCCTTCGGCTATCACATCCAACATCAAACAAGTTAGTTATCTAATACTAACGACATATAATTAGTTCATCACAGTGTGAACGTACATGTATGGTCCCATGGACCCGATCATAAGCAACCACAGTTACTTCTACATCTATGAACCCTATGAGGTCCATGCTACTTTATACATAAGATACATTTCTTATCTATCGATAACATAATACTTTTATCTCTTCCTTGACTATAATAGACAATTATTACTAGTCACATCGTATTCTTTCTCATATATATATTCGTTCTTTACTTTTATTAGTATATCTTACCAATAGGTACTCATTACTAGGAAATCATTCCCAATTACTTTACTAATAAATATTTATTAATAAAGGCTCCGTATACATTCTCTTAATCAATTATTTCATTATTGTTTTTCATTAACATAGATTCCATAACTACTTGGATCTATCATAATTTACTTCAAATTCATCAATCATACTAGACACATTCTAGTATCACATTCTACATACTTTCATATATTTTCAACTACTATCTTTATCAAAATATTTATTAATAAAGACTGATACAATATCATATGTACTTTCAAAATTAATTGCTATGTACCCAGTTTAAAAGTCTAATGTACTCACCTTAGCAATAAAGTGCTCCAACCGTACTCTTTCCGCCGGTTTCCTTGTTCCAACAATTCGGTCAACCGTCCAAGACCTCACCAAATGCCTAATACAATAATCACAAGATTATCAACATCACATTCTACCACCAATGTGTCCATTTATCTCTAGATAACACTTATAAACTCATTTCCCCCAATTATGGTGATTTACCAAACCCTAGGTTAAACCAACCCTTAAGATTCTTACAAATCATAATCATACACTTGTTTCCTTTGTTAATATACCATCTATCAAGTGTATACAACCTTTATTCACCAAAAACCATAACCCCCAATAACTAGGGTTTCAAACCCAACCATCCAAATACATAGATCTTAAGCTACAAAGATCAAAGAGTGAAGATATACCTTTAATCTTCAACTAGGAGTGAAATCTATCAAAGATTTGAGAAGAAATCAACCAAGATCTGCACTAGAGCTCCAAAAATCGCCAAAGAGGTTTCTAGGGTTTGAAAATGGCACAAATGGCTGAAAACCCGATTTTAATGCTGCCAGACAAAAGATCACGACGCGACCATAGTTCGCGTCGCGAACTCTGCGACTCCCCATAGTTCACGATCGCTAACACATCGCTAACTACTTCGCGCTCGTTGGCCAAACTCCCTGGAGCTAGTTCCCGATCGCGAACCTAAGTTCGCGTCGCGAACTCCTGATGAGTGCAGGGCTGCACTTTTTCATCTTTGCCTCGACCCGGTTTCTCCCATAACATTCTCATACGGTGTCCAAACGACACGAAACCAATTCCTACGTTTTTTAAACGATTTATCCTTATTTATCATATTTTTATTCAATTTATTTATTTACAAATTTCGGGTCGTTACATACTATTCATGTTCAACTAGATGGGTAGTTGTATAAGACATCTATAAATATAAAAGGTTTCACTTTTAGTACACAAGTGATTAAATTGATTTTATAAATATTCATTGGTCCGTTTTACATGTTTTTGGATTTGTTAATTAGTTTAGGTTATATATTCCCTTTTATATAGGAGTACAATCTTCATTCAAATGTTTACTGTTCATTATAAGAGCAAAACTCCGTTCCGTTTGAAAAGGGGCTGTCAAGAGTGCAAGCTGGCAGAGTGATAGGAATCTAGGCATTATATAAATAATCGAACACTATTTTCATTGAAGGAGGTGTTTTGATTAACTTCTTGTTTACAAATGATATCAACCTATAATTATTCTAAGTTCCTAACTTAGTTACCACAATGTAATTATAAAACTTTTACGCCTCTTTTTTTATATATCATCCTCCAAAACACGAAAATAGTTAGAAGATAGCAGACGATTTTTCTACTTTGACGAATGAAAACTTTTTGATCCAGTTATATATTGTCTTGTCCCACGCTTTAAGAGAAAGATCGAATAATAAACAATTATACATACCGAACATGTTTAAATAAGGAACACACAATGAAAAGGTAACGAAAGATTTATAGTTTATTTAACTAATGTACGTAATCGTCACTACAACATATAATTTTGGGAACAATAATGTCGATACAAAATAAGTCTTATATACAGAACTTGCAGAACCAATCTCACTATTTAAATGTAGATGGTCCATGGTTAAGATTAAACTACATATTCAATTTACGTTAATTGTATATTTTAGTTACCTAAATGATACTTCATATGTGCCAAATTGTTGGCGAGACGGATTTGTACACATCCAATCATGTCTAGGGGTGTTCATTAAATGGTTTAACCTGAAAAACCAACCGAACCAAATGACATTGGGTGAAGCGGATTTGGCTTAATTGGGTTTGGTTCGGATTTCTGGGTGTAACCGAATTCACATTCGGTTTTACGGTTTGGATTTGGATTCAAAAATTCTTATTCGGTGTACACCCGAATAACCCAAATAAAAGTAAAGGACTTAATTTATTTATATATATTATATCTCATATCATAGAAACCATCACTCATTTGAAAATTTCAACCAAAATCACGCTAGAATCATTCATTTTATTGCTATTATTTTACAACATTTGTTGCAATCTTGGTGTGGATGATTTATTAACTTTAAATAATATTAGGGATACTTATCTTTTATTAATCATTTTCTTATTTGGTTTATGGAGAACCGAACCAAATAACCCGATTACTTATTTGGTTGGTTTGGTTTGGTTTTTATTAATTTGGTTTGGATATTAAAATATTTTTAAAAACCGAATAACCCAAACCGAATAACCCTACTAAACCGAAAACCGCCCGAACGTACACCCCTAATCATGTCCCGCCCACCACCACCTTCAAACCCGTATGGTTGTTGTATAGGTGTGGATTTTTGTATGTTCGTTGTATAGAGATCTATTATCATAAATTTTAGAGTAAATTACACGAATGGTCCCTGTGGTTTACACAATGTTTTGGATATGTTACACCCGTGGTCACTGTGGTTTACACTTCGTATTGGTTTTGGTCCCTAATACTAACAACCGTTAAAATTTGTTGTTAACTTTCTTTAAATGGCTAAAATACCTTTTTTTAAACTTATCTTCTCTCTCTTCCTTCTTCCACAACCCCACACCATTGCCCTTGCCCTAATTTCTTCCCCAAAGTGAAGAATTGTTTTAAGTTTCCAGTTTTTGTTTGCAAGACGGATTCGGTTCGGAGTCCCGCGCACGAAACGCGTTTCATTTTGTGGGGGTTTTTTGGGTTTAGTTTCGGGTTTTGGGATTGTTATATGTTCGGGTGGTTTGTTTTGTACAGGTGATGGTGATTGTGTTTGTTGTTGTTCTTTAGGGGTGATTGGTGGTTCATCGGGTGATCGGGTTGTCCAAATTACGGCTGAAACCGATTGGATAAACCCGTTTTTTGAAATGTTTGGTCCAACACAAGTATTCCCCATGGTTCCCACACACAGATCACTTGAATCAGTTTAACATATAGATTATAGATCCAATTTCACTTTCAATTGCTTGACGAAACAAACATCTATTCAACATCAAAAACCCCAAATTGAAAGGGTCAAACCCGTTACAGTTGACTGCAAAATTCATACAATTAGCAAACAATCAAAATTTAAACAAATAGCAGTGAACAAAACGTATATATGAACTACAACTCGCAACAATTTAATACAATATGCAACTGATTGCAGATTTTAAGTCAACAGATGCCTTCATAAAATAAATTGAATAAATAGATTAAACGATCTCAATAAGAGCAAATTATAGTAATACTAACCAGCAAGCAATGACTGAGATATAGTCTTCACCATGATGAATGGAGAATCAAGTCTTAACCATGATGAATTGCAGGAACAAGACGAATATGATGAAGATGATGCATATTAGAAATGGTGTGGGGTTGTGGAAGAAGGAAGAGAGAGAAGAGAAGTTTTAAAAAGGGTATTTTAGCCATTTAAAGAAAGTTAACAGCAAATTTTAACGGCTGTTAGTATTAGGGACCAAAACCAATATGAAGTGTAAACCATAATGACCATGGGTGTAATTACTGAGAATTAGGGACCAAATCCAAAACATTGTGTAAACCACAGGGACCATTCGTGTAATTTACTCTAAATATTACTCCGTATATTTTAAAATTCATTAGAAGACTATATAGAACAAGTAAAGAATAGTAAATAAAACCATATATGCGCAAAGAAAAGTACAACAAAGAAAAACAATTGAAACACCACTACTTAACCTGCCCAAAAGAAAACAGATGCGAAGTGAGATATACATAAAACCGTTATCAAGATTTTCTTTTTAATATGTAACAATTTAATTTTAATAATGTGTAAAATGATTAAAAGGGACCACTCTTTGGAGTTTTTTATTTATATGGTGTTTTGAAAATAAATATTTATCAAATAAGTGTGATTTGAAAAATATTTACATAATAGGTGTTTTTACACATTTTAACCTTTTCTCAGCTTTATTTTTTTTTTTTTGCAACTTTTCCTAGCTTTTATTCCAACTTATATCCATTTTTTTAATTTTATATATAACTACAAACATATTATATATCATATTATGATCAGAAGTTTACGACAATTGATTAAATATCCTTGTTCCATGTTTTGAGTGCTTGTGCCACATTTCACTTGAATAATTCGCAACATGTTTCTAAATGTTACTCAAAGAGTATATATAGTTCGCACGATGTAGTGAAATATTAAAACGCAAATATTAAAACACTTGAATTGTTCGATAAAAGTGACTCGTTTATCAAAGTATAAAATTTTGTTTGTGTTGTTATAAGAATGCAATGTTTTTACTTTGAATTGATTCTAGAAAGAGCAAAGAAATGCTTTGGCTTTGAACATATGTCATCTTATGTAAGAGATCTATTATAGAATTTATTTATTTATTTATATTCTCAAATCTCAAGCGAGTCCTATATGTATAAACAAATTTCAAGAATATTTTCTACGTACGTACGTACAAACAAAACATATTATATCTGACCTTTACTAAATATTTCAATTGCTTACCAATTGCACTGAATTATATTTTGGACAGAATTTAGACAACATCGCTGAAATAAAGCTCAAAAAATAATCTGGAAAAAAGATTAAAAAATATAAAAACACCTATTAGATAAATATTTTTCAAATCATACCTATTTGATAAATATTTATTTTCAAAACACCATATAAGTAAAAAACTTCCACTCTTTGTCTGTAGGCAAGTGTCTCCATCAAGACAAAACCCTCAACCTCCCTACCGCCTTTCTTCCTTAACCTTTGTGCCCTCCTTTCAACCATTCTAAAAACATGTCTTTGTATGATGATGTAAATCATATTAAAATTATTGTCACATCTAATATCACTCAAGTAACTAATTTTGGATGAAATACAAATCATATGCTCCCACTCTGCTGCAATTGTTTTTTTATCATACCGCATTGTTGGGGGAGGGGACAGGGTCATTACGGGACCACAAAATTTAGGGGCCACTTTAAAAAAAAGTTAGCCCACGTATATATGTGTGTGAACTCAATTGAATAAAAATAAGTGTAATGAAATATTGAAAATAGGCGGACTTCAGGATCCAATCTGGACATTTTACTTGAGGATTGGGGTGACAGTTTTAATTTGGCGGAAGTTTTTTTTATTTGGAAAAAAGTTACTTTCAGGGACCCATTTTTAAGATTTTACCCAGGGCCCACAGATTAATTGGACCGGCCGGATTTCATGGCTTTGCACGGTGTGGTCATTGTTCACCTTGGTTTATTGAACGGAATGGGGCAACACCCACTAGCTAAATGAAAAATCATATCTTCATGCAATTATGCTATTAACTACCTTGTTATAAATGCATACAATAATTCAATGATCTTAGTGACCATAATTTATTCAAGCTACTTTTAAGTATTTAATGTCAAACCATCCTCATTCCATATCATGATACCAACACGCAAAAGTTTGTTTTGCATTCTAAGTATTATGCTGTCCAACTAACTTATCATTATGGATGGTTATAGTCGCAACCAATAAAAGGTTGTGTAAAATCCAAAAATAGAGTGTCTTTATATAATTATATCGTCATTTTTTTTATATGACAAGTGACCGCAAGAGTTCCACCAAAATGTGTATAACCCTCATTTTTATGGAGTTTTGATCTATCTCTTTAGCTAAAGCCCAACAGATTTTTTTTATCAAGCATAGATTGAAATGTGGGTGGTCTAGTTTAGATTGGTATGTTTGGTCCATGTAATTGCAATTTTTTTGTGTTTTTTTTCTTGTTTTTGTTTTGTTCTTGTCTGTTCCAACTTCTTGCAAGTCGTCTTCTAATAGAAATTTTGGCCGTTCAAGAAAAAATTAGACATTTAATTTATATTTTATCAATTAGTATTAAAAATGTGTTAGTAATCTAATGATGACTTTAGGAAAAAAGTAAGAAAAAACAAATATAGGTCACAAAAAACATATGACATGGGTTTACAAAGTTACCCTAGATTCCATATTAGTCTTTCGTCACAAGTAGTTTCAAACAAGCACAGGAAACAAATAAAATTCTCGTCGTTTAGCTTACTGATATAATTTTACCATATCACAATCAGATTTCCCAAAAAAAAAATAGTTTATATATCTAATTCAGCGTATACCTGAGGATTTGAGTTTTTTCATTTCAAAATGGTATTTCCGTAAATGTTTTCAAAATTTCTCTTAACTATCTTGTAAATATTTACCAGTGAAGAGATCAAATACTTAAACTCTGCTAAGAATTTGAGTGTTTTCCTAAAACTCAAAATTGTACATTTGTCATCAATATGTAAACCAATAATCATTGTAAATAGTTATTTACGTACTTCATAAGGAACAAACATGCTAGATATAGACTTTTCATGGACCATGTATTAAACGAAAACCATATTTTAATTGTGCAAGAAAAAGTATTTCTAAATGCATTATGACATTGAAAAAAGTTTTACTAATGACATTTTAAGGACAGTTTAAACATTAAAGAGAATATTCTTTTACAATTTAAATATGGGTGGTTGAGATTTGTGAATATCATATTCAACAAACATGCATCTACTAGTAAAGTTCATATTTTAGTTCAAATTTGTCATTAATGAACTAAAATATTAAATTCTAAATTCTAAATTCTAAACCTTATTTTTAAATAATAAAAAACTATTCATATAATGTATCATTATTCCCAAAAAATATTATTATTTCTAAGGACAACTTACAAAACCTTTAAAAATAATTAATCGTTTGTGAAAAATCAAAAGATATGAAGTAAAAAAAAACGTATCATGCAAGTGGTACTTCTGCAGTTATACTTTTTGGTAAAGTACAAAAAGTAGACGTATACGCTAAAAAGAAAAAGAATCATAATCGAACAACTTTCGTGACATAACTGTAAAAAAGCATTTCTCATGTACTAAAAAGCAAAATTGAGTTCAGATTCACGGTGACTGACTGACGGCTGGTGTACGGACAACAACCGACTATTACGTAATAATATATTAAATACAAGGGCAATATAGTAAATTATCACCTCTCTACCTCGATGGTATAAAATACGCCCATACATCACACTAATCAATAACCAATCTGTTTCAGCTCAATCATTATTTTCCCCCAAATTTTTATGTGTTCAGATCAATCGATTTCTTCTGAAGTGAAATTTGAGTAATTATGTGTGGTGGTGCGATAATTTCCGATTTCATAGCACCGGCGGCGAGTAGGTCTCGCCGGCTTACTGCCGACCTACTCCGTCAAACTGATTTTGTGAAAAGCCCTAGCAAATGCTACTCGAAGCCTCTACGATCTCAGATCTTGGATATTGAGGATGAATTTGAAGCTGATTTTCTAGGGTTTAAGGATGAGGTTGAAGTTGATGTTGAAGAACGGTTTAATCCTTTTGATTTCTCTGCTTCCAAAAGTTCTGCACCGACTAGTGGTAAATTTAATCTCTGAGCAAATGAATTTGGCATTTATTTGATTTATTGTGAGAATTTGGGTAATAATATTTTTTAATTCGTTAGATTTACTTTTCTTATTTAATTTTAATATTGTTTGATGATTATTGTGGTGAATGCTTAATATTTAATCATGGAGTAAGATGGATTCCTTTTCTGTTTTTTGCTTCCTAAATTGCTTTCTCTCTGAAGCTTTATTTATTACTGTATTTCTTTAATATTTTCAATTAATTGTTTATTTTGTTAATAGCACTCAATGAAATTGAATAAAAAAAATATTATATGAACCCTACAACATATTAAATTGTTTGCATCAGCTTATCATAAATTCAAACAGAAGATCATATAACACAAGTGCTATTTGTTTCCTTAAACAGATGGATCATTTATAAAACCAATAGGTTCACTGTTTTCATTCATATCGATTCAAAGAGGAGTAAAAATTATCTAAACTTTCAGCACTTATGAATTATGATCAATTTTGGAAGCTTAATTTGTTTTGCATACGGAATTTCTACCTTTATGTGAATCATTTACTTCATAACCAAAACCAAAAGTTTTAATCTTTTTCATTTTTTTCTTCCTAATTCAGGCACAAAACCTGTAAAATCTGACAATAAACCCGAGAAATCAACCTCAAGAAAAAGGAAAAACCAATACCGAGGTATCCGTCAACGCCCATGGGGCAAATGGGCTGCTGAGATCCGCGACCCGCGAAAAGGGGTCCGTGTTTGGCTAGGAACCTTCAACACTGCTGAAGAAGCTGCACGAGCTTATGATGAAGAGGCAAGGAGAATTCGTGGTAAAAAGGCAAAAGTCAACTTTCCTGATGAACCAAAGTCAAACCCTCAAAACCAACTTCCTAAACCCAACCCAACACCTAACCATGGTTACTTCACACAAAAACCCCAAGTTGTTATTGAAGATATGGGAATCAAACCATTGATTCCATTAAACAATGCACCTGTTTTCAACTTTAATTCTGATCAAGGTAGTAACTCGTTTGGTTGTTCTGATTTTGGAAATTGGGGAGATCGATCAAACACTCCCGAAATCACATCGGTTTTTTCTGAGATTGATGATTGTAATAATCCGGCTAAAAAACCAAAACCAGAAACCGTAAACAACCCGGTTTCGGGATACGAATCACTCGCTCAGATACCGTATTTTGAAGGAAGTTGGGATACTTCTTCAGTTGATGCTTTCTTGAATGGTGATGCAACTCAAGATGATACAAATGCAGTTGATCTTTGGAGCTTTAGTGACATTCCTGCAATCATTGATGGATCTTTTTAAGCAGTTGTAAATCTTTCATTCATATGTGATTTTAGACGGTTAATTACTTAATTATGTATTAATATTAATTAATATTTGTTTGTATGTGGTTGTTGCAGGTGTATTTGTTGGTGATTATGGAAAATAAGATGAATGGTGTCTCGATTTGCTTCGATTGTGTGCAGAGTATATAGCTTAACAATGAGGTGTATTGAGATTTTAAGACCTTAAATCTTATATTTTGTATTAGTTATTAATTATGTTTTAAGTATGGAACTATGGATGATGATAATGTTTTGGAAACTAATGCTTGTTACTTTAATTTTGTGTTTGACAATAGGAATGCCCCCATTTTCACCTATATAATCAGCTTAAAAGTTGTGATTCCCTTGCCCTGTTGTATTTTTTTTTGCGGGTGATGTAGGCGTAGGCATTTGCAAACTGAACCGATAACTGGTTGGAACCGCTGAACTGAGCTATGTCGGTTTTGGTTCTCGGTGTTGATTTTCATGCGGAATCATTTCTCAGTCTGCTTCGGTCCGATCCAAAAACTGAAAAAATGTTGAAAAACTCGAAAACAATCAGAAAATCATGTTCTCGGTCCGATTCAGTTATGCTAAAGATGTCATTGGTTTGGGCTTTAAAATGTTTTGATGCAATTGTTAAAAATGTTTCGAGTGTGAAAATAAATAGTGTAATATTTAACAAATTTGTAGATTAGAGAAAAAATATATTTTCTAAGATAGGAGTAACAACTAACAAATTAGTAGATTAAATAAAATATATATTTTCTAAGATAGGAGACTAGGAGTAGAAGTCCTACAATGGGCTAAAACACAACACCAAACTTACTCCAGATAAGTAGATGTTCAGAGACGTATTTATCCAATTATTATAAACTGATTATCATAAGTTCAAGTCTTTGTTATCACTTTTAAAAGGTATATATTATAGAAATAGAGGTTAACCGTTTATCTAAAAGTTTTAGGTTTTGCATTTGTGATAGCTTTGAGCTATCTCAAATAAACACAATGATAATAATTCACAATCACACAGATTTATAAGTAAAATGCAGGGATAGTTTTCATTCATTCGAGAGGAATGTGCTCTCCATAGTTCATAGACAATGTCTTAAAATTTTGATAAAACATAAGAACAAAAATACTAGAATATAAATAACGGTAGTGGTCCTTCTTCCCTGCCATTCTCTGCCCAGACAAGGATAATGCTACGACATTCTTCTCCTCAGCCAATAGGACATCATCATCAACTTTCCATGATGTCCAATACGCTTTCCTCAAGCAAATCACGGTGGGCCCCCATTTGGGCCTGAGCTTTGGGCCTGCACGTTTTGGGCTTTCTTGGTCCTCCTTTGATACACCTTAAGGGGCCTAGGCGTATTAATACCCCCGGCCAAACTTTCACCTTGTCCTCAAGGTGGAAATGAGGGAATTGATTGCAAATGTCAACTTTGTTTTCCCATGTTGCCTCTGCAACAGTTAGACCTTGCCAATGGATTAAAACTTCCAATTAGTCTTGTTGTTCATGTTTCCTCCTCACCCCTAATAATGCCTCGGGTTGCATGATCATTTCCAATTCCTCATTAATTTGTGTTGGAAGTTCAGTAGGTTGTAAAGTGGCTCCATGGGCAGCCCGTAACCGGGACACATGAAAAGTGGGGTGGATCGCTGAAGAAGGAGGAAGCTCCAATTTATACGCCACCTTTCCCACCCTTTGTATGATTTTGTAGGGCCCGTAGTATTTGGCTGCCAATTTCTCGTATTTTCTTCGAGTCAAACTTTGTTGTCGATAAGGCCTTAGTTTAAGGTAGACTAGGTCTCCCACATTGTATTCGACCTCCCTCCGTTTTCTATTTGCCTGTGTTTGCATCCGCTGCTGAGCACGAATTAAGTTCATTTTGAGGTCGTCTAACATAGCATCCCGATCCTCCAAGAGTCGGTCCACAGCATCCACAACTGTCATTTGGCCCTCATAACGGATGATTGGTGGAGGGTCTCGCCCATACAGGGCTTTAAACGGGGTAGTTTTGGTTGAGGAATGGTATGAGGTATTGTACCAGAACTCAGCCCAAGCTAACCATCGGGCCCACTTTTTGGGTTTAGCTGAGCAGTAACACCGAAGATATGTCTCCAAACAGCGATTTACCACTTCTGACTGGCCGTCTGTTTGAGGGTGGTAGGCGGTGCTTTTCTTAAGCTCAGCCCCATGCAAACGAAACAATTCAGACCAAAACAGGCTAATGAAAATTCTGTCACGGTCGCTAATGATGGATAGGGGAATGTCGTGAAGCCTTATGATTTCCCGCATAAAACTGTTAGCAACTGTAGCGGCTGAGAACGGATGCTTAAGGGGAATAAAATGTGCGTACTTGCTAAGGCGATCTACCACCACCCATATGGTGTCCCACCCGTCTGAACGGGGCAATCCCTCTATAAAATCCATGGTTAGTTCGTCCCAAGTTTGCTGCGGGATCGGAATTGGTTGTAACAAGCCCGCGGGTGCCGTGGTCAAACTCTTGTGTTGCTGGCAGATTGCGCACCTTTTAACATATTCAATCACAGCAGCTCTCATGCCCACCCAATACAACTCGAGAGCCATTCTCATGTATGTCTTCTTTTCCCCTGCATGGCCGCCACTGGGATCATCATGGAATTCCGCAATAATGTTGGGAATCAATGGTGATTTGGGAGGTATCAGCAACTTGCCTTTGTAGAAAACATGATCTTGAAATATTCCAAACCCCTTGTGACTTTCAATGTTTTCTTCCAGATCTGACTTTATTCGAGTAATGAATTCATCCTGGGCCAATTCCTTTGCAAGTTGATCCCAAAATTTCCAACCTTCAATTTGGACAGTGTTACATGCTATGTTGGTCTCGATACGCGACAGGGCATCCGCCACTCTGTTGCTCGCCCCGGGCTTGTACTGTATTGTGAAATTAAAGCCCGTGAGTTTGGAGACCCACTTTTGATAATCACTACCGATTACGCTTTGCTCAAGGACGTATTTGAGACTGATTTGGTCAGTTCGAACAATAAATCTTCGACCTAATAGATAGGGCCTCCATTTCAACACTGTTTTCACAATGGCCATCAATTCCTTTTCGTAGATGGACTTTAAACGGGCTTTGGTACCTAGGGTGGAGCTATAGTACGCGATCGGTCTATTATCCTGCATGAGAACCGCCCCAACCCGTACCCCGAAGCGTCCGTTTCTATTATAAACTCTTTCGAGAAGTTAGGCATGGCTAGAACAGGGACCGAAGTCATGGCTGCTTTTAATTGCTTGAAAGCCCGATCAGCAGCCTCATCCCAATTAAATCGATCTTTTTTCAACTGATCTGTGAGTGGGCCTGCTATATTTGCGTACCCTTTAACAAATTTCCGGTAGTACCCGGTTAACCCCAGAAATCCCCGTAACCCCTTGATGTTTTTGGGAGCGGGCCAGTTGACCATGGCACTAATTTTCGAGCTTTCGGCTGACACACCTTGAGCTGATATCTCATGACCAAGGTAGGATAACTTAGATTGACCAAAATCACACTTCTTGTAATTCAAAAGAAGATGGTGAGCCTGCAGCGTTTCCAGGGCCGTGGTCATGTGGTGTTTGTGTGAATCTTCATTGGGGCTATAAATTAGGATGTCATCGAAGAATACCAAGATGAATTTTCGGAGGTACAGTCTAAAAACATCGTTCATCAAAGATTGAAATGTGGCGGGTGCATTGGTTAATCCAAATGGCATGACCTTAAACTCATAATGGCCATCGTGGGTCCGGAAGGCGGTTTTGTGCACATCACACGCCTTAACTCTTATTTGATGGTACCCGGATCGCAAATCCAACTTAGTAAACACCGTGGATCCGTGTAATTCGTCCAATAGCTCGTCGATCACGGGAATTGGGAATTTGTCAGGAATTGTGGATTGGTTTAAGGCACGGTAATCAACGCAGAATCGCCATGACCCATCCTTCTTTTTGACCAAAATAACGGGACTGGAAAAGGGGCTGTTACTGGTTTGAATAATTCCCGAGTCTAGCATTTCCCGAATCATTCTTTCTATCTCAGTTTTCTGATAATGGGGGTATCGGTAAGGACGGACACTTACCGGAGGTGTGCCCTCTTTCAGATTGATCTGGTGTTCGAGTTGTCGGGGAGGTGGTAGCCCTGTTGGTTCCTGGAAAATGGGTGCAAACCTCCCGACTATTCCTTGTAAAAATTGTGGAATTGTCTTAATTTCATCAATGTGTACCTCTGTGTTGCTGAATTCCACCAGAATGCCGGTATCCCCCCATTTAATCTCACGAGTCATGGTCCTTAATGATATCAAAGGCCTTCCCAAGGAAGGTGTAACATCCCAAAAATCATGGAAAATTTAAAAAATTTTAAATGAATAAAATAATCATTTTTCCCAAAATACAAGTAACTCAAAGGTCCCAACTCATAAATATAGAAATAAACCGTCTCATAGTTTTAAATGCGGAATAAATAAAATAGTTGTTTTAAAAACATTTGACTCAAAATAAAATAATCGTTTAAAAACATTTGACTCAAAATAAACGTTTGGAATCCAAATCCATAAAAGCTCATCGAGTAACAGGTCATCCAATGCACTTGCTCTAGTACCTGCAAAATGGGGGGGGGAGTGTTTGGGGTCAGCCACCGCTGAGTGAATAATACCAAAATAAACACGTAAGTACAAACAACTCAAGTCACATAAGTGATCCCTAAGGACTCTACTCAATTCTCAATTACTCAAGTTTATTTCTCAGATTTTAATTTATATAGCGCGCCGGTGTGACTTGGGCTGAGAGATCAACCTCGACCCGCCTCACACCACTCAAGGCTCAACACCTGTACTCTTCGGTGTTGAGTCAAAACGTCTGGCACCAGTACTCTTCGGTGCCAAGACAACTCAAGTATATTATGTTTAATGTTTTAACTCAAGAACTCAAAACTCAGATAACTCAGGCTCCAGATAACTCAAATTACAGATAACTCAAATCACAGATAACTCAAATAAATCATCCAATCAATACTCAAGCTCAATCAACAAGACAATTCACAACACATAGCACAAAATCATGAATCGTAAGTAAGTACAAGTTTATAGTGAGATTACCCACCTCGGATAAACGTATGCTCCTAGAAGTATCATCGGCACGTACGAGTCACAAATCAGTTCCTAGAAGACCCTACATCGCATAATAAAACTCGAATTAAAACTTGGCTCAAAACTCATTTCAAACATTCTGCCAGAACCCGACACCCCCGCGGGAATTGCTATAAATCCCAAACCGTTAACTAGAGTTTGACCAAATTTTTACAGTAGCTGCACGGCTCAGAGGACTACAATTTGTCAGAAGACTTCGGGAGCTAAATCCAAACAGAAAGGGGTCAAAACAGGCTCGCAAGACGGAATAGCGGAACCGAAAACTATTCTGCGATAGATCACTAAAACATCTATAACTTTTAAACCGTTTATCAGATTTACGAGCCGTTAGCGGCATTGGAAAGAGGACTCAGAAAGCTAGTGACCAGCACGGGCCAAAAATCCAAAAACGTATTTTAAGTGTGGTAAAAACAGTCTCTAATAAAGTGAGCAGATTCTGCCAGGAATTCGATTGATATTAAAACCCAATTTTAATTCTCGACATTACCCCGTCTATTCCCGAGACACCCGACAGCCCAAAAATTCATTTTTACTTTCAGAATTACGTTTATAACAAATCTAGTCTTTTATTTAAATACGTTTCTCGGATTAGGAAACCGAGAACCTTACGGTTCGGTTTCCGGGTTTTTGGTTGATTAAAACGTTTAGACAAGAGCAACGGTTTTTACCCAACCACAATCCGACACCAAAAAGATTCTGAGATCAAACCCGAGCCCCAAACAACAACAACAAACGAATAACGATTATTCTCAACAAAACCCGCAACCTCTAAACCACTCTACACAAACAGGTTAGACCTCAAAAACGGAAATGATCAATGAATCGAAAATAAATAACGGAATAATGAAGGCACAAATCATATACCCTCAATGACAATCCGCCACTCGGTAGCTTCGGCTCAATCACAGCCCGACCTATTGTCCGATGCAAAGGAATTCACTTGCCTAATCTGCTCGGCACCAATGAAATCTGCCCAACACTTCCTCGTTGTCCCTGCTCGTGGTCACCGATTGTCAAAACAGGTTAAAAATGGAGCTGGTTGATCGCAAGAGAACACAAAAGAAGTAGAGATGCTCATAGCTGCCCTTAGTTCGATCAAATAGAAGCTTCTGCCCAAATCCCGAATTCTTCACCAATCAATCAAGCACAGCATACGGTTAGACCTTACAATCGAGTGACGGAAAGAAAGAAAAACTGAGTGAAAAATATGAATTAGGGAGTTACCGAGTGGGAAACGAGCTCGGGGACAACTCTGATCGGAGGTCGTCAATTTCATTAAATCAACGAATCACTTCTGCCATGCTGCTATCGATAACAATTAATCAGAATCGTGGATGTTCAGTCCCGACACAGGGAGAACATTAGCCAGAAATCAAGACAAATTCGGGAATTAAGAACAAAGGAAACAGAAGAGGAATACCGGAAAACTCCACACTCGCTCACTCCCGCAACCTGCTCGATTAGTCGACGATGGTGATGGCTGGTCTCATCTTCTGCTCACGAAGGGATGGAGACGTTCCTGGTCGCCAATCCACAGATGGGGAAAGGAGATTTGTCGGCAATTAGGGTCTAGGAAAAAGATTACACACACGACTTAAAAGAAACAAGCTGATGAATTTCGGGCCTAAGGTCCGACATCTCACATATGGGCCGGACATGTACAGCAATCCAACGAGTCTACACTTTTTGACGATTAAGAAAGAAAGAAAAAAAAAAGAAATTAACATCACTGATAAACAATTTAAATCACCGGTCAACAAAACCATATGACACCACCCCATCGTCTTCAATTGAAGAAAACAACAACTGACCACCTTATAACTTTTCCCATTTTTCTTTCTTTTTATTAAACTCCAGACCACCTCAACACAAGAAACGCAACGACTAAATGCTCTAGATGCGGCCGACATAATTTAGCGGGTTAAAGGAGTTACTAGGTTTAAAAGCATCATACATGATAATTTTCCAAGCCCGCACTATGAAAGCTCGGGGTATTGGCCTTTCGCCGGCCCGACTCAATAAATTTAATTAAAACCCGATACGTCTAAGTACATGCCTTCTACATAATACTAACCGCCTTAATATCTTTTTGTAAAATTAATATGAACCGTCTAACTACAGGTCGTCTAATAAATTCATTAATGAAACGTATTAACTATTTAAAATTAAAATATAATTCGGTTTTCTACTAATTATAATTAATTTATTAAATAACGTAAATTTCAGAGCGTTACAACTCAACTCCACTTGAATCAGACTTCGTCCCCGAAGTCATCGCTCGGAAGAAGCTCAGGGTAGCAGTCTCGCATCTCAGACTCATGCTCACCTACGACACATGTCTTCTAATGGGAAGAAACGAAATAAATTATGAATAAGAATAAGCTCCTCGGGGTGAATTACTCGGCCAGAATGAACTCCGGTTCTCGGAACTGCTGTTACAAATCTTCCATTTCTGGCGGCGCAAGGCGATAGGAGTAAAATAAATAAATAAATAAATAAGATATATCGGAACACCCTCGAAGGATCTCGGTTTATCGTTGAAAGGATATCGAAAATGACACAAAATAACTCACGATACTCTGTTGAAGGTGTCTTCTTGCTCTCGCAGCCGGACGCTGTTCCTGCACCCAGCGATAAACGTTGCGTTGAATCTCTGATTCAACTCCACTTGGAGATTTGTTACGATTTGGTTTGAGACGAAAGATGAGCTCGACGTGGTACTCGGCCATCCAATCCGTGCTCGCGGTCATACTCGGCCCTCTCATGGCGATAACAGTAAGTTTTTATGGGAAAAACTTTCCCGCACAGCTCTATCACATGATCATTTATATAATTTATACCAGAAAAATTTATTATTATCAATCTCCGCCAAGAATGATACCTCAAGGTCC
Organism: Calendula officinalis; assembly: GCA_963853835.1. Taxonomy (NCBI): domain Eukaryota; kingdom Viridiplantae; phylum Streptophyta; class Magnoliopsida; order Asterales; family Asteraceae; genus Calendula; species Calendula officinalis. Next base: position 76,271,639 of record OY970829.1, read on the forward strand.
TCTACTCTATGGGACATTTGATTGTTTTAAAGCAAAATAAACAATTTAGCAGACCGCTATCAAACAATAAACAACAATTACATAACTCATATAAATGCATTTTGTGACACATAAATCTCAGATAGTAGGCAACTCATGCCTCTTACTCAATTTGCATATACTCAAATGCACTCCCTGAAAACTCTACAACTTGTTTTTAACTCAACTCAAGCTTATATCATAAATTTAAACTCAAATCTCGTTTAATGACTTCTCACCAGTCCACATAATGTATACTTTTACTCGCTTTTACGATTTTTCACGCGATGAAATTTAATTATTAGAATACTCGAATAGATAATTGCTCTTTTAAACTACGTTATTAGTTCTCTTGCCAACTCGTATTTAATAATCCTTCGCTGACTCTTTTTAATATTACTCGTTCAACTCATTTTAATGATACGTATCAGCTCGTTAAATGTTTTTATCATATAGCTCGTTGATTAACTTCTTTCTTTATTCTCATTTAATTTGTCTCTTGATCAATTTGACTAATTGTCCACTTATAAATCTCATTTTATTTTAAATTTGAACTCCTCAATTAAGTGTCTTCTCTTTACTCAATTAATTAATTCGTTAATTACTTACCTCATTAATTCTCGTGTATTCAATCAGTCAGCTAATTCTCATTCTCAATATAAAGTTTCCTCATTACTTTATATTTTTATTTTTTTTTTCTCTATTTAGGACTCATAGTATTTTAATAAAATTTTATTGCTTGATACACTTATATTTTTCTGGTGTGCTCATTTTAATAACTATTATCGGTTTGATAATTACTCAATAAAGCATACTGTTTGATGACAGTTAATTTAATAATTTAACTCGATATTCCTCTTAGTTTCCAATTTAATATTTGATCATAAATGAAGTTTTCTCATTTAGTTCATTTAATAATTTATTCGCTTAACTTGATTTAGTATTTTAGCTCGATAAGTTCTCAATAATAATAACTCTTCCTCATAATATATTATGGCGATCTTCTCATAACCGACTCCTCAATAACATTTTCATTACTCGAAGTTCATAATTTATCATTGTTTATATAACTCTAGTACTTGTCACATCTCATTTGCATCATTACTCTCGATTTACGAATTTCTTACAACTTGATAATTTTACCATTACATGAAATTAATTATTCTCAATTATTCTTATAAATTATCTAATCACTTGCATATGAATCACTCAACACAATAATTCGGCTTGACAAAATAGTTTCTCATAACAACCTTTTCCACATTTAACTCGATTTGAATAGTTCATAATAAATCCTCATATTTTAAAAATCTCTTTTTATTTCATTATGTTCCCACGGGAATAAATTCTCGATTAATTAATCACTCTTATAACATTTTAGTCGGTTATATGCACATATACGCTCATAATAACACTTAACAAAACTTTCTCTTGGTAATTCTCTTAATTTACTCTTTCACAAACTTTATTTTTCACAATTAGCTCGATTTGTTAATCTCCATTATCTCAATAATACGAACTTTATAATTATTCTCTATTCGCACTCTTAATATTGATAGTTTTCCCTTTTACCACCACTCAACTCCACTTGGAGAAAACTCTAATGGTGATTTTCGGTTAAAACAATTAACAAAACGCAGCGGAAAGTATTTATCACCATGAAAGGATCTTGATATCAATCATACAATTAAACTAAAAGAAAAATCAAAGAGAATGGTATAAGAATCATACCCTAGTTGCCTTTGATCAATGATGAATTCGGATGGATATTGTGAGCAACCGAAACCAAGGATTCCAATGGGGAATACCTCTAAAGCAAGTCCACACAACACTTCCAAGAACACCAATGTAATGGATGCTAGTCCTAGAGTCTTGAGAGCAAAAGAGAGAAAACAAAACACCTTCAAAGTGTGTGTGAGAGGGGACGGCCAAGTGTGGTCAAAGAAAGGAGTTTATGGACCATTATATCTCTTAATGGTGCCATTACAATCCTTTAATGATTTCCATAAATCATTAGTCTTATTTGCCCACAAGTCCCTATCTTTTGTTTCTTCTAGTTTGCCCACAAGAAAGTTTCAATATTAACTTTTAATATTAAACTTATGATAGACAAGCTCATAGCTTATATATATTAATAATTAATGTAATTACACTAATTACACTAATTATATAATGGTGTTTAGTGTTTAAGTGTGTGACCCTTTAGGCTCACAAACAACTAGCCATATAACTATATGTTATACATGTGAAGCATATTCCAACAGCTCCCACTTGCGCACGTGATAACATCAAGTAGTTATACAAGCAAAGGTTAGAGTCTAGCAACCCGCCAATGCCCCTAGAAGTACATGAGGAGTTTCATAAAATCTTTGTTCAAGGTTTTTCAAGCAGTTATCCTTTTGTTACTGATACTATGTTGAATTTTAGACAAGGATAAATGTCAATCTAAAATTTCAACGATTCTGTTTCTCGATCTATATATTGAAGTAGATTACCAAAACCAATCAAGATTCATCTTGATTACCTTTTGGGTGTGGCCACACATACATCTATTCAAATCATCGAGGGGCCCAGTAGTATCTAATCCACATGTGTGGAGGAACAAATTCTTTATTGACTGCACGTGTCTGTCATATGCTTAATGACAAACCCGATAATGGTTGTTATAGCAGCCTTGTTCAGGTCAACGTTTAACCATATCAAAGTTTGCCCCTCTACATACACAAACCAACTTGCATCTCAAGTCAGAGGATAAGTGACAAAGCCTTTGTGAGATTCACTTGTGACATAAATCCATGAAGTGATTTCTCATAGGTTGGGTCAGTCCAATTGTGCATCATTATGGACAACATGTGAGTTTGATTTCATCATCCTTAGTCATACTAAGATAATGTCATCAATGCCCTCAGATTTGTCTTAATAATATTCCCATATTATTAATATGACAATGGACAATTTAGAATATAAAACACAGTAAATATTCAAGGATATAAACATGCAAATATAGAACACAGTAGATATTCATATAAAAACGATCATATCAAATATATCAATTTATTCCAATATAAACTGCTCACAGTTCCATTATCCAAATACTAAAACAGATTTACATGAAACTACTAGCTTGTCGAAATCCAACGTTCCATTCATATTCAATATGTTTGGTACAAGACATTGAGTTCGATGAAACGTCAGCTAGCTAGTTATCTGTTTGAACTTTAAGAGTACGAATTTCACATATCTCGATAATATTCGAATGTAGTGAACCTTCGTAAATAGGATCTAGCGTCATCACGACCTATTTCAAACCAACATAAGTATAGCAAGTATACTTAGTTTCAGTTCGGTATCTCCACCATAGCCAAGGAACATATATCTAGTATTTCAAAATACTTCAATGTGTTCTTAACAGCAATCCAGTGACTCTCTCATGGATTCTGTCGGTATTTTCTAGTAAGGTCCCCTAAGGACATTACATTTGGCATAGTGCTCCTTACAGCGTACATGATGAATGAAATAGCCGATTCATAGGGGATTACATTCATTCGCTTCACCACATCAGGTGTGGAAGGTCCTTGAGTCTCACTCAAGTTTACATTGTGTGGCATACGAGGACTTCCTCGTTTGGGAGTACCATTCTAAACCGTTTAGAATTTAATCAATGTAAGCACTTTGACTTAAACCAATTAACCGCTTTGATCTATCATTATAGATCTTTACTCGAAGTATGTATGTCGTATCCCTACAATCCTTCATGTCAAAATATTTTCCAAGCCAAGATTTTCATCTTGTAGCATTGGTATATTGTTTCACATGAGTGACATGTCATCAACATGTATGACTTTGAGAAACGACAATGCTCCCACTAGCTTTCATATATACACATGCTCAGTTTGGGTTTTAGGTGAAACAAACGTTTTGATTTCATTATTAACCAAATCTCATAGTCATAGTACACTACTTTGACTATAAGAATCCTAATGTCTTTAGTAACAGGCGAGAAGGTTTCATCATTGTCAATCCAGTAGGATTGAATGTAACCTTTTGTTACTAGAAGAGCTTTATAGGTGTGTATATTTTCATCCATGTCAACAGTCTTACTGTTTTGAGAAGGATCAACTAAGTTCAAAACTTGATTGTCTCTCATGGATTTCATTTTCGCATTCATAGTTTCAAGTCATTTTTCGAATTCAAAATTCGATAATGCAACTTGATAGTTAGGGGGTTCATTATGATCCTCAAAACTTTACTCCTCGGCATCGACATAAATCTATATCGTTCAGGTGCATGAGGTGTCCTTGCGGACCTACGAATGGGAACAACATCATCCTGTGGTCCAACATCTATGTGTCCAGCCTCAGAATGATATTTGCTAGTGTTACCACAAGGTTGTGTATCTTCACTTTGAATCTTGTCAAAGTCTATAGTGCTCCCACTTGCTTTGTGAAATGAGACTGTTCTCAAGAAACTCAGCATACCGAGTAACAACAATTTGTTCTCAGTTAGGAAGTAAAATAGTAATCGAAGATATACTTGATGGATATGGGCTCAAGTTTGTTCGGCATGTCTCGTTCCACGAGATCCTCACAACCCCAGATCCTCAAGTAAGACAAATTAGGGACTTTCCCACGCCATATCTCATATGGTGTCTTTTTAACCTTTTGGTCGGAACCATATCAAGTATTCGAGCAGCAGACTTCAGTGCATGCCCCTCAAAAGGATAGTGTAAGAGTAGTAGGACTCATCATAGATCGCACCATGTCATACAGGGTCCGATATCTCCTTCCAGACGCACCTTTATCGTGTGGAGTGTATGAAAGAGTAAATTGTGAGACAATCTCACGATGTAAGGGATGATCTAGAAACTCTTGACTCATGTACTTTCATCCTTAATCAGGACTGAAAGCCTTTGTTGTCTTGCTGAGTTGATTTTCTACTTTTACTTTAGAAAGCTTTGAACGTTTCAAAGATTTCATGTTTATGTCTAATCAAGTAAACATAACCATAGCGACTGATATCATTAAAGCTTCCATGTTGATGTTTAATCAAGTAAACATAACCACATCGAATGATATCATCAGTGAAAGTAGGTGGCACCTTCCCTAGTCTTAGTTCTAAAAGGGCCACATACATCAGTATGTATGAGTCCAAGTAGATTTGTAGCTCTTTCGCCAACTTGGGAGAAAAGATTTCTTGTTATCTTTCCATAATATACAAGAGAGGCATTTTAAATGATTCATAATCATTTGTAAAGAAGCCCGTCGAGTTTTAGTATCAAAATGCGTTTCTTGTTTATGTGGAAAAGATGACGATGCTCTAGGTAAGTAGAATCCAAACCAATTTGGATCTTGAGTGCTACATTTGTATATAGAACTATCGTTTGAATTAGGATCATGCATATTAATTTCAAACATACTATTTACAAGGAATAGTTATAAAAAATGTTATCTTTCATAAAACAAAATATCATAATCCATTATTCAACAAACGATAAAGCTAAACAATGCATAATTGACAATTGTTCAAAACAATAATTAACGCATTAGGAAGGATAAGATCACAGCTTCCATTCATTTAGCTTTCTACTTCACATTCAATCTTGCACATTTGTGTAAATGTGAGTTCCATAACTAGTGTCATACACTCAAGATTTATCACGAAAAGTATAGAGTTCTATAATGAAGATACCTAATGTCCTTCATCAACTCTGCCACGTAGGCAGGACAATTCCTCCTTCAATGGCCAGTTTCATCGCAATGATGGCAAGAAATATCCTTTGCAGGGTGCTCCTTTTTAGCAGGTGGGGGAATCGTAGGTTTGGAAAAGTAAACTAGCTTACCCTTACCTAGACTCTTGCCTTTGTGCTTGCGGTTTACCTTCCCTGATTGCAAGAAAAGTATTGGGTAACCCTTGCTTAACCAGTTTTACCATAGCATGTTCAACGATTGTCTTCCCCATGCTATGTACTTTTAAAACACTTTTCAAACTGGTCATAGTCCTTGGATAGTGAGGTAAGAATCAAGCTCATTCCAAGAACTTGTGGTAAGGGTTAACCAAGATGTTCCATTGGATCAAGATAGCATTACATATTCAAGATGTAAGTGCTAACTGATTGGACGTCCTCCTGATTGCAAGCGTGGAATGCTTTAACTGTTTTGAACAGTTCAAGTTCTGCCTTTTTGTTGAAATATCATTTTCAACTCGCTTATCATGTCATATGCTGTGAGTTCCTCGAAGTACTTTCGAATCTCGGGGTTCATGCTCACAAGCATATGAGTAGCAACTTCTTGGTGTTCGTTAAACGTTTCGGTAAAGGCTTGACGAACAGCAGCAGAATCACTGACAGGAGGTGCCTCAGGTAAGGCCTCTTATAGGTGTATCAACTTTCTCATCTCTAAGGACAATCCTTAGAATTCGATATCAGTAGATAAAGTTGATATTAGTCAGTTTCAGTTTTCAAGAACTGATTTTTGAGTGGAGATACTTAGGTTTTGATGTTGTTGTTATCTGTATAACAACCAAAGTTCAAAAAATAGTATTTTCAATAATAATTTCTTTTAATCAATTAACTACCCAATTAATTTTAATTAAAAGCTAAGATCCCATTGAGCTTCTATCATCGCATCAGTTGATCTGCTAGAGATGATAGATCCAATAGGTAGGTGACGATCAACAATTGCATTACAAGTGCAACTCTTAGAGGTATGGGACTTCATGGCACCTAGTGAACAAGCATCTAGGGTCAAGTGGCATGTTTGTCGCATCTTCGCCTCGAGTCAAGGTCTCACCGTTAACTTGATTAAGTCATCCAATGTGAAATCATGTCAAAATAAATCTAGGTCTCACCGTAGTGAATAATGACCTCGGATCTAAATTCAAACCACGTCTCACGTGAATTCAAAAATAGAAGCAAGTGATTATCAACCGATTGGACGGCGTGACTTAAATTTTAGGTATGTTTAAATTTTAATTAATAAAATTTTATTAAGATATGAATGAATCATGTACTTCATTCATATCACTTCATAAGTCGTTTAATAAACGGTAAAAACATTTAACGATTATTAAGGTTTAAGTTTCAAATCGTATTTAAACTTAGTTTAATCTCTAAACAATTTTAGATTTAAAGGTTTAATCATCAATGATTAACGATTATTTTAAGTTTCAAATCATATTTAAACTTAGTTTAATCTCAAAACAATTTTAGATTAAAGGTTTAATCATCAATGATTAATGATTATTTTAAGTTTCAAATCATATTTAAACTTAGTTTAATCTCAAAACAATTTTAGATTAAAGGTTTAATCATCAATGATTAACTAGTAAGTATCGATGATTAAATGTTTGGATGTTTTAATGTTTGTGTCAAAAAACCGTTTTTAATTGTTTGATTTACTTGTATCTAATAGGAAAAGAAAACAACCACAAACATAAATAAAACATGCAACAAATTTTGTGCAAACCTCGACCGATGAAATCCTAGGTTCGGTCACGTGAGTCATCACGACGGACCGAAGGGTCAAACTAGGGGACGGGCCAACATGAACCCAAACGGGCCTACATAAACCCAATGGGCTCCCACTTGCTCCAAGACATTCTTGAGCAAGTAGAACCCAAAATTGTGAAAAAGTGTAATCTGCCAGAAAATTCCAGCAGACTTTGAAGCCCGAAAAGTCACTGAAGGAGTCTTCGTTGGTCTTCCCGGCCTTCTGGAAAGTTGTAGCCCACGACTTTGCAAGCATTTTAGGCTTTTGAATCGCCCAAAACGGAGTCTGTATGCCTCTGGAAAACCTGTTTACGTACAGCCCTCGCTTTTGTGACGGAAATTTGTTGTTTTCTTCATTAGTCTTCAATATTTTTTATCAACAATTTACAATAAAAAGATAAAATAAATACAATCTATTCTATTACTTTTACATTACAAATTGCCCCAAAAATGGCACCAGAATTAAATTAACAAATAAAAATTAAACAAATTACAACAATAAAGCCAAAAAATAAGGCTTTTCCCAAATCAACCAAACAACCAAACAATCAACACATTCATTCACAAAGGTATAGGCTTTCATCGGTTTGCACAAACAAGCAACAATTGACAAGGCTTTGGCTTGGGATATGGCAAAAATACATGTTTTGCCATATCAAAAAACATAATTAAACAAGAATTCCAAGCCAAATAATCAAAAAATTCAATAAACTAGATTAACTTTTTGATTTGATTTTGTAACAAGTGACAATAGGGTTCCAAAAATACGTTATTTTAACCCTCATAATTATACAAAACCGAAAATTAAAATAAAAACCCGTAGGGTTTAATTTTCGTCCGATCGGTTTGTTAAAAACACCAAAATCGTTTGATTTTTGCCACTTTTCACAAAATCTAGCTAATTATATGATTAATATAATGACTCGTGATACCACTAATGGTGATTTTCGGTTAAAACAATTAACAAAACGCAGCGGAAAGTATTTATCACCATGAAAGGATCTTGATATCAATCATACAATTAAACTAAAAGAAAAATCAAAGAGAATGGTATAAGAATCATACCCTAGTTGCCTTTGATCAATGATGAATTCGGATGGATATTGTGAGCAACCGAAACCAAGGATTCCAATGGGGAATACCTCTAAAGCAAGTCCACACAACACTTCCAAGAACACCAATGTAATGGATGCTAGTCCTAGAGTCTTGAGAGCAAAAGAGAGAAAACAAAACACCTTCAAAGTGTGTGTGAGAGGGGACGGCCAAGTGTGGTCAAAGAAAGGAGTTTATGGACCATTATATCTCTTAATGGTGCCATTACAATCCTTTAATGATTTCCATAAATCATTAGTCTTATTTGCCCACAAGTCCCTATCTTTTGTTTCTTCTAGTTTGCCCACAAGAAAGTTTCAATATTAACTTTTAATATTAAACTTATGATAGACAAGCTCATAGCTTATATATATTAATAATTAATGTAATTACACTAATTACACTAATTATATAATGGTGTTTAGTGTTTAAGTGTGTGACCCTTTAGGCTCACAAACAACTAGCCATATAACTATATGTTATACATGTGAAGCATATTCCAACAAACTCGTCCCCGAGTTTGGAAGTGGCACTCGAAATCTCAAAGAACTCGTTAGGAACACTCGATAGTTCGGTTTGTTGATTCTCATTAAATTCCATATTTGAAGGTTTATCTGATTACTCGATAATTAAACTCTTATTCACAGGTGTGAGTTGGTCCCAATGTATACTCTTTACGCCCCTCTCACACCCCTACTCATTAACTTTTTATCACTTTATAAAAATTATAATTTATTTAATGTCCATAATTGATGTTAGCTTTCTCATTAAGCTTCTCATTGATTCTCACATTAGTTTTTTTGCAATTATAACTCTTCTCTATCATTATCTCATTAATAATTAGCCATTTTATGATTCCTCATAAGTCAAGCTCGTTACATTTTGTAGCACCACAACTAGTTATTTCGCGTGACACATTCACGATTATAACTTACTCAATTAATTGTTCAATAATTGCATACTTCTTATTAGTCCATTAACAATTCAAGTCATTAGTTCTCATTTACTAATAAAGCATAATCTCCTCTATTTATTAACTTGAAAATTCTCAATAATTAGTTATATTTGTTCGACACAACTATTTATTAGATCCAACATTTAAACTCAAATTAGTAGTTACTTATAACTTTAAATATAATTTCCATTTAATTCGTTTAAATAAATGTTCATTCATATTTTGATTTATTAATTTCTCCCAATTTATAATTTCTCATATAAAACGAATTACTTATTCATAATTATATTATTCGATTATTAATAATAATTCTCCAATGGATAGATCTTTTCATTTAAATTTGTTTTGGAAAAAAAATTTCATTCATCATTGATTTATTGATTTCTCATAAGTTTAATAATTTAACAAGAATTAATTTGTTCTCAATCATTTACTCATTGTTCCCCATTTCCAAACATTTAATTTATTTCCTCATGACTCGGATTAACAATTTATCATTAATGATCTTTACTCAATTTGGTTTAGTAATATTCACTTAATTTGTTTGGATAACTCTTTATCACTTAACATTTTTTTTCTTCTTATTTTCTCGTTTATTTTGCTTAAACGATTGTTCAATCGTTCTTGGTGTATTAATAACTCAATTAAATCATTTAACGAATTCAACCCAATTTGGTTTATTAGTCTCTCTCTTGACATGTTTTGATAACTCTTTATCAATTCGTGTTTGATGATTCTCTTATTCAATTGAATGCATTGTTTTCTCATAAATCTCCTTTAGTGATTTTATTATATCCTCCATAATAGTTTACCCATTCAGTTATCTCGCGTAATAATGTATTACTTATATCTAAGAGTTCGAGATTTTTATGATACTTAGATGCTTGACAAATGGCCTTCTTGAATCCTTTTCGAAACATAGGCACGAGTCCTGTGCGTATAATAATAGGGGCCCTCTATTATTATCCGCACCTACCCCTGTCATGGTTTCGAGCCAGTTTCAAAAATTCCACGATCTCCCATCCTTATACCATCCACATAATCAAGTAGTTCACAACAGTACATATAGTATATAGTATACATACATATATAGTCGTACAATTCACGCTCATCTCGAGTTAATTTTATTTTATTCTATTAGTAATCAATGTCACTCGCGACGTTTTTAATAAACTATATAACTCAGAAATAAGTACTAGAGGCATAAGGTCGTTGTGATGCGCTGCTTCTCGATTTGGATTTGGACTCATTTTAAAACACTTCTGAAAACTCATTTTGAAAACTCGTGTTTCGACTTGAGTTTGGAATCCACCCCTTGTGAACCCAATTCTCTCAAGCCAAAGCTCTGATACCAACTTGTAACATCCCAAAAATCATGGAAAATTTAAAAAATTTTAAATGAATAAAATAATCATTTTTCCCAAAATACAAGTAACTCAAAGGTCCCAACTCATAAATATAGAAATAAACCGTCTCATAGTTTTAAATGCGGAATAAATAAAATAGTTGTTTTAAAAACATTTGACTCAAAATAAAATAATCGTTTAAAAACATTTGACTCAAAATAAACGTTTGGAATCCAAATCCATAAAAGCTCATCGAGTAACAGGTCATCCAATGCACTTGCTCTAGTACCTGCAAAATGGGGGGGGGAGTGTTTGGGGTCAGCCACCGCTGAGTGAATAATACCAAAATAAACACGTAAGTACAAACAACTCAAGTCACATAAGTGATCCCTAAGGACTCTACTCAATTCTCAATTACTCAAGTTTATTTCTCAGATTTTAATTTATATAGCGCGCCGGTGTGACTTGGGCTGAGAGATCAACCTCGACCCGCCTCACACCACTCAAGGCTCAACACCTGTACTCTTCGGTGTTGAGTCAAAACGTCTGGCACCAGTACTCTTCGGTGCCAAGACAACTCAAGTATATTATGTTTAATGTTTTAACTCAAGAACTCAAAACTCAGATAACTCAGGCTCCAGATAACTCAAATTACAGATAACTCAAATCACAGATAACTCAAATAAATCATCCAATCAATACTCAAGCTCAATCAACAAGACAATTCACAACACATAGCACAAAATCATGAATCGTAAGTAAGTACAAGTTTATAGTGAGATTACCCACCTCGGATAAACGTATGCTCCTAGAAGTATCATCGGCACGTACGAGTCACAAATCAGTTCCTAGAAGACCCTACATCGCATAATAAAACTCGAATTAAAACTTGGCTCAAAACTCATTTCAAACATTCTGCCAGAACCCGACACCCCCGCGGGAATTGCTATAAATCCCAAACCGTTAACTAGAGTTTGACCAAATTTTTACAGTAGCTGCACGGCTCAGAGGACTACAATTTGTCAGAAGACTTCGGGAGCTAAATCCAAACAGAAAGGGGTCAAAACAGGCTCGCAAGACGGAATAGCGGAACCGAAAACTATTCTGCGATAGATCACTAAAACATCTATAACTTTTAAACCGTTTATCAGATTTACGAGCCGTTAGCGGCATTGGAAAGAGGACTCAGAAAGCTAGTGACCAGCACGGGCCAAAAATCCAAAAACGTATTTTAAGTGTGGTAAAAACAGTCTCTAATAAAGTGAGCAGATTCTGCCAGGAATTCGATTGATATTAAAACCCAATTTTAATTCTCGACATTACCCCGTCTATTCCCGAGACACCCGACAGCCCAAAAATTCATTTTTACTTTCAGAATTACGTTTATAACAAATCTAGTCTTTTATTTAAATACGTTTCTCGGATTAGGAAACCGAGAACCTTACGGTTCGGTTTCCGGGTTTTTGGTTGATTAAAACGTTTAGACAAGAGCAACGGTTTTTACCCAACCACAATCCGACACCAAAAAGATTCTGAGATCAAACCCGAGCCCCAAACAACAACAACAAACGAATAACGATTATTCTCAACAAAACCCGCAACCTCTAAACCACTCTACACAAACAGGTTAGACCTCAAAAACGGAAATGATCAATGAATCGAAAATAAATAACGGAATAATGAAGGCACAAATCATATACCCTCAATGACAATCCGCCACTCGGTAGCTTCGGCTCAATCACAGCCCGACCTATTGTCCGATGCAAAGGAATTCACTTGCCTAATCTGCTCGGCACCAATGAAATCTGCCCAACACTTCCTCGTTGTCCCTGCTCGTGGTCACCGATTGTCAAAACAGGTTAAAAATGGAGCTGGTTGATCGCAAGAGAACACAAAAGAAGTAGAGATGCTCATAGCTGCCCTTAGTTCGATCAAATAGAAGCTTCTGCCCAAATCCCGAATTCTTCACCAATCAATCAAGCACAGCATACGGTTAGACCTTACAATCGAGTGACGGAAAGAAAGAAAAACTGAGTGAAAAATATGAATTAGGGAGTTACCGAGTGGGAAACGAGCTCGGGGACAACTCTGATCGGAGGTCGTCAATTTCATTAAATCAACGAATCACTTCTGCCATGCTGCTATCGATAACAATTAATCAGAATCGTGGATGTTCAGTCCCGACACAGGGAGAACATTAGCCAGAAATCAAGACAAATTCGGGAATTAAGAACAAAGGAAACAGAAGAGGAATACCGGAAAACTCCACACTCGCTCACTCCCGCAACCTGCTCGATTAGTCGACGATGGTGATGGCTGGTCTCATCTTCTGCTCACGAAGGGATGGAGACGTTCCTGGTCGCCAATCCACAGATGGGGAAAGGAGATTTGTCGGCAATTAGGGTCTAGGAAAAAGATTACACACACGACTTAAAAGAAACAAGCTGATGAATTTCGGGCCTAAGGTCCGACATCTCACATATGGGCCGGACATGTACAGCAATCCAACGAGTCTACACTTTTTGACGATTAAGAAAGAAAGAAAAAAAAAAGAAATTAACATCACTGATAAACAATTTAAATCACCGGTCAACAAAACCATATGACACCACCCCATCGTCTTCAATTGAAGAAAACAACAACTGACCACCTTATAACTTTTCCCATTTTTCTTTCTTTTTATTAAACTCCAGACCACCTCAACACAAGAAACGCAACGACTAAATGCTCTAGATGCGGCCGACATAATTTAGCGGGTTAAAGGAGTTACTAGGTTTAAAAGCATCATACATGATAATTTTCCAAGCCCGCACTATGAAAGCTCGGGGTATTGGCCTTTCGCCGGCCCGACTCAATAAATTTAATTAAAACCCGATACGTCTAAGTACATGCCTTCTACATAATACTAACCGCCTTAATATCTTTTTGTAAAATTAATATGAACCGTCTAACTACAGGTCGTCTAATAAATTCATTAATGAAACGTATTAACTATTTAAAATTAAAATATAATTCGGTTTTCTACTAATTATAATTAATTTATTAAATAACGTAAATTTCAGAGCGTTACAGAAGGATCTTCATGTAAACAGATCTTACCCGTGCCTCTTGGAATTACCATTGTTTGTGATTTTCAATTTGTTTCTATAGTACCCAACGTTTCTAGCCATTTCAGGCCCAAAATCACATCCGCACTACCAAGCCGTAGTGGAAGGAACTCGTCTTTAATATCGATTTCATCTAATTGTAGCAGTACCTTTTTGCAAATTCCTTGACTGCTCTCGCGGTCTCCGGTGCCCACCCGGACCCCGTATTGGCTTGTTTTAGTGACTGGTATTTTGAGGGCTTCAATCAAGGTTAAGGCAATAAAATTATGGGTTGCACCCGGATCAATCAGAGTCACCACGGATTGCCCTTGGATTTTCCCTTTCAATTTCATAGTCTTAGGAGAGGATAAACCAGCCATCAAGTTTAGCGAAATTTCAATTGGAGTTTCAACCTCAGTACTTTCCAAACTTACAGGAGGGTTATCAGAGTTACCTTCAATTTCGTCTTCTCCATTGGACTCAAGCTCATCTTCGATCAGAATGATATTGAATTGCTTTTGACATTTGTGCCCTGGGTGCCACTTCTCCTCGCATTTATAGCAGAGACCCTTACCCCTTTTTCCGAAATATGCGTTTCAGTTAACCTTCGATCTCCCCCGAATGTGCGTTGGTTCAAAGGCGCCGCCCGTTGAGTGGTAGAATAAGGGTTATCGGAGGTGATAGAGTGGCGGGTCGGGTTGGAGGTCCGGTGCCCCAAAGATCCGAACCCACTGGATCTGATCGTTCTGTTTTTTTCCTCTATTTGTTGGACCAGGTCGATTGCTCGGCCCAAATTGTCCGGAGCCCACAAACGCAATTCACTCTTGATATTGGGCTTTAGCCCTTTAATAAAGCTTGCTAACGCAACCCGATCGGAAACGCCTTCAAGCGGCGCTGCCAGTTCAATAAATCGCCGTACGTATTCCGACGTGGTTCCGGTCTGCTCCAGCGATGACCATTGTTCATAGAGGTCTCCCCCATGAATGGACCTGAACCTTTTCAAGAACAGTGTCTTGATTTCCTCCCAAGTTTCGATGGTTTGCTGTCTATTGGACCAACGATACCACGAGAGTGCATCGCCGCTAAGGCTTAAGACGGCGGCTTCCACCTTTTCTTCGTTAATCAGTTGGTAAATTGCAAAATACCTCTCCGCCTGTAATATCCAACCGTCGGGATCGGTCCCGTCGAAGCTTGGCATGTCAATTTTGCGGTGGTGGTAATCATACCGACCCCTTCCCGTTTCTCTTGCCTGATTGATTGGATCAAAAGAACCAAATACAAAGCCCTGCGGTCCAGGATTGAATCCGCCTCCACCGCCGCTAGAGAAATTGATTTCGAGTCTCGGCCCCTTGTTCTTGGCTTGAGGACCTCCACTCGGCGTGGCTACGCCAGAGTTGGGGGTTACAGCGCCGCCGCCGCCCTGATTTCTATTGGTGTCATTTACTTCCAACAATCTTGACATGGCCGCCGCAACTTCTTCCATTTTACGTTTAACGTACTCCAAATCCACCCCTTGGTTTTGAATTTGAGAACCCATGGATTGGACTTGCCCTTGCAAATTTCCCAAATCCTCCTCCACAGAATCTATTCTTTTATTGGCAGCTTCATCTTTAGTCGGACCAGCCATGGATGCTCTGATACCAGTTGATAGCTTTGAGCTATCTCAAATAAACACAATGATAATAATTCACAATCACACAGATTTATAAGTAAAATGCAGGGATAGTTTTCATTCATTTGAGAGGAATGTGCTCTCCATAGTTCATAGACAATGTCTTAAAATTTTGATAAAACATAAAAACAAAAATACTAGAATATAAATAACGGTAGTGGTCCTTCTTCCCTGCCATTCTCTGCCCAGACAAGGATAATGCTACGACATTCTTCTCCTCAGCCAGTAGGACATCATCATCAACTTTCCATGATGTCCAATACGCTTTCCTCAAGCAAATCACGGTGGGCCCCCATTTGGGCCTGAGCTTTGGGCCTGCACGTTTTGGGCTTTCTTGGTCCTCATTTGATACACCTTAAGGGGCCTAGGCGTATCAATTTGTGAATTGCGGATTCTAAAAGCGTCAGAAAAAATCTGCAATTGGCAGATATTGAGCATTTTAGACCAAATATGCTATTTACACTATCATATTGAGATTTTAGAGCAATCCACAATGTTCAAACTATCATTTTGAGCATTTCAGAGCCATCATCTACAATTGACAAATGTGGATTCAAGATCCATCACACATATGTTTAAACAATTCGATGTTAATAAAATGTGACGTCTTTGTAGGATATACTGCAATTATATAAAATTATTTTTGTAATAGAAGTGTGACGTCTTTGTAGGATATAGTAATCGTCGCTTCTGTCAAAAGATATAGTTTGTTTAATTTTTTAATGATAAATTTGTTACAGCTGGTTAAACTGATATCCAAAAATAGTAACTCATCTTTGAATAATCAGTAAATCAAAATATAATTTATTTATTCAGTCATTAAAAAACTATATTCATTACGAGTTTTGTTAAAAGGTGACACGTTTAAGCAAATCAAATTATTATTTGTTAGGGCCGAGTCTCTTTCAAGTTTCAACCTTACAATTTTCTATTTCCACACGATACCCATTATTTGCTTAATTACAATAATCGTCTTTTCACTATTCAACTCTCATTATTAAAATAAAGTTCTTTTAAGCAAGGAGAAAATATGGGAAGTTAATTGAGTATGTTTGGAAATCCCAAGATCAAAATTTTGTTTTTATCACTTAAAAACATAATAGATTTGCATGATATGCAAACATCTAGCTTGTAAGCGTACAAAACGTTCAGTAAATCATTCATAACTATTTGACGGTAGTTCGTTTATGTTCGTTTAGTTGGTTAAATGAATGAATATGAACAAAATTTTGTGTTCGTTTAGTTCAGTCGGCGACAATTCATTCATGAACATTTTTCCTTAACAAATAAACACGGATAAAACTTCGTTCGTGTTCGTTCAATTGGTTTACAAACCTATGAAAATCTTTATTAAAATACAGATAAAATGTTAATAATAAAGTTTATATAGTTATAAGCTTCTTCAACACGTGTTCCTATGAGGTTATGACACATGTTATGATGTTATTTATGAGGGGTTTTTCTAACATATGACTCTAGGGCATATAATAAAACCATTTAAATGAAGTTAAAAATTCAAAAAATGAAGTAATTAACATCAATGGTACTCAAAGTTTATATATTGTTGTGATGTATTAAATGATTTTTGTAATTTAATTGAAAGGTTAAAGATCATTAAATGGTTCCATTATGTGTAGGGCTGTCAAAACCTGACACGACACGATAATAATACATGAAATGAAACGAAACGAAACGAAATTGGGACGAAATCGATATTTGAATTCATGTCATGTCGTGTAAAACAAACACGAAGTCGTGTCGTGTTCGTGTTCAGAGATTAACACGAAATTGACATGATAGTTATGATTTTGAAAATATTTAGAAATTTATGTTATATTTTTGTCGTGTTTGTTGTGTTTGTCGTGTTTCTAACATATAGTATGTAAGAAATTTGATATATTTGTTATTTATCTCGTGTTGTCGTGTTTATCGTTTTCTAATCGTGTCGTGTTCATATTAGCAAAATAAAACACGACTTCCTGTCGTGTTGTTTTCGTGTTGAACGAATTCGTGTCGTGTCGTATTACCCAAAAACACGAAACGATAGCACGATTTGACATCCCTAATTATGTGCACTGGGGACACATATTAGAAAAACCCATTAAAATATAGTTGATACACATTAAGAAGCAATCAAGAATGTTAATAAATGCATATTAATTATTAACTATATGTTTCAGTATTGGAGGAAAGTTTTAGTAAATTACACGTTAACGTGAAGTCACATATAACATAAAACCATATTGATATTCTAATTACCAAACAAATTTAGAGTTATAAGCAATTTAGGATTTTCTTTTTTAAGTACATGACACTGAGATAAAAGTTGAGTGCTCTACTTCTAATACTTTATAGTCTATGTTAAATACAAAGAAATATGCTTTATAAATCTTTAAATATTGTTTTAATTCACAATGCTAACATCCAATCACTAATTATGTAAACTGAAATGCTATGTATAAAGGGATTTGCTTAATATTGTTTTTACAGTAACATGGATACGAGTAGTAAAAAATTAAAAATGACTAATGTACAACTAGGAAAGCATAACTATTTTTAAGATGATTATTGAAATACAGGGTTGTTAATTTCTATGAGTTAATGTGCAATTGCTTTAAGCTAAAAGAGTAAAAGTGTATTATTAATCATTACTTTTAGAGTAATGTTTAGCATGATATTATTTTTTACTAAACTTTTACTTATTTGATCAAAACATATGTCCTAGTCAAAATATGAGATTATAAAAGATAATTAGTAACAATCATTTTAAGAAAAAATTATAAAGTATGGAATTTTAGGTAAAAACAATACAGTTTTACATAAATTAGGTGCGCAAACAAGTGAGCAGCGAAAGAAAGCCACTTTTCCCCTCCGTTTCACGTTTTTTTTTTTTTTTGTGATAAGACAACATCTCTATATTTGGAAAATGGAATGTTCTACTTAACAACTTTAATACTTAATTACATGATTAACTCATTTACAATGAAACGTATGACAGGGTAATCTATAATGTCCCTTCTTTTGATCTTTTTTATAAACAATATTCGATCGATTTGTGAGTTGTAAGTTGTAACACTTTAATAATAATAATATTAGAAATATACCAAATCGAAAATAAAATTGAACGTAAATTAGAAATAAACCAGTAATACGAATAAAAGTGAAATTACATAAAAATATTAACTATTTTTACCAATAGTAAATGAAAAGTAGATGAATAGTATCTTTCACACGATGTGGACATATGTTCCTCGTTTAATTACTATGATTCTATGAATCTACCTTTTCAAACTTTTTTCTTTAAGCACTTTGAATATTGATTAATTGTTTAAAATGTTGGTGAAAAGATTAAGGATTTAAATAAAAATTTGATACCTTTATAACCAGTGTCCAAAAGCGTGCATTATGACTAAAAAGTAAGAGAAAAATATTTTTATTATGCAAGATTGCAAGAAAAAGTGTGCATTGCTTTTTTAAACTTAAAAACTTAAAAAAAAAAAAAATAGTATATGAGAAATGATATTTAGTCTTACCATTTGGTTATACTCATAGTCCTACCCACTTGATAGAATGACATGCGCACTCCACTAATTCTCTCTCTTAATATCATCTCTTAGGGTGCGCTTGGTTCAAAGTGGGTAATGAGAAAGGGAATGATAATGGGAATACTAAGGAATACAATGGGCATTCCGTTGATCATTAATGTTGCTTGGTTTAATAAAGATTTTATATGAGCATGAATAAATAATATTATATATAATATATAAATAATAATATTATTTATTTATTTGTAATATAATAATAATAATATATAACTAATAATATAATAATATTATTTATTTTATAATATAATAATAACTAGGTTATAACCCGTGAAGAATCACGGGCTGTCACTTTTTATGCTGAACGTAATTAATATATAATACAAAGTTTTTTACCAGATATTGTTTCAGCTGTATTAGATTTGTAACCGTTAAAATAAAAAATCAATATATTCATAAGAGGACCAAGTGGGTTGCAGAATACGTACATCATTTCAATAACAAAATATCAAATACTGATTAAAAGTAAGTCCAACATTAAATGGTCACTATGAAAAATGTTTAGACAAATAAATCAAGATAAATTTCTAAAAACTTCTTTAAATACAACGTTTGAAGTTTTATTCGTCACACCGCCATCTTTATCTTCTATTAAAATCTTCAGTCCTTTTCTGCTTTTTACTCTAGATAAAGCCACATACAATTGACCGTGTGAAAAAACAGGCCCTCTCAAATACAGACCCACCTTCGACAATGATTGACCTTGACTCTTATTAATTGTCATAGCAAAACAAATAGAGAGTGGAAATTGCCTTCTTTTAAATTTAAAGGGGATTTTGGCATCAGATGGTGTCAAAGATAATCTTGATATAAAAGTACGATATCCAACATTGTTCCCAGATATAACAAATGCTTCTATAACACGGACACCCAAAGCCACAATCTGAAGTCTTGTACCGTTGCATAAACCATTTTTCTGGTCAATATTCCTTAATAATATAACGGGGACACCGACTTTTAAAACTAACTGATGATTTGGCAATCCACCAATTTTAATACCATTAAGCACATCCGGTGAGTACAAACTATCATCAAACCCTTCATTCAAAAACTCTTCAGGACAAACGCTATCAGAACTTAAATATTCCTTGGCTTCTCCCGGGAAAATAGCTAAAAAACGATCATTAATATCCCTAACAACTTCGTTTTCAGGGGTGAGTATTGCTCTTTCTTGAAAATAGCCAGGAGTATTTATGTTTTCTAGCAAAGAAGGATAAACAAAATCAATCAACGCACTTAACGGGTCTGCAGATGTTGAAATTAGAAGATCTGGGTCAATATCAATAATTGCGTTACCATCATTCGCACCACCAATATTGCCTTAGCCAATATCAAGAAGCCAATTTGCAAATGACATTGTTTCTTCAATATCAGCTATATCACTCCCCACTGTCAACCTCATGTTTTTTGTTAACGTTTTAACTTTGCAGCTTTGCCATATATATGAAGAACTCAACGATGCATTTACTATATCTTATCTGCTCCCGTTTGGCACAACCGGTAGAATCTGTCTGAAATCTCCACCAAAAACAACAACTTTTCCTCCAAATGGTAGATCACTGTTCACATTATTACCAGCTCTTAAAATATCTCGAAGTGTTCTATCCAACGCTTCAAAAGCATGCTTATGAACCATTGGCGCCTCATCCCATATTATAAGGGATGTTTTTTTATTAGCATCGCCACATCGTTTTTTGGCGTTATAGAACACATTGAATCTTCATTAAGATAAAAAGGAATGTGAAACCGAGAGTGAGCAGTCCTACCTCCTGATAGCAATAAAGAAGCAATACTGCTCGAAGCAACATTTAACACAATTTCCCCTTTAGACCTTATGGCGGATGAAAGAGTTCTCCATAAGAATGTTTTACCAGTTCCGCCATAACCATAAACAAAGAACACTCCCCCGTTATCAGAATCAACAGATGACATGATATCATCAAAAACACCTCGTTGTTCATCTGTTAATGACTGCAAATTTTGATGAAATTCGTTCTGCAAGGCTGTCTTATCATAAGATAGCTCATCTGCAATCATACGATTGTTTGAAGATTCTAAAGAATTGTCATCAGGATATGGCATATGAGAAAAATTCTTCAGGCTAGAATTGTTAAGGTTTAAAAGAGATTCTATCTCGCACAACGTAATATTTTTGAGTTGATCGTCCGTAAGAGATAAATCTAAAATGCAAAAAAAATATGTTAGAAATAAAATTACATAAAAATATACGGTAAAATAAAGTTTTATTAAAACTTTTGAAAAAATTTCATGTCTTACCTGGATTACTGAACCTTCGTTGTTGACGATACAAAATACCATCTGACAAATACTTCCATGTGCTTTCCCATACTACCTCTGGTCTAGACAAACTACTTGTAGTTAACATTATTGCAAATAAAGAACGTAAATAATAACCAGTGCCAGAGAAGCTTGCTTCTTTAATAGCATCTATGTATTCTCTATCATCATCATCTAATAGACCCCTTTCAAAACACGCATCTCTAAATGTTGGACATAAACGTTTGTTCACAGTACGAAGATCTTCAAAAGATTTTGAGCATACGACTTTGTTTAATAAAATTCTTAAAAAATAAGCTTCACCGAAATTAGGAGGAACGGAGTGAATTCTACCGATTGAAAAACCTTGCTTACGTGGCTCCCAACAACGTTTATCACTTTTCCATAGAAATTAAGTTTGAGGCAGAGAAATTAAGTGGCTCCCAACAACAGATATAAAATGTTAGTATTAATAAATTTGAGGCAGAGAAATTAAGTTTAATTAATAGTTAATTTAGGAACATATAAAATCATTTTAAGTTTAATATAAAATATATTAAACAAAGTATTTCCGGATATTCAACATATGAAATTTAAAATACTGATTTGGAGATATTTATATGAAATATTTCAACTTGATGATACACAAACTGTGTATGAAAACATAATTAATATTTTAAGTATTTTAAAATATATGAAACTGAAACTATTTACGTTTTCATAAATTTTAACAAACTGATGATACACAAATTGTGTATGAAAACATAATTTACTTTTTAAGTATTTTAAAATATATGAAACTGAAACTGTTTACGTTTTCATAAATTTTAAAATACACAAACTGAAACCGCTATTTTGTAAACAAAGTACTTTTAATTAATTTTTTAAAAAATTATATGAAGCTGAAACTGTTTAAGTTTTATTTAAATGTAATTTAAAAAAATAAACCTTATAGATATATTGATAGATTCTAAGTACATAATTATCTCGCATATATAAACTCTGATACATAAATTAAACATAATCAGTCAACACCTACAATTAAAAACTTAAACTGCAAATATTACGATACTCACAATTTTATGAAACTTAAACTGTTTACTATTTTTAAAATGTAATTAAAAACAATAAACAATAAACAATATAGATATATTGCTAGATTCTGAATACATGATTTGACTTTGTAAGTTTTTTTTCTTTTTCTTGACAGGTTGTAAGAATGAAATATGAATGAAATAAAAAACAGTGAAGACTGGATGATGGAACCCAGCAAAACTGAAAGATTTGATCGATAAAGGGATGCATACCTCAAAATTATGCGTAGAAGGTAAACTCTAATAACGAAGCCTAATTTTTTCCGAAATATACAACTGATGATTATGTAGGGTATATATAGGATGGGATTTTTTTAAAATCACATATAAATTACGGTAAGTTGGTTTTTTATTAAATATCCAATAATCATCATCCCTGAAAATTTGTAGAGATAATTAAGCGTATTTAATATTTTAGCGAAATTTATGGAGTATTGGTATCTAAGTTTAAAACAGGTACATGTATTCGAAAATATAAAAAGTGTGAATATTGAAATTACAGAAGTCGTAGTTTTCTTAATTAGGGAAACATAATATCGATATTTATATAAGTTGTGAATATGAACTGTTGATTTACCAAAAATATTTATTGCATAAATTTTTAACAAAAATTCACAGTTGCACAATATATTCGTATTTCTTCCAAAAGTTATTTTGGGATCATTTTTAATATTCTTAATTGAAAATTTGAAATTAACACTTTACATACCGTAATTAAAGGAATTACTTTAAATATGGACCGATTGAATAATTCCAACGATGATTATTTATTATCTACAATTCTACATATGTACCGTTTAAAAATTTAATATAAAAAAAATACGAAATAAATATTCTGTATATATGTATCTGACTATTTATATTGCAGTACACATTTGTTTAAGAATTAAATATATGGGTCATATATTTCTAGTTGGCAAATTTATTTCGTTAAATATTATTAATTATGTTTAATAAAAGCTAAAATATTTTCATTCAATTGTATTTTTTGCAGATTTGAAGATGAAAATATGCAGATTTCAAGCTACAAATATGGGTCGGATATGCAGATTTAAAATGATATTTTCGTATTTTGGCATTTAAAGAGTCAATCATGAAGACTTGGTAAGTTTGTTAAGCTTTTAAAAATTATCGATTTAGGGAAGTAGTTAATGACTGCTTTTAAATATACAGCTTTTAAATATAAATTAAATTTTTAATAATTGCCGATAAACGTATTAGTCCTAAATTTTAGTATCAACGTATTTTAAGAAGAATAACGTTTTATATTCTTCTTTGCACCATCATCAACACTGCAATCCTATATATTTTAATTTAATGAAAATTAATAAACGTTTATTATTAATTTGAAGACAAATAAAGAACATTTTTATCATTATGAATAATAAACGTATTAAGAGAAAAAATATTGACTTTAGTGTTTTGGCATTTGCAGAATTGAAGTGTTTAATTCTGGTGAAAGGGAGAAAGTTTTAATTTGAACCTGCATTTTCGAATTGTAGTTAATGGCGCTGGATTTTAGGAAAGATTGGTATATTAACCGGTCATTTATTGTATTTAATAATTAATTGCCGGAAAAAAAATTCAAATAACTAATGAATTGACACGTGTCTTTCTGGGTTTTTAAGTGTGCCATGTGGCCATTCACCAACCTTGTTTTATTATTATATAGATAATATATGATATATAATATAATAATTATATATAATATATAATAATAATAATATATAAAAATATTATTATATAATTAATAATATATAGTATAATAATAATTTTTTGGAATATATAATAATATATAAATAATAATATAATGATATTATTTATTTATTTATAATATAATAATAATATATAAAATATTATGTATAATATAATAATATTATTTGTTTATAATATATTAATAATATATTAAATATAATAATATATTATATAATAACAATATATAAATATACAAATATATATATATATATATATATATATATATATATATATATATATATAAAATAATAATAATAATAATAATAATAATAATAATAATAATAATAATAATAATAATAATAATAATAATAATAATAATAATAATAATAATAATAATAATAATAATATGTAGTAGTAGTATGTTTAAGCATTACCTAATTCATTACCCCCAATTTGGTGGGTAATGATGTATTACCTAGTTTTGAGTAATGATTGATTACTTAGTAACAAACCAAGCATCTAAAATGTCTAGAAGGATACCCGTGCAATGCGGCGGCAGGTACCCTGATATATTTTGCGGCGAGAATTTCAATCCTGATTTTATATGGTTACATATTTATTGACTTTCAATTGTTGATGAAGGCTTTGATGTAATTTCTAAACACACTCGTTTCAACCCCTAACAAACTGTAAAAATAAATTAACGTCATGTCGAAATATATGCTCAAAGTAATACCTGTAATTTCAAAATATCAAAGATTAAATAAAGCATACTACTAATTCAAAGTAAAAAAAAATCTCAATTTGACTTTAGGCCTTTTTTATCTATGACTTTTGACAAAAAAATCATCTACTAACTAAAATTTTCTTTAGATTTAAATATTGTTCATGTTGATTTTTAGCTTTTTGGGTTTGCCAAATTAGCGTGGGTGATGAAATAAGTCAAAGGTATGCATTAATTACGTATCTGGACTTGATTTATATTAAGTTAGCTTACAGGTAAAGGAATTTGAGGAAACCAAAGATAGTATATAATTTTTTGATAAATTTAAGGACAAGTTAATTAATTTTTTTTCTAATAAACGCAAAGAAAAAAAGAAATAATCCAATCTTGAGACAAATCCATAGAATAAGTAGGCTGAAATGAAAAGAAAAATAGTTAGATTAAATAATTTTTGTTAAGAAAAGTATTAAATTTAACAAAAAAGATTTACCATTTTTTAATTTGCATGAGTCAACAAAATCAAACGCATGTCAAAGGCAATGAAGTCAACTTATGTTTAAAGGGTCTGTTACGAAATGCATTTAGGATAACCACAAATGTGTTTATTTATTCTTGAAATGAAAGAGTATCAATAATACTTGTAGTTGAGATGATAAAGCTTGAAAGTTGTAACCTCCAGGTCATGGGTTCGACTCCTGGACCTTGCATTTTATTTTGAGATTTAAAAATTAAGAGGTTTCCTTAAATGGCAGGTTTGAATTCAGACATACCATTTTTAGAAAAGTCTAATTTGCTTTATAAAGTAGTATAGATAATCAATACCATTACCTACCCTTCAATACATCTAACAAAACATGCCCTTAATTTTAACACATGTTTTCATCTAATGAGTAGGACTAGGAGTATGATCATATAATAGTACTAAATACCATTACTCATATAGTATATATATGGGAACACACTACAAAAAGCAGAATCATTAAGGAAATATAATGAAAGTTAACTTGGGATTATAATATAATATATCTTTTCAATTGCCAGTTTTTTAGGCTGTGGGGTATGGGTACCACACCCCATATCATTTTTTCCTTCCACATCATTGTCACCCCAGCAACCACACCACCACCACACCACATCATATCTAGTAAATACCCACCACACCACACCATTTTATTCTATTAAATTTTAAATAAAATAAAAAAGAAAATATCCATCAACCAATCACGCCCCTCCACCTCACCCCCCACAGGCGTTATACACTGTTATGCGTTGCCCCTCCCCACCACGCCGTTGGGTGGGGGGCGGTGTTCGCTCATTACCCCACGGCATTGCCATCCACCTCAGCCCCCACGCCCTCTTGCCGTGGTACCCACTCCGATTAGCCTTAGAACTTATATTTTCCAACTACAAAATTCTTTTAATAACGGTAATTAAGATATCATCTTAGGTAATATTATCGCTGTCTTGTTCGTTGGTAAAAGAAAATTTGTTTTACCAACCCAAATAGCCAATGAAGTGTACATAACCCCTTCATGACATCTTTATTATCCCCGTCACAAGGCGAGGTAAATTTACAGAGAACGGCATTTGAAATAGAGATACTAACATTAACACTCATATTCGACAAAGTCTAATTTTTTACGTCAAAACTACAGAAAATGCAACAAAACTATACAACTCGAATGTTTCGTTTAATATGGTTGTATTTAGCGAGGTACGATTATTTTCATAGTATTTTTACACGAATTACACCAATAAAATATGTACCGATAATGTTTATTTATTTCGAAGGGGCAACTTGTAGCAAAAGCTCTATCATTAAATTTTGACAGATAAATATGTTCACATTTATGCAACCCATTCTTACTTTTGTAAATGTACTTGGATTACGAAAAAGGTGTAAATTAATTTTTTGTATTTTTAGTTCGCAATTAGGAGTTAAAATTCATTGTATATCTATCTCAAGAAAGCGTGCCTGCAATCATATTGATGGTGAGGTGAATTGTTGACCGTTTGTAAATATTGTTTATTGCCGTCTAAAAATCTCTTCTTTATTTGATTAAGAATAGTCGGTCATCTATAATAGTATTTTAAGTTTTTAACTAAGGAAAAGTTAATCACAGCCGTTAGACTTCTCTAAACAATAATCTTTACTTTTCTTAATCAATTTTGACATCCAAGGTTATGTTAGACCGTGCGTAACGCGTGACCCGACCAACGGTCGCGACCGGTCACCTCAGCCTCGGCGACGCGTCGCCGCCGTTACGGACTCGAATCTCCGACGCGTCGGGGTGCTCCAACGGTCGACTATTCGACCGTTCGAGTCGACCGTTCAACGGCTCAATTCCTCTTCCAACGGCATTAAATCTTCAAACAAACACCTACTTTTTTACCCTATAAATACCCAATTCTTCTACCAAATAATTCACAACTTTTATTTCTCTCTAAAACTCAAACACACACTCATTTCTTTCAATCATCATCTCTAAAAATGTCTTCCTCCAAGAACAAAGGAAAGGCTACAAAATCTCGGCGCGAAGCACCCTCTACTACACCCTCTCAATCACCCTCGATCAACTTTCGACCACCCGGTTTCGTACACCAAACTAGTCACCAAATCCCACAAGGTTATCAAAATAATCCATTTGCTCCCCCTACTTCCCACAACCATACCGACCACAACAACAACCACCACAATATCAACAAGTACCACAACAAGGTTATCAAAATTATTTTGGTGGGGACCAATACGACCACCAAAATTTTGATCCTTTCGCCGGGCTCGACCAATACGACTACCAACCACGAACACAAAGTGGTTCCCCCGCCACTCCAGCCGCGCCCCTCGACGTCGAGTCTTCCGAGTCGTCCGACGAGCCCGAGCCCGTTGTAGCGCCAAAAAAGGTACCAAAAAGGCGTCAACCACCGACAAAGGGGGTGACCGGCGGAAGCGCGTCATGGACGAAGCTTGAAGAGATAGGGTTATGCAAGGCTTGGATCGACACTTCCGAAAATGTCATCAAGACGAACTCCAGGGCTAAATGTGGATTTTGGCAGGATGTGTTAGTTCGCTTTGCGAGCGAAATGGGTGGGACGAACCGAACATACGACTCCTTCAATTGCAAGTGGAAGAGTAGGCTTCGTCCTAAAATTACAAACTTTTGTGCGATCTATGACAACCTCGTACAAAGAAACCCAAGTGGGGCGAACGACCAAATTTTGTACGAGCGGGCTTGTGGTGAATTTAGTGCTGAACATGCAGGGGAGTTCACAGAGGTGGAGTGCTGGAGAATTTTGAAGGACCATCCAAAGTGGAAGGATGTTGAATACCCAAAACAGTTGGCGATGTTCGCGAAGGCTAGGGGGAAAAAATCAAGGACTTCGTCATCATCAGCTGCACAAGGTTCAGGGGTTGGTCCAGAAGAGGAGGATCAATATGATGAAGAAGTGGAAGTTCCACCCCCTCGACCAATGGGGCGGGACAAGGCGAAGAAGAAAGCAGCGGCATCGTCATCAGCTGCTCAAAGTTCAGATTACGGTGCCCCCCCGCCATCATCGGCTCAGGAATTAGTCGGGCATTGGAAGGAGGCCACTGACGAATTTTTTGACTTCCGCAAAGCGAACATATCTGATTTCATGGAGATACAAAAGGATACCCAAGAGCTCAAGCACATGGAATTCTACAATTCGTCCCATGATCACCTCACCGGCAGAAATCTTGAGTGGGTTTTGGCAAAGAAGGCGAAAATCAGGGCCAAATATAATTTGGACTGATAGTTTATTTTTTGTAGTATTTCATGTAATGTTATTTTTATTTATGTTTTTTTTTAATTATTAATGTAATGTTTTTTTTAATAATTAATGTATTTGTTTTTAATTATTAATGAAATTTAAATTAAAAAAAAAATAAAAAAAATCCGAACGGTCACCCATTACGGGCATTTGGTCGCTGTCTGGTCGTGTGTTTGATCAGGAGAGAGAAAGCTGATGTGGCGCAGATGTGGCAGGGGTGACCGAACTGCGAACGGTCACCCATTACGCACAGTCTTAGTACTTTAAATTAACACACCAAATCACACATATATACCAATAAATACAAATTTCTTATCCATATAGTGAAAATTAAATTAATAATGCATATACTAATCCTTTTTTTAATTATTAGCAAAACCCTATAAATAGTTATAACTTATTCATTAAGTAACTCGAATTTTTTAATTTATACTAATTTATTAATAACAAATTTGAAATACATATATTATAATATGAAATTGATCATTAATTAACAAATGAATTTATGAAAGCATAATATAGCATAACATATTCGTGGTTTTTGATTCTTTCTAAAGATGTGAACATAAAGAATTAAAGAGTGAGAAAATAGGTAATACTAGTTGGCAAATGGTGACAGCTAAGAGACAGCACCAAGAATCGAATTACGACACGTCACCATGTACAGCTAGGACCTCTCAAAGTCCTACCATGCCCATGTGGACACGTCTTCTCCATGTTTATATTTTTATTATTTCATATAAAATGTGCATTATTTTCGGGGAAATATAATTTTCACACAAGAAATAGTAACAACAGATATAAATGAAATAATCGTGTTTTGATGATTTACATTAATTATATTAGAAATGGTAATCAAAGGTGCTAAACATGTAAGATAAGTTTGTTTATTGCCAATTTTTCTTCTTAATATATTCTATTAACATAAAACTATTATAAAATTGTAATGATATAACAACAATAATCTCAATTCTTTCAAATGAGAGGTAAGAGAAAGATAAGATGTAGGCACTCATATATTTACATGAAGGTAGCTAGACTACTTTAAAGGATACCTCCAACAAGAGTGTGAATGCGAGTATAAGATATGTGTGTGCATGTCTATTTGTGCAGAGATATGAGAAAGATAAGATGTAGGCACTCATACATTTACCTGAAGGTAACTAGACTACTTTCAAGGATACCTCCAACAAGAGTGTGAATGCGAGTATAAGATATGTGTGTGCATGTCTATTTGTGCAGAAATATATGTATGTGGCATGTGGGTGCGATAGTGTGTTGAGAATACAAAAAACATATAAATAAGTTTTAGTTGTAATTAGTAGAATGTATATTAGAAAATTTTGATAATAATAGTTAATAGAGTTCTTATTATCTTATTTTTTAAAATGATATTCATGTTTATAATGAAGTCTCTTAATACAACTTGTTTTTCCCACGTAATGTATATACATTACGATTAAATTATTGTTGTGATCATAATAAAGCAAACAAGTATCTATGTTTTTCTTTTTGTGGTTCTTAATACTATTTGTGCCTATATGATAGGTAGAAGTGTAGAACAACAAATAGCGAGCTATATTTACTTCATATGAAAAAGGATAAAGGAAAACACGCCACATGAGGAACATGTGACTGAAAAACATACGATTTAATGAAATATATGTGGACACTTTCAATTTGGTTGGTATTAAATTAAAAGGTTTCATATATACCTAATTTACATAAATTATTATAAAATATGACAAACTAAATATACATAACAATAACATACCTAAAATATTAAATAAATAACGAACGTGAAATAACATGTAACGAAATGAGAAAATAACTTATCATCAAACATGAGGACGACCTAATAGTAACAATATCTGAAAAAAATATTTATATTTGATTCTTTTTTTTTTTTGAAAACGGCAAATGAAAATATTAAATATTTATATTTGATAATACATATTTATTAAATAGTTAGAAATATAT
Organism: Calendula officinalis; assembly: GCA_963853835.1. Lineage (NCBI taxonomy): Eukaryota > Viridiplantae > Streptophyta > Magnoliopsida > Asterales > Asteraceae > Calendula > Calendula officinalis. The sequence goes on from OY970829.1 coordinate 76,302,458, forward strand.
TTGAAAACAACAAGGACTAGATTGTATATATCACGAATAAAAATCAATTACTTCGTACACCCGTCATAAACGTGAAACCCTGAAAATAAATAAATTAAATAAGATCGTTAAAAAATAATAAAATAATAAAATTTAATTGAATTTCATATACGTATCCAAAAACTAAAATAATTTTTATTAAATCAATAATTAAATTTTTTACAACTGAAGACCCATTCTTTTAGTTTCCTCCCTCCCTTAAATATAAGTTTTTTTCAATTTCTGCTGAATTTTTTCAGATCTTTTTGTATTTTTTGTGGATACAGTCACCGGAGCTGTGGTTTTCGCCTTCTTCTTTCTCTTTCTCTCTCAATCTCAACTCTAAATCTATCCATCCATTTGTACATTAACTTTATTTCCCAATCAATTTCGTTATACCAGCTAATCTGTGGTTGCCAGATCTGTATTGATTTCGTTTTCCGATCTGCTACTAGATTTCCTTCAATTTTAGTTTTGTAAGATCACAAGTTATCTTCAAGCAACTACTCATGGTATGATTGATTGATTTGTATAGTATTACTCAAGTTTTCTGTTCAATTATGTATCGTAATTTTCAAGTCTGGTTTTATGCAGCGAATTATGTGCAGAATGCTAAAATTAGGGTTTCCAGCACCCTAGTTCGACTCTGTAATCATTTGAACTTGTATGTTTACCTGATATAGCCCGGGCTTGAAGCTCGGGATCGGAAAAAATGGCGTCAGAGAATGAAATACACGATTGGATCGCAAAGGTCCCCAAAGTTAACAACGGCTATCTGCAAAAATTTAGACTCTACGAGACTCGTTCGGTATAATTATATCTCTGTTCTTCGTTGTTCAGTTTTTTTAGTTAGTAGTAGTGTCTGGACTATATGATCTGCTTTCTGTTGTCAATTTGTTAAAATTAGTCAACATGTAATCAGCATAATTTCACTATCTCAACAGTAAGCTATTCATCTCACCTAGATTGAGCATTAAATCAATTACATAAGCTATTCAATTCACCGAGATTGACCTTTATGTGCTTGATTATGGCATTTTTTTTTTAATTCACCAATGTTAAACTCTTTTTAGATTAATACCAATTTCAAGTCAAAAAATTAAGAAATGGAATCTATTCAACGATTAATTGTTATGGTCTATATGCATACACAGGTGCACTGTTATTTACAATTATTGAGGTTTCATTGGCCCCTACCTTAGGATTTCATTGGCCCCTACCTTAAAATTTCATTGTTTGAACAGTGTCAAACAAAGAGATAACGACAACTCTAGAATGACCATAAAGTGATTTTAAGAAGTTATGCTTAAAATCTATTAATCAAGTTACTGATTATCTATCGTTACATGCCAAAATAATTATTTTCTTGGTAAGATGAAATTGTTGTGATTTTTTTACTGATCACTGACATTTTTTTGCCTTTTACAGAACTTTTATATGATTGGACGTAGTAAGAACAGATCAGCTTGGAGAGTATTAAAGATTGACAGATCAGAACCCACTGAGCTAAATATAACTGAAGATCCAACAACATATACAGAAATCGAATGTTGTGATCTGCTAAAACGTATTCATGATGGAAATAAGTCCACAGGGGGACTTAGATTTGTTTACACTTGTTATGGAATAGTTGGTATGCTTTAATTTAATGTTTCTTGAATTTGATGAACATTCACTACAATGATTGTTCTCACACTTTCTTTTTACTTTTAAATTATTTTTATTATAGGCTTCATAAAGTTTTTGGGGCCTTATTATATGCTGCTTATTACAAAAAGAAGGAAAATTGGTACAATATGTGGTCATTCGGTATATGCAATTACCAAAAGCGAGATGTTACGAATTCCCAATTCTTCTATTCAACTTGATGTGGCTTACTCTAAGAATGAAAACAGGTATTGTATCAATTATTGCTTAGTTTTAATTTATTTCTTCAATAATTAGGTTCTAATAATTGATGTTGACTTTGGTTTAATGTTTGATTTTATAAAATAGATACAAGAAGCTACTATGCTCAGTGGATCTTACAAAGGACTTTTATTTCAGTTATTCATACCGTATTATGCATAGTTTTCAAAAGAATTTATCTACTCAAGAAACCGGAAATGAAACAATGTTTGTTTGGAACGAGTTTTTAACTAGCACCATCCACAATCAGTTAAAAAATAATCTCTGGACAGTTAAACTTGTTTATGGCTACTTCAAACAGGTATATACTAATATACACCATTCAATTTCGTTAAAGTTTATATTTTTATGCTCACTCTTTATATTTTATAGTTTATTCTTATGTAACATTTGTTATGGTTTTTGTTCTATTTATTTAAAAAAACTAGGTCAAACTTTCAATAGGTGAAAAGAATATCAAGTTGACCCTCATTGCTAGACGTTCTCGCCATTATGCTGGAACAAGGTATGCGTACTTTTGATTTGTAAATCAATTTTAATATATTTCTACTACGAATTATATTGTTACTCATTTTTAATTAATTTTATTTAATTATGATATAGATATTTAAAACGAGGGGTAAATGAAAAAGGGCGTGTTGCAAACGATGTTGAAACAGAACAAATTGTATTTGAAGATGTACCTGAAGGATGCCCTGTGCAGATAACTTCTGTTGTACAAAATCGGGGTTCAATACCGCTGTTTTGGTCACAAGAAACTTCACGATTAAATATTAAACCAGATATTATCTGTAAGTATTAAAAAATTATTTAAATTTCCAGTAAATATTTCAAAAATCATTTATTTTTAACAAATTGTTTCTTTATTTAGTGTCGAAGAAGGACCAAAAGTATGATGCTACCAGACTTCACTTTGAGAATCTTACAAAAAGATATGGAAGTCCAATAATTATATTAAATTTAATCAAGGTATAGATAGTCTTACTAACTGTATAAATGTCAAGTTAAATATTTTTAGTGTAAATTACATAAATCATCCTTGTGGTTTGTATGAAATTATGGATTTCATCCCTCGACTTACTTCTATAACACATATAGTGCCTAATTTTGAAGGGATTTTTCTAGAATGAACCCAAAAACATGTTAAAGGGCCGTTAAGTTTTTAGGGACTGTTGACGTTATATTCGTGTAATAAAAAGAAGTCGAGGGACAAAATTCATAATTTAATACAAACCACAGGGACGATTTATGTAATTTATTCATATGGTTATTATTCTTTATTTTCCTTTTAAATATATTAATCACCATTTATATTGGCAGACCAAAGAAAAGAGACCCCGAGAATCCCTCCTTCGTTTGGAATTTGCTCATGCAATTGAGTTGATTAATAAAGATTTACCTGAAGAAAATCGTTTGAAGTTTCTTCATTGGGATTTAAACAAATATTCCAGAAAGTATGTTGCCATCTGTCCCAATTAATTATTTTTATACATTATTAATCTGATCATAACATGTTATTTATTTATTATTTATATATATTTTATTTTTCAGCAAATCTACAAATGTGTTGGCACTTTTGGGCAAAGTAGCAACTTATGCATTGAATTTAACTGGCTTCTTTTATTGTCAAGTGGTCCCAAATTCAATGTCTCATGAGCTGTTAAACCTTTCCAGGTATTAATTTATATTGTTTGCAATAATTGGAAAAGATTAAGTGGACTTACACTTAACTTTTTTTTAATATTTATTTTAATCTCTTGTATTTAATTAAAAAATTTTGGCTAACCCTAAACTTAATGATTTTCACATGGCTTTTTTACTTGGACATTTAGTACCTTTTGCTGTTAATAATTCGTCACATTTTAACTGGTAGTAAATTATAATAGGCTATTTCATTCTTCATAGTTCTAACAAAACTTCCGACTTTAGTTATGAAATATACGAATAAATTAGAGTAGATTACAAGGATGGCCCCCGAGGTTTATCCCAAATTTCACCTATGTTCCTTTACTTTATAAAGTTACATCGTTAGTCCGTTTTTGAAAACCTTTTGCACCTATAGTCCTTTAGCCTAACGTCCGTTTTATGTTTAAAAAAAATACACTCATAGTCCTTTTAAATTACACAGATATTCCTTTTCCCGTTAAAATATTTAATGAATGTTAGGCTAAAAGACTGTATGCGCAAAAAATTCCCCAAAAAGGACTACCATTGTAATTATTTAAAGTGAAGTACCATATGTGAAATTTGGGGTAAACCTCAGGGACCATCGTTGTAATTTACTCAAAAATTATAATCTTTTGTCATTTCTTGTATTTTTTTCTCAAGAGTTTTTTGATAAATGTTGAATACACTTCAAATATTCACATCATTTTATTAAGATTTAAAACTTAACATATTATTGATTTATGATGCAGGGATGATAATGATGATTTTGAGAATGAAAAAAATGATATTGAGAGTGAAAAATATAGTTTGGAGGGTACTAAATATCAGACAGGGGTATTAAGAACAAATTGCATAGATTGTTTAGACCGAACAAATGTTGCTCAATATGCATACGGTTGGGCTGCATTAGGGCGTCAGTTGCATACAATAGGTTATATAGATACACCAGTTATTGAGCTTGATTCAAATCTAGCAGATGATTTAATGAGGATTTATGAAAAAATGGGTGATACTTTAGCTTTACAATATGGTGGCTCTGCAGCACACAATAAGGTACCGCGTGTTATGTTAATCATAGTAATTAATTATGGGTTAATTATATAAACTTTAATCTTTTTTTTGGCGTTCGTTTTATCCTAAACTTTGGTTGACTTGGTGTTTAACTTTAACACCCTTGCACTTTTGTTGACCTGTTAGGGTTAAATATGGTTTGATCAATATTTTTTCTTAATATTTGTATTATTATTGTTATTTATTACTTAATATTCTTGTATAATCGATATAAAGTTTTATATAAAAGTTAGTGGCTAAAGGGCTAAACAAAGTTTTGGGTCTAAAATGGTTTTTAGTTATTAACTTATGGTAGCAAGTCACAATGGCTTTTTTAACAAGTTAACCAAGGTTAAGGGGCTTATTTATGCAAAAAAATGTTTACGGGTTAAACCGGAAAATTCATGAAAGTTGAAGGATTAAAACATAATTAACTAATTAAGTTGTTTTTACATTTTTTGTTTATATAGATATTTTGTCAAAGAAGAGGTCAATGGAAGGCTGCAACTCAGTCTCAAGAATTTTTTAGAACTCTACAACGTTATTATAGTAATGCATACATGGATGCTGAAAAGCAAGATGCAATTAATGTGTAAGTGAAATAAATCTATAATATTGAATGGAAATTACATATTTACCCTTGTTGTTTTTCATGATTCTGAACTAGGTTTTTGTTTAAACAGGTTTTTGGGTCATTATCAGCCACAAATTGGTAGAGCTGCTTTATGGGAATTGGATTCAGATCAGCATTACAATGTTGGTAGCCAAGGTTCTAACGTTTTTGTGGAAAAAGCTAGGTACTATTTTTGTCAACATTCTGTACTATTTCTTTACTTTTTGTCAAGAAAAATAAAAAAAAAGAATGTATAAGGGTTAATTATGTATTATTCTAAACTTCGGTTGACTTGTTAAAAAGGTAGTTGTGAAAATGATTGTCTAGAAAGCCATTTTTAACCCTAACAAAAACTACATCTCAACACAAAATGACCGGTAGCTGGTCAACAATATGGTTTTATTATATCCTCAAACTCTTGCCAGAAAAAAGTTTGAGGGTCAAAATGTCAAATGAGTGAAATTTTGAGGACTAATTTTCATGGTTAATTTTATATAAATGCAGGCTTATTAAAAGGTCATTATCAGTAGGCAACATTCTCTATGATGGAAACATTCTTCGTGATGGAACCCCTCCAAATAATCTAGATTCCTTAAATGAAATCACTTCTGAAAGTGATTCATCGTATCCAAGGTTTGACCTAATCAATTACATTACATTACATTACATTATATTAAATTTAATTTTTTATTAAATTAATATGTTAAATTTATTCAATTTATTAAATTGTATTTGTTCAGGTATACAAACCCAACGTCTGAAGAAATCCCCAACAGTGATCGCATATTTTACAACAAGGATTCTTTCAACTGCTCAAATTTTCTTGATGTTGATTGGCTTTCATCATCTGGAAATTCATGTGAAGACGAAACATTCGAAAGGTATTTCATCATTTGTTTTACAAAATAATCACAAAAATACCATTTTTTTTTTAATTTTAACCACTGTTTGTTTTTACACTTGTTACAAAATAATCACTCATTTCACCATCAGTTTCGCAAAATTCGAAGAAAAAAAAAAATGAATTTCGCATATTCATTTCTATTACCGAAAATACCCTTTTGTATTACTTCCGCCAAATAAAGTGAATTTTGCAAAACACTTGTGAAATAAATCGGCTATTTTGGTAATTATGCGTTTGTGTTAGTCTGCTTTCCACTTTTTAAACCAACCCTCACTGAAAAGTCAACGCAGGTCAACACTCGTAGGGTCCCCTATCGGTGGTCAATCAACTGAAAATGTAGTAAATGAAATTTGCACTTTCGCTAGTGATACTGAGCTATGTCCTCCTAATGTCAAGGTCAGTTTTTTTTCTTTTCTTATTTGCATGATTCTTGTTATTTACTGATTAAATTACAAGGATGGTCCCAAAGGTTTACCCCAGATCTCACCTATAGTCCTTTACTTTAAAAAAATTACATTGTTAGTCCTTTTTATGGAAAACCTTTTGCACATACATACCTTTAGACTAACATTTGTTAAATATTTTAACGAAAAGGACTACTAGTTTAGTTTTTTGACTAATAATGTAACGGACTTTAGGGTAAAGGAGTTTAGGTGCAAAGGGTTCCCAAAAATGGACCACCAGTGTAATTTTTTGAAGTAAAGGACCATAGCTGAAATATGGGGTAAACCTCAGGGACCATCAATGTAATTTACTCTATTTACTAATTTACTTGTTGTAGTTTTAATTTATTTATATTTAATTTGAGCTCAGGATAGTAGAAACCCGATTGGAAGTGGGTTTTCAGATAGATTTGCAGAATGGGTGAGCAATGGGGATATATTCCCTTGATCAGTTTTGCCAACAAAAATGAAAAAGAAAAAGAAAAAGAAAAAACTCATTAATTCAGTCATCCCGTCCAAAAGGATGAGGGTTGTGAAGCAGAAATAAATGGTGAGAGAATACCATTAAACAAAAACAAAATTGAAAACGTACGAGTTTGATCAAGATATAGAACCCCGTAAAATATGTTAACTCCTGTAAAAAAGATATAAAAATGAGACGATCGAAACCCTAATACGAGTAAAGACATACAGTTGTTTATTTTTTTGTTTTGTAATTTGGATGTTTGTAAATAGTTTTGATTCACATTGGAGATTCATTTGTTAGTACATGTTATCATGGTTTACTTATTAGCTCGTAACACAACCTCTGACCCGGTTGATCGAAGTTTTTTAAATCAAATAACTAGCGTTTAAAATCAAGAGTTGATTTCAACAATTTAAAGAGTATTACCGAAAAGGATCAATCCATAACTTTGAATAATCTACAGACATAAACAGTAGTTCATAAACATCTCTCTTGGGGAGATGTGACTAGGGGTGAGCATTTGGACCGAAAAACCGAAACCGAACCAAACCCATAACATGTTATCGGTTCGGTTTCGAAAATTCGTCGTTTTCGGTTCGGTTTGATTTTGGGAAAAGGATGAACATTTGTCCTAAGAAAATTGAACCAAAACCGAACCGATACCAAACCCATAACATGTTATCGGTTCGGTTTCGAAAATTTATCGTTTTCAGTTTTATAACCGAGCTCACCCCTAGATGTGAGCTAGACTTGACTACCTTAGGCGTTAGATCTCAATTCAATAATTCAACGATCCTTAATGATGCAAGCTTAAATAAATTTGAGTTTGACTTGAAAAGTCAAATAGCTTATATGCTTCATTAGAAAATAGAAACCACTTATTTACCCAAAATAATTATTCATTAGAATCAGAGTCAATATAAATCTGTTCTTGGCTGTTTATATAATTCATTAGATTTAACTCTTGCAAACTAAAGACAAAAAACATGATTAAAACTCAACTCGCTTGCATCACACGTATGTGCAAAAGTTTCCAAAAAATTACCAGTACATTTTTTTTGAAGTAAGGGACCGTAAATAAAATTTTTTGGATAAAAGAGCCACCTTAATAAAACAAGAAAAAGGGCCACCTTAATATAACTAAAGCAAAAAAAATAAAAATAATAAAAGAGCGAAAGAGCCAGGTTACAATTTATATAAAATCTTAAAACAATATCCACCTTAATAAAACTACAGGAACAATTCCTGCTACCAAAAACATCTAGATTTCCCAACTTGTCACAAATTCAAAAATAACCTCGCCAATCAAAACATTCTACTGAATCATAAATAAAATCTGATAATAAACACAAAGATTTATTATTATTAATTATATTATAAATTAAGTTCATTCCCAACCAGTTGCAGCAGGAACACCTTCAGCAGTGGCTACAGGTGCTGCAGCAGCCTCCCATTCATCAGTAGCACCAGCAACTGGAGCTGTACAAAAATAAATTCCAAATATTAAATAAATAATTGTAACAAAAAAAAAAAAAAGTAATTGCAATTTTTGTAAATTTTAGTTACCATCAGCACCAGTCCAACCAGTTGCAGCAACTGGGGCACCAGCAATTGGCGGTGGGTTAATGTCACCAGCCCATTGGGCATCAGTGATTTGGGCTGACCACTGGTCATCAATTGGGCCTGCTCCATAGTCCTTGTAGTCTGCTACTACTGCCAGCTCATCTTCTGGTTCCTTGGCTTCTTCTGGTTCCCTGTAGAAGAACAAATCAACCTGCAAAAACAAATTAAAATTTAAAAATCCAAAATTTAAAAGTCTAACTTTTATGTAGAAGAAAATCTCTATGTTTTTTCTAGAAATGAGAGGTGTGGAATTTTGAAAAACATAATAGTGAGTTTTCAGAAATTTAGTTATCAAGTTGAAAAATGGGGTTTGACTTACCTACAAGAAGTCAATTTGAGCATGTTTTCTGTTTTTCAAGTTTTCCTTGAAACCTATATTTGTATAAAAGTGACACCTTTTTCTATGGCTAAATTATTATAGAGAACAAGAAGTTTTTTATGTCAAGAAAACTGCCAACAATTTTAAAAATGCTTTCATTTTCCAGTTTAAAGAACACAAAAAGTTTTCTATCTCTGGCAAGGAAAATTAGTTAGAAAACTACACAACTTTTCAAAAACTTTTTCATTACAAGTCCGGTTTTCTGTTTTTCAAGTTTCATTCAAAACTTTTCCAAAAAACTTAAAAATATTTTTAAGGCGTACCATAACATCCCATTTATGGCCTTGATTAATAACACCCCTCATCTGCAAAACCATTCTTGCTAAAAGCCAAAACAAACAACCAATACTGTGTTTTCCCTTGTTATTTGCAGGAATACCAATATCAACATAATTCATTGGAGAATCAGTGTCACAAAAAGCAATTGTGGGAATGTTTCCTAATGCAGCTTCCTTAATGGGCTGTAAATAAACATTAAATAAAACACAAAAAATGATTAAATTAAAAAAACAAAAATAACCGATATTCATAACTTCTGATAGACAAATTACAAACAAACCTGGTGATCGGTTCGTGGGTCAGTCAAAATGAGAAGTCTAGGCTCACTGAAAGATGTCTGAAGCTGATTGGTGAAAGTACCAGGAGTATGACGACCCGCAATCGCGTGGGCCCCGGTGTATTGGGCAAACTTTAGAACTGCCCGCTACCCGTATGGTCTAGCAGATTGGACAATAATGTCTTGTGGGTTCTCAATTCCAACAATTACCCTAGCAGCCATTTGCAGTTTCTCCCATGTCTTTCCAACGTTAATTATGTAAATTCCTGGATGAAAAATGTACCAAAATAGTCAAATATGTGAAACCTAATCTGCTAATTAGAAAAATACGGTTCAAATGTAATCAATTGCAACATTTATATTCAGTTTCGAGATATACCAATACAATCATACAAAAAAATAGCTTACATTGAGACAATGTTATATGCTAATAAGTAATAACCCTAGAGATAGCAAATCGGATAACAAATTAACCAATACAAGCATAAACTAATCGTTAATCAACACCTCGAGCAATACAAATAGTCAAATACATAAATCTAGATGCACAAATCAACTAATTATCTATCGATCGATCGTTAATAGGAACTTAAAAAGGTTATACCGTCGTTGCGGCGTTTGAAGACGTAACGTTCCATCTGGAAATCACAGTTCTTCGTCCCGAGATGAACTTCGGCGGACAACATCATTTGTATATCGGCCTCTTTTGGAGTCAAAACTTTCTGTTGTGCCATGGTTGTAGCTCGGAGTTTGCTGCTTTGCTTCTGATCGGAATTGCAACGTCGCCGGCGAAGAGAGTGAAAGCACGAGGGTGGGTGGTTACGGCGTATGGAGAAATATTTAGATGGATGAACGATAAAACCCTACTGAAGTTTACTTTAGGTCCCTTTACTATATGGTTATTACAAAAAGGTCCCTTTACTCTATGTTTAACACATCTCAAAATTAACCCCTCGGAATCCACAAAACATACTCCAAAGTCCAAACGCCCAAACCAATCAAAATGTCTTAAAAAAAATAAAAATAAAAATGGCAACACCATTTGTCGGAATCGAATTAGTGGTTTGGTAAGCATTAACGTCACCAAAAGGCCTTTGACTAGAGTTTAACGGACGACACCTATACCTCTTAAGGATTTTTCCCCATATATAAAATTGTACATTTAAGTTATTGTATAATTTTTTTTATCCAACTGCATTGATAAAAATAGCTTCCTGTGTCATTTAATAAGTCAATGTATTACTAAGATGTAAATGACATATTATGTTCTTTGTTACGTATAATATAACTAGAATATAATTTTATTAGTTGTTTGAGTCATTCACTTAGTTACCACCACGGCATTATTTTGTATGACATCATTTTACACTCAAGATGATGCTAGTTTAGTCGATGAGTCTTAATGTAGTTCAAACTTGAACTCTTAATGTTCCAAAACCATAGCAAGTCTTTATAAGTTTAAATTATAAATAAAACAAACAACCTAGAAATATAAGAAAATAATTTTATGTACTCTTATTAATAAAAGAGAAAAACTAACAATTTTACAGAGTATATCATTTATTTTTATGCATTTTGATTTATTTGTACATGTTTTCTCTATGAATTATATGTTATTGTTGGCCGTTCGATCAATAACACCTTCGTAACTCATACCACATCTTGATGGTGATGTACATGATATTCGTGGTGGATCAAAATTCAAAACTATAAAATCTTAAAAATGATGAAAACATAAAAAGAAGATGGTTAAGCGAAAGAAAAAACTCCGGCATTTTTCTTAAAAGCTACTTCAAATGAGTTAGAGTTTCGAATTGAAAACTTATTTAAGATCTTTTGAGCTTATTGAATAAGTTTTCACAAATATGTCCTTAGTTGTATTTAAACTTTTGGTAAGGTAACTTTAAGCATATATGAAGTATGTAAAATGAAATGTTAAAGAAACAGCTACAATATTAGTTAGATCCATAAATAAAATTCAATCACCCTATGTGTATATGCTTGAAAAAAAAAGTTGTAAAAAACGTTATTATTAATAGTTAGATATTTTTGGACAACCTAAAAGAAAATTAAAGCAATACGATTAGTCATTTGAAGGCTTTAAGGGCAAACCAGACCTAAAACCCTAAAATCACCCTAAAAAGGGTTTCTGCTGCCACTGCCTTCTTCCTCACCTTGCCTGAAAAAATGGCGATCTCAAAGCAAAAGAAGAAATCTCCACCAACACCACCCAAAGACAACGATGCCGACCTCCAATCAGAAGTCGCCAATTTCGCTTCTTCACTCGGTCTCTCTTCATCACTCCCTTCATCCGGCTTCAACGACTCCGATTTCCGTAAACGCACCCCACTCAACAAAAACCCTAAAAGCAACTTCAACAATGAAAAACCTAAAATCGACAAGAACAACAACGACAAATTCAAAAACAGCAACAAAACAGAGAACGATAAGCCTCAGCCGAAGCCTAGGGTTCAACCGCACTTCACCGTCGACAATTCAAAAATGTTCGATAAATTCAAACATCTTCCAAAGCTTCCATTAATCAAGGCGAATTCCTTAGGCGTTTGGTACGCCGACGCCGCCGAGCTGGAAGAGAAATTGATCGGAAAAGGCGCGGATAGAAAAAAAGTTGAATTTAAGAACGTTGATGAGTGGAAGAATCTGGTGGAGAAGAAGAAGGAGCTTGCAGAGAGATTGCTGGCTCAATATGTGCATGATTATGAGCAGTCTAGAGGTCAGAGTGGAGATATTAAGATGGTTTTAGCTACTCAGAGGTCAGGAACTGTCACTGATAAAGTGTCTGCATTTTCGGTTTTGGTTGGTGATAATCCGATTGCCAATATTAAGTCAATTGATGCACTTTTAGGTACATTTTTAAGCTGTTTATGCATTCTGTTTCGTTTCATATTTAAAAGAATAGGAATTTGATTAATGATTAGGGTTTTGATATTGGTGAATGTGAATTGAATTGCAGGTATGGTGACATCAAAAGTTGGCAAGCGTTATGCTTTTACAGGTTTTGAAGCACTGAAAGAAATGTTTATATCAAGGTTCGTTTAAATAAGTATCTTCGTTAATTATAGGGATAATGTATGCGTGAGCAACCCAAATATTGTGTCATTTATACTAATTTCGACCAAAAACATGCAAAAGATGAAACTGCCCTTAAGTTTTTGGTTGGAACTGGTATAAATGACACAAGAATAAGTTACATGCTTTGGCGGCTTATATGAAAAGTTTAATATATAGTGGCCTTAATGAAAATGTTGAAAACTTGGGTGACCTCCACAACACTATTCCCAAATATTATATTCCTAAGTTTAATGTTTATGTTTTTACTAACTGATTTTGTTATTTTTTTAACCAGTTTATTACCTGATCGTAAGTTGAAGACACTTTTTCAACAGCCTCTGAATCACCTTCCTGATTCAAAAGATGGCAACTCTCTACTACTATTCTGGCATTGGGAGGAATGCCTAAAACAAAAGTGCATGCTTTAATATAATTCCCATTAAAGATAATTAATTAAATAAATAAAAAAACATTCATATAGTTAGTTTTTCATGTTTGAATGTAGGTATGAACGATATATATTTGGGCTTGAAGAAGCTTCTAGAGATGTACTAGCTACACTTAAGGATAAAGCATTAAAGGTTTATCTATTGATTTATTTTTTTATGAAATCTCCCATTTTATGTTGTAAATTGCATATGCATATGCATAAAATATAATTTTGTTTTTCTTTAATCCTTGCAGACCATTTATGCACTGCTCAAGAGCAAATCAGAACAAGAACGCCGATTGCTTTCAGCACTTGTAAATAAGGTATGTATATGTGTGTGTCTGTATATGTATATCTGTATGTATTTATAGTCATTGTTATAGTTGTGGATATAGATATAAATTTGACTAATTTTGTGGTCTTGCAGCTAGGGGATCCAGAAAATAAGGCTGCATCTAATGCTGATTATCTATTATCAAAGCTTTTGACAGACCATCCAAATATGAAGGTTTATACTATACTATTTTTTAAGCATTTCAACCATTTAATATACAACTTTTATTTATATAAAGTTTTACTATTCTTGATTTTACTAACGTTTTATAACTTATTTATAGGCGGTTGTGATTGATGAAGTGGATAATTTTCTTTTTCGACCTCATTTAGTTTTGCGAGCCAAATACCATGGTGTATGCTCTAATCACTTTATATATTGTTGGTTAAGCTATGCTTCATTTTATTTATAGGGGTATCTTTAAAATTTATAGTCATGATAAAATTGATGTATTTTTCGCCCATTTTTTAATCATAAACATATGCAACATGGCTTTTTAATCCAGTTGTTTGTAAAAAGCTTAATATTATCGAAGGTTTTAAATATATATTAGCAATGTTGACCGATTTTGACTTATGTTGACCGATATTCTTAAGTAGAATTTGACCGATGTTTACAACATTTATTATTCTTTAAATCATCAAATCAAAATCTGACAAAATTTTACTATACACAGGTTAATTTCTTAAGCCAAATACGGCTAAGTAATGTTGGAGATGGTGCAAAAGTGGCAAAACGATTAGTAGATGTGTATTTTGCTTTATTCAAGGTAATATACAAAACATAATAGAGTAATTATAGTTTCAATTATTTTCATAATTTAAAAGTATATTATATGTTTCAGGTGCTTATTTCTGAGGCTAGTGGACTTGGTAAGAAGAAAAAAACAAAAGAGGATTTTATTAAAAAACCTTCTAAAGATGACAAAGATGCTAAAAGTGATACAACAGATTCTCATGTAGAAATGGATTCACGATTATTATCAGCTCTTTTAACAGTTAGTAATCTAGTCTTCATCATCTTAATTGGAAATTGCAAGTATTAATTATATATTATATATAATTTAATTATTTATAATAATTTATCATCCTTTTTTTCTTAATAGGGAGTCAATAGGGCTTTCCCTTTTGTATCAAGCAATGAGGCTGATGACATTGTTGAAGCACAGACTCCTATGCTCTTTCAACTGGTAAGCTCATATAAATAATAATAATAATAATAATAATAATAATAATAATAATAATAATAATTTTTTTATATTATTTTATTTTATTATCTTTTTTTTTGCAAAAACGAACAATGGTTAGAATATGCTGAATTCTATGTAGGTTCACTCAAAGAATTTTAATGTTGGAGTTCAAGCATTGATGCTTCTTGATAAAATATCAGCAAAAAATCAAGTTGTTAGTGATCGGTTTTATCGTGCTTTATATTCCAAGCTTTTACTTCCCTCTGCAATGAATAGTTCCAAGGTAAAATCCAGATTTTTTTTTGTTTTTTTTTTAATTTTAATTTTGTTTTACTTTTTTTATCGTTCGTGTATAAATACATATTCTATTATCTTAATAACGATTACGGGTACACATTTTTTCAGGAAGAGATGTTCATTGGTCTTCTTTTACGAGCTATGAAAAATGATCTTAATTTGAAGAGAGTGTCTGCATTTGCAAAACGTTTGTTGCAGGTAAATATGTACACACACAAATGTATATATGTGTGCGTGTATATATATACATGTATACGTGTATGTATATATATGTTGGACTGTATCATGCAAAGTATTTACTTGTTAAGATGTTGTACAGGTTTCCCTTCAACAACCACCTCAATATGCTTGTGCATGCATCTTTCTTCTTTCTGAAGTTCTTAAATCAAGACCACCTCTATGGTAATGTCCTTTATTTATTTATTATTTTTTAATTTATCATTTATTTAAAATAATGATTTTTTAATTCTTTTTGTGCAGGAACATGGTACTTCAGAACGAGCTAGCTGATGAAGAACTTGAACATTTTGAAGATATAGTTGAAGAACCAGATAAACAAACAACTAAACCAACAGAAAAACCGGATGATAATGGTGTTGATGACAATGATAATGATGATCCTTCAGAAGATGAAGCCGCGCCAGCTGGCAGTTCTGATGACGAGTTTTCAGATAAAGGAGACGATGATGATGTCTTGCTAGGGCTTGGTGGTTTGACCGATCTTCAGAAATCTCAAAAGTCAACCGGTCATATCGCAAGTCAACCACAAGCACAAAATGCAAAGTCTACATTACCCGGAGGATACGACCCCCGACATAGAGAACCTATTTACTGGTATTTTTTTTACTTAAATCGGGCCTAATGGGCCTATTTCGATTCTATAGGCCCATTTTGTAAAATACTATAATTTGTTTTTTGGTTGTGCGTATTGACAGCAATGCAGACCGTGTGGGGTGGTGGGAATTGACGGTTTTAGCCTCGCATGTACATCCTTCAGTCTCAACTATGGCCAAAACCCTTCTTACTGGAGCTAATATTGTTTATAATGGAAACCCGTTAAATGATCTTTCACTTACTGCTTTCTTGGATAAATTCATGGAGAAAAAACCAAAAGAAAGAAATTGGCATGGTGGGTCCCAAATTGAACCCGCCAAACAGGTCAGTTGTTTAAAATAAAAACTTACTTTTACATTTTTTTTGTATATTTTTGGATGTTTATTGTATTTTTCGGATATGTTTCGTTTATTTTGGATATTTTTTATATTTCGGGTATTGGGTATATGAAAATCTTGAAAACACTATCCAGATCCGGTATTCGAAATTCGGATATCCGGATTTTCAAATACCCGGATTTCGGATACTTTTCCGGATACCTGGTTTTCCAATATTTATGAACACCCCTAGCAGAGCGTGGTCCAGAAACCGAACTGATAGAGACCAAAAACCGATAACGATGAATTTTCAAAATTGAAAACCAAACTGATTATATGTTTCGGTTTCGGTTCGATTCGCTTTCGGTCGATTTTCGGTTCGATTCAATTTCGGTTGATCTTTGGTTCGATTCAGTTTCGTTCGATTTTCGGCCCAAATGCTCACCCTTATGTGGCATTAACCTTATGAGGTGGCTAGTGATGTCATCATTATATCATGTTGCCGGATGATTGGAAGTTTGAAATGGTACATAACAATCTAACCGTTTATCTTAATACATATATTGTAGCTTGATATGAACAAGCCTTTGGTTGGTGCGGATATAATTCAACTAGACGAAATGGATGTAGCACCCGAAGACGTGGTTTTCCACCGGTTTTACATGAACAAAATGAATTCCTCCAAAAAACCAAAAAAGAAAAAGAAAAAGTCAACCGAAGACGAGGCAGCCGACGACATCCTAGGAGACGAAGAAGAACAGCAAGAAGACGAAAGTGACAACGAAGAAATCGCCGCCATTTTGGACTCCACCGACCCCGCGCTAGACACAGACGGCGAGTATGACTATGATGACCTGGACAAAATTGCTGACGAGGATAGCGATGAAGGGATGGAGTTCCCAGCTGACATTGATGACGTGGCGAGTGGCGATGATGATGATGTCAGTGTTGGTTATGCGGATGATGGAAGTGGTGATGATGAAGAGGATGTGTTTGAAGTTCAACCGAAGAAAAGGAAGCGGGGGAAAAGTGGTGCATCGCCTTTTGCAAGTCTTGAGGAATATGAACATTTATTGGAGGATAATGATAATGATGATGATGAGAATGAGAATGAAGTTGTTAAGGATCGAAAGAAAAACAAGAAATCTAAGAAGACTAGAAGATCTAAACCAAAAAAGACGAAAGTGTCGAGAGAGTAAACTTTGGTATTATTTTTGTGTAATACGAGCATTTTTGCTAAAGATTCAATAGTTTTGTGACGGTTTTTTTCGCTGTTTTTTGTTGGTTTGACATGTTAAGATGGTGTATTTCTTTGATTTTATTGCAAGTTTTAAACTATACTTTGCAATCTATGATTCTAGCTCCTGTGGTTATGTGCTAAAATATGAAAATTAGAACCAACTTTACCTTGTAAAATTTATCTATACAAGTAATTAATGCAACTTGCAATAAAGGTAACTAACAATAATAAAACTAGGGGTTTTCTTGTTACTATGATGAGTCAACCATGAGTCATTCATGTGACCCATTTATTTAAGCATCGATTTTCTGCCCTTGGATTTTAGTAAAGATAAAGGAAGTACTTGTCATGATGTTGAAACAACCATGAGACATTCATGTGACCCGATTATCTTGAAACCATATTTGGATGTCACATTGTGACGATAATGTTCTAGGAGAGAATAAAGTCATGTATTTTTATGAACTTTGTTGACCGAAACTATCAAAACTGCAACATTAAATTCTAAACTTTCAAAAAAATGATAATTTAGTATCTGACTCATTAATTTGATCATGTAAATATAAGTTTATGACGTGAGAATCTACAACAAACTAGTAAGTCATCGAACTAAAAAATATAAGTTTATCTAAATATACTTAATTAGAAGCAAATGACGTAAGAATCTACACTAAACTAGTAAGTCATTGTACTAAGTTAATTATTTTTCCAAGTTTAAGGTACAATGATATGCACTTTTAGGTGATATAAATCGAATGCTAACAATGTGGTTGGTGAATATTGTAGTGTTTCATTGTTTCAAGATATATTATAGGTGGACAACACAAAATATACAAAAAGAGGAGCAATGTGGACCAAAATATCAAAATTTATTTTCAGCTTAATATATAATAAGATTATAATTATATAATTTAATTTTATTAAATATTATAAAACAGCAAACTAGACTAAGAACTAGATATTACATTTTTTAGTTGTCATCTTCGTTGAACTGTTTTCCAAAATGCCCACATTACATTTTCAAATGTGACCATCATAAGTGCTTTCAAACTAGAAATCAGTTGGCTTTCGTTGTTTGACATGTGACTTTACCGATTCTAATTGATAGACAAAAAGGTATTGAGTTTTTTTTCCACTCAAATTGTCATAAAGTGGAAAATAAGCTTTGTTTATTAAATTAATTCGTATTTGTGTTGAGAAAACCGAGGTACTAAACATGATCCCAAACATAGTACTCGTTGATATGGGCCTTTATGTTAAATTAAAGTCTTGAGTTCATACTTTGTTCATGTCTAGTTGCAAATGAGAAATTTATGGAGTATAAATTTATAGAGATCGATGAACAATGTCTAAATTTTATATAACCGGTCTCGAATACTCTGTGGAGCTCATTATAAATGATAATACACTTTTATAAATAAATAAAAATCAAGCATAAAGCGAGTTTACAGTATTAAAAAAGTACGGATGATATTGATGCATGATTTTTTACACTTTGAAGTGTGGAAATAAAACGTGTATTTTTTTTTCCTAAAAACGGGCCATTAAAATACGTGTCACAAGTTTTATTCGCTATCCGAAATAACATTGAGTTCGATAATAAATCTATGGGCTCCATAGACCGGCCATAAGTATAATTCAAGCACTAAGTTGTGGTCACCTACATATTGTCTCAATATTTACTGTGGTTTCGATGGAGACTTGACTAGGTTTCCCATTGGAGGGGAATCTCTAACTAACAAAATGATGACCATCACCCAATTTCGTAAGCTTCATTAATGGAGTATTTCTGTACTTTTTTACTTCTTTTAAACGTTTTACAAAAAATATAAATTAAGACTTTATTCTAAGTTTGCTTGTTTGCTTATTATAAGTAAGATTAATTATGCGTTGAAATTTTTTTTCTTTCCATTTTAGTCTAGTTGAACCTCTATAGACAGGTGAGGTTTGGACCAGAGAAGCTTATGAAGCCAGAAAAAAAACGAAACCGATCAGGAGAGATGGTCGATGGCCAGAATTAGAGCTGACTCGATATCATGTTGGATATTGTGATAATACCTGTAAGATGTTTCTGTATTGGATATTTGGATTTATCAGTATAAATAAGTACAAATATTGATAAGACTTGTGCCAATGGCTCCGCCACTTTGGCGTGAGTTTACCGCCAGTTTGGAAATGCCATTGGCACGACTATGTTACTTTTGCCGCCACTTAGCTCCCGTGAGTTTGAAGACGGGAGGAGAGACGCGTGAGTTTGGGTAGGTGGGGCCCAAAAGGGGTATTTTGTAATGGTAGGTCCCAAAAAATTGAATGGGAGATGTATTGTTGGCATGAGTACGTCAGTTTAGTGTCGGTTGGAGGGTGAGCTGACGTGACGCTGATTTGACAACAACTAACGACGTCAGTTTCCACCACTGTTGGGAGTGGTCTAATGTGTCAAGAAAGACACTACATTATACATCAAACATAAAAGAGTAAACTATAAATTAATTATTAAATAATAAATATTCAAGTATAAAGAACCAACTCACACATATAACGAGTTCGAGGTTAAACGAACTCAATTTGAATTTTTATCTAAGTTTTTCTATTATGTGCAACATGAAAGTATCACCGAATATATGTACAACACATATAAATAGGGTTGCGAACAAATCATTATTTTATCGAGTTATCTAAGCTTGAAATCAAGTTAAAGCATGTTCAAGTCAAACTATATCGAGATTTTAAGTGGAGCTGAAATGTTCCTAGAACCAAGATTTTGGTAGCATTACAAACGCTCTTCATTCATCAAGATACCAAATCAAACTTGAGTTTAAGTTAATATTATATTGAAAATTATAGATGATTATGAAACTAAAATAAAACATAAGCATACATACCTAGATAATTATTACAAGAGCACTCGCTGTGGTTATGTTACATGAACGCCAAAGATTCTTTCGCGGTGCCAACACTTGCTAAACCATACCATGCATTGTGTAAGATGCTCCTCCGCCATGAATTTAATGCTGGTTAAAAGATATTACTTTTTCTCTCTTTTCAAATTGTGATCCATTTGGTGTATTTTTTGTGAGTCCAAATGAATGTTATAGGAATGCTAAACGGGTGAGAGTAATTTTAAGGTGAGTGTTAAAACCATTTTAAATAAACAAAAATATATTTAACATGAGTTTAACACGAAACAAGTTAGAAATATTAAAAAAACTTGTGTTAAAAGCCAAATGACATAGACCGATGTCAATAAAAGCGTAAACATCTACTGAAATTATGAAATTTCATTGTCAAATTGGTTAGGTGATTTCATAAACACCCTTTAAAAGCTAAACAAAATTGAATTATTTATTCTCCAAAGTGATGTATTTTATTTTATTCTCTTCTTGTCCTTTTTCTATACTAAAGTCAAAATCTTCAATTAAAAAAACAGCACCGATTATAATCAAAATAACCGTTAGTAAATTTACGCCTTATATCAAAATCTTTAATTAAAATGTATTTTGGTATTTTGAATTTGAATGATCGATTCTATACTATCTTGAATTATTAAAAATGACACATAATCCCCCGAACTCGAAAAAATGGTTAATTTTACCGCGACTCATTAATTCGTCCGCATTTTCTTACATATTTTCTTCCCATATAATTTTGACGAAGTAAACAAATATAAGTTTATACCAATATATCGAAATTAGAATTAATAGATGTAAAAATTCAAGACCTAATTAGTAAATCAATATATAAAATTGACTAACTCTTTAATTTTAAAATACCACGTCTTTATTAGTTTAAGGTAATAAAAAAAATATGATCAACTAAACACATACTTCCTCCGATTTAAAATAAGTGATACACTTTCCATATTTGGGTGTATCAAAATAAGTGATACACTTTGAAAACTTACCTTATTTGGTAAAAAGTATTGGGACCCACACCCACTAACTATCTACTTTAATAAAGTGAAATGACACATTTACCCTTACTTTTACTTTTAAACATTATTAACTTCACTTTATTCAAAATTTGTGGGACCCATTCCCTACTAATTATCCAATTAATCTAATTTAATTATCATTATCATATTTTGCCTCAAAAACCGTGAAACCAACAATGTATCACTTATTTTAAATCGGAGGAAGTATTAGTAAAATATATTTTAGCCAAAATTTAAAACCAACAAAATAAAAAAAAGCAAAAAAGTTTTTTTTTCCTTCAGATTTTAGGCTTCCAACTTCCGTCCACACGTACGATTTACAGTACCTCTCAATATCACACACACACACACACACACACACTCACACACACACACACACACACAATTTTTTAAAAGATTTTGAAGAGGGAGAACATGAAAGATAATGGGGGGTTTGAGATAGGAGTAAAGCAAAACTCATCTACAGAAGACAGCTAATAAACTTTGTAGGGTTTTCAACTTTATTTTCTTCATATAAAACCCCCAAAACAAAAAAAAATCACACAGTAGAATCGAAATGTTGGTTAAATTTTGAACTGAATCGGCGATCGGTAGTCGGAATCGAAGATCTTTACATTGCTGTTAAGCAGGTTTGCTTAGGATTTTTGCTCAATTTCTCGATTTATCATCCAAAAATTGTTAGGGTTTTTCAATCGATAACTTTTGTTTATTCACTCGGCATTTCCGATTCTTCTGTGTAGAATCAGATCTAGGGCTTGCATCTGAACTGGATTGCGTTTTAGTTACTTTGAATTAGGTCAAATAGTAGAAATTAGGTTTTGAGTAGCTAATTAGTAATTAGGATCTCTAATTCACATAATGTCTAACTAAATTGAGTAATTCATATTGCGATTTTCGATTTTTAGGGATCTGTGAGGTTGATTACTGAAAGATGGAATTAGATAGACCTCTTGATTATGCAGCATTCCAGCTCTCACCAAAACATTCAAGGTAACTAATTTATTTATTTTATTTTTTGTTTTGATTGTCTTAACTCTTAATTTCTGTTCTATTTGTGCAGATGTGAACTATATGTTTCCATTAATGGAAACACTGAAAAGCTTGCATCCGGTTTAGTGAAGCCATTTATGACTCATTTAAAAGTTCTAGAACAACAAGTTTCATTATCAGCTCAATCTATAAAGCTTGAAGTCGATAAACGTAAACAAATTGACTCCTGGTTCACAAAAGGAACACTTGAGAGGTATTGGCTTTGTAATATTAGTCATAATTAATTAATTAAATTTTAATTAATAGTTTTTTTTACCAGGTTTGTGCGTTTCGTTAGTACACCGGAAATTGTAGAACTAGTGATCACTTATGATGCTGAGATGTCTCAGTTGGAAGCAGCCCGTAAAATATATTCACAGGTATGTCATATGTGCTTCTGAATTGAATGTTGTTCTTTTTTTTAATATAAAATATATATTTGGTGTTAATATTATTTAATATTTAACATTGACATGAAATCTACGGATATAATTTCAGGGATCGTCTGACGAGCTTTCAAGTAATTCAGGTATGTTATGTGGACTAAAAATCACCCATGTATATAACACAACCATCTATCTAAACTTTTATACCAATATTGACCCGTTCAAAACAGAACATTACCCCATTCATAAGTAAACGGGTCAAATTTGGTAACATTATGGGCTAATTTGGTACGTTTACTATAATCCAGGTGATGGTAGATCAAGCACGGGAGCCAGAGCAGATGCAACAAAGTAAACTCTCTCTCTCTCTGTGTGCTTACATTTATGTTGTTTTTCTCTATATTTTTAATATTTCTGGAGAAAAACAGTAATTTGTAGTTTGAGATATTTTTTTAAAAAGGGTATTCCCGTTTATAACGGGCTCCTCTGGGGTGGCTGAGTTTTACTAGTGAGAACAACAGTAATTTACCTTCACTTGGCCATCTGGTAAATGTTCGCCTAGGGAAAGGATCGAACCTGTCACCAGATCATTTTGCACGGCCTTAGTGCTAGGACATCACCAGATGGTTAATTTGTAGTTTGAGATATAAATGAAATTTGCAATCTTTTTTGGTTGTTTGAGCCTTGAGATATAAATGAATTTGCAATCTTCTTTGGTTGTTTGAGATAAAAATGAAATTTGCAATCTTTTTTGGTTATTTACAGGAAGGAACTTTTGAGGGCAATTGATGTAAGACTAACTGCAGTAAAGCAGGACCTAAATACAGCTTGTGCCCGTGCTGCTGCTGCTGGTTTTAACCATGATACAGTAACCAACCTTCAGTTATTTGCAGAAAGATTCGGTGCCACTCGCTTAAAGTAAGATTTTTTTTTTTTATAATTTTTTAGTTCTTTTTCATTATTTCCATAAATTTTATAATTTTTGTGCAGTGAAGCTTGCTGTAAATACATATCACTCTACGAAAAACGTCCAGAATTTTTCAGTAATTTATCAAAATCCAGCTTTAGTGATCAAGCCATTCGGTGCTCTTACAGCTCAGATATGTCAATTGACGATGAACCACCACTGCCACCAGCTGCTATTGTTGACCAAAGAGTAAAGAAAGAAGAGGTTGTTAGTAGTGTGCCTGAGGAACCATTGGCTCAGACCGCCACTCAGCCGTCTTCTAGGCGGCTCAGTGTGCAAGACCGGATTAAACTTTTTGAAAACAATCAGAAAGAGGTTGGTGGTGGTGGTGGTGGTGGTGGTGGTTCTGCCGCCGGTAGTGGCGGCAAACCGCCAGCTGTCACTAAGCCTGACCTTCGTAGGCTTTCATCTGATGTGGCACATTCAAATACAGCTGTCCCTTCTCCAGCTGTTTTGAGAAGGTGGAGTGGTGCTAGTGATATGAGTATCGATTTGAGTAATGATAAGAAAGAAACTGACAGCCCGAAACCCGTTTCAGACGGGTCACAATCTGAGGTCCCGAAAAGTCAACCTGATTTGAAAGATCCGAAAAGTCAAAGTCAAAATGATGCTAGGGCTGAAGAATCTGTTGGTTCTAACCAACCGAATTCCAATTTGGAGAAAACGTATTCTTTGTCGTCTGTAACTAAATCAGAAGACGATTCATCGGATTTACGGTTAAAACCGCCTACTCAGATAACCGATTCAAAATCGTTGACTTTAAAGGCAACGGTCAACAAAAGTGGGCCAGGATCCAAAATTCAGGAAGCTGTTGCTGCTTCTCAAAACAGAGGGCTTGAAATCGGGTCATTACGTGCCCAATCAAGATCCAATTATTCAACAGAAACTAAAGAATTTAACACAAAAGATGTTGAATCCGGGCCCCACAAAATAAATGTTCAAAAGAGCCCATTTGCTGACGTGTACACTAATACACCGCCGTCTGGCAAGTTTATTCAGGTGGGGTCCGCCTCAAGACAATTAAAAGGCAATCAAGAACTTAATGATGAACTTAAACTAAAAGCAAACGAGCTCGAAAAGCTTTTTGCTGAACATCAACTGAATAACACACGCCGAAATAAGCCCGTTGATGAGCCCGTTTCCACTCCGGTTCCTGACCCGAAACCTGAATTTGACCCGAAACCCGAATTTGACCCGAATCATCGAGACGGGCTACAAAGAAGTTTTTCTGAAGTTGCGGGTTCCGATGATTCAAAAGGAAAATACTACAATAGTTACATGAAAAAACGAGACGAAAGATTACGGGAACAATCGGGCTCTAAAAAAGCCGAAAAAGAAGCTAGAATGAAAGCAATGCATGATACCCTCGAGCGTAATAATGCCGAAATGAAATCCAAACTTTCGTTTTCTGCAGATAGATACAGCGATCCCGTATCTACAGCCCGTCGACGGGCAGAAAAATTGAGATCGTTTAATACTCGGTCAGCTATCAAACGGGCCCCATTAGATTTCGGGCAGGTTGAAGATGATGAAGATTTGTCAGAATTTTCAGATATGAAAAACGGGAAAAAACCGTTACCGATTTCAGTTAAGAACTCGTCTACAACAACACCGCGGGCCCCGGTTTCAAGATCCGGGTCAAAACTTGCTTCCGGGTCGGGGAAACGAAGGGTACCATCGGAAAATGCTCAAAACTTACAAAACCCACTTGCACAATCGGTCCCGAATTTTTCGGATTTGAGAAAAGAGAATACTAAACCGTATTCGGTTGTTGGAAAGTCAACAACTCGTGCTCAGATGAGGAATTATACACGTAGTAGAAGCACCAATGAGGACGTGCCACCTGTCAAGGAAGAAAAACCGGGTCGGTCTCAATCGTTAAGGAAGAATTCTCCAATTCCCGAGAATTCCGAAACGAAAATAACCGAAATCAAATCTTTTCATAGGAGGAATAACAGTATTGGTGCAAGTATTGCCAAAATGAAAGCTTCGCTTGCTGTGAAAAACGACGATGAATACGAATCGGACGGTGAAGATGAAGAATTTGACGTTATTGAAACCGAAGGTCAAGATTTAGCCGACGAGATCGAGTCAAAAAACGAGAGCTTAGTCAACTCTGAGTCAAACGGTCAAAGTTTGACCAGTGAATTACCGACACACGATAACAATTCACCAGGTGAAAGCCCGATGTCATGGAATTCAAACATTCGTCATCCGTTTTCTTACACAAATGATAACGATTCTAATTTGGAGCCATGGAATCTCGATTCGACAGAAAGGATGAGGAAAAAATGGGGGAGTACACAGAAGAATGTTCTTGTTGCTAATTCGTCTTCTTCTGGTATGACAAAAGGGTTTAAAAGATTGTTAAAATTTGGGAGAAAAAGCAGAGGTGATAATATGGCGGATTGGATTTCTGCAACAACTTCTGAAGGAGATGATGATACGGAAGATTCTAGAGATGTTTCTAATCGGTCATCGGATGAATTGAGGAAATCGAGAATGGGGATTTCGAATGAAGGTAGCAGCTTCAATGAAACTGAGTTTTTTACCGAGCAAGGTGATCTCACTTTTTAGAAACTTTTTTTTATTTATGTAATTTATTTATTTATTTATTTATTTATTTTGTATTGTAGTTCATACATTGCAGAGCTCAATTCCGACACCTCCAGCGAATTTTAGATTGAGGGAGGATCACCTTTCTGGAAGCTCTATCAAAGGTATGATACATTTGTTTTTTTATTATTTTTGTATAATATAAAGAAACAACATGGAATATATTCGGGCTAATAGCTAAAATAACCAAAAATAAATGGATCTATCACAATTTGGTAAGTTTTTTTAGGGTTTAGGGTTTTAAGTTTTTTCCTTGAGTTTTAACCTTAAAAATTAAAAGTCACTAAATAATAACCAAAGTTACTCTGTTTTAAAAATTGCACAAAGTGGAACAGTTATGAAACTTAGAATGATTTTTGTGGCCAAAGAAAAGTTTGAAACTTGGTTACTATTTAGGGATTTATCAAAAAAAAAAATAAAAAAAAAAATCATTTTTTACTTGTATTAGATGATTATATTTTTGTTTGGATATGAATTAGATTAACATATGTAAATGAAAAGTTGCAGTATTGATTGTTCACTTTATACTTTTTTTTTTTTTAAATTTAACAGCTCCTCGATCATCATTTTTCTCGTTGTCATCATTCCGAAGCAAGGGGAGTGACTCGAAGCTGAGATGAGTTGTTGGTCTTAATCGATAGGTATATATATGGAAAAAAAAAAGAAAAAAAAAATAGAGAACAATTGAGGTTGACAAACATTTCATCTGTGTTATGGTAGTCGATTTCGAATTATTTTTTGGTTGTATATTGTATTTCATGAGTTAAATAGCCAATTGGCCAAACCTTATTGTTGAATGATCTAAGTCCTTGTGAAGCAAGTATTCCATTTTTTGCACTATGTACACCAAAACACTTGAATCTGAAACTCTCAAAATTTTAATGGTCATATGTTTGTTATGTTTACTTGTTAAATTGATTGTTTTTTCATATGCTTGTACTAGTAGCCATGGGCTCTAACGAAATGGCTACCATAATAAATGTTAATTATTTGACTGCAATTTGTTATTTGCTATATTTGACCACCACTCACAAGTCTACCATCATCATTACTGCCCCTAGTAGTAATAATAGGGGGTGATTTTCTTACCACAACTTTTAATGGATGTACCACAATTAATACTTAGTACTTATACAATTAAATGTAAAATCTGTACACTGTGATATAAACATTAAAAGAAACCGATTTTCCGGTTCTGGGCGGATCCGTTACGCCGGTGAAGAACCACTCATCTCTGACGACATCAAAATTAAAATCGGGCGGTTTCAAAATATGTGTTTGTACCCTATTACAAAGAAATTTTATGGTGTTTCAAAAATTGGGTGGGACCTGCCCAATTACAATGTGTGTTTAGTATGATTGTACATATGATCAAATGCAAGTTTGAATTACATTCTTGAACTATGTGTTTGAACTATCAAATTCAAATCTTTTGTATTTCGATCGGAATCTGCTTCGATGATTGGTCGAACTATAGTATGAATGTATGTTCAAATGATGAATGTTTCCAAATTAATGATTTTGACATAATTTTGAACCGATTATTGCTGTTTAATGTTTAAGTACAAAAATTTATATTGTTTGGAATAAAATTTTGACAAAACTACTTTGCAACTTCAAATGAAGACCTTCGTTCGTACTATACTTCTAGACATGAATATCAGCGTGCTTCAATGCTACAAATTTTGCAAGACAGGCGACCAATTTGAAAACTATCTGCAGTCATTGTTGGGTATGTAACAATCAAGCAATCAACATTTTTCAAATAGTAAAAATATACGTTTTGAAAACAATAAAAATTGGTCATTTATTGTAAAATGTACGTTTTGATAACATCCAAGATTGTAACCCATTGTAATTACTCCTTTAATTGAAATTTTTTTGGTAATTTATGGTAATATGGTATCAGCTCTTTTTTAAACAGTAATTTTGATTATACTTTGAAATTCGAAAGTAAAAATAAAATTGGGTATGCTTTAGATTCCATATATAAATAAAGATACCATATTGTCTAACTGAAACATGCTGCAAATTAGTAAACTAAACTTTGACTTTATTATTCAAACCATAAATTTGATACAGTTATAAAATTTTCATTTTGTTAAATGTTACTATTAAAATTATGTTTTTAAGTATGATCACTTTCAATATAAAAGGCATATTGTTACCATTATGAAGATTTTAACCTAAAGTTGACTTTTTATACAGAAATACTTTCACATGTAAACCCAAAATTGATTTTATTAATTTAAATTATTTGAAGTAAGAATGACTCAGTTTGACTATCAAATGCCAAACTGAAAACATATTGAGATTCATTTAAAAGTGTGACTAATTAGTCAAATATGATCAAAATGCCCATACTTATGATTTACAAACGGGCCAAAAAATAATAGTTGACTGCTACTGTCAAATATGACTAAATTATAATAATAGTTGACTATGATTTACTATCAAATGCCCATACTTACTGATTCTAATTATTTAAATTATTTGTTTGGGTTGGTATGGGTCTGTTTGACCAAAAATTAACAGGTAAAACATTTTGAATATCATTTGATCAAAGTTCCCATTTTAATCATATCTGTCATTAAAGGAGTTTGTAAGTTGCTTCTGATTAAGTTTAGGGTTCAAACCAATTTTGATTTTTCTATGATTTTTAAATCCATAAATTTTTATTTACATGTAAACCTTAAATGTACTTCATTAATTTTAATTAATCAATATGAAGACTTATAATATGAGTCGGTTTGACTTTAAAAGTCAAACTAGAACCATTTTGCGAATGTTATATCACCATTATACTTTTAAAAGTCAAAGTGATCTCTTCTGGTTTCAGTGACGGTTTCAAAAAAATGATTGGTTTAATTGTGTTTTAATATATATGTTTCCATCAATTGACTAATTTTCTATTTAAATAGACTTACTGTATTGATATTTAAATTTCCTTGCAAAAATGACTTCCTTTGACCAAATCATTCCTACTTCAACTTGAATTTATAATTTTAAATTCAAATTTATAAATGTTTGTTTTAAATTCATTGACTGATTTACCCTAATTTATAATTCTTTTTTAAATTGTTAGGAAACAACAACAATCAGAAAGTTATACCAATCAAAGATGTCGATCCTATGTTGGATGCCATCATTGATGTATATCTATCTGGCATTCCCAATTGATGCTCATGATCCATACAGTGTTGATCTGGTTTTGCAAGACGTTCGGGTGTTTACATTCCAATTTCGTTCCAGTTCCACATTATTTTTTAAATATACAAATCTTATAAAATATGGCTATATGTTTTAATGCAGAACCACATCATCAAATTGTATATTTTATTCCGGGCGGGCTTTGAGGCTAGTAATAATATATGTATGTATAGTTGAAAAAGCAAAATTAGTTTTCTTCATATGCCAATGATAACCCGACAAACTCAACCAACTTTATCTCATGTTTGACAGTGGAACCACTTTGTCTGGTTCTGCTAATGTTTCCTAAATTACCCCAAAAACCAAACCCACCAACATTTTGACCCTCACATACTCTGCAGATCAAAAAAGGTACAATCTTTTGATCAATTTAATTATTTATTTTTAATACCTGTTCTTGCTTCAGTGAGCAAAAGTAAGTTAGTTTGATCTACTTACTCACCATTGTTTCTGGGTTTTTACCATGTTTCTTTTTACACTTTTATCATGCTCTGTTTTAGGGGCAATCTTTGCAACAGAATCCTACTTTCACTACAATTTGGGGAAATTGCATAGAAAGGTAACTAATAATCTCAAATTTGACAAATGTGGATCAATTTTCTTCCTGGTCAAAGGGAGACAAAATTCAAGTTTTGATAAATTTAGGGGCCCAAATTTAATTTTTGACAGTAAGAGTGGAAATAAATTTTTACAAATTTTTGGACTAAAAAAATGGGATTTTGGTTATTGTTTAATACTATATAAGTGGAAATCATTATAGTTTCATTATATTTGTCAAAAAATTAACTTAAAGAACAAATTAGTTATATTTGGATATTTGGTTACCTGTATTAATTAATCTCCCATAAATTTGGTTAGTAGACACAGAATCCTTACTGAAAGCACATCACTTCTAAAAATTATTTATTTGGGTAGAAGTCTGACTAAAATCTTTAAATTGGTGAAGTGATTTTTTATTTTTAAGAACTTTCAAAATATGAATAAAAATCAAATCTTGATAGATTTAGGACACAAAAATGGGATTTTTGGTTAAGCACTTTTTCTAATATTTTTGCTATATTTCAAAATCTAAACTCTCACTCCTTGCACAGAAAATTATTCATACCCAACATTGTTTGACTTTGAATATTTGGTTAAGTTTCTTGACAATTTTCTGTTAAATTTTGGTCAACAGTCATAATTCTTGACACCAGAAATCAAAGTCAAAATGAGTGATGAGCCGGTTAATGTGAACGAGTATCAAAAATTGGCAAAACAAGCCCTTCCAAAAATGTATTATGACTATTATTGTGGGGGAGCTGAGGATCAACACACACTCAGAGAAA
The DNA here is from genome assembly GCA_963853835.1 of Calendula officinalis. NCBI lineage: Eukaryota > Viridiplantae > Streptophyta > Magnoliopsida > Asterales > Asteraceae > Calendula > Calendula officinalis. Next base: position 76,333,263 of record OY970829.1, read on the forward strand.
ACACTGAAGCGTTTCAACGAATCACGTAATATTTTTTTAATTTATTTTTCATTATACATAATTATATATAATTGTGTATATTAACAATTTGACAACATTTTATTGTCAGTCTTCGGCCAAGAATTCTTGTTGATGTGAGCAAAATTGACATGTCAACAACAATATTAGGTTATAAAACTTCAGCACCAATTATGATTGCTCCAACTGCCATGCATAAATTGGCACATCCTGAAGGTAGTTATTTCATGTACATTTTTTTATGTATGTAACTATACATGTTTTATTCTTGTATGTATCATGTTTCAAATTTAACTTTTGATATACCAAACTTCCAAAACCTACTATTATATGTATCAACCTATCTAAATGCCCAGTTATTTCCTGAATATGTATTGAATAACATTAATAAATTCTAATTTCTATTATTTTAGAATATGTATTAGATACGATTTTCTGTTTAAATAAAAATAACTGACATACCTAGACATACATTAGAAAAACCTTGACTAATAATATATGCATGACTATCTATTGTATATATATTGCAGGCGAGATCTTGACAGCCAAAGCAGCAGCAACATGCAATGTCATAATGGTAATTCAAGTGCTATTGTTAATTAATTAATTAATTAATTTTACTCTTTTTTTACTTTTCTTTTACTGTTTTACCTTGTCTGTTTTATAGGGTTTATCCTTCAATTCTACATGCACAATTGAGGAGGTTGCTTCTAGTTGCAACGCTGTTCGATTTTTTCAATTATACGTATGTCATACTCATCGACTCATCGTTCAATTCTTTTTTTTTTTTAACTCAATAATTATTAATTGCATGCCATATCATCTTTTTATTTATTTTATGCAATAAAATAATGTTTTTCATGTGTTTTTAGGTCTTCAAGCAGTGTGACATATCCGCATTAATGGTGAAAAGAGCTGAAGAAAATGGATTCAAAGCTATTCTTCTTACAGTTGATACTCCTAAACTTGGTCGTAGGGAAGCTGATATAAAAAACAAGTAAAAATCGACCCAAAAATATTGTTTTTCTCTATATTTTTCTTTTTTCTACTTAAATAATTAATCACTTGTATATCTTTGACACTGCAACGTTTTATGTAGAATGATTGCACCCCAGCTGAAGAACTTTGAAGGTCTTTTTTCGACTAAAGTTGATGATGCAAGTGAAATGGCTTTTTTTTATTTGCGGAGTTTTTTCTCGTAACTTAAATATTATGCATTTATTTTAATAATTGGATTTATTTATTTATTTATTTTGTAGAGTGAGGGTTCAAATCTTGAAGCTTATGCATCGAGGACCTTAGATCCTTCTTTTTCTTGGAGGGTATAACCGTCATTTAATATCTTATTGTTCTTCTACAACTATGAACCATAGTTTCAATTAAATTAAAAAAAAAATTATATTTATAATTTGTTTTGTAGGACATTGCTTGGTTAAAATCCATTACAAAGTTGCCCATTTTGATAAAGGGTGTACTCACTCGCGAGGATGGTAAGGCCAATTTTGACCCGTTTACTTATGAACGGGTCATGGGTCGATTTGGTTGTGTTTAACCTCATCCGGACATTGTAAAATATTTTTACCCAAAATAAACATGTTGAACGGGCTGAAAGTCACTCAAAGTTTATTTTAATTCATACAATCTCATAAAGTCATAAACCATTGTATTTAAGTTAAAGATTCGTATTATTCTAATATACAACATTGTTTAAGTAATCATAATTAACCCATTTGGACCAAATACAAACAAAAACTACCCTTTTTGACCCTTTAATCTTAGCGTATGATTCTTGGCAGCCATTAAAGGTGTGGAAATAGGAGTTGAAGGAATCATAGTGTCCAACCATGGAGCTCGCCAGCTAGATTACGTTCCAGCCACCATTAATGCTCTTGAAGAGGTGGTTATTCATAAATAATCATCACTTAACAAATGCAAAATGCACCGATTTTTAAAGAAAATTTTAAAGAAATTTATTGGGTTTGTAAACAGGTGGTTATGGCAGTTAAAGGACGAATACCAGTTCTGTTTGATGGAGGAATAAGACGAGGAACAGATGTATTCAAGGCTTTAGCTCTTGGTGCAAAAGCCGTTATGGTAATTTCACCTACAAAATGGGATCAAAATTAATATTGGTGAATTTTTATTGAGTAAATTAAGGTTTAACCCAAACTTCACGTATGCGCATTTACTTTAAAAAAATTACGTTGGTAGTTTTTTTTCTAAAAAACTTTTTGCATATATAGTCCTTTAGCCTAACGTCAGTTAAATCAGGACTATAAGTGTAATTTTAAAGGACTATCGGTGTAATTTTTTAACGGAAGATTTTAATGAACGTTAGGCTAAACGCCAGAGGACTGTAAATGCAAAAAAAAAAATTTAGGTAAACCTCAGGGACCATCTTTGTAATTTACTCTTTTTTATTATTGTCATTCACTTTTTTTATATATTAAATATTGTAGATTGGACGGCCCGTTGTGTATGGGCTGGCAGCAAAAGGAGAATATGGAGTTAAAAGGGTGATTGAAATGCTGAAGGATGAACTTGAGCTCACCATGGCGCTTTCTGGATGCCCGACTCTTAACGATATTACCAGAAATCATGTTATGACAAAAAGCGATAATAGTCGTTGTAGACTCTAGGTTAAGCGATAATGATCATCTACTAAAAAATACCAAAGAACTTATAGTCAACTCAACTCAGTGGTATCTATTGTTTAAGTGTCCCTCAAGGGTTGATTTAGTAGGTGTGTATTAACCATTAAAAATATGTACTAAATAAATAAAGCTAATAATAATATTAAAAGAAATCGAGAATCCTTAATGTTGATCATCTTGTGGAACATTGATGACCATTGTTATATGTGAAGGGATATGGAGTTTTTAATTTGAATATTAACCACTTTCCGTGCTTTCCCTACTTTTCAAAATCATTGTCCACAAACAAAAAAAAAAAGCAAATTTATACCGTGCACGAATAAATATCAATATATAACACTTATTAGTTTCTATTTGAATTTATAAGTGGACAGTTTATTGGAATTTGTAGGTGGACCATTATCTTAACCGGGCCTTCTCGGAAAAGTTACATGCCCAAATACGATTCTCCATTATATAAACTTGAAGTAACAAATATATAAATATATATATATATATATATATATATATATATATATATATATATATATATATATATAGGGTCCGGATCCGGTGAGGACTCTTTTCCCGGTGAGGACTGTGAGGACTCCAAAAAAAACTCTAAAAATGATCCAAAACAAACTTTTTTCAAAAAAATTTCTTTTTTAAATATCTAAATCGCAGTCTATAAGATCCAAAAAAAAAAAAGTTTTCAAAAATGATCCAAAAAAAAAATATGGATCATAATAATGATCCACAAAAAAAATATGGATCATTGTTATGATCCGCAAAAAAAAGTGGATCATAATTTTTTTTTTCGAAATTTTTTTTGGTCAAATGTAGTAATTATCATGGTGAGTTATATATATTTTTTTCGGAATTTTTTGAAATTTTTATGAGGTGTTCTCGCGAGTACTCACCGTTTTTTGAGTCCTCACAGGATATATATATATATATATATATATATATATATATATATATATATATATATATATATATATATATATATATATAGAATAATGATCAAGAAAGAAGCATCCTTATTTGAAGAAGTTGAAGAAACAACGCATTTTCGTAAAATATACATATATGTATAAATACATATATGTATATATACATATATATTCATACCATAGATATACATATGTTCATATTTTATACCGTATATATGTATATATATACACATATATACACGGAATGCATATGCATTTTCGTAAATGAAAATGCAAGTTCCGATTGAAAATGCAAGTTACGACTGAAAATGCAAGTTACGTAAAATGCGTGTGTATATATATGTGTATATATACATATATATTGGGCATGAATATACAAATATATATATCTATGGTATAAATATATATGTATATATGTCTGTATATGTATACATATATCTATATTTTACGAAAATTTATTGCTTCTTCAACTTCTTCAAATAAGGACCATTTTCTATTGATCCATACCCATATTATACATACCTAGTGCTTGATTCCATATAGTACACAATACTAAATAAAAATCTTCCTACGATAAATACAAAAAAAAAAAAAAAAAAAAAAAAAAAAACAGACAACATTTATGATTTACCTTTTTCTTTTGTGTGTGTGAAAAGGCAATTAACCGTTACCAAAAAAAAAAAAAAAAAAAAAAAAACTAGCTACTTTTCTTAACACCCTGCATATCCATCGGTGAATTAGCAGCCATACTACTAACCGAACCCATGGTCTGTGAGCTCAACTGCGGGCTCCCAGGGCCCGCACCACCATCTTGATTCGGTTGGTGAATTGCACCAGAACTCAACTGTGGGCTCATCGGGGTCCGCTGACTCATCTGTTGCGGGCTAGCTTGTTGCTGAGGTGGCAGTACTCCCATTGACGGTGACCCCACTTGCTGAGGTGGCGAAAGTACAGCTTGTAACGGGGACGTTGTTTCTTGCTGCTGCTGCTGATGTGGCATTTGCTGTTGCTGTTGCGTTTGTTGCATCTGTTGCTGCTGCTGATGTGGCATTTGCTGTTGCTGATGTGGCATTTGATTATTCATGTAAGCATTCAATTTCGGTGGGGCCATAGCGGTTCTTTGCATTTGCATCGGGTTCAAGTTATTATTACCACGGTTCATAGTGGGACCCAGCATGGAATAGCTACTTGCACCCGGATGCATTTGCCGGTTCAAATTACCATTTTGCCCTCCAGCAGCAGCAGCACCTAACATAGTCCTATTCTGAGCAACCCTAAGCTTCATAGCAGCTTGTGCAGTAGTAATCATCCCAGATCTTAACTGTTGACTAATCACATTACTAATATTGGAAGCCTGATTCATACTAATCGGGGGTGAAATTCCACGAACGCCCCCGATCCCACCCATCACATTCCCCATACCTTGGAGCCCAACCATATTATTTCCCAAATTACCCCCAACCCCAACATTCCCAAGCCCCATCATCATTTTCCTTTGCAACTGTGGTTGTTGTTGCTGTTGTTGTTGTTGCAGGATTTGAAGCTGTAAAGGTGTAGCTTTATTGAACATGTGACCTAATTGTTGCATGTTTGAATGTGATAACATGGCTGCTGATGATCTTTGCAATTGTTGTTGGATCAAATTATTATGTTGTTGGAATGACGGCTGTTGTGACTCGTTTTGCATCGGACGTGATAAACCGCTTTGTGGTATTTGTAACGGTTGTGAGTTTGAATTTCCAGGTGGATGCATTCTTGGACCCGATGAATTTACTGACGCGTTTATATTATTATTATTATTTTGTCCGCTATCTGACGGTTTTGCAATTTCAGACGGTTGACCAGAAACTGATTCGGGGTTTTCAGGGGATATTCCAGATGCATTATTCTTATTATTATTATTATTAGGTTGTGAATTAGTTGCTTTGGGTTGAAGATGATCGCCTTCAACATGATAACCTTCGCGTAATATCTGCATGAACAGTAATAAAATTATGGATTTACAATAGAGTTAATTACAGAATTGTCCCTTCGTATCCCTGGACTTTCTTTTTATCATGATTTTTGTTCTCGAATTTCATTTTTTCGTCCATTTTGACATAAAATGAGTAAAATACCCTTTATAAGTTACAGAAGAATGAAGAGTAACCCTGAATAAGAAGCAGATGAATCATTTGCTGGAAAAGAAAAAAGAAAAGAAATAGAAATAATTAAAAAATTTAAAAATTTTTATAAAGGGTATTTTAGTCATTTTATGTCAAAATGAAATCCGTGAACCACAGTGACAAAAATCACGGGGGAAAAAAATTTAGGGATAAAATCACAGAATTCGAAATACCACAGCCACAGGGACAACTTCTATAATTTACTCTTTGATAATAATTTATATGCACGACAAAATTTTAAATATATAATCTGTTGAAAGTTATACCAGTGTGCAAAACTGAGCAGCAAGCAAGTCAGCAACATGCTGTGACATCAAGGGAAATAACAAGTTAAAATGCTGAAATTTTGTTAAATTCAAGGTCGAAATTAATAAATAATTAAATAAATAATAAAATATATAAAAAAAACTCACGGTATTTGGAAGAGTAGGAAGACATTCTTCTGCAGCCAAATAATCACAATCATCAAGTTCTCCATAATGCATTGCTACAGTACCATCATCTCGTTTTTCAGACAATATCATTCGAGTCCGTGATTTTGGCACAAGTGAAAAGCCCGTTCCTGGAAGAATAGTCAACGGTCAACTACCAGTCAAAGTCAACATTCACATAAACTAAAATATATATTTTTTAATTAATTAAATTTGAACCTTGAAGTACACGTTCAGTCTGCACGAAATTCAAAACCCTAGTTTTGCAAACATTCATACTTCCTCCCACCAGTGATTTAGAAAGCGGCATTTTACAAGTTTCATCTTTGGGAATCTCATTGTTGTTATCATTATATAAATAATGATTTAATTGTTGGGTAGGAAATCCCGTTGTTTTTCTGTACTCATCGACCTTGTTCTTTTTGCAATTAAGTTGATACCTAAGTAAATTAAGATAAAATTTTAAATATAAGGTATTATTTAACAACAATAATAGGGGTACTTATATCCGTCGACAAAATAGATGACATCATCAATATTTTAATTAACAATATTTTAGGTCAATTAGCATCGTATTGAGTAACAATACATCATCAATTATGTTAACTGATGACATCGTCATTAGTTACAAGATGTGTCAAAACTAGTGCTTGATTATTACAGTATTATTTTTTTTAATTATTATTTCTTTGTTAAAAAAATATTATGTCATAGTCACGTGATTATATACTTAATCACATGTGCTTAATATAAAAAAAAATAATATTACGTGAGTGTAAAATGACAAAAGTACCCCTCCATGTATAATACATGTGATTAATCTTGATCATTAATTATTATTGATTAATGGTTGAGATTTATCCCTTGGGAATACAAGAAAATCAAGGACTACCTTGAACAATTACCTATTAATAATTAATAATATATAAAAAATATACCTGTTGGTCAACATTTCAATTTTGGAGAATGTATGAAGCATGGTTTTATCGATTTCTTTTCCAACAAGAGGACTAGTGGCATTGTAGGGCCCACCACTCATGTTACCAACACTAGCAGGAGATCCCACCCCACTCATTGCACCTGTTTTTGGTAAAGATGTTGACCTCCTTTGACCACCAACTGTGGGGACCGAAGTAACTGCTGACTTGTCCCTTTGTGATGATCCAATCGCCGCACCCACACCGTACTGCCCGCCATGAGAACCACTGGAAAATTCCCCTGATTTTGATGACAATGGAGACTGAGGTAACGTTCCGGAAGATACACGTGGACTTTGTGCGGCTTTTCGTCTTTGAAACTGTTCGTCTTTTCTGGAACTTTCTAGATTGTTCCAAGGAGTTGGAGGGAAATTGGACCGTGCAAACTGCTGACTCAGCCTCTGTTGCTGTTGCTGTTGTTGTAGTCTCGGGTCAACATCTTGGTCAACCATGTGGATGTTTCGGTTTAGCTCGTTATCAACGGGCTCTTGTTTTAGATTGTATCTCATTCCGGGTAGACCCGTTGTAAACGGGTCCTGATTGAAACCACCTTCAAATGGATACTTTTGAATTCCTCTCCCAACCGACTGCTGCTGCTGAATGAGTGAATTAAATCCTTCAATCTGTTGTTGACTATCAAGACCAATTGAGTTTGACCGGGGTCTTTTGGTCAAACTAGCCATGGGGGATAACTGCCCACCATCTTGATTTTCCCTTTTAGCAATATTCGAATTCATATTAATGATATTATCACCATATGAATTCATCATTTCTTGTCTAGGGTTTCCAGTACCAATTTGATATTTTGATTGGTAATTTATTGAAGGTGAAGCTGGAACAGAGTTGACCATATTTTGGTTTGTCAAATTCACAACATCAGATGGCTGCACCATTAGCCCTGAATTTGAATTTTCCGGGACCCGGTCAATGCAAACTTTTTTCCCGTTGACCGGATTTTCTGATTCTGATAACAACCTTAACCTCTTCCGACGAAGTTCTCGTATATTCAAGTTTAGCTATAAAAATAAAAAAGAGTAAATTACAGAAATTGACCCTGTGGTCTTCCAAATTTTACGATTTTATCCCTAAACTTTTTTGTTCGTGATTTTTGTCCTTATGGTCTTCAAATTTCATTTTTCGTCCATTTTGACCTAAAATGACCAAAATACCCTTATAAAATCTTTTTGAATTTTTTATAAGGATATTTTGGTCATTTTAGGTCAAAATGGACGAAAAATGAAATTTGAAGACCATAAGGACAAAAATCACGAAAAAGAAAGTTTAGGGATAAAATTATAGAATTTGAAAAACCACAGGGAGAATTTCTGTAATTTACTCAATTAAAAAATATATTTTAAGAAATAAGAAGTTTATAATATAACACTTACATTTGTGGAAGTTGGAGGTTTACAGAGTCTGTCTAAATTGGGAGTCGGGTCAAGATCTAGCTTCGGTTGTAGGGCTATTAATATACGGGCTTCTACTTCCTACAAGCCCAAATTAATTAAATGTAAGATTACAAGATTATAAAATTATAATAATAATTAATATTCACCATTAAATCACCATAAGTCCATGAACTATCAGAAATCAGAGGGATATCTTTCACCACATTCTCTAATGACATTTTAAGACGTATTTTGGTGGTTTTAGGGGATGCATTTGTAGAAGAGCCATTAACTCCTGGTTCAAAACCACAGTTTCGGTAATCTCTCACCTGCAATATTTGTCACATTAAAAAAATAGAAAAAAAAAAAAACAATTATAGTACAATTATCAACATCTGATATGATTGACATATGTCTAATTAATAATTATTGTGATTACTTACCTCGCAAGCAACTGCTCCATTGATATATTTGCATGGTATATCATCCAAGAAATCAGCAGGCAACAACCCTCGTTCAATAGCCTTAAAAAACAAAAGCAAAACAGTGAAAATACAGTTAAAAATAGCCAACTTAAGTTAACTGAAACAAGTTGTTTTCAAAAATATATTTGAATATAAGTATGAAGATTAACACCTACCAAGAATAGGCTTTCTGATGTCCGATCATACGGGTGCAAAAACTTAGGATCATCTTGTACAGCAGCTTGATGCCCAATTCGATTCTGAAAATGTGTAGAGGAAACAAAATTAAAATTTTAAAAATTAAAATTAAAGCTGAAATAATGTTGAAACAAACCTCAGAGGGATTTCCAATTGAATATCCATCTGGAAAGAGGTTTATGAAGAAAGAAATGTCCGCATCTAACAAACATAAAAAGCAGAATAATAATTAATAAAAATTAGCAATGAAATGTTAACTTGGAAAGGTACCTAAAATTTCAGCAGCATCCTCACTGTTCTCAGTGGCATCAACCTATACATGTATCAGTGTATCAGCATATATTAAGGAATAGTTTTAAGGTTTATTTACATTGTAACAATCAATTGAAGTGTGTAGTAGATTAATTTAACCAATAACAAAGATAATTTCTTTTTGAACCCCTAATTCAAGTAACCTTAAATAATTTAAAATTACAAGCCAAATGAGTGTTTTTTTACTTATTAAGGAACATTTCTACAAATGTTTCTGTAATTCCTCAATTCTTCTGTGTTCAATACAAAATCATCTGTGTTTCTACACATTTCCACCCCAAAAAATTCATCAATTGTAATCACTTCATTCAATAAAAAGGCCGATTTGGAGCAATTTATACATTAGATTGATTAAAAGATCTAACTTGAGATAGAGAGAGAGTTTCAATTTATAAAATAACCCAAAAAACTGTAAATCAGCTTGCACAAAGGATGCGAGATTTAACTAACTACGAAGCAATTAGACAACAAAATACTTCCTATGGCATCGAAATTGAACGACAAAATCAAATTAGAACATACCGATGCTTTTGGAGTAGCAATTATAGATTGATTTTTGGAAACTTCAATAGGAGCAACGACATCTTCGTCTTCTAGAACTGTAGGTTTATCAGGTTTAGGTTTAGGGCGAAAGCGAGAGCCTGTGTTGGAAACCTTGAAAGAAACCCTCATTGTCATTCGAAATTGGGGAATTAATTTACTTCACAGAGCGATTTTGAGCAGTTATTCAACTGAAGTCGATGAATCCCGATGCTTTCCATCTGTATAGATCGCCATGGGTGATTTGGGATAGCAAGTTATATATAGCGCGCTTGTTGTGGGACCAATTGACTTGCTTCGGGCTCGATAGTTCCCTAGTTTGGGAAGTAACGATAAAAGAAAAGGAGTTTGTTTTCATGTTATAATTTACATAATTTTTATATCACTTATATGACTTTCTTTCACTTTTTATAGACATGTTTGACTAGGGGTGAGCAGAAAAAGTGGGTAACTGGAATTGGAATCGAAACCGCTTTGGAACCGGCGATTCCGGTTCCTAAAATTTTGGAACCGGTAACCGGTGGATAATCGGAACCGGCGATTATTCGGTCTATATTTGTTAAAATATTATATATATGAGAAATTAAATGTCCAAATTTAACAATATGAGAAATTTTGTGTAATTTTGAATGAGTTTTGTCTTTAATTAGTCTAAATATAGTTTTTTAACAACATAATAATTAGACAATCATATGTTTAAGTGTTTGAAATCTATAATTATTCAAAGATTAGTAGATAAATGATAAAAATTGATTAATATTTAAGCTTTGCATCTTATTTTGATTTTACGATTTTAGAGACAGGGTAACCGGAACCGGCACCGGAACCGGAGGTTCCGGTTCCGAAAATTGAGGAACCGGTACAAGAGGTTCCGGTTCCGGTTCCGGTCGGAACCGACGGGTACCCTACTACGCTCACCCCTATGTTTGACATAAATAAATTATAAGTTTATAACCTACTATTTTTATTAAAACTATAAATAATATTTTTATTTGTATAAATATGCTAACCAAATAGATGAAGGGAAGAATATAAAATAACATACAAAAGATTATTTCTAGGAGGCATGTGATTATTTAAGGATATTTTGGTAATACAACATTTGAAGACCTATACTAGTTTTTCCCTTTACACAATTTTATTTGAGGGTAAAATCTCAAGAGTTTTTGAGTTGTTAATTTGAGAGGCAAATAAACTCTTGTAGAGATCCAAAAGTTGAACCCTAATACTCCTTAAAAGAGTGTGTAAAACAGTGAGCACGTGCTCTTATTAGAGTGTGTTTTATCGGGGCAAGGTTATTGCAAAGTTTGAGAAAAATGAAAATTTTATTATGAGACGAAAAAAGAATCACTAGGTTAAATTTTTTAAATTTTGATTTTATCTGAAAATGGTTTTTACTAGAAAGTAGACTTGAATATTGACCAGGTAAAATAAAATTTTGATTCTATCTGAAACTAGTTTTTACTAGACAGTAGACTCTAATTTTTACTAGAAAGTAGACTCGAATACTTTTCATACCAAACAAAGTCACTCATGATACAAACAAGTAGGCATCCCCATCAATAACCTTACACATACATCATCAGTATCCATATATAAGTAGGACAACATTGGGGGTAAACGAAAATACAAAAAACAGAAAACAAAAACAAAAAAAGTAAAACAAAGATCACAAAGCCTCTAAAATCTCAAAACAAAAACACAAACAAGGCACATAAATAAACGCCACGTCACCACTCATTCACTGATAGTACATGAGTTGTTGGGCAGCAGCAACATTCTGAAAACCACCATCATAAATAGCTTGACTTGTTCCAGCACCACTCATACCCATACCCATGCCCATACCCATACCCATGGATGCGGGTTTAAACGGGTGTTGACCTTGAGGATGCATGAGCCCGTGGACCCCGCCCATTTTGCTTATTGCCAGCTGTCTCTCGTACGCCAGTAAGTCGGCTGCCGACAGCATTGGGGCGGGTACTGGTGGTGGAAGTGGGTTTGAGGTGGTTCCGGGAGGAGTTGGTTTACTTCCCCATGAGCACTAAATTACATGCAAATTAAAAATAAAAAAGTTAGGTCTACAAACGTGTTATTTAAACATATCTCAATAGCTATCTAAGAAATTATTAATCATATGATTTGGGATTGCTTATTGAATAATAGATTATGCGTTCTGAAAATGGATAATCAGATTAACAAAATGTGATTCTGAAAAATTGTGCTTGGATTTGATTATGCAGTTTGAAATCGCAATAATCATATAATCTAAGAAATAATCAGTTTTCAAAACGCAATAAGCACATCCCCACCTGCTTTTGCTTTTCCAAAACTCCGTTTTGGATGCCCAAAAACGCAAATAAATGATTTTTTCAAACTTTTTGACAAACGCAATAAGCAGATAATCTGCTACAAATCGCAATCCCAGACACCCCCTAAAAGGAATAAAAAAACGCACCTTAATTTGTTTGCCATAAAGAATGGATTGAGTATTTCCCATTTGAATAGCTAAAGCAGCCTCTGCATGATTATTATATCGAACAAAACCGAACCCTTTATCGGGCTGCACACGCACTTCTTCAATTATTCCAGCACCAAGGGAATGAAAATGGCGATGTAGTTCAAGTTGAGTAACCTAAAAGTAAAAAAAAAATTAATTTAATTAAAACTCAAAATTACTATAATACCCCTCATTTAACCTTAAAGGCTTTACATAATTTAAAGGAATATAAATTCTTACTTCTGGAGCAAGGTTGCCGACATAAACAGTTGTATACTGTGGGTTATTCTCAGGGGCCTCACCGTTTATAGGCTCCTTACTATCCTCTGCAAAAATAAATAATGTTTAAAACAAATAAATAAATAAATAAATAATAAATGATAATATTTTGAAATTATTATTTCTATATACCTAAGGATACATTTTGCTCAACTATGCTTATAGAATCTGATGGTTGTTTTTCATCACTAGTACCAGCACCTTTTGTAGCCCAATTGCAACGTATTTGTCTACTACCAAGCCATTTTCCTGATAAAATAATAATAATAATTTAATTATAAATACTCTGATTTTGTAAGTTATTAACATTTGAAAAATGAGCAAATATGAAATTTTACCAGTTAAGTCATTTATCGCACTTTGAGCATCCTGAAAAAGAAATTTAATAAGGTCAGATTGTAGTTTAGATAATATGAAAATGACGATTTAGTCCTCCTGATATGTTATTAAGTATAAACCTGTTGGTTCCGGAATGAAACAAACCCAAAACCTCGTGAACGGCCCGTTTTCTGGTCCCACATGACCCTTGCATCCCTACAATAAAGTAACAGACATGAAAACAATGTATGATTGTGTGTGTGTGAGAGAGAGAGAGAGAGAGTGAAAGTGTGTGTCTGTGAGAGAGAGAGAGAGAGAGGAAATCTACTCACGAACAGCTAGCATATACAGAGAAGCATGCAAACAACATAGCATCAGTAACCTCAGGGCTAAGATCACCAACAAATATGTTGTAATGACCTACAAACCAAAATTATAATAGTAGTAACATAAATAATAGGGTAAATTGCAGAAATTGTCCCTGTGGTCTTTTATATTTTCGCAAGTTTTTTTCGGGATTTTTGTCCATGTGGTCATGATTATTCATTTATTTCATCCTTTCTACCTAAATTGACTAGAATATCCTTATAATTATTTTTCTAAATTTTTGTGATTATTTTGTAATTATTTTTCTCTTTTCATTTTGCAAATGAAAAAGAAATTGAAAAGAGAAATAAAATAAAAAATAATTAAAAATTTCAGAAAAATAATTATAAGGGTATTTTGACCAATTTAGGTGAAAAGGACGAAATAAATGAAAAATCAGGATCACAGGGACAAAAAACCTGATAAACATGTTTAGGGACAAAACTTGCAAAAATGAAAGACCACATGGACAATTTCTGTAATTTACGCTAAATATTATAATTACAAAAAGCAGTGTATTTAATTATTGATGCTTAAGTGCTTAACCTTTAAATAACCACTGAATAAAAAGAAATACCTGATGTGTCCTCCCTCTGACCACTAGCATATGCCCAGTTAACTTTAATCGGTTGTCCAAATCTGACAATAACATCAATAAATTAATAAGTGTTAAAAAACAGATAACAAAGCAGCACATAATTCATAATAATTTATATAAAAACACTTACAAATGTCTCCCATTTAGAGATAATATAGCAAGTGCAGCTGATCTACGATCAAAGTAGTGAATGAATCCATAAGATGACTGCAAATAAAATAAAAAGTAACATAAAAATGTGACATAAATGGTTCAAATATAAATAATAATATATATTAAAAAAAGTTACTTTATCTTTTCTTATGAGTTTGCAGCCTTCAACAGGACCAGTACTTGCAAAAACCTCTTGAAGAAGCGGTTCGGTAACTTGTGTATGAACATTCCCCACATACCTGCAATTTTCAAAAGTAAAGAAATTTGAAGTTATAATAAATGAAAATAGAGAAAAATAATTTTAGCAATAAATCTTAAGTGCAGATAAAACATATAATCATATTATCCTACACTTGAAAAGTTGCATAGCATACTACAATTCTATGAATCTATAGATATGGCAATTTGAACTACACATAATTGGTTAATGGGAGTGATTAAGGCTTATGTCATGCAAATAAAAAAGAAAAAGAAAAAGAAAAAAAAGGAACTAGAAAAACCATCTGTAAACTACTCACACACTGCGGCAAGTATTTGGATCAAACCCAGGAGGCAGATTTCCACTTGGGACAGGCTCAATCTGCAAAATAAAAAAGTGAAAAGGGGAAAAAAAGACCAAAATTTTGAAGGCAAAATAAAATAAAATAGAAAATTCCTGCTAAAGAACTGCACACCAGCCGCCAAAGAAACACACGCAAGATTGTCCTAATATATGTTGTAACTACCTCAAAATGCTATTGCACAACAGCTTATCAAGCTATACCCTAATACAACGTGTCAAGCATAAAGATAGGCATGTTCAAATAATAATAAAAATAAAAATAATAAAAAAATCAGTTGTCACAATTCTGCTGAAGAAAAAATAATTATTCAGTCAGAACTTAACACGTGCCAGCTCAGTCCCAAGAAAAAAGCTAGCAATTGATCGTAAAACTTTGAAGACCAAAATTCCAAAATGAACAAATATAGTAATGTTAGTTTTAAACAAGTAACAAAATCAAAAATGACTCTTGTATCTCAAAAGTAACTGGTTGGATATCAAAAAAGTGGCTCCATTTTGGGACGGTCGGAGTAAAGTGAACTTGATAATGCAGATTGTCAAATCCAATCACGACTCACGTCAAATTTCACAAGTACACAAGCGAAAATAAACCAAATTCCATGAAATATCACAGAAAACGAAACATACAGACACGACGATCATAATCCGATGATCAATTAAAATCAAATCCCTAAGCTCGCAAATTACAACATCAACAGACAAAATCGTGAAGTTGCGAGCATGTGGAATCTATGAGTAACATCACAGAATCAAAACAAATGATGCGTGCAAACCTGCGGAGGTGCTAAGAGGCCAGGATGATATAGCGATTGTTGTTGAAGGATAGCTTGCTGCATCAAAGCTTGTTGTTGTTGTTGCTTCAGCCTCTGATGATGAGGTTGCATTCTTTTTTGTTACGAATTGTATAATATAATCCTTCGAGATCGATAAAATTGTGTGTCGAATTTGGGGGTTAGGGTTTCAATATGATCGAGAGATAACAAGCGCCCTTGGGAAAATAAAAATGATGGGAAAGAGAGTACCAAAACAAGCAGATAGTTTTAGAGATGTAACAGTAATGGCCCCTAAACTCTTGTAAATCTGCATATTTACCCATAAACTTATAAGTTTTCACTGAAGTTTCTTAATGCAAAATTGTAACATTTTGATCTTTGAGATAGCTTACTTTAACCTAATATACAAGTATTATATTATATTCGTTTCACTTTGATAATCTATTTTAATTTAGTGAATTGATATTTTTATTCTTACTTTTTTTTAACATTATTAATATCACCTTATTAGAATATAGTGGAACACTCACCCACTAACAATATACTTTAATACGTATATTATAAGTCATAACCTTCGTTTGATTTTTCGCCTCAAAATTCGCAAAACCAACATTGTATCACTTAAAAAAACGGGGAAATGAGAAAGTTTGATCAATTGCGAGTGGTACACTTGATTTACCACTAATGTAACAGATCTAAAGATACATCGGTCAGGTGACAGAAAATAAGCATTTTAAGCTTTCGTTGATAATTATAAGTATGACTTTTGAAGAAACACACTTGTTAAACGTTGTTAACACTTAACATGTCACATATTAAGAAAAACTTCTTTATTCTAACTTGTAATATTATTTTCACATGCCATAAATTCTAAAAAGAAATCTTTATTCTAAATTGCAAAATAATTTGTATTTAATTGCACATCGTATATATTTAGAGAAGAAAAAAAAAGAATTGCACATGGTATTAGAAGTTAGAACCATATGATATAACGACAAATCAATGTGCAGAATTTAAAGAAAAATACGAGTTGTCAGCAATTTTCAACATGTCCTGCATTTATGTTTTCCCTTTTCGTCCCATTAAGATATTTCTAGTGAGTTTAGCTTATGAAAATCAGTGTACTGCAAAGTTAGGTAAGTGTTAATTAAAGACAAATGTATTAGTGCAATAAAATATATCATTGTATCTAGCATGCCGTGGTCTACAATCGTACCTCTAAAAATTAATTGCTTTAATTGGAGACTTGGTTTGGGTAGAATACCAGTGGCGACCACTTTGGCTAATAGGGGTGTAAACGTTGGGTCCACTTTGTGCAAGATATGTAATATTGAAGATGAGTCTACTGAACACTTGTTCACTAAATGCCCCCGCTCAGTTGACATTACGTCATGGATATTCAATTGGTGTGGCATTTCGGTACCATCTTTTAGCTCGGTTGTTGAGTACATAGAATTCGGTGTCGGTTGGGGGAATTGCCCAAAGAAAAGAAAGGTTCTTAATATGATTATTCAATGCACATTGTGGTGCATTTGGAAAGCAAGAAATGAGGCGGTCTTCAAGAACACATTCATATCATCTACAATTGTCGCGGGCGATATTATTTCTACCTCTTACATGTGGCTAAAACATAGAAGTAATTTTCATTGTAATTGGTTAGATTGGTGCATTTCTCCTTTTATGTCTCTTTTGTAAACTTTTACCTCCTTTAGCTCCTTGCTAAGTGGGTGCTTTTTAATATATTTGTCGTTTCAAAAAAAAAAATCTAAGTTTTTGACTTTTTGGCAATAAATATACGTATCCACCGATGATGTATTTTACACACTTTTTGTGTAAAGATAAAAGTAAAATTAAGGGTGTTGATCGGGTATACTTTTTAGATTTCAGATAGTTTTGGGTTTTGTAAGAAATACCCAAACCAAATAAATAAAAGATCGGTCCAGGATCATGGGATTCTTTTCTATCAGATAGGAAGGGCTGGTGAGCATTTTGGCCGAAAAAAACCAAGCCGAACTGAAAACCAACCGAAACCAAACTAAACCGAACCAAAACCGAAAACATGTAATTGGTTCGGTTTTGATTTTAAAAAATCATCATTTTCGGTTTCGATTCTATCGGTTTAGGTTCGGTTTGTTCCTCGTATAGGGATGAGCATTTGGGCTAACAAGAAGCTTGGCCATTGTATGAATTACATCAAAGAAACTGCAGATAAAATTTCTTGTTATCAACCGGCCAAATACAAGGACCTTTTCTACACCTATTACAAGTCTAAAATAAGAATTATAATTATAATCAATATTACAAAAATCACTCAGCTTTCTCGGGTTTAAATATGCAAAATATAGATGTATTCTAAAAGTTTCACAATAACCACCAAACTCATATGGAAGACCACTTCCAAGAAACAATCAGCCCGTACAAATTTGAAATATCAAAAGTTAAATTTGAACTAAAACAAAGTTTGTTGGTAGAATATTATTATATTTTAAAATATTATTATATTTTAAAATAAAATTAATACAAGTTAATTGGAGCATGTGGGCTATTGATTTGGCATGGTGGAATATGATCCTATAATCCTATTTGAGAGGGGCTCAACTTTTGAAGCTTGACTATTAGACACCGATCTTTGATTTTTCTAAAGATATTTACACTCTAATGGTTCTCGAGTGAGTCGAGCTTTTTGCTTGTTATTTAAATGATTATATTGTTGTCATGGTTGAATAGAACTTTCTCTTTATTATATAAAATAAATGTTTACTTAAATTAAGGATTCAACTCGTAATCCCTTAAAAGTGATTTAAAATAACTTTACCGCTAATAATCACTAGACGATTAATTGATTAGAACTAATCTTCAGTTGTCGTATCCAAATCTTCATTGTTCATTTTGTCAATTTATTATTATTTATATAATAATTTAGAGTTTTTTATTTTATTTAAAAAGACACATGGTACTTACACCTCAATATAAAAGTTACTAAACAAATAATAGCATTATGAAGAAATATCTTATCATAATCTCTTTTTCTTTGCAAGCATAAAGTATATGCATCAAAACAATATTTGGAAAATTTATCAAAACAAAAACTAAATCACGGATAAATATAACAAAACTAACACAATTGCTAATGATCTAGAAACTTTTCTACAAATTGAGATCAAACTTATACTTGGAAGACGATGCGGTTAACGGGTTGTGTAATTCGTAGGGCGTTGCTCTAACATTCGTTCTTTCTTTTCTTTTCTCTAAGAACTTGTGAAGTGATACCCGTCTAGCAATTGGTAAACCCGACCCATTTACTTCTAGTCCCGAAAGAATATCTTCTTGTGATATGAAACCTTCATAAGGAGAATCAGAAGTTGACACCAATTGATCTCGATTTTGGATTTGATGATTATAATTCGAAGCACCATTTGCTGCTAAAATCACATCTCTCGCTTTATCACCCGAAATATTATCAAACACCATCACTTTTCCTTGGTAGAAAATAGTCATTTTCGCGGTTTTCGATTCTGCTATTGTATCTGGTTGACCGACTAAACAATCTAAGTTAACATATTGCGGAAGATTGATTAATTCCTCGGGTTTTCTCGGCTTTTGGATCGAGTTTTCCATATTGCTTAACAAATCGACGGTTGAGATCCCCGGAGAAGATATTTCCGGTTTTCCTATAACAAAATAAGAAGAAAATATGATATTTTTAGATTATATTGTATTGGATTTACATGCTACAAGATTTTTCATGCACATAATTATCAAAAATTTTGTTAATGACAACATTTAGAACGATCTATAAAAATAATAATGAGTTAAAGACTTATACCTATAACATCAAAACTTGAATTGATTCCGAGCTCTCTTAAACTGCCTTTTTCTTTAAGAAACGAACTCAGTCGGTTGAAGGTCTTGGCAAAACTCGACTTCTCCGGCGTTACGTTGCCATTGCCGGTGCCGGAATAGTTGTTTTTGGCCGTTGACATATTTAGTTAGGTCTCTCTCCGGCTAATGAATGAGAAGTAGTAATTGGATGAGAATAAATTTAGGGTTTTTGGAGTTTTATATATATAAGAAGGGGTGTGGTTATAATTGTGGTGATGGGGACTACAAGCATCTTTTTGAAATTTGAATAGATAAAAAGGCACGTGTTAAATGTGTTTAAGAAGAAAACTAGATAAAAGTGTGCAACCGGTGTGCGGCGGAAGGGAAATGGAACACGAGTTTCGGCGGATAAGAAGTAGGGGTGAGCATGGGGCGGTTTGGGGCGGTTTTTAATTAAAATCAAACCCCGCCCCGAAAGTTCGGGTTTTGAGAATTACACCCCGTTCGGTTTCGGGTTTTTTCGGTTTCGGTTTTTCGGGTTTTTCGGTTCGGTTTTGGGTTTTTTCGGTTTTTTAGTTTCCTTTAAATTTACCAACTTGTTACCTTAAAAACTAATATTATGATTCAAACTTCCAAACCTTAACTCATTTCATTATAAATAAAAAACAACTAGTAAGCTTAATATAATGTAATAATAAATTCAACTAACATAATCTGAAATAATTAATAATATAATAACATTCAACCATCTTTCGCAACAATCTTAGTCAATGTCTTTATCCATAGAAGTTTCATTGCATGGTTGCTTTCCTTTTGCAAATAAATTTATATCAAATCTTTTAAAAATATAAGAATATTTTTATAAAACTTGAAATATACATAAAGGCGGGGCGGGGCGGGTTTTTCGGTTTGGTTTTTCATATGCCCCCGAAAACCGCCCCAAACATTCGGGTTTTCCAAAAATCAAAACCGTTGATGTCGGTTTTTCAAATGGTTCGGTTTTTTCGGTTCGGTTTTTTCGGGTTTTTCGGGTTCGGTTCGGTTTTTCGGTTTTTATGCTCACCCCTAATAAAAAGCAACGATCGACATGTCTAACAGTTTAAGTTAGGCTTGACACTATACGTGTCACTCATTTTGCTCTTTTTATTTTGAGTAAATTTTCACTTATGTTTATGTACTTCAAAAATTACATTGCTAGTTTTTTTTTAAAACTTTTTGGATCGGAAGTCTTATAAGCTTAATGTCCGTTAAATATTTTAACAGAAAAACAAATATCTGTGTAATTTTAAAGAACTAATGGTGTAATTCTTTAACATAATAAATTGACACACGTTAAACCAAATGACTGTATGTGCAAAATGTTTCCAAAAAAATTATCAATTAATTTTTTTAAAATAAATAACCATAAGTAAAACTTTGTGTAAACATTGAGACAATTCCTATAATTTACTCTTTTATTTTCTCACATCACCGGGTGACAAATAGACCTGACAGTGGAACGGGTTTTGACATTAATCCGATCCGAACCCGCAAGAATTATATGAGTTTGTATAGTTTCTGATTTGTTTAGTTGTTAACGACTCGTACCCGCTAACCCTTTTATTAAAATGATCGTACATGGATCAATAACGATCCGCTCTGTTTACAACCCGCCCAACACTTAAAATTTAGAAAAAAATAATATATATTTTTTATATTTATGGTTTTTTAAATTGTTCTTTTTAAAAACCAATAGAGATAAAGACTTAAAAGTTATAAATCAAGGAGTCATTCAATATCTATATATATAGTTTTTACATGAAATTACTTATAATATTTTTTTTTGTACATGCTTAAATTTGTGCAAGTTGATCCGTCATATATTTTTTAATATGTTAAAATGCATCTCGATATCTATATAACACATGAGGGTGAATATAAATTCAAATTCCAAATGGAAAGTGTATGATCTTGGGTGCAAACAATTTTCTTTAAGGTTAAATGTAACACCTCAATTTTCAAAACATAAACTAAAACATATTTTTAAATAAAAATATTCCAAAGTCCAATATTTCAAAATACGGTTTAACAAAAATCTTTGAAAAGATTATCAGAGTTATAAAATCCGGTGTTACAAAAAGAATATCATAATCATAGGATACGGGATCTACCTATAAGCTCTCGAGCTAAACATCTCTAGGCCACTTCTATCGCGACCTTCTAATTCTTCAATCTCGAACCTGACTACATAGCCAAAAATAAAGTAGTACGTGAGACAAAATAGTCTCGTGAGATACATGGGTTTTCGACCCATTCTCAAATATAATAAAAATCATATCCATTACTTTTCTTTATTCATTTATTACTTATTAACTCATGTTCTTATCATTTTCATACATATATACTAGTAAGCTAACCATAAGCTTACTCTCATCAAAATCACATACTTGCAAGCTAACCTGAGCTTACACAATCTTTATCACATACGCTACGGACCTCTCCGAAGCAAAGTCCCCCGATGTGGGTTATCTAGGTAAACTCTCCCGTTTCCGGGTTAACTAAAACTCCCCCGTTTCCGGGTTAACTATTTCTCGACAGACTACTCTTGCGCAGGGTGGTACCTCCCCAAGTAGGTGTCTCTAACTCCCCCAACTTGTGTGGGTTAACTATGATCCGGATCCTTTTTCTCAACACATAATGAAATCATCAAATACGGGTCTATGCCCCAATAATACATACTCAAACATAAATTAGAATACATCTATTCTAATTATTATATTATTCTCGTTTCTTATTCGATTTCAATATTGACTTTGCCAAGTCCTTTATTAAATAAAACATATTTATCTTTTATCAAAATCGTATTACTTTAACTTCTCTTTTGACTAGAATACGAATCTAGTCAGTTTATACTTATTCTCTTAACAATTCAATCACTACTTTTATTAGTATAATATACTAATCAATACTTGGTACTTGAAAATCATTGTCATTAGCTTTATTAATACATATTATTAATAAACCAAATATCTTACTTTCTAATTCATACCCTTAATCATACATCATATTAAATAAGAATTATTAATCACTTTTTCATTATCAAAATCTCTTTCCAAATCATTAGTCATTTAGACATACTTAAATAGTCTAGCATTGGTATTTTCATATCTTTTCAATCATATCTTTATTAAAACATTTATTTAATAAAGACTCATAAAACATTATAGTTTTCAATATCATTTGCTATGTACTCAGTAAAAGTCTCATGTACTCACCTTAGCCACAACTAAATCCAGATCGTGTTTATCAACTCGAATCCTTGCTTCCCAACTTGAGCAATAACTCCAATCATTAGGTCTTCTTGACCTATCATTAACATATCCACAAACTCTAGTTATTATCCACAACTAGTCACTAATCATCCAAAATAACACTCTTAACCACCAAGCTCATTCATCTTGGTGAAATCTCAAACCCTAGTTCAAGATTTACACCAAGAACCCCAGATCTAGCAAGAACACAAGGTTCTTAAGCTTGCAAAGAGTGTTCTACACTCATCTTAGTCATCTTCCCCAAAGATAACTTGGGTAGGTTATCCAAACCACCATTTATCCCCAAATCAAGTGTATAAACTAACTAGGAGATGAATTATACCTTAGATCTTTCAACTAGAAGATAGATCTCCAAGATTTGAGATGAAATCTCCTCAATGACACCCAAAATCGCCCCATTCTCTCTCTAAAACGGCTGCACACTTTGGAGAGGAGAGAAATGAGCAAAAACCCTAATTTTCACGTTTTTATGCAGATCTGACCAAGATAGCGCCGCTATCTTAAAGATAGCGCCACTAATTCTAATCCCGTGTTAATTCGCGTGGGAGATAGCGCCGCTATCTCAGGCGCTATCTCGAAATCGCGTTTTCCCCACCGCTATATCGGATCGCTGTTCCAACGTTGCACAAGATAGCGCCGCTATCTAAGATAGCGCCACTATCTATACCTGGTAGCTAAGGCTGCACTTTTTGTTATTCCTTTCGACACGGTTTCGACCGTAACTTTCTCATACGATGTCCAAATGACACGAAATCAATTCCCACGTCTTTTAAATGATTTATTCTTATTTATCATATTTTTTTCATAATTTATTTGATTCAAAATTTCGGGTCGTTACATTAAATATTAACCCACTCTTAAATACTAATTATCCACAATGAAATTTAAACCTATGATTACAAGAAGGGTGATTTCTTGAAAAAGACCAAGTGAAACTAAAAATCCCCTATAAAGTCTGGTGTAACGACCGGAAATTTCGGTTAATGAATTAAATGGAAATAGTGAGGAATAAAGGTGGTAAAATACTTAATCGAGTCTCCATTAGATTTTATCGAGTGTTTGAATGTTTGGGACTTGGGGTAACCAAGTATGGGTCAAGACTTGGATGGAAACAAGTTTAAAAGGCAAGAAACTGACCCAGGCAGCCCTCGCGGCGCGAGGAAGGCGCGAGGCAGGCGCGAGTTCAAACAGCAACTTCGGAGATCAGACGTAAAGGGCTCGCGTCGAGCTCGCGTTTGGGCTCCCGGCGCAAGCCAGGCGCGAGCGGGGCGCGAGGTTTGTGTTTCAGCGGCAACCAGCAGGCAAAGCCGCGTCACCTCGCGGCGCGAGGTGGGCGCGAGCGGGGCGCGAGGATCGTCAGGAATACTTAAACTTGTGGGTAAGCTAGGGTTTCATTTCACCTTCAACCCTACACATAGTGCAGCCGATTTGGGAGTGTTCTTGGTCATTTTTGGAGCTCAAGAGCTCATATCTTCACCATCTTGAAGGATTGAAACATCAAGGGTAAGTATTCTTGATTGTTTTGCTTATCTACTTCGATTGTGAGCTTTGTATGGGTAAAAATGGTGGTTTGGGGAACCAACCATGTCATCTTTGGGGAAGATGATCTAGCATGAGTGTAGAACACTCATTGTAAGCTTGTAAGCAATGTGTACAAGTTGGATTTGGAATTATTGATGGAAAAATCTTGAACTAAGGTTTGAGATTCCACCAAGTTGGATGAACTTGGTGGTTAGGAATGTTATTATGGATTGAGTAGTGATTAATTATGGATAATAAATAGTTCTTGTGATGATATTGATGGTAGGTCAAGAAGACCTAAAAAAACTGGTGACACTTCACAAGTTGGAAAGCAAGGATTCGTGTCAATAGACACGATTTGGAGTTAGCTTGGTTAAGGTGAGTACATGAGACTTTTACTGAGTACATAGCAAATGATTTTTGAAAACTGTGATGTTTTATGACTCTTTATTAATAAATGTTTTAATAAAGATATGATTTAAAAAGGTAAAAAATGCAAGTAATAGACTATTTGAATATGTCTAAATGACTAATGATTTTGAAAGAGATTATGATAATAAAAAGTAATTAATAACTCTTGATTAATATGATGTTGATTAAGAGTAATGATTAAGAAAGTATGATATTTGGCTTATTAATAATATGTATTAATAAAGCTAGTAAGTGTAACACCTCAAATTTTATAACAAAAACATTTGGCCAAAATATATCATTTTCATTAAATAGAAGAACTATTCCCAAAATATGGATTTACAAAAACCTTTGGTATGAAAATCTGAGTATAAAGTTGGTGTTACAAAATAGATCAAAACCAAAGCCAAGTCTAAATCCAATCTAGTGTTCTTCTATTCTAGGTCCCGCATCTCTATCCATGCGCACCTAAACCTTCGATTCCGAACCTGAGTACATATCAAAACAAACAAGGAGTATCATATAACATGTAAACATAGTACAAGTAACTCATCCATCTATCTAGTCACCCTATTGTGACTCTATCAACCTTGCTTCCTAGCAATCACATCTAGTTATCGGGTTGCCCCCGAACTTACTAGAACCACATTAGCTTATTAACCGAAATACATCGCCATTAATAAGCTTCAAGATACCGGCAAGAGGGATTCGCCCAATCTACCGATACCTGCCTTACTCGCCGGATTACCTCCAGATAGTAAGACTACTACCGTGGTTGAGTCGATGGGAATCCACCCAACTGCCCCTCACACCACACCTCATGACCGGGGGTCCCCCGCGTCATCACATCATCTCAATCATATCATAACTCAAGGGTTATGCCTATCTAGCTCTCGGCTATCACATCGTCATCAAACAAGTTAGTCCAATATTATCAATAATATCTATCACTAACTCAACATACCATAAGTCTACACAAATAAGCAAATAGACCATAACACAAGTAATAAAATAATTCAGGGCTATGTACTCAGTAAAGTCCACACGTACTCACCTTAGCAAACAATGCTCCAATGTGTGTTCTTCACACCGACCCTTTGCTCCAACAATCGGTCAACCTTCCAAGACTTCACCAAAGGCCTAATATAACAATCACAAGATGTTCAACATCACATACTACTAATATCATGACCATTTATCCCTAGATACCCTTTAATAACATTTTCCCCAAATTTTGGTGATCTCCAAAATCCTAGGTGTAACAATCTCAAGATTCTTACAAATCTTAATCATACACTTGTTTCCTTTGTTAAAATACCTTCTACAAGATGTATACAACCTTTATTTAACCATAATTTGCCAACCCAATAACTAGGGTTTCAAACCCAAGCCAATAAACCCATAGATCTAAAGCTATAACTACAAGGGGGGTGAAAATATAACTTAAATCTTCAACTAGGAGTGAAGAATCACGAGATTTGACCAAGAAATCGGCTCCAAATGATGATTTATACTAAAAAACGACCACACACTCGAGTTGGGAGAAAAATAGGGTTTCTTTCTGCATTAAATGACCAAAACCCGACTTTAATGCTGCACGGACAGAAAATCGCGCCGCTAATCTAAGGATCGCGTCGCGATCCCCTCCCCGTGATAATTCGCGGCGCTAAATAGCGCCGCTATCTCTGGCGCTATCTTTCAATTCCCAAATTCGCGTCTCTCTCCAAACGCTAAAACGGGTCGCTGCACGACCCCGCAACAGATCGCGCCGCGATCTCCCAGATAGCGGCGCTATCTGGGCATTGCAGCTGGGCTGCAATTTTTGTTATTCTTTTCGACCCGGTTTCGCCCATAACTTTCTCATACGGTGTCCAAACGACACGAAACCTATTTCCACGTGTTTTATATGATTTATCCATAATTATCATATTTTTACATATTTTTATTATTTACAAATTTCGGGTCGTTACAGTAACAATGATCAAGTATCAGGTATTGATTAGTATATTATACTAATAATAGTAGTGATTAAATTGATAGGAAAAATAAATATAAAGTGACTAGAATTAGATTTGTATTCTAGTCAACGAGAAATTAGAGTAATATATTTTTTAATAAATGATATATATATATATATATATATATATATATATATATATATATATATATATATATATATATATATATATATATATTATTTAATAAAGGACTTGGTTAAGTCAATAGTGAAATTGAATAAGAAACAAGTATAACATGATAATTAGAATAGATGTATTCTAATTTATGTTTGAGTATGTATTGTTGGGGCATAGACCCGTATTTGATGATTTCATTATGTGTTGAGAAAAGGATCCGGATCATAGTTAACCCACACAAGTTGGGGGAGTTAGTGACACCTACTTGGGGAGGTACCACCCTGCGCAAGAGTAGCCTGTCGAGAAATAGTTAACCCGAAAACGGGGGAGTTTCAGTTAACCCGGAAACGGGGGAGTTTTAGTTAACCCGGAAACGGGGGAGTTTACCTAGTTAACCCACATCGGGGGAGTTTGCTTTGGAGAGGTCCGTAGCGTATGTGATAAAGATTTAGTAAGCTTATGAACAGCTTACATGTATGTGACTACGTGATGGGTAAGCTTACGGTTAGCTTACTGGTAAATACGAATAAGCGGTAAGAATATAAATTGATAATTAATAAGAGAATAAAGAAAAGAAATGAATAGTATGAGTTTTATTATTTTTGAAAATGGGTCGAAAACCCATGTATCTCACGAGACTATTTTGTCTCACGTACTACTTTGTTTTTGGCTATGTATTCAGGTTCGGGATTGAAGAATTAGAAGGTCGCGATAGAAGTGGCCTAGAGATGTTTAGCTCGGGAGCTTATAGGTAGATCCCGTTTATCCTATGGTTATGATATTGTTTGTAACACCGGTTTTAAATTCTGATAAACTTTTCAAAGGTTTTTGTTAAACCGTATTTTGGGTTATTGGACTTTGTAATATTTTTATTTAAAAATATGACTTAAATGATGTTTTAAAAATTGAGGTGTTACATCTGATATTCTCAATTCTTCATATAATAGATTGTGCGACTAGATTCGCGTGCTACTCCACTAGTTAGCCGTCAGATGTCCAAGTTACTACTCCTTGTTAGTACTGCTCAACTTTGTTACTACTGCTCAAGTTAGTGCTGCTCAACACTTAGTGCTGCTCAAGTTAGTGTTGTTCTATGGAGTCGACCAGTCACACGGTTTGTTTTGGAGAGATTAAAGTATATCAATCTTAGATGAGATTTATACAAGTCACAAGGTATATTTTAGTGATTATTTCTTATAAAAATGGAGGATAAACACGGGCGAAAGGCCATTTGGTTAGAAGTAAACAGATTAATGGGAGATTTGAATGAAAATTCCCCTGAGTTGATACATACATACTCTGAGCTAAGGGTGAAAACGAGTCGAGTCGTTCGTGGCTACTCGGGATCGGCTCGTTAAAAGCTCGAAACGAGCCGAGCTTAAACGAGTATGAGCCGAGTCTGAGCTTAACTAAGAGCTCGTCTATTAAACGAGCCCGAGCCCGAGCTTGATCCACTAAGATTGATTAGGCTCGCGGGCCTAATCGAGCAAATATATATTAATTATTACAAAAATATAATCATATATGGGTTTTTCTAACATGTGCCCCCTAGGCACATGTTAGAGTGCATTAATGAACTTTAATATTCCAAACAATCACAAAAATCATTTAATGCATTACTTAAATCCCTTCAAATTTGACTTTATTAATGTTTATTACTATACTTTTAGAAACTTTGGACTTCATTAATGCACCCTAACATGTGCCTAGGGGGCACATGTTAGAAAAACCCATTATATATTATATATTTTTATACTTATGTGTGTATGTATACTATACATATATATGTATATAACACAATATAAAAATGAAGTGCTTACATAATATATTAAATATTATAATTAAATGGAAAAAATTATATATTTTGTGGATATGGTAGCTTAAATTAGCCTAATCGAGCCGAGCCCGAACATGCGGAAACTTAAACGAGCCGAGCCCGAGCTTTACATATAAGGCTCGAAACGAGCCGAGCTCGAGCTCCTTAAAACTTAAACGAGCCGAGCTCGAACCTAGTCGAGCTCAGGCTCGGCTCGGCTCATTTACACCCTTACTCTGAGCCGTTTTGGTTGCTGAAGGGCTGACGACGGTGAGCTAACAGCTGGCGTCTGAAGGAAAATTTAATAAATTAAATCATTAGCTTCATTTATACATGTAGAATTCGTTATTAAATTCATTTGAGCTTCAAATATGAAACAAGTTTGTGTATACAATAATAGAATAAATAATTTTAGTTTCTCGGGTGAATTATTTTTTGCTTATTTTACAATTATAGTGTTGTTAAAAATAATAATAATAAAAAAAAAAAAAACTCATTAAGCACATCTACAATGCTAAACATTTTCAAAGGTATTTTTGGTGAAGCAGCCCCTCATAAAGACTTGGGACAGCATCCTGACCCAAATTGTATTTTTGGTGCTCCAAATGAGTTACTTGTTTTTCTCACCAAAACTACCAAGCACAATTGTTGACCAACAATAATGACTATTGTAATTCTAACCTTTTTTATCGTCATAACTACCATCGATTTAATAAAGAGTAATGGTTTTGGCTTTATATAATTTGTTCTACTTATTTTCCTATGAGAAATGTTCAAGGAGATCTATCATTTTTGCGTAGTCTTGATGAACAAATCTCATCCATTGATCAATAAGATCTAATTGTCAAGATTAATCACATATGTTATAAATGAAGGGGTATTTTGATCATTTGACACTTAAAAAAAATTGATTTTTTTTAATTTTTAATTTTTTTTTATTATTATTTCGTTAAAAGACAATATTTAATTGGTAATTACGTGTAGTACTTAATCACATGTCATTTTAGTGCAAAATCAAATGTGATTGTATATTTAATCATATTTGAAGTTTTAGTACAATCACATGTGATTCAGTACGCAATCACATGTGATTCAGTATGCAATCACATATTATGTGTTATTAACGAAAAAATAATATTTTTTTAAAAAATATAATAAAAAATAATAAAAATTCTAAAATAATAAATAAAAAATAAAAAAATATTATTTTTTTAAATGACCAATAAAATATGTGATTAATCTTGACCATTACTTATAATAAATAAATGGTTGAGATTTGTTCCTTGGGACTTCAAAAAAATTAAGGACTTCCTTGAACATAACCCATTTTTTTATTCATTATATTAAGACATGTGTCAAAATAAATGGATAATATTAGGAGAGCAAATGAATGGATTAAACATATTATCTTATCAAATAAGTAGGAACATGGCTATGAATAAAATGCTATGTGCATAGAAACAAAATGCTTTGATCGTCTTATCCAAATAGAGATTTCATGTAATGTAGGCAATAAGTTGAAATACTTTACATGGAAATGAATTATACATGATTCAGTTAAATAGTTTAAATAATTATTTAACCCCTATTTTAACATGAAAAGAATCATAAACCATAATAAAATCAAGAAGAAAAACAATCTTATTTTAAAGTTTATACGTTTTTAGATCAACTAAAAAATAAGTTTGTGGTTTCTTTTGTTTGTTTTGCTTTAATAAAATTTCCTGTTCGAAAAAATAAATAAATTCATGAGATAAACGTGATCATTTGAAAGAAATACATATACATAGAAATATATTAAAAGATTGTTAATTAGAGTGATGCCATTATCTTCATTATTATATGGATATATTATTAGTACTGTTTATTATTTTTTTAATGGTGGTTTAAAGATGCCGACAATGAAAAGGGATCGACATTCTGTTGGTTTCCGTAAATTTCGCGTTCATTTCAGCATAATATATTTCCACGTGAACCCCGTGAAGCCCAACATGCCGCCGGCGTGCCCCACATTTCATAATCAAGATTAAAAATATGAGAAACGATATTGGTAATTTGTGTCTATTTATAACTTATGTGATTACTAATTTGGACATTTGATGATTACAAATGTTAAAATCAAGGGATGATATGAGGAAAGAGCATTAGTGTATTACACATGTCTAAGTTCAAAATTGATAGCCACATAAGAGCATCTCTAACATGAACTCTATAAAAATCACTATATCTCTACAAGTGATGTGGTCATTCACTTTAAACAACATCTTAACTACAACCATAAACTTTATACATCTATTCAAAACCTTTAAAACTGGTTAGATTCACATTCCACTAACAATTACACTCACAAAAAGAGTATGGGGTCCATGAATAGAGTGAATTTCTTTCACTTCAAACATAGATGAATTTTCATCCCACTCTATATTTGGAGTAGGTGATAAAGTTGGATTGAAATAAATAAAAACTCTAAATTATAGAGATGGAGTTGGGTTGGAGATGCTCTAAGTAAGCACAAATGATAAGAACAAATATCATTTCTCGAAATGATAATTAATCTTTTATGAAAAATGACAACTGACATTTTTATTAAGATGCTAATACATGTACTTCCTTCAATTCAAAATAAGTGATTCATTTTGGGTTTCATGGTTTTGGAGACAAAAGATTATAATAATGATTAAATTAGATTAATTGGATGGTTAGTGGGGAATAAGTCTCACACCTTTTGAATAAAGTGGAGTTAATGATGTTGTCATTTCACTTTGTTAAAATAGATAATTAGTGGGTGTAAGTCCTACTATTTTTTACCAAATAAGGTAGTTTTTTAAAATATGTCACTTATTTTGAATTGCTCCAAAAGGAAAAGTAAGTCACTTATTTTAAACCAGAGAAAGTATTAAAAACTTTTACATCAATAAATAACCCATCTTTGCGTTTTAAAAATTCATCATTCATTGATGAAAGTACAAATTTTGTATGCATGTAATTTTATTTGGACTGTCATACAAAACCTATCCTTTTATATATGGCATATCTTTCATTCTATGTGATTTTTATAGATTGGGTTAAAGACCTTAAATTCCCTAAATCTAACGTCTATTGGTATAGGCTTTTCTTTGTAATTGTTATGAGTCACGTAATTTGAAAGAAAAAAAAAACTGGATGAATATACTTAGCGGATCACGCAATTCGCCCAATAATGGACCAAAACTAAGATGTTTGTTTGAGAACCAAAATCAAATAATTTAAGTTTATCGGTTTTGTTCAAGAAACTAAACTATACATTATGCAAAATCCAACATCTCCGGCCATGATGCCAAATGTCATCTGAATATAATCAGTTTTCATATTTGTCTAACAACAAAAATCGCCTAATCATGTATTTGAGGTTTTAGTAACATACAAATACATAAGCTATAAAAATCTCAATCTTCATTTAGAAAAACTTGTGATGCTTTAGGAACAATGAAAAGTTCATATATGCCTAACCGGTTATTTTAATAGACATGACAATTTCATGTGGATTAGGTTTTAGAGTAAATAATAACATGCATAAGATATTTTAATCTTGACTATTTTAAGATATTTATAATCTTGACTATTTTGAGTCACTAAAAACCTGTTTGAAGGCACCCGATCTACTCACAATCCTTCGTCACTAAACTTTATGGGAAGAATGAGTAGAAGATTTGTGCTAAGATTTGCCAACCTATCAAATCGTAGACCAAACGAAGCCGAACCGAATTAATACCGGAAACATGTAACCGGTTCAGTTTTTAGTTTTGTAATTTCATAATTTTCGGTTTCGGTCATACCGGTTTCGGTCCGGTCGTCAGATAAGAATGAACATTTGGGCTGAAAAAAATGAACATAAACCAATTAAATGAACTATAAAATTATATGTTAATTTAAAATCATAATTCATAAGAAATTGAAAACCATAGAATTTTGTTTTAAATCTTGGAAGACGCCAGTAAAAAATAACGGTTAATAACTGAATTAGTCAAACACGTATTAGCTTTTTTCATTCCGAGCCACTCTTTCCATTTTTCCTAAACTTGACCTACACCAAAAATCACAAAAACACCACATTTTCAGCTCAATCTTTCGATCTCCTAATGGAAAAAACCATCCCCCAAATTCTTTCTTTTCTCTTCTTTTCCTTCTCTTGGCCAAGTAAATGGCCATTTTTGCACCACCATTTTTATTTTTCATTTTCTTCATCACATTTCCATCGATAGTGAAACCTTACATGACCGATTCCGATGCTTTACTTAGAATTAAAAAATCATTAAACAATCCGGAACCTCTCGATTCGTGGAAACTAGGAACAATTCCGTGTGACGATGTGATACGATGGGTTGGGCTCGTTTGTAACAACGGGCTCGTTACAAATCTTCATCTTAAATCCATGAGTCTTTCGGGTGATATTGACTTGAACGCCCTTTCACAAATGGCGGGATTGCGGATTTTATCGCTTGAAAACAATTCTTTCTCGGGCCCGATACCCTCATTCAATAAACTCGGATCGCTAAAAGGTATTTATCTCTCGTTGAATCAATATTCGGGTGAAATCCCGTCGGATTACTTTAATTCAATGGCATCTTTGAAGAAAATATATTTTGATGGGAACAAATTCACGGGGAAAATCCCCGATTCAATTGGAAAGCTCACGAATATTGTGGAATTACATCTTGAGGATAATCAATTTACGGGTAAAATTCCACCAATCGGTCAAAGAAGTTTAGTGTCGATCAACTTTTCGTATAATAACTTAAGCGGTGAAATTCCACCCGTTTTGGATAAATTCGATGTGGCTTCATTCGAGGGAAATCCATTGCTTTGTGGTGAGAAAGTAGGTAGACCGTGCAATAAATCACCACCACCACCACCACAAAACCCTAAATCAATTGAAAAAACGACCGAAAAGTCTCTAAGGATGGAATACGTAGTGATGGCAGCAACTTTCTTGATTCTTTTGCTAATGATCATATGGATTTGCATAATGATGAAGAAGAAAAAGAAGAAAGATAACTCGGAAACAATTGGAATGGGTGGAAAAGATAGCCTTGAAGGTTCGGTTGGTTTAACTATATGTAACATAAGCAAACCGGAAGCAATTCCGGGCCAAAACGGGTTCGGAACGTGCCAAAACACGTTGTTGGCCAAGAAAAAGGCGGCGGGTGCGGGAGTCGATTTAATGTTGTTAAACAACGCAAAAGGTGTGTTTAGATTAACGGATGTGATGAAAGCGGCTGCAGAAGTGCTTGGAAATGGAATGATGGGGTCATCGTATAAAGCTACAATGTCGAATGGGATGATTGTGGTTGTTAAGAGGTTAAAAGAAATGAATTTGGTGGATAAAAACGCGTTTGAAGCGGAAATGATGAGATTAGCAAGACTTAATCACCCGAATATTATGACACCGCTCGCTTGTCATTATCGTAAAGAGGAAAAACTTCTTATTTATGACTATGTTCCCACGGGCAGTTTACTATACTTATTACATGGTAAGTATTAAACTCATCACCTAAAAATACAATCTTTTGACTTAATAAGCTTGCAAAACTTACCTTTTAATGTATCAGTTTACCTGAAAATGGTATTTTGGGTAGTTATAAGTTGTAACTGCTTTTTGCTATGTGGATTTAACTTTTTAAAAATTTCAATGCACAAAACTTTCAAAAACATACTATCACATGTATCAATTTTAATGGTTTTACAGGCTAATGGAAATTCAGGTTAACCATTTCATATAATAGTATGTTTTGTAAGTTTAATAATAATAGAAGTGTATAGTTAGATACATTACTAAGCAATTTGCATTGTTACTATTTGTACTTATTGCATTTAGAGAAATATAATGATTCAAATCTTTCAGGTGATCGAGGAAAGAGACATGCAGAGCTCAAATGGTACGCACGTTTAATAATCATCAAAGGAATTGCACAAGGATTAGGTTATATTCATACCGAGCTCAACGATTTAGAATTACCTCATGGAAATCTCAAATCCTGCAACGTCCTCGTAGGCCCTAATTACAATCCTCAAGTTATTGATTTCGGTTTGCATCACATGATGAACAAAAATCATGCCGAATATGCATTAGCAGCCTACAAATCTCCCGAAGCAGTTAAAAATCGTAAAGTTTCACCTAAATCCGACGTTTATTGTCTCGGAATCATCATCCTCGAAGTCCTCACCGGAAAATACCCCTCGCGGTACGTTGACGGCGGCGAAGGCGGTACAGATCTGGTCGAATGGGTGAAATCGGCGATGCAGGAAGGGCGGGAGGTGGAATTGCTGGATCCGGAGATCACCGGATCGAGTAAATACATCGGTGAAATGAAGAAACTGTTACATATAGGTGCGAATTGTACGGAAAGTGATCCTGAATCTCGATTAGATATTAGTAAGGTAATTAGTAGCATAGAGAGTATTCAGGGTGGTGATGAGCAACCGAATCAAGCTTTCTCGTCGTTTGGAGATGGATATGATGATGCCGCGAGTACGTTAACAGATTCTTCGTATATATCAATGGCAGCTGAATCGAAAGCTAGTAACAATGAATCAGCTCAACAGAAAAACGATAATTACGGATTTCGTGTATCCTGATTAATTATGTGCGAGAAGAATTGTAAATTGTAAATTGTAAATACCTCGAAATCATTGTGATCGTCTTCTCTCATCCATGGCTTCGGATGCTGCTGCCATAGTTCGCCGTCGGATCTATCTCCGGCGTGGTGATCGGAAAAAAGAAGTAGCTAGGGCAAACTGTATGATTTTGATCCGTTTTTCCTTGTATTGATAGCGTAGGCGTGTCGTAATGAGCTTGAGGAGCTTTCATGGATGCCGAGTTGATTCTAGAAGACGTACGGATGAGTTTGTGCTCCCTCTGCATTCGAGTAGGAAATTTTGTTTTGTAATTTTTAGTCAAGGAAAAATAGTTGAAAATATGAGAGAAACAAATGGGCCGGGTATAGTTGATTGTGAATTAAAGATGAAGCCCATGATCCAGGTCCTTAAATTCTAACCCACTAACAAGTAACAATGGTAGTATTTTTGATTTCTGTGTGAAATAAGTACCATTTCATTTTCAAATGTTTATTAAAAAAAAAATGTATTTCTGTTTATAACGTGCCCGGGTAACCAAACCTTACTCATAATGTACGTGACTTAATCGTTTCCATACCTATTTCTGAACCTTTCCTTGGTCATGTGGTAAATGTTTACCTATAGAATTAAAAGAATCTATGACATTTAGGATATTATTTCAAACGCTCTGAACTAATCACCAACTGGTTGAAACCTCCATAGTCCGATTTAGTGGTGCCAAAAAGGACTGTGATATACTCCCTTCGTCCCACAAAAAAGTTTACATTTCCCCTATAAATTTTGTCCTACAAAAAGGTTTACATTTCTCAAATATGAGGGACCACTTAATAAAAGTACTATTATTTTTATGTACTTTACCACTAACTTTCTCCTAAAAGCACTTTCTATTTCCAAATAACCTTATATTTTAATCAAAAATATTACAAAGGACCCCACTACTAACTATCACCTAAATACTTGTGACCCAGAGAAATGTAAACTTCTTTGTGGGACGGAGGGAGTATAAGTATATGAATATATTAATATATATTATGAAATACATACAAATCGTATTAAAAACATGTGAGGTGTATACATTATAAGTGTCAGTTGTAATGTTTACTTTTAAAAAAGGGTTTTGATAATGATAACCCTTAGGGCTGTTATAAGACATACATAAAAAATTTGCACATTCATCCGTAACTGACACCTGAATTTTAGGAACTACTTCCCCATAAATTAATGTACAACTTTTTATACACTTAATGACAGCTCTAAAGGTTGTCATTATCAAAACTCTTTAAAAAAACATAAATTCTAATATATTTAGGACCATAGGTATATTAGTATAATAGTATGTCTGAGGAAGGCGGGGTATTAATTTCAGGGGGAGGAATGATTAGAAGTTGGCCCGTCTAAAATGGATTGAGAATAGATTGTAATTGACTGGAATTGTTGAACCGAATTAGGCCGGACTCAATATGATCAAATCGAGTTATATTGGTTTGGTTTCCGGTTGTAATTTCATGCAAAATCGTTTCTTGGTTAGGTTTGGTCTGATTTTGATCGGTTTGGTCCAAAACCGCGGAATATTAAAAAAAATCGAAGAAACTTTCTCGGTTCTCGTTCGGTTCGGCTCCGAGCGTCATCAGTTCAGTCCTCGGTTAAGACGAAACCGTTTTCTAGATTTTCAATTCGTGTTGGTTTTAAGTGGTTCAGTTTGATTCTTGAATCATATTTCTACTATATTATAAAGAGTTTACCCCTTCTATAATTAGCAAGGCTGAAAATTCACCCAACACACTTGCTAATTATGGAAATTATTAACTGTAACAAAAAATAGACACCGTCAGTTTCGAACATGAGACCTTAGGGTTATAACGATACGCACACACCAGCTGATCTAGCTTGGAATCTGTTAATTTTCCTAAACAAATACCTAATAAAGATTAAAAACGTTGGGGAGTGGGCTTTGGCTCATGGCTAAACGAAGTTCAATATCCGTTAAACCACAATCAATTCCACCATTGAACGAATTCGGTCTCCTCGATTCCTTCATCTCTCCTCCATCGATTCCTTCATCTACCTCACAAGCCTCCTCGATTCTGCAAACGCCTCCTTGATTCTGCAAAAGACTCCTCGATTCCTTAAAGCGTAGCCACAAATCTTTCACCCTATAAATAGGACACATCCACAATCTGATTAGGGCACATCGGCAAATCTTCACATGGGAGAAATCTAAAATCCATACGATTCAAACACAACCAGATTTTGTAATTCTAACAACTTGATGGAATATGGCGAGCTCTACAACTTGTATTGAACAGGAACAGGCGAAGGAAAATTAGTGAAAGTGTTCGATGTTTTGGAACTGTAACTGAAGGCATCGTATCTTCTAATGCATCTTCTCGTCATAAGTATGCTTTCTTTTCGTCTATATTAGAATCTCAATATACTGGTGCGTTTTGTGTATGTATGAGCTTTGCTTCATGTTTTAATCTATTAATTCATGATTTTTGTTGATTATATGATATCATAACTATGGAGGATTCCGGAACTGATTTAATTTCTAAATCTTACTATCCCTGAATACTGATGTAAGTGTATAGTTGAATACTAAATGCTTGTCTGATTGACTTGGATGAATGATTGGATGGTAGTTCAAAATTAGTTTAGATAGTGTACTGAATGAATTATAGGCTCTGTATGCATTGGTTCCAGATTGTGAACTTTTATGATAGTAGTCTCTGGTTCGGTTTTTATATTAAAGTTTATTACTATTTTGTCGTTGACACTTATAATCCAGTCCATATTGTATTTTCTCATGCATATGTGTCAAAGTTATGGGATCCAGAAGGCAAACAGATACACTGATTTATTACAACACTATATTTAGTTTATTGCTTTCAGTTTACTCAGTTGATACAGGTGAGGTGCACACAAGACTATATTACAAATTAGAATA
Organism: Calendula officinalis; assembly: GCA_963853835.1. Lineage (NCBI taxonomy): Eukaryota > Viridiplantae > Streptophyta > Magnoliopsida > Asterales > Asteraceae > Calendula > Calendula officinalis. The sequence goes on from OY970829.1 coordinate 76,371,466, forward strand.
ATAGATTATTTTCGACTTAATTTAGCAGGCACAAACCCTAACTCTAATATCTAAATTGTTCTAGAATGACAAATTTCAAGTTTTTGCAGAATATTTAACCAAATTATTTGGATTTAATATGGATCTTCCAATGAACACAGACTTTTAAGGTGCAGAAACTACTATAAAGCTAACAATAAAATAGTGTTATTGAGAAAAAAAAATCCCTAAAGATAAGCTACCCACCTTTTGAGCAGTTTTGTTTAACATCTACTAATGATATATATGTCTTAGATGTTTATTTTTATTTTCTATTAATTAAATTATACGAATTTTCAGGTTATGATTGTGTCACATTGTGGCTGTTTTCATGGCCGTACAATGGGTGTTATTTCTATTTTCTATGAGTTGTGAGAATGATGCTTTAGTCTACTTTGTTGTTGAAGTTGCTCTTAAGAAATCTATAGACTATAGTACTATATAAACTTATGAATATATTTGTTGACTGCAGTGATCTCCAAAGGGCTTAGTTAGCAACTCTGCATGAAAAAATCACTGAGCTTGCTTGCGTAACTAATGTAACATAGCAAGATCACAATTCACCAGAGGTCAATGTCTTCTTGGTAGCCCATTTTTTTTCATTTGTAAAATTGTACGATGTACTAATTGATTTACTAAAGTTTGTTAATTCTATCTTTTTATTGTTAATCCACACCAATTTAGTACAAGTGCATCTATATTTTCTTAATTGTTATTTGAGGATTATTTATTTATTGTGTTTACATTTGGGATGTGGAGTTGACACTTAAAAGGCATATTGTGTTGACAATTTTGTGGTTTGTTTTCTTAAAACATTTAGAAAGGTTGTTAAAAGCCAGAGTTTACTGGATTAAAAAAATTAAAAGCTACTTATGAAGTTATGATGATGCTTTATTGTTGATAAAAAAATGCCAGAATTATCATAAGAATTATAAAAATTCAATTGTAAAAGAATAGTTATCTTTTATGTACTTTGCTTGGTTGATTATTTGGGTGTCATTACGAATCCATACCCATCTTATTTTATTGACTACCACCACCACTACTGCTCACCACCGGCGCCCACCACCACCATCACCCACCACCACATTCAGTGTTGCCTCCACCCCCATCACCAATACCACACACAATCCACCAGCACTATTGCTACCCAAAATATAGTTCTAGGTACCCGCCGCCGCATTGCGCGGGTACCTGCTAGTATATCTAATTAGCAGTGAAAATATGGTGTTAATTATGAAGAAAATGGAAGAAGATTACTTAAAATGATAAGATAAACAATTGGTGATTAAAGTAATGAATAGGATTGCAAATTGCAGCTGTACATCACACGTGCACAGCGGATTCAGAGAGATACTGTCCAAAGCCTCGTGGAGGAGGAGTAGCAGAATCTAATTAATCAACTTTTAATTTGACAACTAATACACTCATCACTCCCAATAATCTATCTTTACATTCATACGTGACTTAGGGACCACATAGATTCTAGATTATTATCAAAACAAGAAAGAAAATTGTAGTAAATATAATGTTAATTACAACTTAATTAATTTTTAAAAGTTAATGTTGGTGTGATGGTCATTTTTTACATAATAAATGTAAATATAGTTGACTTATTCATATAGATTATACATTTTGCTTAAATGTTATGTAAAACTACTTAAAGGAACATAAAACCCAAAAATGTGACGATTAAAGGTGTAAACGAGTCAAGTTAACTCATAAACTACTTGAGATGGATTCAGAAAATTAACTTGTGCTATTTTATAGTTTCACCATTTATGTATGTACACATTTCAGAATTATTATATTTTCTAATCGAGTCAATCTCGAAAGCATCAAGTTGAATCATGTCGAGCTTAAGAATATCAAATTAATCAATACATTACACTGATAACCAAGTAGAATTGAGTCGAGCTCGAAAATGTCGATTACATAATCAAGTCGTGCTCGAGTCTAGTTTCGAGCTTCGAGTTTTATAATCGAATCGAGCTAGAGAAGATGTCAAATCGACTCGAGTCAATTAAATCGCTAGTAACGATAACACATGTAAAAAACAAGGGTAAGGATTTGAAGAGAAAATTAGTTAATGCTAAGCGTTGATGTATTGAATGGTACGCTTCAGTTTCTTTATGGGCTTCGATGGCTTATTTTTTCAACTATGAAATTATAATTAAAGATAATTACATAATTAAAAGACTTATAGAGTTATAGTTTGATATTTAGGTATCTTACAAGATTATGAATTCAAGTCTTGTTGTGGATAAAAATGATGTAGATTTAAAGAATATGTGTTTCAAATGTAATTAAACAAATGTATGTGAAGATCGTAGAATATAAGAACTGCAATTAGGAAGAGAAATAAATTGTTCAAATATTCACAAGAAAATAAAAATGTAAATTACAGGATTATAAGAGTGTAAAGTCTGGTAGTTTGGTTATAGTTATGTTATTGTATTTTTGAGCTTTTAGCTAAAGTTATATTACAGGGGAATCCCACATTTTTTTGCTTTATCTATGTTATACAAGCTTTGCAAACGTTTAACAATCCACCATAGCTATGGCGTAGAAGTTTTGGCGGAGGCGGTGGTATAGTTTTAACGACGTTAAAATACTTTAACAGGTGTTTAACACTTCCATACCCAGATTAATGCTTAGCTGTTACTCCCTCCGTCCCATTTTAATTGTCCACTAAAAAAAACACACAGTTTAAGAAAAGTGCATTAATTATATAATGTCACCAATCAAATTTTCTCTTTCCAACTTAAATGTTATTTGATTGGTTGAAATTTAAGAAATGACATTTTTTATGGGACAAACTAAAATAATATACTGGACATTTAAAATGGGACGGAAGGAGTATAATTTACTACAACTCCACATGTGAATCGGGTTTTTAGGCGGAATATTCTCAGATCCTCATCCTGCTTTTTCCACCTCCACTCTATCCTTTTTACTTGTATTATCCTCTTTTCGCCAATAAATTAATTTACTATTATCATTTTTAAGGATTTTTATTTATATTTTAAATATTATTTATGTAGAAAAGAATTCATTCAGCCCTATAGAAGAACAATATAGGTGATCTACACATTTTTATAAAAGTTTGTCTCATTTGTGTATCTACGACAAACATTTATATAAATATTCATAGTAATTACTTTTTGTCCATATATTTTATGTTAGGTTTTTCTAATGTATGCCCCTGGGGCATACATTAGGTGCAATTAATGAAATATCAAATTTTCTAATACATTTTAAATAACATTAATGATCATTAATTCTTACCATTTTAGATAATGCAATAAATATGATTTTCAATTAAAATAGAAATTTGATGCTTCATTGGTTGCACCTAATGACATACATTAGAAAAACCCTTTTATGTAATCAAACAAATTACATTGACTTTCATTAGATCAAAGTTGGTCTCCAAGTTTCCAACAATCAAAGTATCAACTATTAAAAAATATCTGAAAATTAAATATCTGAAAAATAAATCATTATATAAATTTTGAATATTAAATTCAGACCTTGTTTTAAAATTTTCCGGATATCCGATATGCGTAAAATATTCGAAAACCCAAAAGTATCTCAAATATTTGAGTAATTTAATTTATTGGATATTGGATGTAAAACTTCACCATTCAAAATTTGAAATATCAGAAAATTATACCTTTAATACCAATTCATAAATTTTAGATGTAATATATAGCTAATTACATGATGATGACCAAAAAATAAAAACAACTCTAAATGTTGTTTTAATTTTATTTTACATTCATCTAGATTGATATTTTACATTCATCTAAATGATATTATTTTTTAATTTTATTTATTTTTAAAACCATAACTAATTCATGGATTTAATTATTCATAATCATTTGTCTTTTAGTTATTTTTTAATTCTCATGCATTGATATCCTCTGTCATCTCCATCATCTTTAACGAATTCCAGAAATCAAAACAAATTATACATTTTGTCATCCACAGATCCAGACCTCTTTTTAGGTTCTCACTTTACCCAACCTTTTAGTGGGTTCTAAATTAAAAACAACAAAAAGTGAACTTTTTCCCTCTAATTATCGTCATGGAACCACCGGTGAACGTCAGCACCGCCGAACAAATCATTCTCCGGTGGGACTCAACTGCAAATGAAGATGCCAGAATCCGAATGATCTTCGAAGGCGATCGGAATGAAATTAACCGTTACTTACAAGCCGTCGATCAAATCCAACGATCTTTGAACTCAACTACACTATCAGACGATGAGTCAAAGAAAGTCAACAACGCAATCCAGATCGCCATGGCTCGTCTAGAAGATGAATTTCGCAACATCCTCATCACGAATTCAACTCCCATTGAATCTGAACCACTCACGGAGTCAATCCTATTGACTCCGAGAACCACTCCGAGGTCCAGCAGTTTCCGGAGTGATTCACCGGAAAATGACGATAGCAACAACGGAACAAAAAACGAATCGATTTCCGCTATCAGCTCTGCTTCATTTAATACCGACCGTAATGAACGCAGTGCAACATTCGCGAGCTGCAGATCTATGAACAGCATTCGCGAACAAGATCTCATCCCGCCGGAAAGTATTTCAGATCTCCGGTGCATCGCCGAACGTATGATCGCCGCCGGTTACTTCCGAGAGTGCGTTCAAGTGTACGGAAGCGTAAGAAAGTCTGTCGTAGACGGAAGCTTTAAGAAGCTCGGAGTTGAGAAGCTCAGCATCGGCGATATCCAACGGTTGGAATGGGAGGCGTTAAACGCCAAAATTGGACGGTGGATACGAGCTGCAAAAATATGCATTCGAGTTTTATTCTCGAGCGAGAAGAAATTATGCAAGCAGATATTTGAAGATCTCGGAACATCATCCGCCGATGATGCGTGTTTCATGGAAACCGTTAAATCTCCGGCGACACAACTTTTTAATTTCGCGGAAGCCATTAGTATAAGCCGTAGATCACCGGAAAAACTTTTTAAAATCCTAGATTTACACGATTCGTTACTGGAGTTATTGCCTGACATTGACGACGTATTTGATTCAAAACCAGCTGAATCAATCAGATCTCAGTCAACCGAGATACTTTCTAGACTAGCTGAAGCCGCTAGAGGGATGCTATCGGAGTTTGAAAACGCCGTTCTTCGAGAACCTTCTAAGGTTCCAGTTCCCGGAGGTACAATTCATCCATTAACAAGGTATGTAATGAATTACATAAGCTTGATTTCAGATTATAAACAAACATTAGGCGAATTAATCGTGTCCAAACCTACAACCGGATCTCGACATTCCGGCGATCTAATTGCTCCGGAATTGGATCTCACCGAGCACGATTCGCAATCGCCTCTAGCTCTCCACTTAATCTGGATAATTTCGATATTACACTTCAACCTAGAAGGCAAATCAAAACATTACAAAGACAATTCATTAGCTCATCTGTTCATCATGAACAACGTTCATTACATCGTTCAAAAAATCAAAGGATCAATGGAGTTACGTGAGATGATCGGCGATCAATACTTAAGAACACTTACTCGAATCTTCACACTCGCTGCAACAAATCATCAACGAGCAACTTGGATATCAGTACTACATTGCTTAAGAGATCAAGGATTACATTCAACCGGAAGTTTTTCATCCGGTGTTTCAAAAAGTGCATTAAGAGAACGATTCAAATCATTCAATGCAATATTCGACGAAGTTCATAGAACACAATCGTTATGGTTAATACCTGATGAACAGCTTCGTGAAGAATTAAAGATCTCGATATTGGAGAAATTAATTCCTGCTTATCGATCGTTTATTGGGAGATTTGGGAATCATATTTCGGATAATTATATCAAATACTCTGTCGAAGATCTTGAGAATTCTGTGTTGGATTTGTTTGAAGGTTATGCAGCTTCTCAACACTCTAGGAGAAGATCACAGTGAAAGAAAAAAAAAATATATTGTAGGATACCATTCTTTGATTAATTTTGGGCAAATTATATGGAAATGTATCCAACTTTACACAAATTTTTATTGTATGTATTGGATTATAAAAACTTACATTTTGACTTAACTAACTTTCATTTTTTTTTACCACTTTATATTAACAACTCACATTGGTTTTCTACTCGGAACGTAAGTTTTATAAGTTTGTTACATCAAAATGTATATTTTTGGTCCAATACATATAATAATGGTAATTTGTATATGTTGGATACATTTCAACATAGTATGCCCATTGTTTTTTGGTATAAAAATAAGGAAGACTGATAGTCACTTCTCTCCTATAAGTTTGTTGTTTGTTCATCTCTTTACTCAGATTTTTATTGTTAATGAACATGCATACTGATTTTTTTATTTACACTTAACACAAAATTCCAAGTGTTTGTGATTAACTTTCTAATGCTATTAATCTATTTTTGTTCTGTATTTATATGATGGTGTTCGAGTATGAATGAGTATTTAACTATGTGGTGATTCCCTTAAAGACATGTGAAATAACTTCCTAGAGGTTATGAGTTTGATCATTCCTCTGGATAAATATAATGACAGCCCTAATAAGATTTTCAGATATGCATAAAAAGTTGTATATTAGTTAATAACAGACTCTGTATTAAATGCTTGTCCCCATGTACCAAACATTTGTTTTTTTTTTTTTTACCAAACAAGTCTCTCTTATTGACTCCTAGCATATACTAATCGTTCTCATAGAAATAAACATAGCAACATTATAGTTGTTACTCCAAGTCTCTTATTACACCAAAAAAATGTGATTAGTTTCCATAACACAAATATAAATCAATCATAGAACATAATAACATCATCCTTCTGATCACATGGAAAAATGACATATGTGCCTAACTACACATGCTTAACAAGAAGATTAAGACATGACAAAAGATGGTGATGTTATTTAATTACAGTATTTTATTTCATTGCGAGGTTAAGACCTCTACATATGAGGGAAAACTTATGGAACATTACAACATGTTTAATCAAACATTTTAGTAGTTACAATTGCATTATTCGTAATTATCATACACATACAATATAAGATATATATATGAATAAATACAATTTCGACGTACGATACATTGGTCGAGTTTTCATCATAAATATTTTACTGGCATAAATCGATGCACGAATCACACACATCACAACAACAATCAAGAAACTCGAGACACGCAAGAGCGGTACACAGTTGCGCAATAGCAAGGGCACATTGGTCATTTTTGAGGTGAGACAAAGACTGTATCAAACATCGCCAACAACTCAAACCAGACATGAACCCGTAACACGATGAGGCAGCTTTGATCACTATTTTTGCAGCATCGTTTACTTTTTCGTATTCCATTCCCGGAGGTAGATTTGCATCGGTGGCCTTCAAATTACCGAATCCAACACATATATTCCTTAGGCGCATAGCCTTCCGGTTCATTGATTTTGAACATTTCTGCAAAGTTGCATAAGAATTAGCACTTACTTGAAAGGGCAAACTATAACAAAATGTATCCAACACAGTAAAACCTCCATAAATTAATAAGGTTCAGACTAGGATATTTTATTAATTTAGTGAGATATTAATTTATCGATAAATTAATAAATTATTAATTTAAAGATAATATTATTATAAAATCAACTTATCTAATACGTATTCACATATTCACAGGACCTTCAAAATTTTGTATCACATTCACATTCACATTCACAATACCTTCAAAATTCCCACATTAATGAACTTGTCAAGTTCAATGTACTTAGATCTAGATTGATAACTATAAAAACATTGCAATACGAAGCATTTCAAGCGGCAACAACTCTTCACAACTTCTTGTTGCAATACGAGAATACAATGCCTCAACTCTTAAGTGCAATTGGGAGATTTAAAGATGAACTCAATATAGATTTGAAGTTCACAAAAAACTATAGATTCATTTTTTACTTGATAACTCTAGAATTTTGGAATTTTATTTTAGTAATTATTAATTTATAGTTTGGTTGGGACTAATATATTTACATTAGGATTTCAAAAAAATTATTATCTTATTATTTTATCGATTGGGGTCCGATTTTGTACTAGTCCCAAGTTGGGACCGGATAAATTATTAATTTTATCGGGTTATTAATTTATTGAGTATTAATTTATGGAGGTTTTACTGTGTACAAATGTATGTATTCAGGGGTGGGCTCAAGCCCATTTGGGGCCTAAAGCGATTTTCGAAATGGGCCCTTTCCAAATTTATTTAAAGGTCCACTTTTGGGATTCTACTAATGCTTCAAGTTTTTTTTTTTAATAGTTTTGTGCGACCAAATTTATATTTACGATTTGCCGTTGATAAATTATTGCTAGAATGTGAGTAATTAAATATTAGACACTATAAATAACTTAAATAAAGGAATGGGATTGATAGATTACTAGTAGGATGAGAAATAAAATCGAAAATTCGAACCCATACCAAATCAGAACCAAATTATTAAAAATTGGTTCGGTTATCGGGTCCAAATTTTTTGTGAAGTCGGGTATCGGGTCTTACGGGTCCAGGTACATCGTATATAGAAAAATTGGGTCTAAAATCCAGAACCAAAATTTAATTAATTATGTATTTAGAATTTATTTTTGTATAATATTATTGGTAGTGTTCGTTCATATATTACACAATTTCTATTTGTAAATTATTCTAATATTACATATATAAACTAACAAATATGATACAAACACCAAAAATTTGCTCCAATTACTATTTCGGTTCTGGTCGGGTCTGTACCCAATTTATCCGAACCGTACCTGGAATCGTATTCTGTAAATAGTTCGGGTGTTCTCAGGTCTACTAATCATCTAAAATCGGGTATTAGGTATTTCAGGTCCGGGTCGGTTGCGGATCCAATACCATCCGTAGGTACTAGGTTTGGTAGTGTTGTAGAAATTGAGGTTCAATTTAAATTTTGGGAAAAAAATTCTTTGCTATGATTTGAATAATGAGATTTTCTAATATATGCCCTAAGATTACATACATAGAAGGAGCATTGATTAGGTCGCGTATTTTAATTGAAAGTAGCATTTCACATTACTTAACTTAATCTTTTATTATTTACCAAATTTGCCCTAAATGGATGCATACCTCGTCTCGTAGAAGCGATTTGAGGGTCGACTTAACTCTATCGTTCTGAAGTAGAATCAAGTGGGTATATTCAGAAGGAACTTTTCTTTGCAAGCTCATTTTTGTAACCTAAATTCAAGTGATTAAAGTTAACATAATTGGGAATTAAGTTATAATTAATCCTACATGTTCAACGAGAATTTTGAAGAAGTAAATATAACCTTCTCTAGATGTGTGTTTGGGTCTAACCATGCCTGTGCTGTGAGTATATCCACCTCTCTCCTACCACATATCTAAAAAACATAACGAGACACAATATCCGAAACAAATGTAAAAATAGTTTTTCTAACTTATGAAGTTGTATTTAATGAAGTTGTTATACATAAATTTAGTGATCAAGTTAATATACTTACCGTTTCCAAGTTTATATCCAAATTCTTTCTCACTTTGATATCGATAGTATAAGGACTTGCATCCGCCATTAAACCTCTAGCTTTCACAATTTCGGGAAATTTCACTTCGTATCGACCCGATACAATCAACGGGCTGCCGGACAACAAATCTGGAATACGAGATGGGTACAACTGCAACAAATAAAACAAGAAACGATGTAGGAAATATAGTTAAAAGTAAATACAAGACAACGCATGAAATGGCCAAATTTGAAGTAAATACATAAGAAAATGAGTTGCACTAAGATGGACATAACTTTTGTACGAGTTTCTGTTTCAGGCGTATGACCAGCCAAATTGAAGCTAGGACCACATCTTGGTAAACTGGTTTATGGAACTTTTGGGCCCAAAAAATGATGTATTTTAGGAGTTATTTGAATTTGAATTTTTTTTTTACTATATGTCAAAATTTATGTGAAAAGTCATAAACGCACCTCGTATGATTTGAGGTTTTCTAATGAATCAAGGGTTACGTTTGTAAGCATAGGCGATAAAGCGTTATCTAACAGCCATTGCATACGCTCGCCGATTGAATCTGGCACAAACAATGTTGTTAAAAATAGTAGTAGACTTAATAATATAATTTTTCTTAGTATTAATTAAAACTTTGGTATTTGTCGAAAAACTTACCTACATCATATGCAGCATCATAGTATCCCCTTCCAATATGTGCAAGCATTTTCAAGAAATAATGGTTACAATATGAACCTGGAAATGTAAAACAATTAGTTAAAGCGATCATAGTGTAACTTGAAAATTGTCATTTGTGACACGATGAAAGTTTCTACACTTGATTAAAAGTTGTGGGTAAAATCGTACAAGGTTAAAGTTTTCGGTTTTGGTGACAATTTGTATGTGTCACCATACATAAGCCTATACCGAAGACACATTTACTCACTTTTTTAGTTGTAACTGATTTTTACTTTTAGTGACACTTTTCCGACCAATGACAATTTTTTTTTACTTTACACTTTTTCTTTGTGTTACTAAACCAAAATGAATTCTTGTAGTGTGTTACACTCATGGAGGCCCGTTTGTGTTGGTAGGTTTGTTTAAAAATTTATTTCTTATTTAAGGTTTGTTTGACATACTCTTTTTCTTTGTGTTACTAAACCAAAATGAATTCTTGTAGTGTGTGTTACTCATAGGAGGCCCGTTTGTGTTTTTAGGTTTGTTCAAAAATTTATGTCTTATTTAAGGTTTGTTTGATATACTGAAAACAAGTCTCAGTTTTAGTTTTTTATGAAAGTTGAATTTCTCCAAAAAAAATTATTTTCTTGAGTTGAACAGATTTTGAAGATCAAATCCTCAGAATTCTTTGAATCAACATAGTTTTTGGAAAAGATTATCCTGAATATTCTAAGAACCAACGAGACCAATATGTATTCTTGTTTTTTTACTCTACATCAGTTACCGAATTAGAATAAAACAATTGGCCATGTAAAGAGCGTCAAGATTAACAAAAGATCAAAGGGCTAACCGATGCCAAATGTGCAAATTCGGGGAGACGTCGTGCCTTCTTCCACATTGCGGGATTTGATCATATTACAAATCTCCCTTTCATCTTCAACGGTGCCGTCGGTAATGAGAAATACGAATTGCCTAGATGTTAAGTCATTAGAACACCAGTTTTGCAGTTTTATATGAATATTATATAGGAATTAATATAAAGACAAAATTAAGCCAAGGAAACAAGAGTAACTAGGTGGCCTTTGGATGCGTGTCTTGAAAGTGATGATATGTTATTCAATAATCATAAACTTATTAAGCCAACCAAATTATATGAAGATAATGTTTTAATTTTTTTTAACAGCTCCTAAATCTACCTTAATTTTGGCCATAACAGGATTTGAACCTATGACCTTAGGCCATGAGCAACACCAATACTATTAGTATACAAGCCTTGAGCATTTAATGTTTTAATGATATGGCTAAATTTGCACTACCTGTTTCATTGGGCACATCAAGTTTGTTCCTCCTTCAGCAACCAAATTTTCCCACATCCATTCACTTGCATTTGTGATTGTTTCTTCTGTTGCCAACTCTAAAGACGAAGAGAACGATTTAACATCTTCATTAAACGCGATAATATTAAACAAATCTCCTTGATTAAGCTTTGAGAGGGACGCTATGATTGCATATTTTGATTTTTCGAGAGGTGCATCTCGCATGCTTCCGCTTTTGTCTATTAAAAATATGACTTCCTTTTTGAAATGCTACACAATTTAAAAACAAACGTATCAACTATACATCGAAACTAATGTAGGCCCAAATGGCCGAATGTAGAGAAACAAGCATTTGTTTCTTTAAGCCCAACATCGTTTGAGGATATGGGCTACATTGAACTTTCGGGCCCGTTTGTAGAGGAAATGGGCTCCATTGAGTTATGTGCATTTAAAGTTTTTTTTTTTTATAAAAAAATTGGACTTTGTTTTAGTTCAATTTGTCCTTTTTGGTCCAGTCGAAAATTTAGGACTTGTTTAGGGTTTTGAGACCCTGTAATGTTTAGTTGATAATATTATGTAAACTGAAGTTTCTCTTAAAATTTATGTTTTTATGTTGAACAGGTTTTGAGGACCAATATATTCTTTGAATCAACGTGATTTTTGGATTAGATTGTCCTGATTATTATTAGAATCAACGAAACCGATCCGTGTTCTTGTTTTTTAGTGTACATTAAAGACTATAAGAGATATCACGAGAAAATTTAAAAACAAACATATGTTTAACCATTTTATTGTTGTTCGTCCCGGGGAAAAGATAAAAGCAAAAGATATCTCTCCGATCGTAATCATGTAGTGACGGAGGTTGAAGGAGTAGACCACCAATAATCTCATTAGAGCAAACCTGAGTAAATGTAGCCAGACAAATTAGGACTAATATAAGATGTTACTAACTATGAGACAAAAGTGAACCCTAGCCATCCAACCCAAACATCTATATCCTAGGTTGCGGGCTAATGCCATTCGAGCCGATTGGAGATGATAATTTTTGACACATTTCCCTTATCAATGAGTCAATTTGGGCTATGTATACTTCTAGCAACGTGCTTAAAATAAACATGACAAATGGATCCGAAAGTCATCCAAAATTGCATATCTAATGTATAAAATATATTATAAACCATTTTATTAAAAATTCAGATTATCATGAAATAATAAAAATTTTGTAATCAGATTGACATGCTAACAATATAATATTTGAAAAGTGTCCTGGGTCGACGTGACTTGTACCAAAAGTACCTTATTTGACATAGGCCCGTTTTGACTTTTGACCCATCACCCAACCCGCCCAATTTTTCCACCTCTAAAGCATATTAACCACCCTTTGGAAAGAGAGAAGATTTGAGGTCTTACAGAATAAGCAAAATAGAAGTCTCGAGTAGACCATTTTGAAACTTCTTCCTCGTATGAGAAACTTGTTTCGCTAGCCTGTCATCGTGTTATAATTAAACTAAACTTTAAGGGGTCTAATTGTTATTAATAAAAAGTATGGTACTTATGTGTTAGTTTGGTGGTTAAAAGTTAGTTTATTAGTTATTGTTGGTTATAAGGCTTTCTAAGTTCTTATTAGACTTTTTTTACCCCTCTAGAAAGGAGGTGCAACGTGATAAATTACTTACGCCACCAACACGTTGAATCTCATTTCAAAAGCTAAAAAATAAAGTTTAAGGAGATGATTCGTACAGAACAATTTTTAAACATTTAGAGCAATTTCATTTCAAGACATTATGTCTTTCTTTTCCTTTTACTACACTTTGCATTTTAGCCCTCCTACTAAGGGTATAATTGTCCATTTAGATGAAAGTGCTCCGCATGAATAAAAATTTCTCTGTACAAATTAGCTCTATCAGAAGAAATAGTAACTACAATTCATCTAATTAGTATGTGACTGGAGTATGCATGATGATTTTTATTTTATTTTTTTAATTTAAAAATAGTATTTCCGTTTATAATAGACTTCCAGGATAGCCGAGCTTTTGTGAGTTACGAAGATTGTTGCATTTATTTGGAAGAAATAAAATATAGTATAAAGCATGACATACCTTTAAAGGATGACTAGAATAATTGTGTGTAATCATTGTCTCAATACCAGAATTAACATTTATCACCACTTTTTCTCTTTTAGGTTTCTTCTCCAAAGGTAAAACATAATAAGGGAAAGTGAAAGGCACACTGAGGCAGAACTCATCACCTTGATACAACAATTTCTGAGACCATCTAACTTTTACATGGATAATAGATCCTCCATCAACCTTGGAATATATAATGAACATAACGAAGTAAGCAAACTCGTAAAACTAGATTTAGAAAATGGCAGTTACAAATGAATATGCAATTAGAAAACGCCCGCTACAACAGATAATACTTCCTCCGATTCATAATAAGTGATACATTTTTGTTCTTAGGTGTATCAAAATAAGTGATACACTTTGATAATTCACATATTTGGCAAAAGGTAATGACACTCACTCCTACTAACTGATTTCCACACTTTTGTCACTGCCGGGTATACTTATGGGGCTTTACCCGCACTTAAATGTATGTACTTCCTCCGATTCAAAATAAGTGATACATTTTTCTTTTTGGGGTGATTCAAAATAAGTTATATACTTTGAAAAATTACCTTATTTGGTAAAAAATAGTATGACCCTTACTCACTAACTATCTACTTTAACAAAGGAAATGACTCCTTTACCCTTACACTTTTTACTTTTAAAATCATTAACACCACTTTATTCAAAAGATGTGGGACACATTTTTCATTAACCATCCAATTAATCTAATTTAATCATCATTATAATCTTTTGCTTCAAAAATCGTGAAACTCAAAATGTATCACCGGAGGAAGAATAACACTTAGGCATCTTTGGTGATTGATTTTGACTTTCATTGACCTTTTCTTACTTTAACTGCCACTTTTTGGTATATCAGTAAATGATGTTTTTCCTATAGTATTACTAAAGTTGTAAATCTTCATCAAGTTGTATGACACACTTATTTCCATACAAACATGTTACGAGTTTTTTCCCCATACAAATCATCATCTAAAATATGTGTTTAATAATTATATTGTAAGCGTGAACAGCTTGACAGAGATTTTCATAAGAAAAAATTGGTAACGTGGGTTCCAGACCGACTAATCTCAGGGCATTCACAAATTGCATATTTTTTGTAGTGTGACTAGTGTCGATAGATGCAATTAAGCACGTTTAGGTGAAACCTGGAGAATTTTGAGTGTGTATGTGTTGCGTTTCATCAAGAATCCATCGTTCTTGGTTGCTCGATCCGAATCTTTTTCTTGTCTTGGACTAATCATTTTCGTAAAATATGATCTTTTGGTGGTCTCGACATCTACGTCTAGAAGTGTACCCTGTTAGCCAAGCCAAAAGTGATTGAATCATGATTCATGACACTGTTAACTATACTATTTTCTATGCATGAATCTTAAAAGGTGCTTTCAATATATACTATTGATGGAGCGAGTTTGAAGAAGATCAATCTTTATTTTTTAACAAATTTCAAAAGACGGTCCAAACTCACTCCATGACACAGAAAGTTTTGAAAAATCATACTCATACCCTTATCCACTGAATCAATGGATATTCGACGGCTCATTATAATAATAAGATTACACAACTATCATGCATTCATCAAAATATTATCCAATAAATATAACATGGATATTAAAATAACATTTCTTAAATAACCAAATGTCTAATATAGATTAATACTAAAAAAATATTTATTTAAATAAAACAAATGTTCAATATAGGAAAATGCATGATAAAATAAGAGCACGAGGGTGGGTCAAAGTAAAGCGTCAAATTAACGTCATATCATTATTTCACATTCAAAACCTCAAATAATCCTTTACCATAACTAACCAATAATACCCATTTGGGACCCACCAAAATACCATTAAAAAATTACTCCATCTCTTCACCCAACGAAGGATATGGTGGCGAATGACATATTTGTGCCAGGTAGGATGGCGAGGGGTGGCTCGCCACCACACCTCCCTCTTTAAGTTCTAATCTTTATTGGTGCTTAAAGAGAACAATTAAATAAACTATAAATAAATAAAATATAAATTAGTTTCTTAATTAAATGCAATACATGTTATAAACGAATAAGATCGGTATGTATTCATACCCGACTCTTTTAGTAAAATTAAGAGTTAATGGGCGCGGGTTGCTAATAGATAAAGGATTCACAGGTTTTTAAAACACCAAATATAGTATTGTAGTGTTATACATAAGGGTGAACATTCAGGCCGAAAAAACTGAAACCGAAAACATATAATCAGTTCGGTTTTAGTTTTGAAAATTCGGTTCGGTTCTATCGTTTTCGGTCCTCGTATAGGGATGAACATTTGGGCTAAAAAACTGAACCGAAACAAACCGAAAACATATATTCAATTGGTTTTCGGTTTTGAAAATTTATAATTTTCATTTTCGAGATTCGATTTCTAGATCGATCTCACCCTACTTGTATACATTATTTTAGGACAGAATTTAGTTACGGATCTATATATCACCTGCTCTCCCATGGGAATTGCAATACGGCAATCGCAGCATTCACTCGCCGTCACGCAATGCACGCGCCACGCACCGGTAACCGTCACAAACGCAGTATCCAAACAACAGTCAACGGTCATCAAAATATCATGCATATGAAGAGGAATCAACGCCGGCGGATTACACCGGCCGTGCACGTGCGGCTGGTAGCTCCGTATATCAGGATTGTCAACAACATTTGGGTCATTAATTACCGCATATACCATTGGCCCTGTCGGATAATGTTTTTCCGGCAGCCGGAACGAAGAGTTTGACAAACACGATGACTTTGATAGTGCCTTTGTCATTACCGCCGGCTTTGGAGGAGTCATCGGAGGTCCGTCTTTGCCGTAGTATATACGTTTAGAGAACTTAAGTCCCATATCAACTGATTTTGAGAACTCGTCGGAGGTCATTTTTTCTGTCGAAATCTTGCCGGAAATTTTGTTTGTTGGTATGAGTGTGATTTGAATTTGTTTTGATGCTTGGTTTGCTAGAATGGAAATGCAGGTTGTATAGCGCCAAATGAGTTTATATACATTTTGAAGTTGGCTTAATTTCATAATAATTATTTATTATTTTTTAGGTTTTGTTAATAAGATACTTAAATGTTGTCTTTAAATGAATAAAATATACATTAATTTAAGGAAGGATAATTCCTAAAATTCAGTGGTTATTTATAAATTAATGTATAGGTTTCCGATACATATCTTAATAGAGCTATTGTTATCATTTTCTTTATTTTTTTAATGTTACAATTAATATATATTTGTTGTGTAAACTTGGATTGTTTGAGTATATATATTTTTATTTGGAAAGATAAATGTAAGAATATCTAATAAATAAATTATATTAATGCATTTGTTTAATGAACTTAAAATTAGAGTGAATAAGTGTATTTGTTTAGGATTAAAATATTGTAAAAATATAAAAGTTACAATTTTGAAGTTTGAGAATTAGACAGTTGTAATAACAGAGTTATTCTTATAAGTCTATAAAAACCTTATAATTCTATCAACCAAAAAGATACCAGTTCAATTCACAACTGAGAACAAATATGTATAATAGGTGGATATGTGAGTTTAAAAGTAACATACATACTTATGTAATAAAACATATAATTAATTATTATTTCTACAAATATCACGTGGTCTCAAAATATAATTCCATAAATAATAAAAGACATGAGATTCGGTATGAAGTATTTGGCCAGCGATTGCTACAATGAACAGGAAACCGAAAATCATATGATCGATGTGAATACGAAATCTGAATCTTTTATTGGAAGGACAATTTTGCCGGTGGAATGAAAATTCTTAAAAATGAGTTCGTTTTTAGTTAGTTTGTTTATAACCCGAGAAAATATAATTATTCTTGATCAATGGTCCCTGGTCTATGACTATGGTTTATGCCTTGTGGGTGTATTATGAAAACACGACATGTGATTCAAACCGATTTCGTTAGAGTTGAGCTCGATATCATTGAATCAATTTGGCGAAATTATCATGTTGAAGAAGGAACATTGTACCAAGATTAGAGCATCAGATGTGTCACTATTCATCACACCAGTCTAGTCTAGGGTGTTCAAACCGGGTATCCAGATTTTTGGATATCCGGATTTCGGATAGTAGATTCTACAATATGGATCGGAATCTGAAATTCGGGTATCAAATATCCGCAAAACAAATTATTCTAGTATCTTTCAGAAATTTCGGGTATTTGAAAATACTATCCGGATCCAGTATCCGAAATCTGGAAATTCAAAATTTGGATATCCGGTATTTAGATACCCGGATTTCGGATATTGGATATTTATCCTGATACCCGATTTTAGATATTTTGAATACCTCTAAACACCACCACTTAGTGTCACATCATATTTTCAGTCAACACCACTAACCATCACAAATACTTTATTATGGAAAAAAGAGCACCTCACAATTCTCTAAGTCACGTCGACAGTGTGGCGACCACGGCGACCACGAGTACCACGTGTCCGTAGATGGAGCCCCATACCGTGTTCGTGGGTGGGTTAACTTAGAAATTTTATTTTATTTTTATGAAAATTGATTTTCTCCTAAAATTTATATTCTAGACTTCTACAGATTTTGAAGACCGAATCAATTACATACTTTGAATCAACGTAAGTTTTACATTAAATTATCCTGCATATTCTAAGAATCAACGAGCTCAATCTATGCTTTCATTTTATCCAGCATCTATCTGTGTGAAACACCCAATGAAACACAACGCCACATTAGAAAAGCCATTTTGTTTCGAGCTTACCACATCTATAAACCATTTTGAAAATTACCACCCCTTGATTAAGAAGATGATCGATTGTAATAAGATTTTTCGTTTTCATATTATGCAAAGTTGTCATATTTTCTCCAACTCGGGGTTTGTTAGCCACGAGCACAAGAAGTTATGACTCAAGCACAACCTCCAAAACTTTAGAGAAAACATGAACCCATGTCCTCTGATCATCTAATAAATATTTGATTAAATAAAGATTCAGATCAAACTCATAACATCTACTAGTAAATATTTGACCAAAGAAGGATTCAGTTCAAACCCATAACATCTAGGAAATCATTTCAGACGAACTTACCACTATACCATCACCAGATAGTTTGCCTAAAGCTAAAAAAATGTTGTTAAACAGATACTATAATTATAAAATACTTGATGATGCAAAGGAACCATAATCAATTAGTACAAAACAATCAGACACTCTTATTCCTAGCTTCAACAAGAAATTTACACCACTACAAGAAACCAGACTTTATATCATTTACATTTCTACCCCTATTATTATTATCATCATTATTATTATTATTATTATTATTATTATGTCCACCAAATTTCAACGGTCTCAGATCAGGGCTCACCTGAGACTGCATCTCTGCAAGCTCTCTCACTCTTAATAGGATTGGTGCTGGTATTGGAATTGACGAATGCTTCTTAGAATTTTGCACCTGTGTTTCACCAATTAAATCAAACATTTATTAACTATTTAACAAAATAATAACTATTATAAAATGTACACTATTAAGATTTCTGACAGTCTCATCCAGATCTTTGAAATCGGTACCATATTGAGTATGTTTTTAAATCTTTTTTAATTACTCATAATTATATATAACTGTTAATAATAAGTTAGCTAATTAATTATACATTTAAAAAAATCAAATAAAATTATTTGTTTCTATATTTATAAAAAAAAAAACGATTAAAATAAAAATATGTGAAATTATTTGTATGCATGAGGGAAGCTTAGAGCAATCAATTAGCCCAGTATAAAAAGCTTTAATTTTTTTAATATATGCATTATATACGACTAAAAAATACGATATTATTATAAAATACTCCAAATTTGAATAAAAACGATAAAGTAGCCGTATGCATTAAAAAAATACAATTTAGGTAACTTTTAACCCGTCTAACCTATTCGCGACCCATTATAAAAATTTTGCTTACCCCCTTTTCAGCTGGTAACTGTGCAAAACTAGCTCTCAGCAGGTTCCTCCATTTATCCTACAAAATTAAAGGAAAAAAATTAAAATAATACGATATTAAATACAATTTATGAACTCGTATCAATAATATTATATATAAATATATGATGATGAATATTAATTAACGAGCAATATTAAGCCCGCACGTTGTTGCGGGATTTTATAGCTTTCATTTTTTTAAGCGAATTGTGATACTAATGAAAACTTATACTCTACTTCTGTTGTAGCAACATTTAAAGACTATGTTTAATGAAATTAATTATAAAAACTGACATATTAAGCTAACAGTTTTTTAATATATAAACATAATAGTTATGAAATGATTTTTTATAGGACTCAAAAAAGTATCTTATGCTTTTGATATATTATATATATATTAATGCATTTGAAAATGATGAAAAAATTAAAGATATTATAATATTAGGCTAGTTCTGATCGTTATTCAATAAAAATTTAAGGGTGGACTTTTTAGAAAATAAATAAAATTTATTTTTTAAATAATTAAAATGAAATTATAATTATAAGGTAATTAAAAAATAAATTATTGGTAAAAATAAAAATATTTATACTCTTAGGTGAGTTTTGAAAATTATTATAGTAGCTTCTATCTATTATACAGTAATAAATAAAACTTTTAGAATGCCACTTGGTATATTCTAAAACTTCTACTATCAGATGTCAACCTAAGAAATCACCTTATTAATTACTCGTATTATTTTTTTAAAAAAATCAATATTTATTATTTAAAAAAAATAATTAGTTCAAATTATAAAATAATAATATAAATCAGAATAATATTTTCAAATTAATTTAAATTATTATAAAAGGATAATGACCACCTCTTTTTTAATAGTTTCAAATGAAAATATTTTTAAATTAATATGATATTATAACCGGATAATAACCACCTCATTTTTTAGTAGTTTCAAATCTTACTGTTAATATTAAATTTATGATCATTAAATTTACAATACCCCGTAAACTTTCATGGGGTATAATGTAGTTTTATCATATTTAAAAGCTAAATTCAAAGAAATAATAAACGAAAATTATAATAATTTAGTTTTATAAGTATAATTTATCATATAATTTATGTTAAAGATGAAAGTTGAAGACTTCCACCAAGCAGTCAAGAATCTTTACCAATTATGGTGGGTAAATTTATTATAATATTCTAGCAGGCATTTTAATATATTATATTTTGATAGCGCCGTTTTAAAATATAAAACGGAACGGATATTTAAGATCCTAATGAACAGTGGATTGTGTACCATGATTGAATTATAGATAAATAATTATTAAGTAGCATGCATACCTTAAGATCAACTGAAGTACGATGTGAACATGTTGCAAAAGAAATCCTTTTAATTTCAGACCACCTACCAGCACCATATCTAGAAACACCTTCAACTAACTTAACTACCTCATTAAGAGTCCATGGTCTATGATGTTTTCTTCTCATTCCACCTTTTGCTGTTGGGACAGTTATTATATTCTCATCTGAATCTTCTGCATATGAATCCATCTGTCCTTCATCTGATTCGTTGTTGTTGTTTAATTCCCCTTCATTTTCTCCTGATTCCTTAATTGCCTGTATATACATTAAATAAATATAACCGTCAATAAAATATTTAAAAAAATCATAATTCCTACATAATATATCAGTGTAAATTGCTTAAATCGTCCCTGTGGTTTTTATGAATATTATGGATTTCGTCCCTTGGCTTTCTTTATTATACGGATATTCCTTGATTTTAGAATTTGTAACATCACGAGTCCCTAATTATAGATCTTGTTACATTGAAGGTCCCTAATTTTGAAACCTCGACAGTCCTTAAATTTTAAAACTAGTAACATGAACGGTTCTTAAAAATTTAACGGCTTAGTCTCTAATTTTGAAACTTGTAAAACAGTCCCTAAAAACTTAATGGCCTATTTTTTTAGGAACCATTAGTGTTACAAGTTTCAAAATTAAGGACTATTTGTGTATAATAAAGGAAGTGGAGGGACGAAATCCATGATTTTATACAAACCACAAGGACGATTTATGTAAATTATCATGAACAACTTCAGAGAAATAAAACACACACAAAAACAAAAACATGTAAATACTTACAAGCTGTTGAATCGATCCAGTTTCTAGTGTAGCTTTGATTTCATGGTTTTCTATTTTGTTATTTGATTCTGGAATTTGTTCATCATGAGCCTTCTTTACTAGCTCTGGTGTCATTCCCATTCCCAGGGGCTGAAATTTCTACAATTAAAATAATCAACCAAATAACTAACATAAAAAGATCGCAAAACCAAAGTTCATATATAACCATAATATAAAGAAGAGTAAATTACATTAAATGTCCCTTAGATTTGTATGAAATTATAAAATTCGTCCCTGGACTTTTTTTATTTCACGCATGGTCCCTAATTTTGAAACTTGTCCCGCAGTCATTTTTGCTTTAAGGACTGTTGATGTTACAAGTTTCAAAAATAAGTACTATCCATGTAATAGAAGCTAAGGGACGAAATCCATAATTTCTTACAAACCACAGGGACCATTTATGTATTTACCCTTTAAAGAATTATAATCATCATGCAAAAATTAATTAGAATTACCATAAGAGCCATAAAATTTTCTCTTGGGCGTCCTCTTCTGATCCTACAAACATATGGAATTTCAACACCAGAACCACCAAGAGAATCTTGACGAGTGACAAGAGGTCTCCTAACGGGCTGGATATTATGAACGGGCCTGACCCGAGTTCGTGGCCCGTTTCCAGAACTTTTGGCAGAAGAACCCGTTTTTCCATTATTTTCCCGTGTGTCAGATTCAGAAACTTCAATATAACGTTTTGTTGGCTTCCTAACTCTTTTAGATCCTTGATTATCATCTTCATTAACAATATGATGTTTATTATTGCCACTAAAATCATCTTCCATTTTAATATTATTACCATTACGTCCTTCAATTTCGGTCAAAGAAACCTCGTTAGACTCTTCTACTTTGTTTTTCTTTTTTATTTTGTCATTTTCGATAATAAATGTGGTAGCTGAAACATCACAAGAGTTCGATAATCCCATGGAAATCCTTCTTTTGAGCCATTGTTTGTCTTTAACAGAAGTTTCTCTACCAAATGTAGCTTTGAAAGTTGCATGTAATTCTCTAACTGAAAGATTATCAAGACATATTTCTCCCTTAAGTTTGGAGAAATCAGGTTTCCAGTCAGCACACGTTATTGAAGTAGATGGTTCACCTTCTTCTTGCTTTCTAACCCTAGATTGGTCAATCTGATCATTGACTGGAGTTGACTCTGATTGAGTAACTTCCTGCAATTCAATATATATGCAGAAAAATAACAACTTTACTTGCAAGGTTAAATGTAAACTACAATATAATCAATTGCAATTTGCAAATGTACCTCAAATTGGGAATTCAATTTGCTGAGATCAACTGTTGTGTCAACTTCTGCATCTAATCTTTCTTCTTGAGAAGAAGGATCATCGAATTTCAAGAGACCTGTGATATTTTACATGCAGGAAAATAAGAAAACAGCATTTATGACTTTTAATAGAGCTTAACTGGTGACATAAAAGTAAAACATGCCTAAATAAAAAATAGAAAATAGAAAGACCTTCACAAAACTCCTGAGCAAAAGTGTCATCATTTGAAGTGCAGATTGCAGTCTGACTGTTGTCAGGAACATACTGCAGATCAATCAAATCCTCAACTTTCATCACTTCATCATCAGTTGCAGGTATATATATACCATCACCTACAACCTAGAAAGTGGACAAAAGATCAACTTTAACACCTTTGTATATTTTTGTAGCAATTTCAACATCCCAATCATCTGATTATAAACATATTATAAGAAATCTATGACCTAGATGGTTAATTGTCCTCTAATTATATGGTAGAAGCCTGTATTTAAGCAATTTGTCCTTCCCTATATGCAAATATCACCTGTCAGTGCATTATTTTTTGCTTAATCTTCATGAGTCTTAAAACAAAACTAACAGCAAACAAGTTACAAACTAAAAACGATATGCCTATAAAATGATAACTAACTAGGGAAGCATGATTGCAAACTAAAACATTAAAGATTAATACTTTCCTCATGCTTTTTTTTTTATACAACTAACTAGACTGATCACTCTCAATTTGTTGCTGTAAGTCAATTATCGATAGACCTAAGGGGCTTTCCTCATCACAATCTAGTATGACATTTTATACAATGGAATCTTCTCAGCTAAATAATCAATATTATGTTGCAAATTCGTAACCCTAACAAATTGAAATCCAAATTACCCGAGCAAGCTTGTAAACAACGGGATCAGCAATCTGCTTTGAGGAGTCAGAGCAAGTTATTACAAGTGCAGAAGTACCCTCTAGCTTACGTTTATCGCTTTCTTCAACTGCTACTACAGTTTCCATGTAACATTCCACCACATGCAACTCAATTTTTCATAAACTGGAAGATTAGAAAACAAATCGATCAAATTAAAGCTTCTCCACACTTAAGACTTCACATTACATCCTTAATTTCACATCCTCTGCAGATAAAACTAATCAATTTATTCATCACAATTACCTGTTGTAATTTGTACCAACACACCGTAAAGAGGTAGCAGTACCGATCGATTTGAACGCTGTAGCCAGTGATTCCGTCAAAACCTCGATTCAGATGCTGGAAGTATGAAAATTAGGGTTCCGAAGAGGGGAAATGAATTGAATGAATTTGTTTGGAATTCAAGTTCGCGCTTTTCCAGTACGCTGTGTTTATCAATGAAAGACAGTTTCGGAATTCAAAGTAATTTATAAATCGAGTTACATAATGTTGGGTCGCGTCCGGGTAGCTTTCTTGAGTCGGAGGGTTGTTTAAAGTCAATACGGATAAGCAAAAATGAACCCAAAACCCGAAAAGACGAAAAAAAGACCAGAATTACACTCCTGTTATAAATAACTTTTAATTAAGACTCTATTAGCACTTTAATCAAAATACTTGAAGGTTATAAACAAGAACAAGAACAAGATGGAGAGTTTATAATATTTATGAAAGTGTATTTTTAGGTGCATTTGATCTCTACATTTGATGTAGTATTTATACTACACAATTTACCTAGCAACCCATACATGGTAATAATACAAAGATAAGAACTTGGTAAATCATTAATGGGATTGGAGTTGAACATTGACTAATTGTCCATCCACTTGTTTAGCTTCACTATTGTAGATCTTGGATATTATAACACTCCCCCTTGGATGACAATTATTCAAACTAGAGTTCAACTTTAAAGTACTCGTTAAAAACCTTTGCTAAAGAAAACCCAGTGGGAAAAAACTTTAGCGAAGGGAAAAAGAGTGCAGTGTATAGTTGACTCCCCCTCATGTAGACATCTATCACATTTGATGAACATGTCGCATTCCAATATTGTGAACATGTTTTCTGAACATTGCAGTAGGGAGTGACTTTGTGAAAAGATCTGCTGAATTATTACTAGATTGGACGTATTTCATTTTGATCTGATTATCCTTTATCAAGTCTTGGGTGTATGAGAAAAATCTTGGAGGTATATGCTTTGTTCTGTCAGTCTTTATATACCCTTCTTTCATCTGTGTAACACAAGCTGCATTGTCTTCATGAATCACAGTTGGATATTTCTCCCCCTCTAGTCCACAAGAAGTCAAAATGAGTTTTGTCATCGATCTTAGCCACACACACTCTCTGCTGGCTTCATGTAGTGAGATGACTTCGGCATAATTTGACGATGTCGCGACAAGTGTTTGCTTTTGGGAACGCCATGAAATAGCAGTGCCTCCACTCATGAAAACATATCTCGTTTGAGATCTAGCTTTATGAGGATCAGATAGATAACATGCATCTGTATAACCGACTAACTCTTGTTTTGAATCATTAGAATAAAATAGACCTAAATCAACAGTTCCTCGAAGGTATCGAAAAATATGTTTGATACCATTCCAATATCTTTTTGTAGGAGCTGTACTAAATCTTGCTAACAAATTAACTGCAAAAGAAATGTCGGGTCTAGTACAGTTAGTAAGATACATTAAAGCCCCAATTGCACTGAGATATGGTACTTCTTGACCAAGAAGCTCTTCATTTTCTTCACGAGGTCTAAAGGGATCGTTATCAACGTTAAGTGATCGAACGACCATTGGAGTGCTTAATGGATTCGCTTTGTCCATATTGAAACGTTTCAAAATCTTTTCTGTATAATTTGATTGGTGAACAAGTATTCCATTATTCATATGCTCAATTTGTAAACCAAGACAATATTTGGTTTTTCCAAGGTCTTTCATTCAAATTCTTTCTTTAAAAGTACAGTTGTTTCATGAATTTCTTTATGTGTCCCGATAAGGTTCAAGTCATCAACATAGACGGCTATGATTACAAATCTGGATGTTGTTTTCTTAATAAAAACACATGGGCAAATAATGTTATTGGTATAACCTTTACTTATTAAGTAATCACTTAAACGTTTATACCACATGCATCCAGATTGCTTCAACCCATACAAGGATCGTTGTAACTTAATTGAATACATTTCCTTGGGTTTTTCACTTAATGCTTTTGGCATTTTAAATCCTTCAGAAACTTTCATGTAAATATCACTATCAAGTGATCCATACAAATAAGCTGTGACAACATCCATTAGACGCATTTCTAAATTTTTTGAAACTACCAGGCTGATTAGATATCTAAACGTTATTGCATCCATAACCGGGGAATATGTTTCCTCATAATCAATTCCTGGTCTTTGAGAAAAACCTTGAGCTACAAGTCTAGCTTTATATCTTATAATTTCATCTTTCTCATTTCGTTTTCGTATGAAAACCCATTTATAACCCACAGGTTTTACACTTTTTGGTGTGAGGGCAATGCGTCCAAAAACATTACGTTTATTCAACGAATTTAATTCAGCTTGCATGGCTTCTTTCCATTTATCCCAGTCATGTCTATTTTGACATTCAATGACAGACTTTGGTTCAGGATCATCATTCATAATTTCACATGCAACGACATAGGAAAATATTTCATCAATATTTCCTATTTCATCCCGATTCCATAATATATTTGTTTGGACATAATTTATGGAAACCTCATTGTTAACATCATTCATTTCCTCTTGTGGAGGAGTTTCAATATTTTGTGTTTATTCAGAAACATTTTCCTTATGATCATTTGCATTTTCTACATTCTTTCTTTTTCTAGGATTCTTATCCTTGGAACCAATTGGTCTTCCACGCTTTAAGCGTGCTTTAGAATCTTGAGTGACTTTATCACCAGATTTTTCATTTGGTATTTCAATCCGGGCTGGAGCATTAACAGCCGGTATATGTGATTTTGTCACTCTTTTGGTATCAGTAAATGCATCAGGTAGTTTATTTGCAATTTCCTTCAAGTGCATTATTTTTTGAACTTCTTTTTCACATTGGTTAGTTCGAGGATCAAGATATAATAGTGATGGCTCACACCATGATACATCTTTTTCTTTGTTTTTCTTTTCTTCTCCCAATATTGGAAAGTTTGCCTCATCGAAGTGGCAATCTGCAAAATGTGCTGTAAAAACATCACCTGTTAAAGGTTCAAGATATCTTATGATTGAACTTGATTCATACCAAACATATATTCCCAACCTTCTTTGAGGTCCCATTTTTGTACGTTGTGGTGGAGCAATAGGAACATATACAGCACAACCAAAAACTCTAAAGTGGGAGATGTTTGACTCTTGGCCATAAGCAAGTTGTAAAGGAGAGTATTTATGATATGCACTTGGTCTTATACGAATTAATGATGCAGCATGTAAAATAGCATGACCCCATATAGACACAGGAAGTTTTGTTCTCATTATTAATGGTCTAGCAATTAACTGAAGACGTTTAATCAAAGATTCAGTTAAACCATTTTGTGTGTGTACATGAGCAACTAGATGTTCAACAACAATTCCTACAGACATACAATAATCATTAAATGCCTGAGACGTAAATTCACCAGCATTATCCAATCTTACTCTTTTTATAGCATGATCAGGAAAATGTGCTCTTAGTTTAATGATTTGTGCAAGGAATTTTGCAAATGCAACATTACGTGTTGATAATAGACAAACATGAGACCATCTACTTGATGCATCTATTAAGACCATAAAGTATCTAAATGGTCCACATGGTGGATGAATCGGTCCACAAATATCTCCCTGGATTCTTTCAAGAAACGCAGAGGTTTCCATTTCAATTTTAATAGGTGAAGGTCTTATAATCAACTTACAAAGGGAGCATGATGCACATTGAGTCAGTTTACCTCTATATGGGACCTTATGATCTTTCAATGGATGCCCATGAGTGTTTTCAATTATCCTCATCATCATTGTTGAGCCTGGATGCCCTAACCTGTCATGCCATAAGCTAAATATACTAGGATCATGACTATTTACTTTGACTACCATGTGTGACTCTGCCATGTTTATATGTGTGTAGTGTAGACCACATTGAAGCAATGGTAGTTCTTCCAATACATGACTTTTATTAGTAATGTGCAATATTTTCTTATTATGTGTAGTCACACTCTGAGTGTCATGTCCATTATGATATATGTCCTTAAAACTTAATAAATTTCTCTTTGATTTAGGAGAAAATAAAGCATTATCTACCAAAACTTGTGTACCATTAGGTAGTATAAAATTAGCTTTTCCTACACCTTCTATCAAGTCCGCTGGACCTGATATGGTATTAATGCTTGCCTTTGTTGGTTTTAGTTCAGAAAAATATTTCTTAGATTTAAGGATGGTGTGCGTGGAACCACTATCCAGAATACACATATCTCCAACCATCAATTGTTGTTTTGCTCCAGTAGAGTTCATATCAAACTTGAAAAATGGAAAAACATAAGTTATTATAAAGATGATTAGAAATTCATTTCATGAGAAAGGGAAATCCTAGTTTAACGAACGACATGCATAGACGAATTACAAAGATGAAAACATAAACATAATTATGGGTTAGACATGAGTGATTAAGCTTCATATTACTCCATGTCATTCAAGAAATCGGAAGCATTTAGATCAGTGTTTTCAGATTGATCCACAAAGTTTACTTCTTTCTCCTTTGCTTAAGTGAAGCTTGATATAGCTTGCAAAAGTGAGAAGGTGTGCGACAAGTACTTTGCCAGTGACCCGTGCTACCACATCTATAACACACACTTTGAGTGTTCTGAGAAGCACTTGCTTCAGCATCATGTTTGGTGGTCTTGTTTTGTGAATGGACTTTGTTAACTTGTGGGGCATGATAAGTATTGTTTCTTGGACCACGTCCATATCCACGTCCCCGTCCACGACCATAACCACGACCACGGCCATAAGGGTGACTTCGACCAAAGTTTTGGTTTCGGCCATTATTATAGTTTTGGCCAAACGAATGGTTTTGAGTAAAACGACCTCGTCCACGGCCACGACCACGTCTCCTTGTATTATTTCGAGGACCAACATTTTCTGCAGCATTGACTTCAGGGAGTGCTGCTGACCCTGTGGGACGGGACTCATGATTTCTCATTAAGAGCATATTGTGTTGCTCAGCAGTCAGAAGATATTCTTGCAAATCAGAATATTTTGAGAATTTTTGCAATCGCAAAT
The DNA here is from genome assembly GCA_963853835.1 of Calendula officinalis. Taxonomy (NCBI): domain Eukaryota; kingdom Viridiplantae; phylum Streptophyta; class Magnoliopsida; order Asterales; family Asteraceae; genus Calendula; species Calendula officinalis. The sequence goes on from OY970829.1 coordinate 76,400,748, forward strand.
TCTCTTGCAAAGTAACATTTGATGCATGGAATGTGGAGTAAGTTTTCTCCAACTTTTCTGCATCTGTCACAGGATCTCCACAAAATTCAAGTTGTGAACATATCCTGAACAACGCTGAGCTATAATCAGACACTTGTTTAAAATCTTGGAATCTTAATGATCTCCATTCTTCTCTGGAAAAGGGAAGTAAGACCCTTTTCTTATTATCAAATCTTTCTTTAAGAGACTTCCAGAAAATATATGGGTCTTCAATGTTTAAATATTCATTTTTTAAACTAGCATCAACGTGTTTACGAAGATTGAAAACTGCTTTCCATTTTTCTTGGGATGAGCAATTATTATTTTCATTTAAGGCATCTAAGATACCCATTGATGCTAAATATGCTCTCATATCAGTGATCCATGAGTTGTAATTTTTACCAGATGCTTCTAACGCATCAAATTCAATCTTCGCAACGCTTGACATTTTATAACTATATATATTTAAAACAAAAACAAGTTAAAAATCAAAATCCATATATATCAATATGTATTGCACAAAACAGAAGTGGGAGAACAATCATCCCATACGTGAACAAGAAAGGATAAAATACATCAGGCGTGAGACTAATTAAGATGCCAAGTACAATAACCATTACAATCATGAAAATTAAAAACGGGTGAATCATTCTTGATCTTGATTTTGAAGATGAGAGAAATTATTTTGTAGTATAAAGAAGTGTGGATGATGTGTTTATTTATAGTGTAAAAATATAGCCGTTGTATATTTTATAAATTTTTTTTACCGTTTATAACCGTTACATATTTAGCCATTATATAAATTTTTTTTAATAAAAAGAATAATTAAAGAAATAAATTACATAGACATATTTGTAAAAATATTAGTGAATCTTAAATAAATTAGTAAATAAAAGAAGAAAAAAATATGCATAAGTATTAGTATACATAAAGGAAAGTTAGTATATATAAATAAATGTTAGTAACATAAATAAAGGTTAGATGCAATAAAATTAAATGTTAGTTTGCATAAGTAAAAGTTATAAGCATAAGTAAAAGTTAGAATACATAAATGTAAATGTTAGCATAAGCATAAGTAAAAGTTAGAATACATAAATGTAAATGTTAGTTTGCATAAATTAAAAGGGTTAGTAAACATAAGAATAAAATTAGTACAATAATAAATGTAAGTATGTTAGTAGTCCCAAGATTAGTAGTCCAAATGTCATCATAATGTCCTTGATTAAAGGTGTTTGGTTTCATTTAATTTATTATTATATTATAACTTATTGTTATAAGAAATGTTTACCTTAAGTAATTAACTTGATTAAGTAAATGTACCTTGTGATTGAGTTGATCTTCCTTGATTAAGAACTTTCGTGCTGATAACGTGTTATAAATAACTTTTAATTAAGGCCCTATTAGCACTTTAATCAAAATACTTGAAGGTTATAAACAAGAACAAGAACAAGATGGAGAGAGTTTATAACACTTATGAAAGTGTATTTTTAGGTGCATTTGATCTCTACATTTGATGTAGTATTTATACTACACAATTTACCTACCAACCCATACATGGTAATAATACAAAGATAAAAACTTGGTAAATTATTAATGGAATTGGACATGAACATTGACTAATTGTCCATCCACTTGTTTAGCTTCTAATCTTGGATATTATAACAACTCCAAACTAGAAAACTAAAATTGTGAGTTTTGTATATTATATCTTTTAAGCAATTTTTAAGTTCACCCCAAAACAATTATGATAATCACTTTTCCCCCCTGAAGTTTGAAATTTTTAATTCATTTTTTCTCATTGGAAATCGATAACTTAAAATGTAAAATGGCATGTGGCTGAACATTTAATGAAATAGTTCATAAGCAACTTTCAAGTCCACCCCTAAACAATTCTGATAATTACACTTTTTACATTGAAGTTTGAATATTTTAATTCAATTTACTTCGTATATCATTGGAAATCGATTTCATATAACTTTAAATGATAATCAATTTCATATAATTTTAATTGCTAGGTTATTACACAAATGGCTTATGTATACTATTACCAATTCCTTAAACCATACAATAAGCAAATTTATGGGTCGTTCAAAGAAAAACAAAAACAAATTTATAGCTTATCATGATCAAAGTAAAATGGTTTGTATTATTACCAAAAGTGAGGCAAAGTTTTGTAACAAACGGGGTTATATTTTTTGAATAAAAATCGGTTTAAAAGAAATTTTATTTTGCGTAATAATATAGGATCTTGAAATCCGCAGCAGCGCGCGGAGAGTATATTACTTGTTATAAAAAAAATTTGGAGATTTACAAAAAAAAACCGATCCAATAAAATTGAATCACCCCACCTTTATTATAGAGTAGTATCTCTTCATATATTTTCTTCTTAAAATCAATGAATGATATAAATAAAGATAATTAATGAATTACATATGTGAAGTTTAAAAATAAATAAACATATGAGTAGGAAGGATATATAAGAAAAAAAATATTATTTTCTCTTTATTATAATATAAGCTTTTTCAGTCGCGCCAAACATATGCTCGTAAATTTCCACTTAAAATCTAACTAAATTTTAAACAACATCCTCTTTAAATAATGTCATGTTCGATATTGAACCAACAAAGTCTAGTAATTGAAGCAAAAGATTATTCACTAAGGTGTTGTTTGTTTACAACTTAGTAGATCTATTCGGTACTAAGGTGTTATTTGTTTTTTGACAAAATATCTTCTTGGGGTCTTTTGTCTTCGCGGCGCAGACCACGCGCAGAAAAAGGCAGGTGTTTGTTTTTTGTAAGCTCGCAGATCTTTTTATGTCTGCAGAAGGTCTTCTCCAAGAAGCTTTGAGCATTAGCTTATTGGGTCTTCCAACCCTAAAAAAGCACATCTCTTCCAAACAACATCTTTCTTGCAGACGTAGGATATATTAAATTTCAAAAAACACATCTTCTTGGGTCTTTTGTATGAATTATTTTAATGTTGTTAGACGTAGGATATATTAAATTTTGATTTATTAAGAAAGTCTACAGATGTTAACAAACAAACAACAACTTTCTTGCAGATTGCAGACCTTTAGTCCACCCAGAAGCTGCAGCAGTTGGCAGATGTGATCCGCAGACAGCATATCTTTTTGCTCTAAAAACACAAACAGCACCTAAATGTTGAATCATTCAGTATATAGTACGTTTGATTAGCGTTTATGTATGAAGTTTATACTGCGTGAGACAATACAAAACTGCTAAATCATACTACCTTATATTATATACTGAATCATTAAGTAGTCAGAAAATACTTATCAATAAGCTTATCACACTTAAAATAAGCTTTATATAAAACCACTTAATCATTAATGGTCAAATCAGCACTTAAACATTATCAAACAACTCTTAAGGTTAAAAGAAGTAATGTTCGAATAGATGCACAAGTATCCAATGGCAAAAATGCGAATGTTAAATTTATTAGGGTCCATTTAGTAACTAAATGCAATTCAAGGGTGTCGTTTGTAAATATCAATTCCCAAATCATGACACGTCACTCATCGATCCGACTCGTATCGAAGAGGACCCCAAAACACGATTTCGCGGGCTATCCAGAAAACGAATGGATGAAAGCAGCCATAACCACCTGCTCACTCAATTCTCTCATCAATGGCGGGAGTTCTACCTTCATCAATATCCCCATACGCACACTTAAATCCTTCCCACGATAATCTGTTCTCAAGTTCCAAATCATGTTCATCTCGTTCTTCCATCAGCAACGCCAAAAAGCGATCCGTCCTATGCTTCTCATCTAAAAAGGGGAAACCGGGTTTCTTCGACGTGATTCTCGACTATATAGAAGGTATCGTTCGTGCATTTTGTACGCATTCCACTGATCAATTGGTTGTAATGTTGTTGCTGTGATTGATTTGGTTAATCGTGAAATTAGTTAGTTTATGTTTATGTTTCAGTTTCAATTTTGTTAGGGATCTGCAAAATATGGTCAACATTGTATGCTCAATCCTGTCAGTTGGATATTTAGGGTTCATACTTGTGAAATTGAAACCAGCTGTACATATCTTATTTTACTCAATCTTATATGGTGCAGGGGGACCAAAATTGAGGAAATGGTACGGAGCACCTGAATTTAATACGGATGATCGATCCAATTTGGAAGAAACAGATGAATCTTCACGTAATCTACTGAAGCTACAGAATAAATGTTTTATTTATTTATTTATTGTTATTTGTTGATTAACCAATTGGTGTTGGTTTTGAAACACAGAAGAAGATGAAGTTAGGGATGCAGTTTTGGTTACTGATGGTGATAACGAGATTGGTCAGGTTTGTAACAAGAAAGTTGCTAATCATGATTAACAGATTTAATTCTATAATATTGAGCTTTTGCAGACAGTTATATTATCCTTAATAATCAAACGAATTAGAGTTAAAGCACTGGTGAAAGACAAACGCGCTGCAATGGAATCATTTGGTACATATGTTGAGGTTAGTAAAATGTAAATCTACTTTATCAAATACATTTATTTATTTATTTACTATAATTAATATTTAATATCTCACCTAATATTAAATTCTCATTTTCTTGAAGCCAATTACTGGAGATCTCAAGGATTCTTCGTTTTTAAAGAAATCCCTGAGAGGTGTTCGTGCAGTTATTTGTCCCAACGTATGTTTTTTTTTTATAACTAAAATCCATTTTTTTTCCTTTTACCCTTAACTTATATAATCATTTATGCAGGTTGAAATTTGAATGTGGTAAATGTTTATTTGCAGGAAGGTTTTGTATCTACAGTTGAGAGCTTAAAAGGGGTACAACATGTAGTTATATTATCTCAGGTACTCTTTACATCCTTATCATTGAAGTCTGCACTTTTGATTTTTTATTTTAACCTAATTTTTACAGTCCAGTTATTTGGTTAATCAGTTAATTATTTTCTAACGTTTTCAAATTAGCAAATTCCATAACTAATTTCTTAAAATCAGTTTTAAATTTCTTAAACACGCCTATTGGATCGGATGTAGTGATTTGACAATGTTGCAGTTGTCTGTTTATAGAGGAAGTAGTGGTGTTCAAGCAATCATGAACAGTAATTCAAGAAAGCTTGCAGAACAAGATGAATCAATGGTAATTTCCTCAGGAATTCCATACACTATAATCAGAACTGGGATCCTAACAAATGATCGTGGAGGCAAAACTGGTTTTAGTTTTCAAGAGGTATATTCTCGGTATATATATTGACATTAAAATTTGAGTAAATTACAAGGATGGTCCCTGAGGTTTACCCCAAATTTCACGTATGGTCCTTTACTTTAAAAAATTACATTGGTAGCCCTTTCGGAAAACTTCTGCACCTGCAGTCCTTTAGTCTAACGTCTATTAAATATTTTAACAAAAAAATGACTACCGGTGTCATTTTTCAACAGAAAATATTAACGAACGTCAGGCTAGTGCAAAAGTTTTCCAAAAGAAGGACTACCAATGTAATTTTTTAAAGTAAAGGAACATGCGTGAAATTTGGGGTAAACCTCACTACCGTCCTTGTAATTTACTATTAAAAATATGGAAAATGGTTTAATATTTTTAAAAAAGCAGGGTACATGCATGAAATTTGGGGTAAACCTCACTACCGTCCTTGTAATTTACTATTAAAAATATGGAAAATGGTTTAATATTTTTAAAAAAGCAGGGTACATGCGTGAAATTTGGGGTAAACCTCACTACCGTCCTTGTAATTTACTATTAAAAAATATGGAAAATGGTTTAATATTTTTAAAAAAGCAGGGTACATGCGTGAAATTTGGGGTAAACCTCACTACCGTCCTTGTAATTTACTATTAAAAATATGGAAAATGGTTTAATATTTTTAAAAAAGCAGGGTACATGCGTGAAATTTGGGGTAAACCTCACTACCGTCCTTGTAATTTACTATTAAAAATATGGAAAATGGTTTAATATTTTTAAAAAAGCAGGGTTGTGCGGCGAATGGAAGTCTTAGCAAAGAAGATGCTGCATTCATATGCATTGAAGCTTTAGATGTGCTGCCAGAAAAAGGACTCATATTTGAGGTTCGCCAATATCTTATTTCTTTTTTAATTTTTTGAGCAAATAATTTTCCAAATATTCTTTTATTTTGTTTAACCGTAGGTTGTTAATGGGGAAGAAAATGTGTTGAATTGGAAAGACCGGTTTGCAAGATTCATGGAGAAAGCATAGAAAAAAAACAGATTCGGGTCGGGTTTAGTTGACCGGGCCAACTTAAATACAACGTGTGAACCGGTTTAAAATTACAGTTACTTCACTGAGAAGTAGAAAATTGGTAAACAAACAATTGTAATGACAAATGAGAGGTTGTTTTTGGCTAATACGCTCATGTTTATTTTCGATCTTAATAAATGTATAACGTGTTTAGTTTGGTGGCGTATGATTTCATTTTCTGAATAACAATAACTTAATCATACACATAATTTCTTATTTCATAGTGTTTACAAGAAACAGTTTAGGTCTCTCCCAACAATAAGATTTTTTTCTTTCTTTTCGGTTGACATCTCTACAACACATTATCACTTCTAAACTAACGCACACCAATAACACATCTTCACTTCTTTCATTGTTTTCTTTTTTTATACATAAAATAATTCGGATTTCAAACCGGAGATAGCTGGTTGTGTTTCGGTCCGTGGTTTGGTTCTTGTGCTCGCCCTTATTGACCACTATGTTTATATTAAATTTATTACCATTGTTTCAAATCCTAAAAATTCAAAAATGTTGAGCTACAACTACAATATTAGGCGATCAATCCAAAGTCCCACACTCTCCCTCTCACCAAATCCCCCAATATCAACCTCCAATTTGATCAATGGCTTCCACAATTCATCATCAACAACAATCAGTTTCTGAATTTTTGACACTTAAACCACATGATCCTCACCAAATCCCCCAATACTCTCTTGGACATGTAAGTAGAGCTGATTTTCCCTCCAAATTGCACTGGAAACCGGTTCCAGCACCAAAGCGGCCATATATACGGTTCGGTCTATGGTTTTTGATTCCCATAAAAAACGGTTCACCCGAATTTTTGATTTCCCATAAAAAACGGTTGAATGGTTCGATCTGGTTCTAAACGGGTCAAAACTGAAAAACCAGGAACCAGTCGGATTTATATAGTTTATTATATACCTTTTTTTAATATGTAATTCCCAAAACGGCATCGTTTTGTAATTGGTTTTTTATTTACAATTGGATCGGCTTATGAGTTAGTTGAATAGGATGTTTATAATTTTATACTTTTGATTTAAGCTATCTTAGCTAAAGACCAATTACTAGTTTTACAAATGTTATCCAGCGTCTAATAGTTAATTGTATATTATCAAAGTTAGGTTTGTAAATATTTGGATGTTCATTAACGTCTAATAATTAAAGAGTTTTGCTAACTATTGTTTTCACGGCAATTATTAAGGAACACTAATGTTGGTAATACGCAATTCTAAAGCATAACCACCTTGGGTGGTTAATAACTTTTAGGGATGTTAGTTTTTTTTATGGGTAAGATACATCAACTTTTTTCAATATATTATACAAGTTTGGATTTAATCTACAAATTCTTGGTAGATTAGTTTCGCATATAACAATTTATTAGAAATCAACAAAACGAAAGTAATATTTATGTAAAAAAAAGCATAAAAATGGAACTAGCCGGAACCGAAACTGGAACCTGCTGAAACTAAGCCGTCCAATTCTCAATTCGGCTTTCTTGGAAAAGGTATTCTTTGGTTCGGTTTGAACCGGTTCGGTCCGGTTTTTGGACCGTGGAGACCCCTAATCCCACCAACCCCCCCCCCCCCCCCCCCACAATTTGATCGTTGTTAAAGTGTGATTTTTGATTAATTTTAGTTTCCAACTCCAATTAATAAATGGCATCTTCCTAATTTGCCTAAAGACACTGAAGTTTGGCTAAAGGTATTTGTAATCACCGTAAATCTTTTTTTTTCCCTTCTACTTTCATGTTTTAATTCAGTTTCTTCGTATATACTATATACTAACAGTAAATTTTTTTTTTTTAATATGTAAGCGTGACGATCTTTCGGGAATGCAATTGAGTGGAAACAAAGTTCGGAAACTTGAATTCTTGTTAGCAGATGCAGTTGCACAAGGAGCAGATTGCATAAAAACAATTGGTGGCATTCAAAGCAATCATTGCCGTGCAACTGCTGTTTCTGCCAAATATTTAAACCTAGATTGCTTTTTAATACTATTTACCTCAAAGGTTTTTTAACATGTATACATGCATGTTTTTTTAGTCTTTTTCAGTTTTGTACCGGACCGTATCGGATCGAGAACCAACTTTTAATGAAACTTAGAACTGAGAACCGGAACAGTATAACGCGGTTCAGTTCAGTTCAGTGGTTACGCCTGGTTATCTGTTCTGCTTGCACAAGCCTAACCTAATAATAGTTCAATTTTGTCAAAAAAAATCCTATATTTTTTAAAATTTTGCTCTAACTCCTTTTGATGAGAGAAAAAGTTCATTGTCAAATTTGACATCTTTGGTTATCTTTTCTTGGTAATTTTCCTTTTTATAATAATAATCTAAATCTTTAATTTAAACAATTTAGAAGGTTGCATCGTCAAAAAATTAAGTTTGGTTGACTTTATTAGCTAATTTTATTTATTTTCCCGGATTAAGATTAAACGTAAAAGCACAACTCACATTGACCAATTTATAAGTAAATTGGTTAAAATTATCAGTTATGATTTTTTTTAATGGCAAATCATAATCTACTTATAAATATCACTTATGCCAGACTTGAACTTCTGATTATAAGGATGAAGGCAAACAACCAACTGCTAGACCGGAAGAAACCGACTCAAGACCTATGAATAAAAAATAGCTATTTGATTGTCACCGATTAAAAAAAGGACAACCTATGAATTTGATTGTAATCTAAATTTAATTGGTTACTATGCAGGATCTTGTGGACAAAGACCCTGGGTTGACAGGGAACCTTTTGGTGGATCGATTGGTTGGTGCACATATTGATCTTGTTTCGGAGGAAGAATTTTTAAGTATTGGAAGATTGGTATGCTTAACATTTGTTTATATAATTTTACTTATTGGGGATTCATGAATTACATTTGTTAATTTGTTAGGGTAGAAGTAATAAAATGGGCGGGTTGGGTAAGTTGTCAAAGGTAAAAAACGGTCGTTTTTTTTTTTGTTAATCTCTCTATATAATAAAAGAATCTTTTTTGACATGTCATTAATACCACGTCATAATACCACGACCCACGTGTGCAGCCACGTTAGCCTCCAACGCCATGTCAGCCCTTCCCCTTCATCTAGCCGTGATTCGCTTCTTCGCTTCTCACACGTAGCCTTTAATCTCTCCATATCTACAGTCTTATCTTTAATATTTTTTCCAACTGTTCAACATCTTGCAAATCTTTTATCAAGAACGACATACAGCTTTGTTGACAATCAAGGACAACAACGTCTTGATGAACCGAAACAAGGTTTAGTCTTCCAAAATTTAACGAATTCCAGTTTGGTTTTTTTCTTTTTTCCGTTTAATAGTTATTTCAACGTCTTGATGAATCGAAACAAGGTTTAGTATTCCAAAATTCAACGAATTCCAGTTAGGGTTTTTTTTTACTTCGTTTAGTGGTTATTTGAAATTGGGAATAGGTTAATTTATGAGGTGAACTCTAATTATGGTTGAAAAAAATCAAATCTCTCAGAAAACACATAAACACTCGTGGACTTTTTGTACTGATTTAAATTAGATAATCAAAACATATACTTATGAATGGATGTATTTGAGGTTTTGTCTACTCGGGGTTCTGATGTACTCATAAATTGTTGACAGCTAATCCTAGATTTTTAGCTTATGTTTTAGTACATTATGGCCTGATACATGATAATGAATATGATAGGTTTGATTTGTGTAGATACAAGTTTATTAACGAACCACGGAATGTGTGGAACGTTCTTGTACCGACCACTTGCCCTTACAAGTGGCAATTTCGATTATGCATCAGGTTCGTAATCACACCTCTTAAAACCAATTTCATCATTAAGTTTATTTACATTTGATTATCAATTCCAATAAAATCCTGAACATTCATACAAACCAAGCGTTTGATAAAATGTCTTGAACAAACACAAGTTTTAATTGAAACTAATTTTATGCAGATATGGAACCTCAACCTATAGAAAACAAACGTGTTTGCCTCAAAGATTCAACAAGAGGTAAAAACACCACTCAAATCAACCCATTCATAAGTAAATGGGTTGAAAGATTTGATTAATTTAATAGTTATTTGAAATTGGGAATAGCTTAATCAAAACACAGATCCCCTCATAGACATTGCTTTGTGTTTTCATGCTCTTTTTGGCAAAAAAAACAAAAAAGGAAGGATTTTTGGTGTTTGCTGCTGCTTGGACCAAGATCAAATTAATGGTTAATCATACTTCATATTTTTTTTTTTTAATGTGATCAGATGATGTGCTAAAAGTATTCGACAAGACTATAGTAGAGTTCTTCAAACCAAATTATTTAACAAATTTAATCAGCAACTCAATCAAGTTTACAACATGCAAGTGATATTTTCATTTTTCAACATAAAAATGGAGCAATAACATTAATAGCATTTTTTATGAATTTACTAATAAACATGGTTGTGTTTTATACCTAATGGGTAAAAATGTAAAAATAAATAAAATAAGCTAAAGTGGAAACGGGTCAAATTGGTGGGCCTTGACCAAAATACATACAACCTCCTATGTCTCTTTATTTGGATTCGGGTTAAAACTGGCAGATTTGTTAACGGGTAAAGTGGATTCGGGTTAAAATGGGTGGCTCAAGCTCAATTGATCCACCTTCACATTTCTTTCCCACTTTTGTAAAACTTAGTAATAATTGTTTTATTAATTATAGTTAATAATCTAATACTTTGTCCATTTTTTCATGTCATCAAAGAATCATGCTATAAGGGGATCGGTGAACCAGGTGGTGGTTGTGAGGAGGTATGGCACGTTTTCGTTGTTGGACGCTGGATCCGATGCAACACCTCCACAGAAGGATGTGATGAATGAAATTCTAGAGTTTTGTTTTAAGAAATTCCTTCACATACGCGTTACAAGATTCAAGTAATTGATATATCAAACGGGCAATCCAAATCGAGTTTATTATGAAGATCAAACTTCATCAATAGCAGGTTGAATTTAATGAAGCTCATATACTTTGGAAGATCCTTTTGCGACTAATGTGCATATTTTGTATTACTTATTATACGTTTGAAGAGTTTATCATGAAGATCTTCCAAACTATAAGCTTCCACAAATATTCACTTTGGGCAATCCAAATCGAGTTTATTATGAAGATCAAACTTCATCTTGTAATTTGTCATACAAAACTCCATGGCAGGAAAGGTTCCCTGGTAGGTCTTGTGGCCTTATTTTAAAATTTGTTAGTGTATATATAACAATCATATAAGTAATTAACAATATATATTTTTGTCATATATAAAAGATGACTTCATTAAAATTATTTACCACTAATGAATTTTCAATAAAAAAATTTATATAAGTCACCCGTGATTTATCACGGGTTATAGACTAGTTATATATATATATATATATATATATATATATATATATATATATATATATATATAATATTAATTAGTCTTTTTTGTCTCGTGCGTTACACAGACAAAACAATACTTAAATTGGTTAATGTGAATAAATTGTTACATTGTATTGTATAGTGTATTTCACATATCTAGATTTATTTAACGAACTTAATGGAATCGGTTTCAAATTGGATTTTAAGAAAGAGGCTAGAGTGTTAAAGTTGATAACTAATGCCTTTAATTGAAAATTAAAAGTAAGTGTGATGTCATTAAAAAATTAACTTAATATGCTAAGGGTGTTAGTTGTGGTGGCTGATGTCACTATAACACTTCAGCATCACATCAGTATTTTATATTCACAACCTCAAAAGTATATACTTCCTCCTTGTCAAAATAAGTGAATCACTTACTTTTCCGGAGTGTATCAAAATAAGTGAATCACTTTCCTTATTTGGTAAGTTTTTATATTTAAAATTACCCATTTACCCTTACTTATCCCTCTTTAAACATCATTAAAGGTGTGGGGTCCCATTAATTTTTGTCATCTTCCTAGATTTGGGACCCATCCATTCTAATTACCCCATTTAATTTTACTAATCTCTTATTACCTTATTTTACCTCAAAAAAACGTAAACTTTAAAGTGATTCACTTATTTTGATACAGAGAAAATATATTCTAAGAAAATTTACTGTCAATATGTATTTTGTTTGTGAGATAATGGTTTTGTAAAGCTTCAAATGTTGCTTGCACAAATATGAAATATGTATCCGTATGATTATTACTAAAAAATAACAGGAATGTATTTTTAATTTCAGACACTTACTAATTTATTGAAAGAGAAATTAATTAAAGAAGGAAGAAAACCTTATGTTGTTCCAACTGGCGGATCAAATTCCCTGGGAACCTGGTGAGATTGGATTTATAATATGTACATTACTACATTTTGTTCCTTGATATTAATTAATTAGTGTTTAGTTTAGTGCTTAAAATATTTTATGATAGCACGGTGATAAGAACTTCTAACTAACTTTATAAAAACCATAAGTTTATCATATTCTAATATTAATATTAATATTGCTTATATCTCGAGCATAAATATAAACAAGAACACCTTTAAAAAGTACTCTCTCCGTCCTAAAATTATTGTTCACTGACAAAAATCACACAGTTTAAGAAAAATGCATTTATTACACTATAACCAATAAAATTCAATCTTTACCACTTAATTGTTTTCACTCAAGGGGTATATTAGACATTTTTTCTTTTTTTAGGGGATATATTGAAGCAATTAGGGAGATCGAGCACCAATCACATAAAGGGGCGATTAAAACAAACTTTGATGATATTATTTCAGCATGTGGCAGGTTTTATTCCTTACTGCTTTTTTTAAATATTTTATTTTTTTCTAGAACTAAATGTATTTTAATATTTTGAATTTTATTGACTAAGGGTTCGAGTCCTATCGTGGACATATGTGGTAATTAATAGTAGATTAAAATTTGTCGTTAAAAAAAAGCTTACAAAAATGATCAATTTAGTACTTAAACTCATTAATTTGATTAATGATTACTTTCCTTATATTTTTTCACGAGCTAAAAAATTATATGTTCATCTCAATATATTAAAATTAGAAATAAATCATGCGTGAATTCAAATTCTAATTAGTGAGTTGGACTAATAAATTAAATATATTTTCAAGTTTAAGATAGAATGATGCACATTTGATATTTCATGATAGTAAATGGTGAAAAAAAACCAAAGTTAATTACATCAAAATAGATATTATCCTATTTTAATCATTATTTTGATATATTAATAATCACACTTCTTTTCTAGTGGTGGTACAATTGCTGGTTTGTCAATTGCTACATGGTTAAGCGAGCTTAAAGCAAAAGTATATTTAACATCTTTCAGTTTACTTTAATTTTAATTTGATTTATTTATATATAGAATTTAAACTATTAATTTGATATATTAATCGTAGGTTACTGCATTTTGTGTATGTGATGATCCCGAATACTTTTATGATTATGTTCAAAGTCTACTTGATGGACTTGAAGCTGGAGTTCAATCTCGTGATATAGTCAAAATCCAAAATGTAACAACATGAAATATTACTCAATTTATACTCACTTAATTTCCTTTCTTAGGTAATATTAATTTTAGACCCATTTATTTATAAATGGATCGATTTGAATTATATAATATTTTATTGAGTAAATTATACCTGGTCCTTTAATTTGTACCATATACATATTTGGTAATTTAGTTTCATAAATTACACTGGTAGTCCTTATTTCTGAAGTTATTGATACGTTTGATCATTTACCTAAATAGACGTTAACTTTTCCCGTCAAGTATGGTCACGTGTGATGCACGAGAGGGTAAATTTGTCCTTTTCCCTTTCCCTTCGTGCATCACACGTGACTATACTTGACCATACTTGACGGGAAAAATAAATGTTTGTTTAGGTAAAGGACCAAACGTGTCAATAGTTTTGAAAATAAGGATTATCGGTTTATTTTTTGAAACTAAATGTCAAAATATGTAATATGGTACAACCCTAAAGAATCATCGGTCTAATTTACTCTATTTTGATCATCTTAATGTACTCATATGTCATTTCTATATTTTTTTCTGTCCAAAATCTGCAACTTGTTTATATTAGTCATTTAATAATATATTGCCAGGCCAAAGGGCTTGGGTATGCCATGAGTACTGCTGATGAGCTTAAATTTGTTAAGGAAGTTGCTGAAAGCACTGGTGTGATTTTGGATCCTGTTTACAGGTTTGGCCTATTTTTGTACATTATATATATATATATATATATATATATATATATATATATATATATATATATATATATATATATATATATATATATATATATATATATATATATATATATATATATATATATATATATATATATATATATATGGTAATGATCCATAGAAAAGGGTCCTTATTTGAAGAAGCTAGAAAAGGGTTGCATTTTCGTAACTTATACATATATGCATGCATATACAAACATATATGTATATATACATATATAATTAGACCATATATATTATATATATGCATATTCATGCCCTATATATGAGTATATATACACATGCATTTGCATTTTCATATCGGAACTTGCATTTTCGTTTACAAAAATGCATATACTTACCGTATATATATTTGTGTATATAAATACATATAGAGGGTATACATGTGAAAATATGTATATCTATGATCTAAATATATATGTATATGTACATATATTTATGTAGGGTATGGATCAATACAAAAGTGTCCTTATTTGAAGAAGTTGAAGAAACAATCCATTTTCGTAAAATATACATATATGTATACATATACATACATATATGTATATATACATATATATTCATACCATAGATATATATATGTGCATATTCATGCCCGATATATATGTATATATACACATATATATACACATACATTTTACGTAACTTGCATTTTCAGTCGTAACTTGCATTTTCAGTCGGAACTTGCATTTTTATTTACGAAAATGCATATGCATTCCATATAAATATGTGTATTTATATACATATATACGGTATAAATATGAACGTATGTATATCTATGGTATGAATATACATGTATATATGCATATATGTATGTATATGTATACATATATGTATATTTTACGAAAATGCATTGCTTTTTAACTTCTTCAAATAAGGATGCTTCTTTCTTGATCCATATTCTATGTATATATATGTATATTTATATGTATATTTTACGAAAATGCAACCCTTTTCTAGCTTCTTCAAATAAGGATGCTTCTTTCTTGATCCATATTCTCTCTCTCTCTCTCTCTCTATATATATATATATATATATATATATATATATATATATATATATATATATATATATATATATATATATATATATATATATATATATATATATATATATATATATATATATATATATATATATATATAGGGTCCGATTCAGCGCAGAACCGTTTAAAGGTGCAGAACCGCAGAACCATCCTAACATCCAATGTTTTCTTTGTTATACATAAGTTGTAAATATGCATACACGCTGTAACCATCATAACATCCAATGTTTACAATTTTTTATACAAATAATATATAAATATATTTATATATTATTTGTATAAAAAATTGGAAACATTGAATGTATAAATGTGTTACAACGTGTATGGAAATGTACACCTTATGTATAACATAGAAAACATTGGATGTTAGGATGGTTCTGCGGTTCTGCAGCTTTAAACGGTTCTGGAATCGGGCAATATATATATATATATATATATATATATATATATATATATATATATATATATATATATATATATATATATATATATATATATATATATATATATATATATATAAACTAGAATGATTGAATGAATAGTATTTAGGTGCTCAATTATTATTACTATTATTTTTCCTGTTTTATTAACTTCTACTAGAGAAACGTTCAAAAATGTTCATCATTTTTATGAAGTTCCGAGGAATAAATCTCAATCATTGATCAATAAGATCTAATGGTCAAGATTAGTCACATATTTTATATTTAAAGGGGTATTTTGGTCATTTGGCACTTAAAAAAATTGATTTTTTTATTTTTTATTTTAAAATTTTATTTTTTATTTTTTATTTTTTTATTTTTTTTATTTTTTTATTAAAAAATAACATTTATTTGATAATTACGTGTAGTACTTACAACATGTGAATTTAGTGTAAAATCACATGTGATTGTATATTTAATCTCATTTAATATTTTAGTTCAATCACATGTGATTCAGTACGCAATCACATGTGATTCAGTACGCAATCACATGTGATTCCGTATACAATCACATTATATGTTATTAATGAAAAATAAAAAATTTCAAAAAAAATAAAAAAATAAAAATTTTAAAATAAAAAATAAAAAAATATTAAAAAGTCATAACGTTTTCTAAGGCGTGATGTAAGATGCTAAGTTTGTACATAAATTATAGTTATATATACAATTATACAAACAAAAATGAAAAAACACATAATTATAAATTTATAACGGAGTTAATCAATCTTTTTTTCCCAATTCAGCGTATTTAACCATTCTTATACTAATTAACTATATACATTTGACTCATATAACTCAGTTGCTTTAATACACTTAGAAACACAACTTATTAAAGGTAAATGTTAACCAAGTTGGATCTCAGCATACATAAACTTTACGCCCAAGACCTGGATCATGACATGACGATATGGTTAAACACTTAAACCTGATCAAGTTTTGACGAGCTCGAAGCTAATGCAATTCTTTTAGAACCATGAAGTAAGGTGATAATTTGCCTTGCGTGAATCGCGCGTTTAACCTATAAGAAAAAAAAGGAAGAAAATAGAGTTTCAAGAAGTCTAACCATAATTGCGGAAAAAGGAGTGGGTATGTAGCTAAGGAATTTTTGCCATAGACATAAATGCTGGAACAAATTAACTTATATCCATCCATTCGTTATCTTCTCAGGTATAGTTCTATCATCATGTTATAATATCTTTAGGTGGCAAAAAAGCTCGGATGATGCAACAAAAAAAAACTATTTTTTTTATAAAGATCACCAAATTCCTCTTGAACTATTAATCTTGTTATTTTAGAGAACTAGTCGCATTATAAGTAAAGCCAAATTTTATTATCTTCAACTTGGTTAACTGGATTTTGCTTTGAACTATTAAAGGTGTAACGTGATATACTAAACCTATGAAAATGATTAATTTAATAATTTGACTCATTAATTTGATCGCATTTTCTTACACTATATACATCCATGCATTATATATTATAACGAACTAAAAAGTATACATTTATCTCGATATATTGAAATTCAAAAAATGTTGTGAGAATCTATTACTGAATTAATGAGTCGCGTACTAAATTAACTATGTTTTATAAGTTCAATGTATAATGTTGTACCTTTAATTATTCATAGTAATAGAAGGACCCGATCAACTAAATTAAGGATACTAAAATTATTTTGGCCGTGTAAGGAAACTCTTAACTGTTTTTGTTAGTCAAATAAATCAATTACCAATCTTTTTGGTTTAGTGGAGTAAAATCAAAATTGAAATGAATTACCAATCATTTGAAAATAAGTGCAATAATATATTTTTTTTCTCTACTAAACCAAAAAGGTATAATCTGTTCTATACGAACATGGAGGTCACTAGCAAGCCAGCTTGCTTTTAACACTTTTTGGATGATCCAAATCCAATCGTACGGCTGTAATTCCTTTGCATGGCTCTACTCTTCAATTTTCACCAAACCACACTCATAATATCCCCCTTATATAAATCTACCCTAACATCACTTCAAAATCACCAACAATTTTATAATTTCTATCATCATAACATATTGAAAATGATTCACATCTTATTCACCCTTTGCTCTGTTTTCACCATCTCAACCCATGCAGCGGTCCAAGACTTTTGTGTAGCCGACCTAAAAGGCCCGGAAAGCCCGTCGGGCTACTCTTGCAAGGCGGCCACCATGGTCACAGTCGATGACTTCGTTTCAACGGGCCTACGTTTTGCGGGCAACACTTCAAACATTATCAAAGCGGCCGTGACTCCGGCTTTCGCAGCCCAATTTCCGGGTGTAAACGGGCTCGGGATCTCCATTGCTCGGTTGGACCTAGCCGCCGGTGGTGTGGTCCCAATGCACACACACCCCGGCGGTTCTGAGCTCCTTTTGGTGACACAAGGATTCATTCAAGCCGGTTTTGTCTCATCGGCTAATACGGTTTACGTTAAGACTTTAAAAAAGGGCGATATTATGGTTTTCCCGCAAGGTTTGTTGCATTTTCAAGTGAATGCGGGCGGGGTTACCGCGGTTGCATTTGCGAGCTTTAGTAGCGCGACACCTGGCTTACAGATTCTTGATTTCGCACTTTTTGCAAATGATTTGCCGTCTTCGTTGGTGGAGGCAACCACTTTCCTTGATGATGCTACTGTCAAGAAGCTTAAGGCTGTTCTTGGTGGAACTGGCTAGGGCTAATTAGCACATGCAACATTCTTTTTGTTGATTAATTATCAGTGTTTTAGTGTAATGTCATAATCATTAACCTAATGATAATGGCATTCACTAGTTTGATTTATTGATGTCGTTTCAATTTCAGTTTGTTTTTTTTTTAATTAACATTAAAAAGGGTATTAATATTTAGGGATTTGCTAACAAGTGCCCTAAGGGCAATGGTTAAGAATGACTAACGTGATTAATGTACAACAAAGAAAGCATAATTAATTAAAGTTGGTTAATAAAATACATGGGGGTGATTTTTTATTAGGTAGTTTACAATTAATTTAAACCACAAATTTTTCTTAACCATTGCCCTTAGGGCACTTGTTAGCATTTCCCTAATATTTATAATGCTACATTCCCTATTTATTTTGGCATGGTGACCTAATTCAATGGTCAATGTGGAAGTTGACATTATAATGTTAACTTAGTTAATTATCCTCGATCAATAACTTGTACTTTATATCGTTAGATCGAAACATGATACAATTAAGATTCCAAATAATTGGCTAATTAATATTGTTAAGTACAGTATGAATTAAAATTGAATGTCGACTTGATGGTAGTGGAATTTCAGAGAAATAAGTAGATATTGTTGGATGACAATGGCGGATCCACGTGGGGACCTAAAATAGTTGTCTATCCCATGTAGTAAATGGGTCGGGTTAGAGTAAGATTTTTCATCACAAATATTAAATGGGCCGGATTAAGGTTAAGATATATGAACACGGAAACATGTCAACCCACACACGCAATCTTAAATAAGACTTGAACCCGAACCCAAGGAGAAAACTTAGCAAGACTCGAACCCGAGACCTTGTGAAGGAAAACCTCCTAAGGTTTCTTTTGGTGGACAGTTAATCTACACCAACTGGTTAAACACGACACAAATTGTTAATGCTTAAGAACTCTATATTAATTATGTTCGGGCCGTAGGCCCTGGCCTTCTATTCACATGCATCTTCCCCTGATCGGGGGGGTGCAGGGGATGACAGAACTTGAATAATTTTTGTTTGGGGTCGAATTAAAATCTAGATATTTTATTTTAATTGAAGGTGTGAAATGTACATTTTCTTATAATATTTTGTACGAGTATTATTTATAAGTAATTCTAGATATTTCGAAATAACATGTGACGTGACGGTTTTGTCAAGTTTCAAGTTTTAGAAGTCATGATGAAATGATGTTAATTAATTCCTAAGATTTAATGTAAGCTGATACTTTTGTATATAAAGTATAATTATAATTATTACTTCCTCCTATTCAAAATAAGTGATACACCTTCCTTTTTGAGGTGATTCAAAATAAGTGATACGCTTTGAAAAATTACCTTATTTGGAAAAAAATAGTGGGACCGTCACCCATTAACTATCTACTTTAATAAAGTGAAATGACTCCTTTACCCTTACTTTTTACTTTTAAACATCATTAACTCCACTTTATTCAAAAGGTGTGAGACTCATTCCCACTAACCATCCAATTAATCTAATTTAACTATCATTATAATCTTTTACCTCAAAAACTGTGAAACCCAAAGTGTATCACTTATTTTGAATCGGAGGAAGTATATGTATACAATTATACAAAGAGAAAACGTATAATTATAACTTTTTAACTTTGAACATCAATTTTCTCTATTTTGCTGTATATCCACCCATTTTTGTAATTAAATAAGTAAACAACTATATATGTTTGGCTCATATAACTCAGTATTATGTCTAAAGAAAACAACTTATGACGAGTAAATATGAATCAAACTGAACCTTGGTATACGTCAAACCTTATGTCCGAATATGACATAGCTGTATGGTCAAATTAGCCATGCATGATAGATTTTATATATAGAACATTTTGTAATTTCCATAAAAGACGAAGGTTACAGAAATATTACACATTAAAACCTCACTTCAACTCTTTAGAGACTCATAATCTAACATCAAAATCTAAATCGTTAAAAAAACTTACCAAATGAATGATGAAACCCAACTCAAATGAGATACGAGAATAAAAAATACATATGAAAATGTGAGTAATCACAACACCTCGAGCACCCAAACAAATATTTTACAACTTACACAATATTACACTTTCAGTCCTCATGTTGTAATACATAAATACAACCACAAAACAAAAAAACAACTTTTATACTTTAACTACCAAACTTCCATGCATATTACAAAATACCAAAACAAATAAACATGTTTAAAAATACGATATTTACCTTCCAACGTACCTGGACATTTTCGGGCATACATTTTTAAAGCTGCTTCATTTTTCTAGTAAACGTATAATTCACAAGCATTTGTACGTTTACGTACTGAAAAGGCTTGTGGATTAAGTATGTATTTAACGACCAGATAAGAATGACGAGTCTATTGAGGATGTTGTTTGCTTTGATAAATCGGCATTAGGGAAGCTACTTGATGATTGGTTTTGGTTGTTAGAATTGACACCAGATGATGACGACCCATGATCAGGAGTCACGTAAGACGGCACTGGCATCTTTGCGGGCAGTATTGGCAAGGAAGCTTCAGAGTTCAAAACATGAACCACTTGTCTCATTGACGGGCGAAGTTCTGGGTCAGGGTGCACGCACCATAACCTGACAATCATAAGACGCTTGATTTCTTCATCCTCAAAATCAAACCCAAGGTGTGGATCAACCGCTTCCAAAAGAGTCCCGTGTTAAATGGTAACATAAACAAAAAAGGAAGCAAATCAAAGTCATAAGGCCAGCTGGTACCTCACGATCTCTGCCTACAATCAAGGGATCCTCGTCAATTCTTCCTTTTGTGTATTCACTCTTTCTTGTATAAAAATGTAATATCCTTGCAATGTAGAACACACAATATACAATAAAAATGATTCAACTTCTTATCATGGTATCAGAGATTGGTTAAGATCACCATCTACTGTGTTCTCAACTAAGCGTCTCTAATCCAATTCGGATAACATCAATCCTCTTTTCAAAATCATTACCAGTTATATCAAAACCTTCCTCAAGTTCACCAATCTGAACAGCTTGCACACAAGCAAAATTATACAAACCAGAAGCAGTAATCTCCGACCTCAACGCTGGAGGTTTAGAAGAAAAATTCTCTGCATTGATCAGAAATAGCATTAATCCGAGCCAAGCTATGTCCGCAGACGGCAACCCGGGTGCAGACTTGTCATTGCAATTGGCAAATTGGAACAACTCAGACCATCGAACGACGGTAACAACTCTGACCCTCAATAAACAGATCGGAACAGAGAAAAAGAGGCCATCGAACGACCGTAACAAGTCTGACCGGATGATAAACTCCGGATTCGGCGGAATTGCATCGGCCGTCGCAGATTTAGGGGAAGAAGTTAACTTCTCTGTGGAATCGATAGGTACAGGGGGTGAGGGCATGAAAAGCTCAACCCCCCCCCCCCCCTTACTCTTTTAAGTTTCCTTTTAGTACCCCTTGTTTCTCAATTAATGTCAAAAATGACTCAAACGTTTTTAATCAGACAACAAGTGAACCAAGTTTTTTTAAATAATGTCAAAAAGGAACCAAGATGCTTTAATCGGACATGTAGTTTAAAAAGTAATCCAAGTTTTATAAAATAATGTCAAAAAGGACCCAAATTCTTTTAAAAAGACAAGTAGTTCAAAACTTACTCCTTGTTTTTTAAATAATGTCGACACAAATTTTTTAAATCAGACCAAATTTGACCAAAAACTTAAAAATCTTTTTAAACAAACCACCTTTATGTATTATCTGGAAAAAAGTTTTAAAAATTGTTCAAACTTTAAAGGTGTGAAAAAATAAATACTAAAGGTG
The DNA here is from genome assembly GCA_963853835.1 of Calendula officinalis. Lineage (NCBI taxonomy): Eukaryota > Viridiplantae > Streptophyta > Magnoliopsida > Asterales > Asteraceae > Calendula > Calendula officinalis. The sequence continues at coordinate 76,423,277 of OY970829.1, forward strand.
GTGTGGTAAATATGGCCCAAAATATTCAAAAACCGAAACAACTATGGATATTCGATTGTGGGGCCACAGATACAATGACCCACGACTTATCGGATTTCACAACAACTAATAAACCAACAAAAAACTTTATAGAAACGGCAAATGGAGAAAAACTTCATGTCAAAACAGGAGGGAGTATTGAGATATCTCCAACTCTCAAGCTCTCTAAATGTTTATATATTCCAGAATTATCTCATAAACTTTTATCCATTAGCCACGTCACAAAAGAATTAAATTGTTCGGTACTCATGCAAACGACTTTTTGTATCTTACAAGATATCAGGACGGGAGCGATAATTGGGCGTGGCACTGAAAGGAACAGGCTATATTATGTGGATGAAGTAACTAAAATTGGAAGTGCAATGTTATCTCACGGAACGACATCACGGGAGGCATGGTTGTGGCACAGAAGACTAGGTCACCCATCTATCAATTATTTACAGACTCTTTTTCCGAAACTTTTTCCTTCAAATTGCAAGACACATTGTGAAACATGTGTGTTTGCCAAAAGTCATCGAAAAACTTTTAAACCGAATTTTACAAGAGTTGACCAACCTTTTTCTTTAGTTCATTCAGATGTATGGGGCCCAGCTCCAATCGTTGGAGGCCAAAACTTTCATTTTTTTGTCATGTTTGTTGATGATTGTACTCGTATGATATGGGTATACTTACTAAAAAATAAATGCGAAGTTTTTGAAAAATTCAAGACTTTTTATACCATGGTCCAAACTCAATTTAAGAAAAATATTCAAATCCTTATATCAGATAATGGTGGGGAATTTATCAACACCAATATGAAACTTTTTTTGCCAAAATAAAGGTATAATTCACCAAACATCTTGTCCCCATACTCCTGAACAGAATGGTGTCGCAGAGCGGAAAAATCGTATCCTTCTTGAAATCACTAGAGCTCTTCTTATAGAATCACAAGTTCCAAAAACTTTTTGGCCTGAAGCTCTTGCTACAGCTGCCTATCTCATCAATCGTCTTCCAACTCAAATTTTGAAATTAAAAACGTCATTGCAAGTTCTCACTGAATACACTGATCTTCCTTCCACTCACACTCTAGAACCCCGGATTTTCGGGTGTACTGTCTTTGTGCACATACCTAAATCTATTCGTTCCAAACTTGACCCATGTGCGGAAAAATGTGTTTTTGTTGGGTACGGTGTTAATCAGAAAGAATACAGATGCTATAATCCAAAAACCTGACGCATGTTTACCACCATGAACTGTGACTTTCTTGAAACCGAATATTACTACACTACCAACCTCAGCAGTCAGGGGGAGAATACTACAAATGACACACTGAGTTGGCTTGCAACATTTGACGTTGACATAACAACAGAAAATAGTCAAGAAGATTCTGAGGTTCCTCAACACACGGAAGACACTGACACACCAACAGACAATAATCAAGAAGAGTCTCAGGTTCCTAAACACACGGAAGACATTGCCCCCCAAGACTCGCTGCCTATCCTGATATCACCCGAGGTAAGTGACCAGGACCCATCTCCTAGTGTTACTAATCAGTGTGTACAAGAAAATATGCAGGGAGTAGATAATGAGGAGAGATCTACCACAATTCAAGACAATGAGAATGAAGAAGAATGTACCACAGTTCAAGATGAACCCACACAATACAATTTACCTCCAAGAGCAAATCGGGGCATCCCACCTAACAGATACTCACCAGAAAGAGAGACAAAGAAAGGTAGATATCCAATGGCCAACATTGCCAATGGAAATCTATCTGATCAAGCCAAGGCTTTTACTGTAGCCATATGTTCTGAAAAAATCCCTACAAACCCAGAGCAGGCTCTAGAATCAAGAGAATGGAAAAACGCAATGAAGGAAGAAATGGAAGCCCTAGAAAAGAACAAAACTTGGATAAAATGTACTCTACCACCAGGAAAAAAAACCATTGGATGTCGGTCGGTGTTTACAATCAAGTACAAACCAGATGGAACAATTGAAAGACACAAGGCAAGATTAGTAGCAAAAGGCTACACTCAAACATATGGAATTGATTACTCAGAAACCTTTTCCCCGGTAGCAAAAATCAATACTATCAGAATCCTCTGCTCTGTAGCTGCAAATAAAGCTTGGCCCTTACACCAGTTTGATGTAAAAAAATGCCTTTTTACACGGAGAACTGAATGAAGAAGTATACATGGAAGCTCCACACGGATTCACAAGCAATTTCAGAGAAAGGGAAGTGTGTCGCCTTAAAAAATCTATTTACGGTCTAAAACAATCCCCTAGGGCTTGGTTTGGGAGATTTACCATAGCCATGAAAAGCTATGGGTTCAAACAAAGCAACTCAGACCACACTTTATTTCTTAAACGTAGGGGTAAATTAATAACATGTCTAATAATTTATGTTGATGATATGATAATTACAGGTGACGACAAAGAAGAAATATCAAAATTAAAAAGAAGCATGTTCTCAGAATTTGAAATGAAGGACCTTGGAAATCTCAAATACTTCCTAGGAATCGAAGTTCTACGGTCAAAGCAGGGAATCTTCATGCATCAGAAGAAATATGTTCTTGACTTACTGGCAGAAACTGGTATGATCGATTGCAAACCAGCTGAAACGCCAATGATTATGAACCAAAAACTCCTCAATGAAGAGAATGAGGACCCTGTAGACAAAACAAGATATCAACGAATGGTAGGAAAGCTAATATACCTCTCTCACACTCGTCCAGACATAGCATACGCTGTAGGGGTGGTGAGTCAGTTCATGCACAAACCTCAAAAACCTCACATGGAAGCAGTTTTAAGGATTATAAAATATCTCAAAGGAACGGTAGGGCATGGAATCATGTTTCAACCAAACGGTCATCTCGAAACCCAACTATATACCGATGCAGATTGGGTAGGAGACAAAAACAACAGAAGATCAACCGCAGGGTACTTTACCCTTGTCGGTGGAAATCTTGTAACATGGCGCAGCAAGAAACAAAAGGTAGTAGCCTTATCAAGTGCCGAGGCAGAGTTCAGAGGGATCGCAAAAGGGATAACTGAAGTGTTATGGGTAAGACGGCTGCTAACTGAGATAGGTTATCCTCCACAAAAATCAAGCGAAGTTTTTAGCGACAACGAGGCAGCAATTAAAATTTCTGAAAATCCAGTCCAACACGATAGAACAAAACACGTAGAAGTGGATCGACACTTCATCAAAGAAAAGTTAGAAGCTAAAATCATCACACTGCCATTCGTTTGGTCCGAAGACCAACTTGCTGATATCCTAACTAAAGCAGTTAGCGGGAAGGCTCTACATGAAGTTCTTAGCAAGTTGAATTTCGGTAATCTCACTATTCAACTTGAGGGGGAGTGTTAAACGGTAACATAAACAAAAAAGGAAGCAAATCAAAGTCATAAGGCCAGCTGGTACCTCACGATCTATGCCTACAATCAAGGGATCCTCATCAATTCTTCCTTTTGTGTATTCACTCTTTCTTGTATAAATATGTAATATCCTTGCAATGTAGAACACACAATATACAATAAAAACGATTCAACTTTTTATCATCCCGGTCCCGTAGAGCTCCCAAACCCAATCTATTAACCGTATTTGCATTTCTTGAGCCTTTTTATCGACGGGTTTTCGCCCACACGATATTTCCAAATCAACAACTCTGAAGCTAAACACATCTGATTCCTTGCTTGCCTTGCCACTCGCTATATATTCAGGAGCCATGTAACCCAAAGTTCCAGCCAACATCGTTGTCTGAGCGCCCGTCTCATGGTCAACCAACTTAGCTAACCCAAAATCACCAAGCTTCGCGTTGAAATTTGCGTCCAACATAACATTACTCGATTTGATATCTCTATGTAAAACACATTGCTCCCAATCATGATGCAAATATAGCAAAGCCGAAGCCAGCCCGTGTGCAATTTTGTAGCGTGTGCTCCATGTCAACAAGCTTCTTCCCTTGAAAAGATGTAAATCTAAGCTTCCGTTTTCCAAAAACTCGTAAACGACTAGGAGCTCGCTTTTCTCGTGACACCAACCTTTGAGTTCGACTAGATTTTTGTGCCTCAATCGGCTAATAATCTTGACTTCCGACGCGTACTCCTTGATCCCTTGTTCTGAAGTCTTTGACACCCTTTTAACTGCCACATACATGCCTAGATCTTTTACAAAACCTTTGTAAACCCCTCCAAAACCACCCTCCCCAAGCTTGTTTTTCTCTACAAAGCCAGTAGTTGCCTCAACTAATTCATGGTAGAAAAATCTTTTGGGCCCAATTCCCATTTCAAAATCTTTGTTCATCTCCATACTAAATGCAGATTCCTCCACTTCTCCTTGTCTTTTCTTCCTCCTAAGAATATAATATACAAAAATTGCAACAATAACAAGTAGAACAATTGATCCAATACTTATGAGTCCTACCATAAGCCCAATCCCTTTTCCCTTCCTCTTCTCTAGATTCTGGCTCGGGGTTGGTGGTTGATCATTGCTTTCCAGGCTAGGTGTTGGTGCATGAACTTCTTCTTCATCAACCACAAGATTCGAACCGTTAAAACTCCAAGATTTTACACTTTTTTCTCAAACTGGTCTCCAGTCGAAGCTGAAAACCCGAAAATAACCCATTCGGGTAATACGTCCCTTAGATCAATAATGTAATCAAGTTCAACAACTTTATTCTCGACATCAGAGACATGAACACTAAGATTTTTCACAAAAGAATCATACTTTATTAAAGCTTTACAATCTACTCCTGTTGACACATTAGTAAACCATTCGGCATACTTAACAGAAGTAAGATTGCTAACATCAATCCCTACATGCTTAGAATATATGAGCTCTCTTGGATCCCAAGGATTGTTCCCAAAAGTATCGAATTCCACAGCGACAAATGGATGTTTTGTCACGTTATAAGTTGTTGCATCAACGAGTAGCCCCATGGCACCACCTCTTGTTATCACCGAGTTATTCTCACTAACGAAGAATGTGAGGCCGTCAGCATAATCTCGTTGCCCGTTTGAATCAATCACGAATGAGAATTGTGTAGAAAAGCTTGCCAGCTCACCGGACTTTTTTTCCCAAAGATGAAGCGGTTGGATGTATATAGCCCGACCCGCTAAACCGGTCCGGTTTGAACCAATCTCACTTGGAGTGACTTGGAGTCCTTGAATGGGTGAAATATAGGAATCGTTCTGGGTTAGTATATCCTTGTTTTTTGGGCTAATATTTGGAAAATCAAAACAGATGGAAGCAGCATGAGCATGAGGGATCAAGACAAGAAGAAAGTAAATTGAGATGGCCATGAAAAGGAAACTAGCTTATAACTACGAGTATTAAATTTGCAAGCTTTTTAGATCATATTGACGATCGATGGTTTTTCTTGAGAATTACCAAAAGTATACTATAGTTAGTCAATAGAATCATTAAGTCAATGCAAAATATCTCAAGACTGGAAACTCGTCTTCCATCTTATCTTCATTTATTGAATGTCGTCCACTGGCTCTATATTATGTGAAATATTATTCTCTACTTTACAGAACATATAATAATAGAGTAAACTACACGATAGTATGAAACGTTTTGAATTTGGTACCTAAATTCTAGAAATTACACCGATAGTCACTAAGATCCATACATTGTCACGCTTTTAGTCCCTAAGCGTAACGGACGTTAATTTTTTCTGTTAAAGACACGCACATGCTCACTACATGAGGGTATTTTTGTCATTTCAACTTTATCCCTTCTCTTAATGTAATGTGGTCAATGAAATGTCAATAATCAAGAATTTCAAGCAACAAGGCACGGTTCAAAAATATTATGAGGAATTTAGTTCTTTTTTTAGTAAAATAGGTTTGTACGTATCCTGTGTCATTAGTCTCTTCATTGGCGGTTGCAACCGGATATTCATGAGCGGGTTAAAATTTACGAACCCAAAACCCTATCGGATGCCTACTGTTTGGCTAAGTTGTAAGAAACGACTAACAATCTCATGAAGAGGAAGAATAATCCACTATTGTTACCTACTCTTAAACTTAAAGATTCAAATGAAGTGAATGATAATAATGGATTGATGATTCTTGGTCAAGTTGAAAGAAAATAAGAAAGATAATGAAATGGAACCAAAGATTCAAGTAATGTAGAAGACATAAATATTGAATTAGTGGCTCTTAATAAGCTTGTTAAAAACGAAGATCAAATTAATGAAATTAAATCAGTTGGTTATTATTTTCTTGAGTATGACAATTCAATTGAAGAAACAAAAATCAATTTTATGAAGAAAAAGTTGAATTTACATTTGCTAAATCCTACATGATTGTTTGATGCATCTTCGCTAAGTAACAATAAAAGTGTACAAAATGAACATTTTGATGATTTGGATAAAATAGTTATTGTGAGATGCAACTTTAATTAACTTCATATAAGGAAGTGGTATTGGTTGAAAAGGTGAGTTTGATTGAAGAATATTATGTGATAAATCAAAAGTTCAAACTCTCACATCCAATGATCAAAACAAAGTTTTCCCTATCTTTTTTCAAAATCAAAAGGCTAAACTCTTAAAATATTTGTGCTAAATATAAGCCGGACAATTGTCTAACATTATCTTATTTTCAGACCTAAAAGTTACCTCTTGACAAAAGATGTCAAATTGATTAATTTGTTCTGTTAATTGTCCTAATTGGAACATGGAGGTCACTACCAAGCCAGCTTTCTTTTTTGCTTTTTACATGATATGATCTTAGGGTTGTGGTTGCTTTGCATGGCTTTCTTTGTACACCACATTCATCATATCATATCTTCCTTATATAAACATACTCAAACAGTACCTCAACATCATACTCAAAAACAATTCATTAGTTCTAATTGATCAAAATGATTCACATTATATTGATCCTTTGCTCTCTCTTCACTTTCTCAACTCATGCTGCGGTCCAAGACTTTTGTGTAGCCGACCTAAAAGGCCCGGAAAGCCCGTCGGGCTATTCTTGCAAACCAGCCACAGTTGTCACGGTCGATGACTTCGTGTCAACGGGCCTACGTTTCGCGGGCAACATGTCCAACATCATCAAAGCAGCTGTCACTCCAGCTTTCGCAGCCCAATTTCCGGGTGTAAACGGGCTCGGGATCTCCATTGCCCGGTTGGACATAGCCCCCGGTGGTGTGGTCCCAATGCACACGCACCCCGGTGGTTCTGAGCTCCTTTTGGTGACACAAGGGTTCATTCAAGCCGGTTTTATCTCATCCGCTAATTCGGTTTATGTTAAGACTTTAAAGAAGGGCGATATTATGGTGTTTCCGCACGGTTTATTGCATTTTCAAGTGAATGCGGGCGGGGTTACCGCGGTTGCGTTTGCGAGCTTTAGTAGCGCGACACCTGGCTTACAAATTACAGATTTCGCGCTTTTTGCAAATGATTTGCCATCTTCATTGGTGGAGGCAACTACTTTCCTTGATGATGCCACAGTAAAAATGCTCAAGGCAGTTCTTGGTGGAACTGGATAATAATCCTATAGTCATTTGGGCACCATTTTTTGTGTTGTATTTACCTAATGATATGATCATGGCATTCATTAGTATAATTAATGCAAATAAATTTTACTTTCTATATAGTGCTATATTTCCTATATATAGTTTAGCCTGGTGGCTTGAAGAAACCATATCCTGATTTTTAAATTCAATGGTCATAATTAAAGTTGAAATTTTAATATCAACTTATTATTTGTAATGTGTAGATGGCTTTAACACTTGATACATGATACCATATAGACTACTACAAGCACAACATGGTATTTTCCAGCAGCGGATTCCCTCAAAAATCCGCCTATATTAGGAATGACAAGCGGGCGTGGATCCCTGTCCCCTAACCGAATTTATTTCACCTTTTAAGAAAATACAATATATATGTAATATTTGCATATTAAATATCAAATCAAATAAAATATATATGAAATATCATTAAAATTTTTATGTAAGTTATAATCAAGGCGGGTTGGGGAATCCACGTCACTCCCTGATCCCCGAAAAATCCCTGTTAATTCTCCAATTTGGGTTCAGGTCTAATTGCATCCCTAGTTGTTAGACATGATTTTGCCACGGGTATATAGCATCCTCGGTCACTAACTAAATTACTTTTATAAAACAAAAAAAAATATACACAAAGCAAATAAACATGAAATAATCCTACGCAAATTCGTCGCAATTTGGATTTCCAACGATTGTTATTATTAAAAGTCCGTCGCAGTACCTTTTTGGTCGTGTAGGAAGACTTCAATCTCCAAATTAACATAAATTAACCGGAAATACCTTTATTAGTGCACTAATGTTGCTCATACATTCCTCTAATTTATCTCTAATATTTTTGTCGTGTTCCAAAGTCCAAATGCTGTTACAACATCACTACTCTATACCAAGAGATTAGAGATAATAACATCACAACTCAATTATCTATAGTATATTCCCATTTATAATGAATACATTAATCGAATATATTAATAATGTTCTTTCTTTTTTTAAAAAGAATATTCCCATTTATAATGAATTTCCAGACGTAATCAAATTTTAATCGTGATATACACGACATAACTGTTTCGTGGCCGTTTCTAAACCTCTCTCTAGCCATATGGTAAATGTTTATATAAGAAAGGAATTACATTCGCAACCCTTAATTAGAAGATTATTTTAAACACCATTATCATTAAGTTATCATCATCATTAAAGGGTTTGAAACATAAAAAATGTCAACTGTCCTATTTATTTATAAAGATTACGACTGGATCAAACAGCCTGCAAGCCAAGCCTGCCTAATATATTTATAACATAATGTGCCTAATAAGTTAAATTCTAACTTTTTGGTTGGAGTATCTCAAGGAATATACTAGTTTGTTACGTTTATTAAATAAGAAAACATTTGAATATAAAGCCTATTTTCGATTTTATAATTATTGTTTTTTTCTATTAGAATGGCTTCCATATAGCTAGGATGAGGTTTATTAGTTAGTGAGCTCTTCCGGACAAAAAGTCAACTGCGATGATGAGCTAATCCTAAATTGATTAAGCTTAAAACGAAGGGTTTTTTTTTTCATTTTTTGAACGGCAATTTTAATCTACACATAATTTCTATATATATCCACGACGGGATTTGAACTCTCAACCTTAAGGTTGTAAGGCAAATACCATACCATTATGCCAAACCTTTGGAAAGGGTTTTTATTTCTCTCAAATAACAATATACTTCTATTTAATATTTGTTCGTTAGTTTAGTAATTTATATAATTTTTGTCCACTTCGGTAATCGAAGATGATTATGTATCATCATCTGGGTCATTAGCCAACATGATGACTTGATAAGTTGATCGATGATATGGCGGTAACCTGTTAAGACGGCAAGATGACTTTGTATCATATTTGGATCGGTTATTGACATATCATCAAATTACCAAGTTATTAAGTTATTGAATGATCTAAACCAAACACAAAGTCATCATTTAGTGATTCAATTGAACGTACGAATAAATGTAAAAGTAAGTTATTATTTTCGTCATTTAGAAATTATACAAGCTAATACATGATGTCACTTGCATCCATCCAACATTGTGCAAGAAAATGGCCCTTATTATTCCAAAACTCCGAATAAATTTCAAGTTACACTAGATATTGTTCTAGTCGTAAGAGTTTGATCTTTACTGATGAAAATGCTTCAAAGTCTCGAGTTTGAACCCTAATAGTAACAAAAATATATCTCTGTGTGGCTACAAAGTTTCACCGCAACGACTCCAGACTACCTATAAAAAGAGTGATCATTGCTCCGGAAGTAGTCGGCTCTCAAGATTGATCGAAAACTTATGTTACAAAAAAAAGTTGCACCAATTGTATATATTGTAAACCATCATGATGTAATCTTATAAAATCAATGGTTTTAAAACATCCCAATTGTATATATTGTAAACCAGACAAGATATGACGACAGAACCAGGCCATGAGTTTTTTAATTATAATCTAGGAATCAGTAAACTAAAACAAGAACACCTCCCTGATTTACTAAAGAATCCTATAAAAAGACAGACTGCCGTCTTGATTAAAAATTTTTAATCAAATAAATCCAATTAAGAGGTCTACAATATTTTTTTATTGACTATCTCATTATGTCGTTTACTTAAATATAATTAAATTAATAGACTAGTGATAAAGGCTCTTGAATAACTTCCTAGATGGCGCGTGCCCAATCCCTCCCTGGGTAAATATTTATCGGATGATCAGAGGAAGGTATGGAAATAGCCACTACAACAAGTAAATCTCGACCACCCAGAGAAGTTTGTAAAAAATGAGAATACCTTTAAAAAAAATTAATAATTAAACTAAGAAACAAGATAGCAATTACCAATAAAAAAACAGCATATCATCCAAAAAACAGCACATCAACCTCACATGTATTATTATTATCCAATAACAAACAAGCCCTACTTTCTATTTATTCTCATCCATCCTCTAATCACACACACATAATTAAACCTCAATTTCTTCTAATTAAGATACAATGATGAAGCAAGACTCATTGTTCTTACCTTACTTGCCCCTAAACACAACCCTAATGTCAGAAACCGCATTGTTTTGTGAGCCCGATCCCGACCTTAACTCGGGTCAAATCTTGGATTGGTTAGAAGATTCGATACCATGCTTGCCGTCTATCCTAGACGACATATACGGTTCAACCGATATCATCGATGATCCTTGGTGGGGCTTGGACCTTATTGATGCTAATACTATTTTTAGTCCAAACAACTTAACCAGTACAGTCAGCAGTACAACTACTTCACCCGAGGTTGATCTAGTCACCACCTACGATCTGCAACATGGCGAGCCAGTATCTGAGCCGTCAAAGAAACGTAAAACACTGGAAGACTGTGTGCCGGCACCACAGAGGAAAAAAACAAGTGGAAACAAAAAGGGAACAGGAAAATCAACAAAGGGTGATGTTAATAGTGGTAACAAAACGGGACGATGGGCCGAACAGTTGTTGAACCCGTGTGCTACAGCGATCGCCAATGGAAACGTGACACGTGTCCAACACTTTTTATTTGTTCTCAAAGAACTCGCGTCACCAACCGGAGACGCTAATTACAGACTGGCGTCTCACGGTATGCAAGCCCTCCTCTGCCACTTGTCATCCGCCACCGACTCTCCCGCAAAAGTGGTGGCCCCCGCTACTTGTTTCGCCACATCAGCGTCTAAATTCTTCCAACGATCTTTAATCAATTTTAACGACATAAACCCATGGTTCACAATACCTAACAACATTGCCAATAACGCCATCCTTCAAGTGTTATCAGAGCAGGACAATTGTTCGTGTGTTACTACTCTTCACATACTCGATATTGGTGTCTCACACGGGTTACAGTGGCCCACGCTTCTAGAAGCTTTGAGCAGCCGGCCCGGTGGGCCACCACCGTTGGTTCGACTCACTGTGGTCCCACCAACCACCGACAACCACCAAATTCCGTTTGCTAACTGCCCAGCAGGTTACGATTTTGCCTCGAATATTCTTCGTTACGCAAAAGACGTTAACGTTAATCTACAAATCAACAAACTAGAAAACTGCCCTTTGCAAAATCTAAACTCAAATATCATCAATTCATCGTGCGACGAAACGTTAATCGTATGTGCTCAGTTTAGATTACATTCCTTGAACAACAAGAAACCCGACAACCGAACAGAGTTCTTGGAATTGATTCGAACCATGGAGCCAAAAGGCGTGATTTTGTGCGATAACAACATGGATTCTGACAACAAATTTGATTCACAATTTTCGGGAAGTTTAGACTACTTGTGGAGTTTTTTGGACTCAACAAGTGTGGCATTTAAAGGGAGAGATATGGAAGAACGGAAGCTTCTAGAAGGCGAAGCTGCAAAGGCGTTAATCAACCCATGTGAAATGAACGAAACAAAAGAAAAATGGGGACAGAGGATGACAAGTGTCGGGTTTTTAGAGACACCGTTTGCAGATGATGTTGTGGATCAAGCTCGTGCTTTGTTGAGAAAGTACGATAATCACTGGGAAATGAGAGCTGACGAGAAAGATGGATCTTTAGGGTTATGGTGGAAAGGACAATCGGTTTCGTTTTGTTCGTTATGGAAAATAGATGCGAAAGTTAGCGGATTTTGGAATGATTTAGTCGAATAATAAGACGAATTGTTGTGTTTTTGTATTAGGTGTTTCATCTCTTTTTGTGCAGTTGAAATACAGTTGTCATTAGCATGTTTTAGATCAATATAACAGAGTTACATATCATACTGCACGATATCTGAGGCATAGGATAGATGATTCAGTCACACATTATATCAAACACCTTTAAGATATAACTTCAATTACTAAATCTACATATACGTGCACAAGAAAACCGGTTACTAAATCGGACCAGTTTCAAAACCGGTTTGTGACCAGTTTCAACCTCATCGGATCGGATTGGGTCACAAACCGCCAGACCCAGTCAACCAAGTTTAGGGTACTAAAATGTATCATGAGCGTTATCTTTTACATGTTAAATAAATAAAAGTAAGAAATTTATCAAAAAACCAGGATTGAAGTCGTCCCAAACATATTAAATTGTCTTATTATAAGTTAATATTATTATTCAAAAAATAATCATATTTTTATAAGTCAACTAAGTCCGACTAGACTAACCTTCCATCCCAACTAGTCCAAGTTAATAGGAATCATCTTAAAAAATAACGATACCTTTTGTTAAAAATTTAATGAAAAGGACAAATACTACACTCCAAGCTCTTTAAAAGTTAAACCAAACGCCAAACTTCTAATCACTGTAGGTTAATTAGTAGAATTTTTTTAGGTTGAAAAGTAATAACGACAACAATCCGTATAAATGGGAAAATGAAACTAAAATTTAATATCATATTTGTGAGGTGTAGAAAACTAGTTGTTTATACAAGGATTACTAGACTATCAAATAGACTATGCAAATTGGACCGAGAACATACCAGAACTGCCGAACCAAACAATACTGGTCATCAGTCTTAATTTTTATGCAAAATCAGTTATCTGTCTGGTCTTGGCCGCTTTCCAAAACCGAAAAAAATTCAGAAAACCCCATTCTCAGTCCAGTTCAGTCCGATCCACGACATCATTAGTTCGGTCCTCAGTCCGACCGCACTATACAAAATTTCTGAGTTCTCAGTTCGGTTCGATCAACTGAAAACAAATATGTGGTAGTTTTCATCAACTTTAAGTTTTAATTAAAATATAATAACTACTACATGTGAAACCCATCGCTAGTAACATATAAATATCTACAAAATTTGTATGTATTCAATTATTGGTACCTCAAGATTCGTATATCCTAACAGAACTTAGAATCGTCTGTCTACAAAAAGGGCATTTTGGAGACAAATCACGTTCAACTAAAAGAGCACATCGTGGGCAACAAAGTAAATGTCCACATGGCACAAATGCAGACCGCCGTTGTCTCATTAAACAGATAATACACAGCTGTCCTTCTGGAATATCACCGCCGTCTTCTGCCGCCGCCGCCACATCAGCAGCAGCGTTTTGTTGTTGGATTTGTCTTTGTTGTCTCCATTGTTTCAATTTCTTCCAATTCCTGAGACAGTAGATACATATTGATGAGAAAGAATAGTAAATAAACGATTTACATCCCTGTAATTTGCAACTTTTGCAGGTTTAGTCCTTAAAACAATAAAATTACGATTAAATTACATGGATGGTCCTTTACTTTACATAATTACATTGGTAGTCTATTTTTTTGGAAACTTTTTGCACCTACAGTCCTTGAGTCTAACATCAATTATATACTTTAACAGAAAAATGACTACCGGTGTAATTTTTTAACAGAAATTTTTTAAAGAACGTTATTGTAGATGCAAAAGGTTTCCAAAAAATATGATTACTAGTTAAAGTAAAGACCCAAAGGTGAAATTTGGTGTACACCTCAGGGACCAATTTTGTAACTTATTCATAAAATTACACTTGCTCGTCTATATGGAGCTGATATTCCCATGTAAGGTTTTTTTTCACACATCCAATAAGTGAAATGGACATTTATACCCTCCACTACTTCTGCACATTTTTTTACCTTTCAATGTATAAACGGGCTAAAAAGTTATGATTTCATCTTGAACCGAAGTTTTATGCATCAAGAGTACATTTTGACTATTTTTTACCTGTTTCTTCTTACGTTGTTTTTTTATTTAACCTTTTGACCCATTAAAAATAAGAATATAACCCGAATCACTTTTATGAACTTAACTTTGAGAACAAAATGTAACTGGCTTTCATCTGAAGGGTAACCTTCTAAGAGAATATAGATTTTTGTAAGGAAAACAGTTACAAGAGGTACATTACCTTACAACAGCATAACCAAGGATGACAGTTGCCAATGAACCAATAACAATTCCACACCACAATAAAACTTTTGTCCTATAATCGAGTTCAGCTACCATCTGATCTTTGTTCATATTTGATCTATCAATACAAAACAAGTCAGTCAGCACAGCCAAGTATATATATATATATATATATATATATATATATATATATATCTCAAGAAGCAGCAATTGGTTAGTTAGTTAAATGCATTCCAGAAGTCAACACTATCAATGCAAAACAAGATTACAGAAAAAAAAGGTAGATCACTGGAAGCCATCATTTCAGGTATTCCATTTTTCAAACTGACAAGACCAACTGCGGTAATTTCCTTTCCAACTGGTAGAATTTTCTCTTCATCCAGAAGCCCAACCTTCAACAGCAACAATCAAGAAATATAATCAAACAATAAAGTGAAAAAAACACCCGACAAAATAATGTGTAATTCTGGACTTACAGGGTACCCATGACAGAAAAATACTTGAAGAAAATTGTAAGGAGAAGCAGTTATAGGCTGCAAATTGAGGTATACAATTGTAAGAGGTAAAGGATGCTTTGATCCATCCAAGTTTATGGAAAGATAATCAGATTGTGGCCACATACCCCCATCAACAAGAATAATAGGAACCTGTTAATGAAGAAATTACTGATGTGTAACAACTAATTAAGTTCAAGAATGTTGAAGTTACTGTTCTTATTAATGAAGATTCCTGCTTATTCCAGTGTCCTGCAAACAAGGAACGAAGAGCTGAAGTCCATCCAAGCAATTCTCTCCATTCATTGTATATACACTGCAACAATTCATGATATTTCACATTCTAAACTGAAAAAATGTAGCACGATATATAAAAAATAAACAAACAGCAGTTCGATCAGCATGCTATTGATATAAGCAATGCATCAATTCTATAAGCAAATTAATAGAAGTTTATTAGTTGAGCAATTTTTCATAACATACTAACTTCAGATACTGTAAATCATCAAACGTCTAATATACCAGCATATAAACAGAATTTGAGTAGGTTCGTTCAAAAAAATATGCAATATATACCGTTTGCGTCCTCTGCAAGATAACCGCCTTCTCGTTAGACTCATGAGAGACCAAAACGTTTTGTTTCTTCCAATAGCCATTAACGACAGATTTCGTCTCCACAACTCCTCGAACGATTACGAGCTTCTCGTCACTAGAAGCAATCGTACTTTTATCGTGATCGGAAGTATTAGGGAGAACAGAACGGAGATCAGAGACGCTGACGGATGGTGCTTTCTTCACTTTGTTTAAAGCGGATGAGGTCGTCTTGAACTTGAGAACGCTGCGGACTGCAATGTACGCTAAACCTAGACCTAGAACTGCACCATCGGCAGCTAGGGCTACTTGCGATATGACTGCACCGGCTGCTTGATCGTGTACCGACATCGTGAATTTATAACTAGAAATGAAAGCGATTTGAACTGATTCTTCGCAATCGAAGCTGTGACGGAGTTACGCAGTAGAGAAAGGTGGCGGTGCACGGTGAAGATTTCGCCGGATGGCCGAATACAGCGGAGGAGTTGAGGAATTCAGCGATACGAACGAGTTGTTGGGGGTGAACGGAGAAATTAATTTATTGATTAAATTGTACATTTTAGTCCTCGTACTATCATTTGGAAATGTAAACTCCACATGGTTTATTGTTAAGAAAAAAAAAGGAGTTCGTATTGTCTAAATTAGGGATGTATACGCTTCTGGAACTACATCGAACCAGACTGAAACCAAAAATTAAAATCAAAATTTAATAAAAGCGATAACCGGAAATCATACCAAAATAAAAAAAGGTTCCGGTTCGGTTCCGCTACTTCGGGGTTAAAACGGGATAGAACTAAAACTATTTATCAACATAAAGTACATGGTTTTGAGGAGATATGTTAGACTCAAACTTGTCAAATTCTGGTTCTAGAACCGAAAAAAACTGAAATCGGAAAGGATCAGAGAAACCGAAAACCAGAAAAGACAAAAAATGAGGACCAAGAACACCGTCTCTACTCCTAGATAAATGTGTGATTGTGTACATCTCATCTCCTCATATCCCATCCAACAGTTTATGTATAGTGGTCGTTGTACTTGAAGGAATAAAGGAAGGGAAAATGAAGGGAAATAAATTGTTGCTTAAATTTCATGGGATTGGGCCTAGGGCGTATAACTTAGCTTGGGTTCTATACTCCGTTCACAACAAGGCTCAAGCCAGACATTAACGATACTTCATTTAGGCCCAAACATCACAATTCTTGGTCAAATAAATTTCACATTCAATGTAACCGGAGGGCGGATACCTCTCTTTGTAAGTGGTCTTTCTATGATTTTTTACATTTTATATTTTTCATATCCCTCATTTGAAGGTACTAGGTAGTAGGTACTATTATTTTGCAAATGATGTCTAGCTTAGCTGGAATTATGCATGGGTTTTACTCACATATGAGGCGTGAGGTCTGGAGTTCGATCCCTGTAAACACCTCTTGTGGTGCCAAATATGAGGGATTTTTCCCTGGAAATCCCTATGGGGCTGAGTTTGCCCTGTAAATGAACTTGAACCCGGGGTGCTCGCTGAAAAATTACGAGTAGGCTTCCGTTGATATCATTTGCCGTTTCCACAAAAAAAAAAAATACTTAAACTTATAAAATACCGAAAACTGGAATTGTGTATTACCTATTAATAAAAATGATTATCACATTTGTATCAACAAAAAATACGAAGTCTGTATCGTCATCGTTCGTGAATCTAGCTTGTACCTCTGATACGGTACTAAAATCATATGCATTTGCCATTAGTTAACAATTCCAAGATATATTGGAGTTCTAGTTCAAGTGTAGTTTTCTCCTGTAACTCTTTATAATGTGTACACTGAGTTATCCTTGTGCTTATTTAAGGTATGCCAATGACGGTTTCCCCAATATAGTCGAGATTTACTCGTGATGTACGCGAACAAATCGTTGTCATGGTCCTTTCCGGACCATCCTTTGTACCAGTAGCGGTACCAGGAAAATTTTTGTAGGGGGCAAAACTCAAAATAATAAACATGTATTAAAATATAAGTTTGTATATTAAGCCGTTTAAAAATAGCAGTACATATATTAAGTGTGATAAGTCATAAATTATTACTTATCTTTGTTTCGACAATTAAGAGCACGCGATCTCATACCTTAAACTTTCTTCACAATGTGAATTAACAATGTGAAATAACAATTAACAATGTGCAATTAGCAAATAACAATTAACAATGTGAATTGTGATAACAAATTAAATTCATCCAAGCAATTCTGTACTTCATCAATCATCATCATTTTCGAGGATTTTTCAGTGATGTTTAGGGTCATAAAAACGTCAGTAAAAGTGATAATATGTTTTGTGGATATGTATATAAGATAACTAGTTTATATCCCGTGAAAATTCACGAGTGTTTAATAAATTTACTGAATGTAAGTTTTGTAGTATAAACTTAATCAATACATAAACAGCGGGATGTTGTATTTTGACTTTCTAATCTCAAACATGACACTTAATCAAAGTTAAAATTTATTCAATATTAATGTACAATTTGAACTCATAAATAAGAGATGTTGTATTTTGACTTTCTAAAATCAAACATGATACTTACTTAATCAACATATGAGGCAAAATTAAATAAATTAAAAGTGCACCATTTATTTTTTTATTATACAACAATATATACAAGATTGGTTCAATATTTACCTTAAATCTCAACCGATTCGAACTTTTCGGTGTAGAACGCATAATTTCTTGTTAGAGAAGGCAGAAACTTCACAAGCAATTTCGTACGAGATTTGATGTCCGAAACAATTCACCTTCGATGGATGATGGATCACTTACTTTCCCGCTTCCAACTTCCAAAACTATAATGTGTCGCGAGAGGATGAAATTGTCGCCTACTTGTGGCTTGATTGCCTCTAATTCTCCAAACCCTTTTATTCGGTGGTGGTTAATTATCAATAAATTATATTTTATATACCCTAGAAACAAAAAAAAATCTTGCAATTTGAGGGGGGCAATGCCCCTTCATGCCCACCCCCTCCTATCGCCTCTATTTTGTTCATATGGTAAATGTTTACCTAGATAAGATCGAACTTGATACTTATAAGAGATTATTACAAACATCCTTACCACTAGGATATCACCATATAGTTCGACTTATCTGGTGTTTTTTTGTAAATTTTCATTATTACAAAGTTGGAAGCGATTTGAAAATAACATTAAGTTAATGAACATCAATCTCTTTTCAAGTGTTGGTGGGTACCTTTTCCAATCGTTACCTTTAGCCTACATGTCCTTTTAATTTCTTTAGATGGTTAGTTGGATGCCGTTTCTTACTTATTTAAGAGCAATATCAACATATCGTTTTCATGAAATTTACTGCAACCATTGTAGTGAGATATTGAGATTAGATGTGTCGGGTCATTTGCATTATTGTCTATATTTAGTTGATTCAATTGCTAAAATATATATAACTTGGTGTCTTGGTTACATCATACTGAAAGAACTCGTTCATGGCACCTACCCTTACTACTTATATGATAATCGGTTCGAAATTACTCCCTCCGTCCCACAAAAAACTTCTCATTTCACCCTAAATTTTTGTCTCACAAAAAACTTCTCATTTGCTACATATGATGAGCTCCACATAATAAAATACTATTATTACTAAGGACCCCACCACTTATTATCCACTAAATATCTTTCTCTCTCCAAATTAATCTTATATTTTAATCAAATATATTACCAATGACCCCACCACTAACTATTGCCTTAATACTTGTGCAAAAGTGAAATGGGAAGTTTTTTGTGGGACGGAGGGAGTACTTGTTAAAATGATTTTTTAGTCTCTTAACTTTGTTGCAAAAAATATATTTAACCATGATTGTTGTGTCTTGAAACGAACAAAATGCACGGACTAAATAACGAGCCAAACAGGATTAGATCGACGTGGGTTGATATATCCATATATTTAATCTTTTCTATAATTCATAAATAGTAAATAGAAATCGCTTCAAATACTACAATTGTTGATTTAATATGTCACCTCACATGTATTAAGCATAGTTGCAACTTGCAAAGACTAAAAGTAATAGTTGGTATAATGATTCAACTTGTTCACTTAAGATGTTAGTGACACTTAGGAAATTTATACACCATCCCATTTAACACTAAGTTGATCGATTTGACCATATTGTGCATCATAAATTAACATAGAAAATATAGATAGTAAGGGGGTAAAGTGGTCAAAAATTACTGATGTAGTGATGTGTGGATAAAAGTGGTTGTGTGTGTTCCAATTAATATCAATGTTGAATCGATGTTTAAACGTCAAAAGTTTTATTTCAAGTTGACTAATAATATGCCATTAATTGATCGATTGACATGCAACACGAAATACAAAATGATATACAAAAAAAAAAAAAAAAAAAACCATACTCGCACTCATATCGTACATAGTTAAAACATGCGACAAAACCGATTAAATACGATACATTTCAAGTGGAAGTCTCGGTTGAGCCACGGTGAGAAGTGGAATCTTCTTTGGAGTCGATAGTCCAAATATCTCGTCCATATCTAGGTCATCTTTGGTCATTGTACCAGGAAGTTTCCAATCAAATCCGTGAAGCAAATTAGCCAAAGTTGATTCAATAACTTTTAACCCTAGACTATACCCTGGGCACATCCTTCGCCCTGCACCAAATGGTAACAGCTCGAAGTCATGGCCCTTGACATCAATTTCTTTTCCAATAAATCGTTCGGGACAAAATTCGTCTGGTTTATCCCATAATTTAGGATCTCGACCTATCGTCCAAACATTAACAAGCACTCGTGTTCCCTCAGTAACGTCGTAACCGGCTACTTTACAGTTTTCACGAGCTCTTCTAGGAACCAACATGGGTGCCACTGGGTGCAACCGCATTGTTTCTTTAGCAATTGCACCGATGTAAGGGAGGTTAGGCATGTCTTTCTCTTCAACCCATTTATCCTTGCCTATGACTCGATCGAGCTCTTCGGTTGCTTTTTTGAATATCTCTGGCTTTCTCAATATTTCAGAAATCGCCCATTCAACTGTAACCGCAGAGCTTTCGGTTCCACCAGCAAGCAAGTCCTGTTAAATGTCGAATGAAAAAACAATAGTAAGAGAATGTTTTTTAGTGTAATTAGTACAATCTATCCATACTTGTATTTAAGTGTATATTTTGAACAATAAAAAAAATATAAAATGTATTTGGCAACCATCGGAAAATAATAATTTAAAAACCACGGGTTTGATCTCTTCCTTAAATAAACATTCACCATATATATGGCATTGAGAAGTTTCGGAAACAAGCAGCAACGATTAGCATCGTATATTATGAGCAAATCTCAGCTTTCTCAGATATAAATGTGAATATCGTAAAATTAAAGAAATAATTTGGTGGACAGTCATTATTATTAAAGAGAGCATCCGAGAAATATAACTTTTGACTAATCATTGGATCTAAAATTTCATGGCATACTATTTTTTTTATAAATCAAAGTCAGTAAGCAAGAAGTAGGTGGGATATGCCATCACTTATACATAAATAAATTGTTCTAGTAATAATAATCTCACAGATGATACTTTCATTTTTAGGGAAAACTGATTAAAAAAATCAATCAAGTTGACTTTAAGATTCTAAGTTATCAAGTTGATCAACTTGCTTAAAAGCTGATTTGCTTAATCATTTAAAATATTCAATTATTATTTTAATAAACAAATTAAAAATTAGAATTAGTTGATTATATATGTGAATATTTTATATGTAATAAAATGATGCAAGAAGATTTACTAAAAATCAATATAAAATTTCACAATATTTGGTTTTTTTACTAAAAATGGAAACTACTCAGTTAATAACCTGTGTAAAAGCCTTGACTCCATGTCTCTCAAGCTTAACATCGAGATCTGGATCATCAGCAAGCTGCAACAGCAAATCCACCATGTCCGTTGCAACAAACTTCTCCCCCTCCGCCTTCCTCCGCTCATTATGCTCATCCAAAAGATGCTCCAAAAACCGATCAAATTTCTTACTCACACTTTTCATCCTCTTTATATACCCCTGCAAATCCATGAAATCGATCCATGGAATCGAATCACCGATGTTGAAAACACCGTTCAACAGAAACAATTCGTCCAACATCTTCTTAAATTCATCGGGACTCACAGTCGAATCAACTGATTTATCCAAATACCTTTTCCCCAAAACCATTCGGCTGATCACATTCAAACTCACCGTTGATAACAGATCCTTCAATAAGATCTCGTCACCGGCGGAATTGAAAATTGATCGAATTAACGAATTCGTTTCTTCAACACGGATGTATTCGTACGATTCGAGGCGTTTGGTGCTGAATAGCTCCATTAGACACATTTTTCGAGCTTGACGCCAGTACGGTCCGTACGGTGACCACGTGATGTCGGAGTAATTGTAGGTTGTGTATTTTCCGGCGGCGGTTTTTGGCCGGCAGGCGAAGTTGACGTCTTGTGTTTTGAGGATGATTTTGGCGGTATCAGCGGAGGAGGCGACGAGGAAGTTGTACGAACCGAACTTCAATTGCATGATTTCGCCGTATTTTTGGGAGAGATTGTGGATGGAACGGTGAGGGAGGGAGCCGATGTGGTTGAGGTTGCCGATGATTGGCCATGGTTTAGGGCCGGGTGGACTGTTGAGGTTTTGGGGACGGCGGAGACGGCGGGCGAGGAGGATGAGCGCCACCGTGGCTAGCCATGCTGCGATGTAGTAAGTAGAAGGAAGTGAGTCCATTGGGATTTGTGTGTTTGGTGGTATGTGTTTGTTTAAAACTAGAGGGAATATGATGGTGGTTATTTATAGTTGGGTTTTGTAGAGGAAGTGTGATACGACGACGTATGTGTAGGGATTAAAAGTAAACTTAATATATAAATATATCTTGACTTGCTTAGAGAAAGTTGCGTCCAGATTGAAATGATTTTTTGTTTTAATAATTAAATTTGGATCTTTAAAATAATAATAATAATGAGAAATACCTCCCTAAAAATAATATTAACCAGGTCTTTCTCTCTGCACATTGCACTACTAGAATAGTTGGTAGTGGTTTTCAACTAAACGTGATTTATTATTATGTTTATCTTATTTCAAACTCATCTCTTGTTTATTAAACTTTCAAGACTTACATTTTTGTTGTAATACGGTTGGATCATATCAATAATAAATGATAGTATGTTGATTATATGATCAATGTTAATGAAAAAGTTACATCATAAGATATGTTTTCATAAGTAATTAAAAGCTAAGCTTTAGACGGGTGACAATGGCACTTTGATTGTCCTTTCGGTTGGGGAGACGTTGGAATGCCCGTCAGTGAGGTGCCGTCCGTGAATCTCCATCGGTTAGGCGGCGTTAAAGGTGACGATATTTGTAGGTTATTAGTAGGTATTGTTATTTTGATATTTGTGGGTTATTAGTAGGTATTGTTATTTTGTGTAGTATTTTATATATGAAATACTAGGTGAATGTGTATTGTTGTCATATGTGTGTCACTTGGGTGTCAGTTTGTGTACCATAAAACCCAAAATATTAGTTGATGTAACGGTTGAGAAAATACGACACTGCATAAAATGAAACTTTAACGTACAACTTCCTAGTAAACACCTTCTAACGTTCATGAATTTTACACTCTTTTTCTTTGAACGTCCACATCAGAAAACGTCTCTATTTTATATCAATTTCCCAGCTTTCTCCTACACATATGTGTATACGAATGAGAAAAATGAAAACACATTACCTTTTTATTTACATGTATAATAGCCCTTTTTATTGATTTTATCACGTAAAGATATATATATATATGAACGATACATAATATAAAAAGTATCTTACTTATTACTCACTCCATCCCACAAAAAAGTTATCATTTCTCTTATAAATTTGTCTCACAAAAAAGTTCTCATTTCTCAAATATGAGGGTCTACTTAATAAAATATTATTATTATTATCATGTATTTCACCACTAACTATTTTTTAAAAACACTTTATCTTTCCAATAATTTTATATTTTAATCAAAAATATTATAAAGGACTCCACCACTAACTATTACCTAAATATTTGTGCTCAAGTGAAATAAGAACTTCTTTGTGGGACGGAGTATTAATTAACATATTGTATATTAAAACATATAATATTGAGTTTGAGCGCCTTCCATATACACGTTTTAACAAAATAAAAATAAAAATAAAAACTTTTTTTCATTTTATTTTATTTTTCTCATTTCTTCTTTTTTAATATAATATATTTTCTTTTCAATTTATAATTTCTTAATCTCTATATTTCATTTAAATATTAGTCTTTTCTTTCTATCCATTTTTTTTATTAGTCTTCAATGTACAAATATTATGCTTACTATTTGTTTAATTAGATATAAATTCTAACTTTAGTTCACATAATCTATATATAAATATTAAAAAATATATATCTGAACTTTATAACAAAACTTATATGAATATGGATTGAAAACACGAAATTTATATACGAAATGTATCACTATAAAATTTGTATTATATTTTTCAAATTGCTAAATTTCAGAATTTTCATTCTCGAAATAACTAAGAATACAAATTTTAATTTTGATTGATTTGGTTACTATTATACTTCCTTTATATTAAAACTAGTTTAATTTAGTTTGGTTTAATATTTAACTTTGGAAGAAGAAAAAAAAACACTCGATAATCTGAGTTACTTGCAATATGCAGGTAATAACACCATATTTATGCAAAGATGGGCAAGTTAATTAGTTTGTGTAATCGATCTTTCCATTATCACTAATTAAGTGTCCTTGCTGGGACCGCTACTCCAATATTGTATCCATGTTATGTTTATTGATGAGCATACACTCGTGATATGCATTTAATATTTGTCTAATTCACGTTTTCATATATAATCATTTTTAAGTTGAACATGTTTCTTACCACACACACACCATCACCCTCCATTTTCCCATGTATATTATACATTTATACGGAATATTGGCTTCATTTACCGTAGATAATTAGATCATGATCAAAAAATATATAGCATGTTAACATTGCATCACCTATATTTCATGGGCATGATAGAAAAAGCATTAAACCGTGCATATTAAATTTTAAAATTATATTTTTTAATAGTTGCTTCGAGCATACGGAGTCGTCTGATTTTACACCCTGGTACTACACTGGTGGAGGACCGAGTGAAGCGAGTGGAGTGGTAATTTGCGTTCTAACTAAAAACATAGTTTAATAAACATTCATACAAGGTTTGTTATTTGAAATGAGTTTTTCTAATATATATTTTGCATTTAATGAACACATAATTTCTTTACTTATTTTAATAGGGAAGTAGTATAAATGTTATTCTTCAAATTCTCGATTCTCATGAATGTAAATTTCCAATTGATATTTAAAATTTTGTATTCAATATAAATACTTTTAGTTTCATTATGATTTTATATTATATATCTTTAAGTGAAAATTTTATTTTTACGAATTTATGTTTTTCAATTATTTTTCACTTATGGAAGGTATTATTGGTTATGATAAAATTTGAAATCTTCCAAATTGAGTGTTAATAAAAAGTTTACTGTTATAGAAAAAAATTATAAGAATAAGGTATAGGAATATAATAATGTATTCAACTTATTTAAATATAAAATTTAGAATAAATATGCATATGTAGAGATATATAGATGAAATGCAAGCATATGTAAATATTATGGTACTATTATAATATATTGCACAAATAAATTTATATTTATGGTCTACTCTTCAGTTTGAACGGATGAAACATGAAAGTAAAGTCTTTGAAATTCAACAGGAATTTCATAGAAAACTCATAAGCGAAAGTGGAAATCAAGAAATGTCACAGTTATTGTCAATTTCCACGTTGGTCTATGGTCAACTAAGTCTAAGCCGACGGCTGTTTCCCTATTTGGGCCCTCCACTAAACCAAATCATTTGTTAAAGTAAATTACATCATAATATTAATTTTGCAATAAACTTTAGCATAGCAACCTGTCAACGCTGTGTGTTAGATACTTAGATCCAACAATAGATATAGACAAAAGCAATATGAAAACTTTGAAAAGAGATCCAACAACCAAATGTTTGCAGATAAAGTATAACAAAATAATTATACATACTTGTAGGATTAAAAATTATATATATTTAATTGTCAAACTTTTACCTCATCTCTAATTTAACCACTTAACTTTTTAACCATTTCATCCGGTTATAATGATTATTTTAAAAGGTTAAACAAAGTTAAAGATAAATGTAAAGAAGGTTAAAATGAAAATAGGATGAAAGTTTAAGGATTAAACCATTATTAACATATAACTTTATCGAAAATGTAGATATGTATCACTTTGAATTATCGTAAAAGTATGAATAATTCGAAGCAAGTTCATTTTGATGATATTAAACTATTTTGGTACTCAATGCAATGCCCTCATAAGTTTTTTTTTTGGACTTTTGCTCGTCTAGAAAGCATGCTTGAATAGGATGAACATTTATCAAGCCATGTGGAATAAAAACTCGAATTGTGATATCCGTCTCACATTAGTTGAAAAGCATTGGAGCTATGTACAATAACGAAAAAAAAGTTTAATTTAAACTTGACCCTATACACACAAAATAGTTACTATGACTATATAAAGATTAACACATAAATAGTTAATTAATGCTCTAAAATTTTTAAGAAAATTATCACCTAAAATTTAATTCATTACACTATCAAACACAAACTCGATAAAAGTTGTCCAAATTGACCACAAATTCACTTGATAAAAACTCGATTGGAACTATGTACAATAACGTAAAAAAGTTTAATTTAAACTTAACCAAAAAGATACACAAAATCGTTACTATGAGTATATAAAGATTAACACATAAATGATTAATACTCCCTCCGTCCCACAAAAAACTTCTCATTTGACTTTTGCACAAGTTTTTAGGTGATAGTTAGTTGTGGGGTCATTGATAATACTTTTGATTAAAATATAAGGTTGGATTGGAGAGAGAAAGATAGTTAGTGGATATTAGTGGTTGGGTTTTTAGTAATAATAGTTTTTTATTGTGTGGAGCCCATCAAATATGGGAAATGAGAAGTTTTTTGTGGGACAAAAATTTAGAGTGAAATGGGGAGTTTTTGTGGGACGGAGGGAGTAATGCTCTAACATTTCTATTAAATTATCAACTAAAATTTAATTCATTACACTATCAAACACAAACTCGATAAAAGTTGTCCAAATTGACCTCAAATTCACTTGATAAAAACTCGAGCAATGTCTAATTGCCATGCTCGTCTACTAAATACTAATGCTTCCAAGTATCGCCACGAATTTTTGGATTGTCATTCATAAACGAGAACCGTTTGTGCAAACCTAATGACACTGACGAAAACAGTCGTGACATGCATCCTAGTATGCGAGTCTTGAGAAGGCAGACCGATGATCAAGTTAAACCACATGTCTATGTACGTGTTGTACTTTTTTTATAGAACTTGAACAGAAAACCGGGCAGGCAACGACCCATAACTAAATCAAGGGTGTAAATGCAATCACTATACCTAGGGGTGTCTTTGAGGAGGTTTGCAGCCGTACAGGGCCCATATTTTATAGGGGCCCAATTTTTATATATATTTTATATATATAATCTTAAAATTCAAGCCAACTTAATAATTTAATAGGAAAAAAAAAATCCAAATTTTTGTACGTATAAAATTTGTATTTAGGGGGTCCATTTTCATCTATTTTCACAGGGTCATCGGAATCTTGGAGACGCCCCTGACTATACCCATCTCTTTAAGTAATTTGTTGCAGAACAAAAATAAATTTACTTTAAATACTTTGTAAAAACACTAGGATATTTTGTAGAATCTCGGAAGTATGTAACACGTTTAAGTGTTTTGTTCAACTTTTCAGCTTTTTTATGGCCCGATAGTACCCACGGGTCGTGAGTGCACTCTTTTATTTTCAAGTATGCGTTGTTTAAAAGTAAAAATGGGAAGTGTGTTGGCTAAATTTTCAGCCTTACTAATTATGAAAATGGTAAATACTTTATAATATAGTATAGATATTTTTTGCACTGCTTTATAATAAATAAATATTATTTATGTATCGTAAATGAATGGTAACATTTATTCATGATAAATGTTATTATAATTTATACGGAGTAAGTAATTAGACATGTGATTCACACAGTTATAGTGAATCTGAATGCATATCGACAAAACTTTAAGGAAAGATTTGTTATTCACCTGAAAAACTAGAAGGAGCTAAAATATATATTAGAGTAAATTACACGAATGGTCCCTGTGGTTTGTCGAAAGTTTTGGATTTGGTCCCTAACTTCTAGAAATTACACTCATGGTCACTGTGGTATGGACTTCGTATTGCTTTTGGTCCCTAAGGGGAACGGACGTTAAATATCTTCCGTTAAACAGCAGTACATACCCTCCACGTGAAGGTATTTTTGTCATTTAATTTAAACCTCTGTCTGTAACCAGATCTCAAAATCGAATAACCACTGCCGGAAATCGAGAAATCTCTTGTGTTTATTTGTCTTTTAGATCTGAAAATGAGATATCAGTGTGTTTTATTAGCCCTTTTTTGTTCTTGAAGACCACCAATAACCACCGCTGCCAAAATCCTCACCCACCATCGCCACAACACAAGTAGATGGTTGGCATCATGGCGGTCGGAAAAAGAGGAGAGGTAGAGAAGAAAAGGTTGAGGTAGAGAGGAGGAGTTGATGTAATATGGACGGTGGTGAAGAAAGGGATAAAGTTGAAATGACATAATTACCCACATGTGGTGAGCATGTGCTTGTTTTTAACGACAATATTTAACATCCGTTCCGCTTAGGGACCAAAAGAAATACGAAGTTCATACCACGGTGATCATGGGTGTAATTTCTGAAAGTTAGGGACTAAATCCAAAACTTTTGTCAAACCACAGGGACCATTCGTGTAATTTACTCTATATATTATTATGATCATATATTATTTATCGGGCTAGTGGTAAGAGATTACGAATGACTATCTAAAGATTATGAATTTGATCATTACTTAGTAAATTTTTACAAGATGCCAAAAGAATATTAAAAAACGGTCACGTCAATAATTAGGTCGTGTACTCGGCCATTTGGGGAGCCCGTTATGACAGAAATATTATTTTAAGTAACATATACGTCTAAAACGACGGTTGAATAATTATTAATTAAATTGGTAATTACTTGCAAACTTACTTGATTAAATACTGCCATGAAAAGTAAGATAAAAAAGACCAAAAAGATTAGGAAAAGAACGGTAAGGTAAAACAAAATACAATTAACCCTACAAGAAATTACATAAGGGCCATACGGAAAGCGAGTAAATTTACTTGTTTTTGGCCTCAATCATAGGTTACTAAAACTATGCGCATTTTTGTCACGTGTTTAGTAGTGAAGAGGAAAACCCAGGTTCCATTGAGGTGACAATAGTGATCACGGCATTTAGTCAATATTGCTAGCTACTAGTATCTATTTCTGTTTTTTTTCCCAAGAAAATTATTTATATGTGTATAGTAAAAGTGAACCAACTAACTAATATATTTAATAAATAAATGTGAATAACGACGACAAAATTTGTTGCTACCGAATGCTAAAACATGTATCTTTGGTCAACCTTTTCATGATATCTTAATCCCAACAACTAGCAAATTTGATCTATACGGAAGAAATTAAAGTCTAGTCTTTATTATTAATTTATTATATAACATTAACAAATACTAAATACACGAAGTGTTTTACTACGTATAGAAATAAGATGGATAAGCCAGATTTATTGTGTGCATAACTTTAGAGGGGGTGTTTGTATTGCTTATTAAAAATAGATTGTTTGTCTTGAAAATTAGATTATAAACGGTTATAAAATATGATTATAAAAAAAATGTTTAAATTTGATTATATTATTTGAAATCGTAATAATCATATAATCATTTTTTTAGTGTTTGACAGACATGTTTAGGTGTTTACTTTGTAGGTAAAATGCAAATAACTAGTTTTTCAAAACGCAATACATATCTCCTAACTTACTTTTCACAAATAATTAGAATACGCCAAAGCGCAAATAATTGATTTTTTTTATACTTTTTACCAACACTCATTTTAAATTATTTTCATTTTCAAAACATTCAAAATCTCAAACACCCGGTCAGCTCCTTGTAGTTTACTATGAAACATGATTCGTAATTGTCCGATTTCTAATATGAAAAACATAAAGTATAATTACATAGTGTGATGAAGCACAACTAAAAATCGATCCACGTAGAAAATGAATTACGGTAGATGAGCTTTCTGGGCCTGATGAATTCAGATGGGCCCTCGTTTGGTCCATTTATTTTCCTCGGGTAACGTAGGGAACTAGGGATACTAAACCCCTAATTTGATTCTTTGATTGTAATTTCAAATAGGGGTGGGTATTTGGGTAAAAAAACAAATTGAAACTAAATTGAAACTGAAATGAACTAAAATTGAAATTGAAAATATGTAATCGGTTCGGTGTTTAAATATCATCATTTTTTGTTTCGGTTCGGTCCTTGGAAAGAGATGAGCATTTCGTCTAAAAAAATTGAACCAAAACCAAATTAAACTGCACACGGACCGAAAACATGTAATGATCTCGGTTTTGAAAATCCACCATTTTTTATTTTAGTTCGACTTCTAGACTGATTTCGTACCAAAATTTAGATATTTCCGTATATAAGATAAAAGATAATTATGTTATGAGAAAATTGTATACCTATAAAAACACTATCTCAGCCTCGATAATGTCATGATTAGGGGTGAGCATAAAAAACGGGTAACCGGAATTGGAACCGGAACCGTCTTGGAACCGCCGGTTCCGGTTCCTAAAATTATGGAACCGCCCTAAGAGGTTCCGGTTCTCAAAATTTAGGAACCGGTAACCGGTGGATAACCGGAACCGGTGATTATTCGGTCTATTTTTGTTAAAATATTATATGTATGATAAATTTAATGTCCAAATTTAAATATATGAGAAATTTTGTGTAACCTTTAATGAGTTTAGTCATTAATTAGTCTAAATACAGTGTTCTAACAATAAAATATATAGACAATAATATGTTTAAGTGTTTGGAGTTTATATTATTCAAAGATTAGTTGATAAAATGACAAAAATTGATTAATATTTATGCTTCGCATCTTATTTTAATTTTACGATTTTAGAAACATGGTAACCGGAACCGGCACCGGAACCGGAGGTTCCGGTTCCGAAAATTGAGGAACCGGTACAAGAGGTTCCGGTTCTGGTTCCGGTTCTGGTTCCGGTCGGAACCGGTGGGTAACCGGCTATACTCACCCCTAGTCATGATTTATGAAAATATCAAATCTCGTGTTTTTTGTGATATTATACTCGCCTTTCAATTTCTCAGGCAAAATTGTCTAGTTACTATGTAATAAATTGATATTTCCTCCGTTTCAAAATAAGTGATACATTTTTTATTTTGGAGTATTTCAAAATAAGTGAAGTAATACATTTTAAAATTTACCTTATTTGGTAAAAAGTGATGGAGAGCATACCCACTAATATCTCATTTAATATAGTGAAATCATTTATTTACCTCTACTTTTACTTTTAAGATAAATGATATTTAGTCCTACCATTTAGACTTACTCATACCCCTACACACTTGATAGGATGACATGTGTATTCCACTAATTCTCTCTCCTGATATTATCCCTTGATTTTAACATGTGTCTTCATCTAATGAGTAGACATGTGAGTAGGTCTAAATGGTAGGCATAAATACCATCACTCTATTTTTAAATATCATTATTTTTACTTTATTCTAAATTTGTGAGACCCATCATCTACTAAGAGCATCTCCAACCATGAACTCTATAAAAACCACTCTATAGACGACTGTTAGCCAGAGGGACGTCGGGTGTAACAAAGTGTATACACCACTACACCAGGGACTTCTAGTGTAATAAATGAAGTTTAGGGACTGAAGCTGCAATAAGTGGCATACTAGAGGGACCTTCTGTGTAAATTACTCTTTTAAAATTAAAAAGTCTACCATAAATTTAGAGAAATAGTCAAATTATATATATTTAACGTTTGATTACTTTAGAAATCAAACAATTTAATATGATTCGTCTTTCAAAAAAATTAAGTTATAGTATCTCTTCTCATAATAAATTATTTTCCAAATTTCAGTCAAAAGTGTAATGACGGTATTATAGTTGTTTTTAAAAAGTTATTAAATGCAATATTAATTTGTATATGACTTTTTCTAATGTATGCTCTAGAGGCATACATTAGGTGCAATTAATTATGTATCTGGTTTCCTTATATATTTTTAATAACATTAATGAACTTGGATATTTATCATTTTAGAAGTTACAATAAATATGATTATCAGTTTAAATGGAAATTTGATGGTCATTGATTGCACATATCATATGCTCCTGTGGCATATGTTACAAAACTCTTTGTATATTCATCAATGAAAGAGAAATTCCTAAAATGCAGAATACTGTTATTAATTAATGTACAAATTCTTACGAGTCATAAACTGTAATGTTTAGGCGTATTAACGCAACTGAGCTTTATGAGCCAAACATATATAGTTATTTAGCTATAAAAATGGTTAGATATGTTGAAAATGAAGAAAAGGATTAATGAACTAGGTTATAAATTTATAATTATGTGTCTTTCCATATTTTTTTTGTAGAATTATATATATATAATTAGAATTTATATAGAAAATTGCCGCGTTACATCACGTCTTAGAAACGTCATGCCCTCATCATAGCTCCGCCATGTCTTCTAAAGCTTGAGACTTAATATTTTACAATATTACACCTCATGTTATTTAAAACCTTAATTATTCATGATCATGTTATAACTTTCCATTTGTATCAACAATAAACAATGCATATAGACATCAAAAGATTACATCTTTAGACAATAAGAAGCTACCTTACAACTTCAAATATAAATATACTAGCCTATAACCCGTGATAAATCACGGGCGGCTTATAAAATTGTTCACAAATATAAGTAGAAAATATATAAAGAAACATGTGTTGACA
Organism: Calendula officinalis; assembly: GCA_963853835.1. Taxonomy (NCBI): domain Eukaryota; kingdom Viridiplantae; phylum Streptophyta; class Magnoliopsida; order Asterales; family Asteraceae; genus Calendula; species Calendula officinalis. The sequence continues at coordinate 76,455,851 of OY970829.1, forward strand.
ATAATGACTTTAATATTGAAGAGGTCTTGTCTTTCTCACATTTCTTAAAGAACGATTTAATTTCAAACACATCGGTAAATCAGGTTGATTAAAAGCTTGACAATGACCCGAATGGACCGAGAATGAAACATGCAGATTCACCTATTTAAAATGTCCTGAATTTTAGAAAAAAAAATATAGAACTTAGAAAATTTAATTAAAATGAATAAACTAAATTTGACCTCATCGGTTACTTCCATAGGTCGTGTTCTTTTACTCATATGATCAGATTACACATATGGTCAACAAAATAACAATCAAATAAAAAAAGGAACAACAAAACAAAACAACAAACGTGTCAAACTTACAGATGTTTGAAATAACTTTTATTTATATTAAAAATTGCATTTAAGAGTCAATCTTTAAATTGTACTATTGTAGGTTAATTGGTAACTCGGATCAACCTGTTAAAAAATTAATTACTTAAGCAACATAACATGAGGCACTATATAGAAGTTAGTCATATGTAATGTCACAATTTTCTTGTAGTCTACTTTTGATTTCTTCTCGTGCATATAAAAAATGTTACACTCTAAACTGAAGGCATTACTGTTTGTTTGACTAATTTTTGGTAAAATAGAATTTTCCGATATTTAAAGTATAATCTTATGTATAATTATAAAAAATATAAAAAAATTGAAAAAAAATATCTCAAAAGGGACTTTTCTAACACGAGTCAAAACGGGTTGGACCATGTTAGCTTAACCCGCCAACACATGTTTGCTATTTTTAAATCATAATGAAATCTTTGAATAAAACAAGTAAGTAGGTTATAGGCATTTAAAATTGATGTTGTGAGAATTTCAACCTGTTTGGCCCGTTTTACTATAGACAAGCTTTTCTTTTTGACCCAATTGGATTAAATATAACCAAAATATAATGATTGATGAGGGTTATGTTTAGCAAACCGCCCCTACTCATTCGAGAAGGCAACACACTTTTAAGGGAATCAGTTTACATGTTTCCGTTGTTCATGTATTCCTTATTTCGCACACAATAACACATAAAAAAGTAATCTTGGCATAAGCTTTCACTATTTCTTTGGTAAATGATCGACAATATATACATAACAATAGTTGCACAATGTTTCAGAAAATCATAATTCCAACTACCATTGCTCTTGCACTTTTGTCAAGTTGAATTTTTTTTCATGAAATAGAATTCGTGTTAAAACTGTAAATTAAATTATTTAAAACCTCATTATTATTCAAAACTATTCATATTTAAGTACATTAAATGGATAATAAATAGTATAATTAAATCAGATGCCAATGTGTACTAATTAAACATAAATTTATTCAATTTTCATTTGACACTGATTATCATAAATTAAAACTTAACGTAACCGTCAGTTTTAGCAATAGCATTCATCAAAAAATATAGCCAAGTGATCTATCATATAACAGAAAATAGAATAGATCTATACGTAAATACATTTAGCATTGTTTATGTGGACGGTTAATACCTTAATATTGCATTGCATTTACATTTACATATTGGAAGGTATTTTATGTGGTGGTCGGTTATGAGTAAACGTATTTACATTTAGTAAAATATAGGAATTGAATCTTATAAAGGTCACTAAAAGTCAATTTATTCAATTTTATTTGACACTGATTATCATAAATTAAAACTTAATGTAAGCGTCGGTTTTAACAATAGCATTCATCAAACACTATAACCAAGTGATCTATCGTATAACATGAAATAGAAAAGATCTACACGTATTTACGTTTAACATTGTTTATGTGGACAATTACAACCTTAATATTGCATTGCACTTAAAAGTGAGGTGGCTTAAAAGTGCATATGTGGACTTTTAGGTGGCAATAATGAATTGGCATTTAAGTGTCAAGTGGCCTCATACATGGCATAAGGTATGATGTGTCATTATGACATGGCTTTAAAGATTTCAAAAAAAACCTTCTTTTAATATATATAAAGATTCGAACCCGTGACGTCATTCGAAGTTCTTAGAACTAGGCTATGATCACCAGATGGTTATATACTTCCTCCGTATCAAAATAAGTGACACAAATGTGCTTACATGTTTTTTGAGGTAAAAGATTAAAGTAGATGTTAAAATAGATTAAAGTACATAGTTAGTGGAGAATGGGTCCCACTTTTATTGAATAAAGTGATATTAATGAGTTTTAAAAGTAAAAATAAGGGTAAAAGGGTAATTTTTCTTTATTAAAGTAGATAGTTAGTGGGTATGGGTCCCACTATTTTTACCAAATAAGGAAAGTTTTCAAAGTGTGTCACTTATTTTGATACACCTCAAAATGGAAAGTGTGTCACTTATTTTGATACGGAGGAAGTATTTTAATTCGAGAAATAATTAAATTGATACCAAATGAAATTCATTTTATTATAATAGACCAACATGAACTCAAACTGGCCGTTAAAACCAGATGTTGTATTAACGGAATTATAACCCCATAACAGGGACTCCATACGAGACGCCCCTTAAACTCATATGATGGTTATCGTTACTTGCGGAATTATATTCCGCTAAATCATTCAAAATAGATAAATAATATTCTTTTAACTGCCTTAAAGCACGTGATTTTTGCAGGTTCAACCATTTTACTTGTAATCTTCTTATCATTTTCACCACTATCGATCCAGATCTTCCTCCTTGCAACTGATTTTCTCCTCCCAGTCTTACATACGACAGCTTCTTCTTCCGCCGTAATCGCCAAAACCGGCGGCGGATGGTGGTGGTGGTAGGCATTTTCACTAATTGGTTGGTGGAAGATATGGTGGTGTTTGGGTTTGAAGACATGATTCCGGTGGGGAATGAAGGAAAAGGGTTGACTGGTTAATGTAAATTGTAAGAGGGAGAATTTTAATTATGTAATTAAATCCACCATTACTCACTTTGATCTCAAATCCCCATATACTTTGCTTATATTTATAGGGTGGTTTTTTCACTATATTTTTTAGTGTATTCATCACAATTATTAATTTATATTGTTAATAATTAGTTGTAAAACTTATATTATATAACTTATGAGTTAAAAATTGTGACGTAAAATAGAATTCAATATATTTATATAGGGGGCTTCCACATGCGTCTAGTTAAGGGCATGTTTCTAGAAGGCGCGTTATATATGACGATGTCTACATTACGAAATAGATTATCACGGTTTTGTAAGGCGTGACGTCACAATGAACGTCTTATGACGAGTTTTTTTTTAACTTTATATATAAATTATCATATAAATCAATAAATCTATAATATTTTGTATAACTTGGTATATATATATGTATTTATAAAAATTATAAAAAAAAATTATCACCTTAAATTACGTTGTAAAAAATGTTATAATCATATCTTAGAAGTTTAATGATTTCGTCATACCTTCGTTAAGTGTGTTTGAGTGTGTGTGAGTGCAAGTATTAAAGTTTGAAATATGGTACATGCATCTATCGAGTGTATTGGAACTCGTCTTTGTTACGGATTTTGTATTTACCATCCATTTAATTGCGAACGTTACATAAAAACAAAAATATTAATCTTAGATATTATTAAATGCTATTTAATTGACAATTGTATTATCTGTATTATTTTGCATTCATATTTATTTTTTATAAAAAAAATTACTTATTTTTTATTTAATTTAATTCTATGTTTTTCGAAATTTTATTTTAACCTCTTCTAATTTGATGGTAATTAACTAGAGATTGTAATATCTTGTAATTAAAATAATATTATTATCTTTTTCATAATAACAGAAGGAAATAAAAAAAGTTTTAGTATTATCATCACCCCACCAAATCTAAAAAAAGATAACATTATTATCTGAAAATAGGTTTTTTTTTCAAATTGATTTTTGTTTTCATCTAAAAATTTCATTTATACCACCGTTGGTATATTTGTCAATTATTCAATTAAATAATACTACGATTCAGAATTATTGTTATTATTATTATTTGTCTAGTCCCAAAGGATAAATCCTAGCCATTGGATCAAGATGGTCAAGATAAAATCCCCCACCTACAGCCACCGCCGGCCGCCGCCTCCAGCCACCTCGCGGCGGCGGACGGCGGCCGGCGGCGGTGGTGGTGGCTGACAGTGAAGGTGCTGGTGCTAATGGGGGTGGTGGTGGTATTGATGTATCGAAGCACATGTGCTTCACTAAAACACAGCATATTACTTCGAAGCACATGTGCTTCAGGTCACGAAACACATGTGTTTCAAGTCACTAAAAACATGAGTTTCTAAACACACAAGGGAGCATACGAAGCACATGTGCTTGACGTTATGAAACACATGTGCTTCACTATACGGAAAAAAATTAAAACAAGTGACGAACATATCATTATGAAGCACATGTGCTTCATAAAGCCAAGCACATGTGCTTAGTGATGCCAACGGGCGCGGGTAGTAGCGGGTATTGCAAAACCCGTACCCGCACCCGATCTCCAAGCCCCATACCCGTCCCCGCCCGCGCCCGCGCCCGCGTAATCCCCGTCGGGTTCGGGTAGAAAAATCCCCGTGCGGGTACGGGTTACCCGATGGGTATTTGTTCAAAAGTTCAAAAAAAAATATACTTAACACAACACATGTGGTTGGTGTATTTTAATACACACATACATGCATCTATGTTGATTGATGGATAATAACTTGATATGTGGAGAGAGTACACTTTTGTAGATGTGAAAGTTTTTTTATGAGTTGTATTATAGCAATGTGAGATCTTATTTTCTTTGTTGTTGTCCCATATCACTTCAAGAAAGAACAAATCATGTAGAATTACACTATAAAAAGGGAAGGGCATAGATAAATAAAAATGAAACTTTGTCTTAGTATGTGATATGCAATATACATAGAATTTGTACATAAAATATGTATATTCGGGTATGAAACGGTGCGGGTAGAGGAATACCCGTACCCGACCCGTCCCCGCTTTGGGTGTAAAAGTCAATACCCGTCCCCGCCCCGTTACCCGTTTAAGCGGGTAATACCCGCCCCGTTAAGGTCGGGTACCCGCGGGTACCCGAATCCGCGGATAAAATTGGCATCTCTACATGTGCTTCATAAAGCCAAATACATGTGTTTTTGTTCCTGAACACATGTAACTTACAAGCAAGTCATTTGTGTTTGAATCACGAAGCACATGTGCTTGACGTTATGAAACACATGTGCTTCACTACAGAGAAAAAAATCAAAACAAGTGACGAACATATCATTATGAAGCACATGTGCTTCATAAAGCCAAGCACATGTGCTTCATAAAGCCAAGCACATGTGTTTTTGTTTCTGAACACATGTAACTTACAAGCAAGTCATTTGTGTTTGAATCACGAAGCACATGTGCTTGAAGTTATGAAACACATGTGCTTCACTACATAGAAAAAAAATCAAAACAAGTGACGAACATATCATTATTAAGCACATGTGCTTCATAAAGCCAATCACATGTGTTTTTGTTCCTAAACAAATGTAACTTACAAGCAAGTCATTTGTGTTTGAATCACGAAGCACATGTGCTTGACGTTATGAAACACATGTGCTTCACTACACAGAAAAAAATCAAAACAAGTCACGAAGCACATGTGCTTCCAGTCACGACCACCACCACCGGTCACCACCGCCGGCGGCCACCTCCGGCCGCCGTCCTCCGCCGCCGGCCGCCGCCCATCGCCGCCGTCTGCCGCCGCCGGAGAAGCACATGTGCTTGTAGTGGTGGTGGTGGTTTTGAATCTTGATCTTGACCATTAATTTTTCTTGATCCAAGTGCTTATAAATGTCCCTTGAGACTGGATAAAATTAATGGAGTACTTTGAACATTTCACTTATATGTTATATCTAGAATTTATTGATTAATATTAAAAATTTCGTGTAACAAGTAAGCTTATAATTTAGTTTTTTTTAACGAAATGTTAGTAAGTTAGTGGTTCGAGCATACACAATGATATTCACAAGGAGCAGTATGCCTTATCTCAAACCCTCCACTTATGGACAATAAACCTCACCACCTATAACTGAGAAAAAGACTTTAGCAAGACTCGAATCCTATACCTTGTGAAGGAAAACCCCTCAAAGTTTCCCTTTGTGACCAATTGATCTACACCAACTAATTAGCTAATAATTTAACTATATAATATGATTTATTGCTAATTAGCCATGTTTAATTAAGTAAAAACTTATTTTATCATAATGTTTTTTTAGTTCTCTTAATTATGGGAGTGAGCAATTTTTTATTGTATAAAGCAATTTCATGACAAAGGAAAATTATACCATTCTTTTCTCATATACCACACTTTGAATTTGAATTTCACCATTCTCTCTAAGGGCATGATTATTTTTTATATTAAATTACTTTATATAAATAAAAATTATTTGGTAAGAATTAACCCCCCTTAATTATTACTAACATACATCAAGAACTATAGATTCAGAATTTTCCGATTTGTCGCTTGATTGGATTCAATTCGTTAGGTTCATGTTATGTTTAGTTACTTATATATGCAACGATTAAATTATGGAGTATAATGTATTTTACTTTCCATACCATGTAATTTCTTAATGAAAAGCATAGTAAACGTTAAATCTGTATGTATCTATAATTTTATCACATACTAAAATGAGAAATAAATTAATTGTTTAACGTGAAAGTCAAAAAAGTAATATTGGTTACTTTATGTATGACATATTGATAAAAAGAATAAACATTAAATTAAATTTTGAATATCTTAATATGAGAGTCGGGAAATTAAATAGCCAATCAATTTATTACCATCTTTAAGATATAAAAACTTATATTTCAAAGACACGATTAGAAAGAAAAAAACATGTAAACTTCAATTATCTTTTTTGTTTAATTAGTTTGAGAAATTGTTTTAATGCTTAATATTTGTGTATACTTCATGTGGAAATGGAGTATAAATCATTTAAAAATAATAACTAACCGTTGAACAGTTGTTTTGTTCAAGCACCCACCCATCTAATTGTATTAAAGGATGAAATTGAGTTAGAAAATATAAGAAATGGATTTGGAGAGGGATAATATGATTGGTATTAAAGAAAAAAAAGCAGAAGAATTGTTGAGATTGTAGTATAAGACTAAAAGCGAAATTGAAGCAGAAATCTAGTTTTTCAACATCTTTCTCTCTTTCTCAGTATTAAAAAAATATATGCTGAAAATACTTAATTAAAAAATCAACGACACCTGAGAGATTCGAACTCTCGCGGGGAAACCCCATGTACTTAGCAGGCACACGCCTTAACCACTCGGCCAAAGTGTCGATCTTTGGTAAGTTTTTATAGTATTATGCTTTAATTATTTAAAATATCTACTCCATTGAAACATATACTTCATGTTATACAAATTTGAAGTAAAATTCACTTATAATTTTAGAATTTTTGAAGTAAAATTCACTCTTATTATCTGATGTAACAAAATAGATGTACAAAACCTTTACCACTGTTATTATTTCTCGAATAATTGGACCGTCACTCAAACCAAAAGTTGAATTCATATATTTAACTTTAGAATAGGGTATGCAGAAAGATTGAAACCAATCCAAAACCAAAACAACTAAACCATTTCAAAAACCGATTTTTATGTTTGGTTTAGTGTAAAATGAAACATTAGAAAGGAAAAAACCAAATTGAGTTGAAAATGTTATATAGCAACACTGTCTAAGGGCATGTTTGGTAAAGCTTATTAACGGGGCTTATGAGCTTATTAGCTTATTAAGCTCCAAATCATAAGCCCCGTTAATAAGCTTTCCCAAACATACCCTAAGATATTATGTCGTTTTACCGTATATGATTATGTTACCTTATTGGTTAATGGGAAACGTGTTTGACACTTACACAACACTCTCAATACTCAAACCTCAAACAAGTAAAGTTATTAAGTACGAACACAATCCATCCCTCGACCCTGATCAAACAAACAAATAAATAAAAAAACGAGGCATGCTTACACTAACTATAAGTCTATAATAAAGGAAATCATCAAGCATATGATAATACATAGTATTATGCATGGTCCAATAACTGAATCGAACCGTTTGGAATCGAACAGATAACTGAGAGAATAGCTTCGACCTAATCGAGTACATAAACGATGGCGTATTGGACCGGACTGTGAATCGAGTTTTTCTTATCGTTTCGAACCGGATCTTACTAGACTATAAACTGATTTTGCATAAAAATTCAAACCGAGAACTGTACATCTAAAACTCGGTTTGGTGTGGTTTGCATATGATTAATCCTAACATAAGCTAAATTAAAAGGAGTAGTGACACATATTACATATTTTCTTGAACCGTGTTTTGCTATTTTTACAACAAGAGAGTAATTGATACATTATTTTGATTAAAGCCCAACTTAAATTTAAAAAAAAAAAAAAAAAAAAAAGTAAAAAGATTACCATCGTAAAACCCTTATGAGAGAGTTTATGATGCAAATAACTTACCATCTAACCCAATCCACCTCTCTTGTTTGAGCCAGCATTTGAAAAAATAAAATGCTTAAATTACATGCTCATTTGCCACGTACTCGAACTCCAAACAACCGCAATTGGGCTTCTCACATTATGCACTCCATCACTCCACTCAATTGCACCAAACGCCGCCGTGGCACCGCCGCCGGCGGAGCTGAAGGTGATCTCAAATTCAACCTCTTTCTTCTCTTCACCAAACTCAAGCTTTTCCGGCGACACAACAACCTCCACCCCCGTCGGAGCACTAACAGTAACCTTATAAACTGCATCCACATTATCCCCTACATTCTTCACCAGCCTCTTGTACTTTACGACGCCGTTTTTGGAATCAAACACAACTGAAAAGGACGGATAGTTTAGATCACCGGGACTACTTAACTTCCCTGCACTGCAATCCACTGGATCTTTCATAAACGTTGCAATTTTACTGGAATCGTATCCAATGGCACAGAGGAATGCCACGTAATCATCGACTCCGGCGTCGTATACCAACCCTGGGTTAAGGGCTCTGTTTGGGTCCACGTGTCCTGATCCATGAACGAACGGTGTGGATTGCTCACCAGTGGCAAGATCTGTAATATTCTCTCCGATATCGTCTAAATATCTAGCGGTGGTCATTAGGGCGGATTTTATAGCAGCTGGGGACCACGTTGGGTGGGCCTTTCGGAGTAAAGCGCACAAGCCACTCACGTGAGGGCACGACATTGATGTGCCGGATATGATATTAAACTCGACCCGTCTTGAGTCCGTATCCAATGAAGTCGGGCTTGTGGACCCGGTCCAACCGGCTAAAATGTTTACACCGGGACCGATAACGTCCGGTTTAATAATCTCTGCTGTGCGGTAGTTAGGTCCACGGCTTGAGAACGACGCTACACGTGGTGCCGATGGTGATGTTCCGATGACTGTTCCTCTGAAGACAATCGTCGCCGTTGGTGACGGATCGGATTTCAAATATTCTTTCACCTTATCTCCGGCGGTTGCACCGAGCATAGTCGCCGGGATGACATGCGCATCGGCGAGAAGCTCTTCGCCGTTTTCGTCTAGGTTTGTATGGATCAATCCGACGCCTCCGGCTAACTTAACGGCGAATCCTTTATCAACTCTAGCGTTGCCTCCACGATCGCATATCACGATTTTGCCGGCGACTAGTGTGGAGTTTAGTTTACCGGAGTAACAGTATCGATCACCGCAATCCTTTGCATAAACTAAAGGATACTTCGTGTCTCCAAGTCCTTCACCGGAATAAAGTGATACTCCGCCATAAACTCTTCCGTCACCGAGAACAACATCTGCCGGAAATTCTCTATCGAGAGTTGAAGCTCCGATCGTGAAAATCCAAGGAGCGATGTTCACGGCGGTATACGCACCTGGACCAGAGTTTCCTGCGGAACACGAAACAAGTATTCCGTGTTGCATCGCTCCAAAAGCACCGATTGCAATTGAATCACGGTAGTATTGAGGAGCATAGCCGGAAGCACCTACCGACAGTGAGATGATGTGTACGCCGTCATCGATAGCTTGATCCATGGCAGCAAGTATATCGGAATCATAACAACCTGCACTCCAACAGATCTTATAGGCAGCAATCCTAGCCTTGATAGCCATACCTCTAGCTTCGCCTTTAGCATAATCATAAAATCCAGCATCCTCCACCACCGCTCCGGCCGCCGTGGAAGCAGTATGAGTTCCATGACCTTCAGTATCTCTAGGAGAAAGAGCACCGTCAGTTTCATTTAACTGATTCCCCAAACTAGCCATATAACCTCTATAATAAGCCTTAGCTCCAATGATTTTCCGATTACACGCCGTCGAAGGAAAATCAGACGTAACCTCACAACTACCTTTCCAGCTCGACGGAACCGGTGGAAGTCCTTCATCGGAGAAACTCGGCCGTTCAGGCCAGATCCCGGTGTCAAGCACCCCAACAATAACATCATCACCATATTCCGCGTTAGGCCATAGACCAAAGTTATCCGCCAAACCAAGGAAGGTAGGTGTATGAGTTGTATGAAGCGTTCTCCGGCGATCGGGGATCACCGAGAGTATCCCCGGGAGACGACGGAGCTGTACGGCTTGAGCTCGAGTCAACCTAACGGAGAATCCGTTGACGGAGCGTTCATAGGTATAGATGATATCCGACGGTTGATGCGCCGGTGCAACCGATCGGACGATTGAGGAGTACCAGCCATGGTGAGAGGAAAACGTGTGTGGTTTTTCCGATTTGGAAGCGTGAATGATGTAAGTTTTCGTTTGATCGGCCGGTCGCGTGTGATACGACGTCGTTAGAGATACAAAATAGAAGAAGAAGAACAAGAAACAAAGAAGAAGATTAGATGGGAGTGAACTAGCCATGGTTAGGTTGCCTGAATATTCCGGTGATACAGGAAGAAGATGATGATAAAAAGGCCATAGAAAAATAATTAAAAATTATAAGGAAAATGGATGTGACACTTGGCGGTATTTGATTGGGTTATATGAGTGGGCCAGTTGTAAGTATTACCTACCACTACGCTACTTGTTAATAATTGGATTAGCCAATCAAAAAGGCCCATGCCATCTTTTGTACTTATTGCTTGATATTTTATGAAGATTATCTCCTTGATTTTACTTTTTTTTATACCTTGTTTTATCAAAAAAGTAAAACTGGTTAATTTTGCATTTGTATTTTTAGAGTTTTATAGAAAGGGAAATTTTCATAAAATAGAAATGAATTATACACCAATTCATAGCATAGACACTGAAAGTGTTAATAATGTTCATTTTAAAGATAACTGAAAGCATTTAAGAGACTTAAATTGAAGCATTAACTAATGTCGTTCAATTGTTACGAAGTAAGGAGTTGAAAATAAACACACGGGTTGGGTCAAATCCATGGATCGGCGGTCTTATGTGAGCCCGAAAAATTTTCGATCTGTAATTGTGTCCAAATGTTGTATAGGCGTATGCATAGGATCGAACCATATGACACATTTTTTGAGCTGCAATACGTATATAATATATTTTTCCTAACAGATTTTTCACGAGATACTCCACGTGTCACGTTTTCTTTAATCATACTACAAGATTGGAATCAAAACTTAATTGTAGCCAAATTTATTATATAATAATTATTAGCATTATGTTTCCAAGATAACATATGATATAGGAGTATCAGAATTACCTATCCCTAAAGATATTGTTGGTTTTAAATCCTTACTAAATATGAGAGTGTATTATCGGTTATACTAGTATATAATTTTCTTAGAGTATTACCTACACTAAATTTTTTAGTTTTTTAACACTATTCGTGAAATTTTAAAGAGTTAAATAAGGTATCTCATGCTACACGATATATGCACTCCTGTAATTGTTTATAGTTGAAATACAATAACAAAAACATAAGGTTTTGTGATACTCCATAAGCATTTTGTTAATCTATTATCTACTATACTTTATAAATTAAAATCCATTGGGGAAGCAAATATAGTTTAATAAAAAAGGAATAGACCCACATGCAATTATTCTTAAAAAATTATCAGTTTCGTTTAAAAGATGCAACCTAACTTTTAATTTAATAACTTTTTAAATAAAAAAAATCAATACAAATCTTTTAAGACACTTGTCTTCCTCTATATATGCAGGTACATTCGATTTTGTTTTGACAAGTCAGCACTTTGCAGCTCTGTGATTCGTCCTTTAATCCACGTGTAATTCCATGAGTGGTCAACTACTTTGCTCACAAATCTTCACAATGCGTGAAGCTCGAGTAGGCAGTTAGGGATTCCTGTTTTCACGTGTAATCAATCTTTGAAGTTTGACAATACAGCCTGTAATAGGTAACATAATTTCGAAATTAATTCTTAACATTAAACACAATTAAATCCGTCCAAATCTGAATTTCCAAGCCAATATCCTATTCTAATTATGGTATTTTTTAAATTCCGAATCAACTAATCTTTTTCAAATATTTAAGAGATTTGGTTTTCACATAAATCACAATTAAAATTCGAAAATTTTTAATAGCATTACGTAATCTATTCCATTTTGTCGGGAGTACAATAACCATCCACCCCTTTATAAACCGGAATACAACCATACTAACGACTTACAAGTTTCATCCCCTGCATCATGAATCTCTGCCCAACGCTGAAGGTTACTGTTCAACTTTTCGACTATTCATTTTTTTATGAATATGATACTATTCATTCTATTTTCTTCATTCTGTTTGCTTCATACCTCATACATATAACTGCATTTTAATTGGGTAAAAAATTTTTAGTTATTCCATAAAATAAAGATTTCTGCTTCAAACCTCATATGAGTTGATTCGAAAACTGGAACTGTTTTAGTTATTCCATAAAATAAATCACAATCATGAATCTAGAACTGTTTTTCAAAAACTGAGTGCATTGTATTGAACTTTTTTATTAAATTTTTTGAAATTGATAAGTTTGAAAACTGCATACTGTTTAATTAAATTTATTGTATCTAAAAGAAATAAAGTTCTACTGTTAAAATCAATTTACGATTTTTAATAATTGATAATATATACTGAATCATTGAATGTGGCTTATGCTTATATGCTTATTTTGAGTAGAATTAACAGTTTCTGATAAGCAGATTGGGATTGCTCAATTCAAATTGATCGTTTTGGTAGATTCATACAAGTTTACCCCTAAGCTCTTTTTAAATAAGCTGGTCGTATGCTTTTGTTGTTATCCCAAACACCCCCTAAGTTTATCAATTTAGGGTTTAATTGTTTGTCAATTTAGCATTTATGCCCTAATTGTAAAATTCTCCCACATTGTACATTGTATAACCTAAACAAACTAATTGAATAACTGTACACATAAACCCTAATCTTTTATTCACTTATAATAAACCAAAAGGAATGATTTTTTTAAACTTATTACACTAACCGTCATCCATTTGGCCGTGTGGGTGGTGGCGATTTCGCTGTTAATGACGCCGCTAAATGGTCTGAACGACGTTGAAGAAGATGAGGTTTTTAGGGCTTTCAGGAAATTGGAAGCCATGGAATACCTTGCAATGAATTTAGATGAAGGGTTAGTTTGATCGAGGTTTTTAGGGCTTCTTTCTCTAGCATCCGATCTGATTGAAATGAAGTATGAAATGTTTTGTGATTTGTACTTTTCGCCCCCCTTAAGTTTTTAATTGTTTCAGCTTAGTCCTTTTAAATTTTAACTTTACAAATACCATAATAATATTACTTTTTACATGGACAAATATTGCCACATCATCATCAATTTTAAGGTTAAAAACATTAACCGATTGTAAAACTACCAAATATGAACACTTTCTACAACTACCTAATGAGTGCAACTTTTACTGATCATTTTGCAATTTTGGCTTCAGATTTTATTAATGAGCGGTCCGCCATTTTCAAGAGCCGTTTTCGATAGAGATTGGTTAAAAAACTCGGCCAATATATGGGAATTAGTGAAGAACTCATCAACCATTTCTGATCATCTGAGGTTGAAAGAAAAGAAATAAAGGAATTCTAATTTAAATTTTATGTAACATTTGTTCATGTATCGAATTTTGTACAAAATCATCATTACAACTATCGATTATTATGTCATTTTTATTAATCTTTGTTGGTATTTTTCTATAATATAAATTTTAAACATGCCCGCCCAGTCGGGCGGGCTATGAAGCTAGTATTTCTATATACACGCAAAATTGACCAGAAACCTAACATTTTTATTGTGTTAAAAGCTAACAAGTCGATAACACCCAAACTCTATTGTTGGGCTTGTTTAGTAGCTTTGGGCTTTTGTTGTGTGGGTTCCTCTAGCGTGGGCTTTTGTAATGTGGTTTTTATGTCAAAAGAAAGCCTAACATAATAACATGTCGCAGTTATTCTTGTTTAACAAATTAAAAGTGTATTAAAACTTAGGGGTGAGTATGGGGCGGGTTGAGGCGGTTTTTAACTAAAACCAAACCCCGAACCGCCAACTTCGGTTTCTAAGAATTAGAAATGTTTGGTTTCGGTTTTTCTCAATAAAGCGGTTCGGTTTCGTTTTTTTTTTTTTTTTTTCAGTTTCTTGTTTTCCTTAAAATTTTACTTATTTTGTTAATTTAAAAGTTTTGATCCAAATTTTAGTATTTATACAGTTACAAGACTTGAAAAATACGAGTAAAACATGTGAAACTTACAAATGACATACTTAAAACTGTCTTTTAAATAGTTAAGGATCAAATCTTTTATAAATATAAAAATATTTTACAAAATTTGAAATATATATGTATAGCGGGGCGATGCACCCAAAAACCGCCCCAAACATTCATTCGGTTTTTCAGAAAATAAGACCACTCACATCGGTTTTTCAAATGGTTCGTTTTTTCAGTGCGGTTTTTCATTTTTTTCGGTTTCGGTTTGATTTTTATGCTCACCCCTATCAAAACTTAAAATTGCCATGTGTTTGTATTTGACCTTTAAGAATGAGTTAATCCATATTTAATAGAATTATTTTTTACATAATTAATAATGCATTTAATATAGATATAAATATAGAGTAAATTACACGGAAAGTCCCTGTGGTTTGCCACTTATTACAACCACAGTCCCTGGTCTTTGTTTATTACACTGGAAGTCCCTGGTGTATTCAATTTGTTACACCCAACGTCCCTCTGTCGAACGGACATCAAAAAATTCCGTTAAGTGACACATGTGCACCTCACATGATGGGCAAATTCGTAATTTCCCTTCTCCTCTTAAAGAATAAATTACACGGAAGGTCCCTGTGGTTTGCCACTTATTACAACCACAGTCCCTGAACTTCGTTTATTACACTGGAAGTCCCCAGTGTGTTCAATTTGTTACACTCGACGTCCCTATGACAAACGCACGTCTAAAAGATCTGTTAAGTGACCCATGTGTACGTCACATGATGGGCACAATAGTAATGCTCTGTAAATAAGTGATCATGAAGTTCGATAAGAAAAAATTTCAAAAAAAATCATAAATACACAAAACACGTATCATACAGTTCATTGCAGTCGTTTTCTTCATTATACTTACCTCTTTTACTGCTCGATTAGCCCGTTATTGTTAGAAAAGAAGGGTTTTTTGAAGAAAAAATAGATTGGAGAGAAGATAGGGAAAGATATGAGGGAATAAGTGAATGGACGGCTGGTGTAAATTGGGGAAGATACGTTTGAGGGGGGAAGGAGAATTACCATTGTTCACATCATGTCAGGTGCACATGAGTCACTTAACAGACCATTTAGATGTCCGTTTGATAGAGGGACATCGGATGTAACAAATTGAACACACCAGGGACTTCCAGTGTAATAAACGAAGTTCAGGGACTGTGACTGTAATAAGTAACAAACCACATGTACCTTCCGTGTAATTTACTCTTTAAAAGGAGAAGGGAAATTACGATTTTGCCCATCATGTGAGGTGCACATTGGTCATTTAACGGAATTTTTTGACGTCCGTCTGACAGAGGGATGTCGGGTGTAACAAATTGAATACACCAGGGACTTTTAGTGTAATAAACGAAGACCAGGGACTGTACCTGTAATAAGTGGCAAACCACAGGGACCTTCCGTGTAATTTACTCATAAATATATAATGGATTTATTAAATATTTGACTAAATTAATACTAATTTATCTAAGAGAAATGATATTAATTCATGCACAAAACATTTTGTGTTTATTTATATATTTACCTATTTGATAAGATTATATATGTAATCATTAATTATGTCTCCTAATATTATCTCTTGATTTTTATACATATTTTGATCAAGTTGGTAGAAACAAAAGGTATACATTAATATCATTACTCTATCTAATTTTAAGAACTAGGTTAATATATACAAAGTGATTTATACACCACATAAACTATTTTACATAGCATAATCACTAATTCTTTTGCTATGCTTGTATAGAATACCTTTTAAGTTGTTGGTTGTAGTGTATAAAGTAATTTATCTGGTGTATTTATCATCTCCTTCAAACCAGATGTAACATGGCAACTTAAAGTTTTATCCCCCTCGATTGAGACGCGTCCCTCCCATGATGAGGCCAAAGGTCGACACGCCCCCTTCATTTTTCCTTCGATTTGGTCGCTTAGGCGACTAGATTTCTTGTGAGTTGGTGTTTGTTGTATTATGCATAGGGTGATGTACATTACGCTTTGACGATAAATTGATGTGAATTTGGTATCCACTAAATGAGTTTGGTCATATATTTAGTCTGGATAGAAAAAATTAATGTGACGTTAATGTGTGTTAGTGGTTTTAAATAAATTTTTATTAAAAAAAGTTATACGTAATTTTTTTTAGCAATAATAGACATTACCCTATATATACATTTATCATTCATAATTTAGTGTTTATAAATAATTTCATTTTACCTCCTAAACTTTTGTTTTAGTTAAATTTTTATACCCTATTAACTAATAAATTAGTTAGTTAAAGTTGCCCCTATAAACTTTTGTGTTTATTAAATTTTGCCACTAAACTTTTGTGTTCGATATCAAAGACTATTATCTCTAAAAATCATTTTTTTTAAAATCTCGCCTAATAATTTCCTCGTAATAGATATTTGACAATACGTAGTAGTTTGTTACATTGTTTTAGTGACGAATGTGAAATGCGTCCAGCTCAAAAGACCCCAAGTAAACAAAAAACTCTACCTCATATCCATTAATGGCTTCCTCACCAAATCATATCATCACCATTTTGTCGTTATCACACTCTTCTCTGCTAACACGTCTTTCCTTCTTTTCCTAATTTCTATAATCTATAATACTAACGCCCAATCTCATCTGAAACACCACAACACTTCATTAAACCTACTGCGGTTTTTAATCCCCCAAATTACATCCAAAGGAGTTTCAAGTAATCAATTTATCTGCAAGTTATTTATTTCATTCTTTGTGTATATATATAGTATATATATACATCTGATTTATCACTGGATTACTGTTTCTGTGCAGATATGGCGTTTGCTAAGGAGTACGAGTTCTTAACGGAGTTAGGTATTAAGCCGCGAAATAACGGCAGTTTTGTTAACGGTGCTTGGATAGGAAGTGGTTCTGTTATCTCATCTGTTAATCCTGCTAACAATAAGGTAGCTAATTAGTTAGTTAACTTTCACTCGAATTCGTTTCATCAGATCTTATGCTAATTACAGTCAAATTCCCCCAAAATTCTGACTAACAGAAGTGCATTTCGAATTTGAGAAGTGAGAAATTATTCAAGTAATCAATTTATCTGCAAGTTATTTATTTCATTCTTTGTGTATATATATAGTATATATATACATCTGATTTTTAATCCCCCAAAACACCAAAATACCCTCACATGATAATTAACAGACCAATTTAGACGGAAGGACTAAAATAGGGGAAATCAGAAAGTACATGAACAAAAAAAACGGAAAAAAAAAGTACAAGGGCAAAATCATAGAATTCGAAAGACCACATGTAGTCGTGAACAAATGGAGATGGAAAATTAGAGAAAAAATCCTGTTACTAAACACACCTTAAATTTCTAGACATTGTATTGTATGTTGACACGTGTCATGTTTTAAACTGTAGGTTGGTCTTATGGTTCAACAAACAGTTAGTCAAAGGTTCGGTAAATGTCTGCTTGAATTAAGTGGAAATAATGCGTTAATAATTATGGATGATGCCGATATTAAATTAGCTGTTCGTTCTGTATTATTTGCTGCTGTTGGCACAGCTGGCCAACGCTGCACAACATGTCGTAGACTGGTAAATATATATTTTTATTATTAAAATGATTTATTTATTTATTTTATATTGTTAATTATTTATTTGTATTATTGAAGATTGTTCATGAAAAGATTTATAACTCTGTGATTGAGCAATTACTTGAAGCATATAAACAAGTTAAAATTGGGGATCCTTTAGAGAATGGTACATTGCTTGGACCGTTGCACACTCCAGCTTCAAGGGAGAATTTTGAAAAAGGAATAAAAGCTATTAATTCTCAGGTATTTAATTTTATTATTATCGGGTGAAATTAAAAGAATTTATACCAAATATTTAATAACAGATTGATATACCATTTTTTAATTAAAATAGCAACATTTTACCTGATTTTAATTTTTTTTATAAACAATATTGGATAGTAATAATAATGTAATTAAGTTAAAATAAAAAAGTAATAATAATTAAATTAAGATAAGGTTGTTTTGGTCATTTGAGTTGGTTCAGGGATGAAGTTGGTAAAAAATAGCAATCATAGGGACGATCAGTGTAATAAATTAATTCTTAGTGACTAAACCTGCAAAACAAACATACCACAGGGACGGAATTGGGTAATTTACTCAAAAAGATTTTAAGGATTAAAACACCAAAACACTGAAAGTATGATTGTTAAAACCCATTAATTACATATGTAATTAAGGAAAATCCAAAAATGACAAAAAGATATTGACATGCAGCCCATTTTGACCCCCAAAATATTTACCCTTTTACCCTTTTTCCACCTTTAGTCAGCATCATATTTTCTGTTAAATCAAATTTTGAATTTCCCCTTTCTTTTATTTAATTTGTGTGATTTATTAACCGATATTTTGCAGGGAGGAAAGATCCTGACAGGTGGTTCAGTTATAGAATCTGAAGGAAACTTTGTACAACCAACAATAGTTGAAATTTCACCAACTGCCAGTATTGTAAAGGAAGAACTCTTTGGTCCCGTATTATACGTCCTAAAATTCAAGGTCAATTTTCCACAATTTCTTAAATCAAAATATCCATATAATATATTATAATTATTATTATATCATAATAAATGCAATTAAAAATCATACAGACTTTTGAAGAAGCTGTTGAAATAAACAATGCGGTACCTCAAGGGCTGTCTAGTTCTATATTCACTCGTTCACATGAGACTATCTTTAAATGGATCGGGTGAGTGAGAATATTTTTAAAATTTTTGGAATTATTTTTATTAATTTTTATACATATATGGTAGAGCTCAAGGAAGTGATTGTGGTATTGTAAATGTGAATATACCAACAAATGGTGCTGAAATTGGTGGTGCTTTTGGTGGTGAGAAAGGTACTGGCGGTGGTCGTGAAGCAGGAAGTGATTCTTGGAAACAGTATATGAGACGCTCAACTTGGTATATAAACTCATATTATTATTTATTATTAATTTTTTTTTTTTTTTTTTTTGTGATCAAATTGTTTAAAACAAAACGGGTAATTTTGATCTGAATGTATTTTTGCTCATGTTAATTTTATCAGCACAATCAACTATGGGAACGAACTACCACTTGCACAAGGGATCAACTTTGGGTAGTAAGTAAACCACCTGATTATATCAAGTATGTTTCGTTACATTTTTTTTAATCATAAAATGTCGCTTTTGCCCTTCCTGCAACTAATCTCAGTTTCTTGTTTTCGATATAGGGAAAGTATAGGACATGCGACATCATTTGTGGCTTGGTTTCAATCTTGTTATATTTCCATAACATTAAGTCACGATTAAACAAAAACAATTTGTATGTAGGTGAATATCGATTTATCTAATTAAATCATGATATGTGAGGAGACTGTATTAAAAAAAATGAAGATATTGGTGGATGTGATTGTTGGTGGTTTTGATTGGAACTTCAAAGTAGTGGTGTGCTTCACCACACCTAAGGCGCAATTAGGGTGAGTATGAGACAGTTTGAGGCTGTTTTTAACTAAAACCAAACCTCGAACCGAAAACTTCGGGTTTTACGAATTATACCCGTTTCCGTTTCGATTATTTTTTTCAATAAATTGGTTCGGTTTCGGGTTTTTTTTTTGGTTTTTTGTTTTCCTTTAACATTATCAATTTGTTACCTTAAAAATTATAAGTCAAACTTTCAAACTTTAAATCATTTTGTTTATAATAAAAACAAAAAACTAGTAAGTTTTCATATAATATAACTATATATTCAACTATCATAATTCGAATAAGATTATTAGTTAAATGTTAAATCTTTTATAAATATAAGAATATTTTTATAAAATTTGAAATATATATAATGGAGGGGTGGGGCGATTTTTCGGTCTGATTTTTCATATGCCCCTGAAAATCGCTCCAAACATTCAGTTTTTCCAAAAATCAAAACCGTTGACATCGGTTTTTCAGATGGTTCGGTTTTTCCGGTGCGATTTTTCTAATTTCGATTCGGTTTTTTTATTTTTATGCTCACCCCCTAGGCGCAATGATACTTAAGAAATAACATTTCAACCGTATATATGCGGGTGGAATAATGGAACTAGCAACTAAAATCTTAAAAATATTTTATAGTTGGATAAATTAAAATAAAGCATGTAGATCAATTATTTTTGAAATTCTGTTAACGGGCAATATATTTAACTCTGCATATTCTAAAAGCCAATTGATGCTCACCTTTGTATATTTAACTTTAAAAAGATTTATTATACGGAATATGACTTCCATATATTTAAGGAGGAGTCATGAGTGTTGTCCTTATACGAAGTATAAAATTGACCTAGGTCAAATATTGTATATGTTCTGAAATGTTTTTTAGCCTTTTTTCCGACTTTAGTTCATTTTCTAATTTGGTGAGTTTTACTCTCTCTTTTTATGTTTCACTAGATTGTCTTTAAAGGCTCTTCAGGTTGCTAGATAATTGGTAGTAAAGGTTGTTCGTGAGTTTTAACAGGTGTTTCATCATTTATTTTATTTTTCTTCCAGATAATAGTTGTTGCCATTTTTTTCTTAAAAAAAGGAAAAAATAATAGAAGTCATTATGCATTAGGATTTGAAAACTATCCAGATAATCTAGTGAAAAACGTCCGAGATGATCTCTTGAACAATCCCTTTCCGTAGGTTGACATTTATCAGATGATCAGGAGAATGTTTGAAAATAATCTGAACAACGATTAGATCATATTACGAGCAAAACTTAACCATCTGAAAAAACCGTTATACGTTTAAAAAATAAATAAATAACTTTGAAATATCAAAAATAATATGGTGAAATAGTGAAGATTAAAGTTAAAACGTTGACCTACCAACAATCCAACATGTCACATGGAGAAATATTAATGACATATTTAGAAACTAAACCTCAATTATTTGGGAGGTGGTTTACCTAATCTAGACAAATTTGGACTCTAAGAGCCTTTATAATGGTTACCCATATTTTTAGTGCCATATCACTTTCTTAAAAATAATATCCAACTTCAACATTAAACTTATACTTTTACACTATAATTTACATTAAACGGCTTCAACCACATACTAAACCCAACACTATATCGTTAGCGGATAATGTAACACTATATATAGTGTTACACTATTCAACCAACACTATTAATATTATTAAGATTTTATTAGAACAATATGAATATACCAAGAATGTTATTTTAATGTTAATTATAGTGTAATAAGTTGGAGATTTTAGTATAAACACAATCTTTTACTATAACTATACTACTATAGGTTTTATTGTAAAAAAATAGTGTAAAGGTTGAAGATTTTCTAATTCACTTGTATGGTCCCCATTCGAGGTTACAACACCATTGCAATTGCTCTAATCACGCACCAGTCACCATTCTACATTCCTACATACTTGCATATTTTCAAATCATTCTATCTTTATACTTCATGCGATTCAAAATAAGGGATACACTTTGTGTTTCATGGTTTTTGATGCAAAAGATTATAATGATGGTTAAATTAGATTAATTGGATTGTTAGTGGGGAATGGATCTCATACCTTTTGAATAAAGTGGTGTTAATGATGTTTAAAAGTAAATAGTAAGGGTAAATGAGTCATTTTACTTTGTTAAAGTACATAGTTAGTGGATGAGGTCCCACTATTTTTTGCCAAATAAGAAAAAAATTTCAAAGTGTATCACTTATTTTGAATCACCCCAATAAAGAAAGTGTATCACTTATTTTAAATCGGAGGAAGTATTAATTTTCAAACAAATAAACTAATTTATCATGAGTTTTTTAGGGTTATTTTGGTCAATTGTACTGATTTCGATGCTATATTGCCCTTTCAAAATTCCATGATATTCATATATTTTGATTCTTGATTATCAGAGAGTGAAAAATTGGTTGGGTTTCGATCGGCTCTAAGACGCCACTTGTTCGGTTGTATATATTTTTCAAGATAATATATATAGATCAGATATATCATTGTGAATTTTTCATAAAAAATTATATCTTCCGAAATGAAATATCATAGGTGAAATTTCGAGTAACTACTTCCATATTTTGTCTGAAGAAATGATTCATCGTAATAATGATATCGACACATCTGACAAATGTTCGGGAGTTGCTCTATGCAATCATTTTCCTTCTTGTTGCATATAGATAGAGTTCGAAAATGTAATATCTAACTAAATTATATTTCCGGTTCTCAGTCCGGTTAAATTTTGACATGTTCGGTCTTGTTTATGAACCGTGCACAATCCTTGTGGAATATGATAAAAAGTTTAGTAATTTTTTTAAAAAACATTATCTACTTATCTTATCTTATACATGAACTATTTTATTAATCATCATATGATAGTCTTTGGTCCACCTAGTTAACTTTTTGTATTTATAAACGAGATGTAAATTATAGGAGACTAAAAAGGTATCCTCTTAGAGTGAATTATCTTTAATTAGAAAGAAAAATAATATGTGTTCACTTGAGAAAAAAAAGATTATCAAAATGAATGGTTGTGATGTGATGTAAGGTTCATTTTATAGGTAGTACCATGTGAGTTGGTTTTTTTTTCCACACATATAAAGCCAAATTCATACCAACACAACCATTTTCAAACTTTTCAATTTTACACTATTTCTCGACATCGGACCCATCACAACTCACAACCTGTCATTTGTGTATCCACCATTTGTGGTGGTAGATGCTTTTGTTCTTATATTATTGGAAAAATCATCCTAAAGTTAAAGATAAATGGTGGTATACTTTAGCATTGTTAGCCAAACTTCATTCAATGACGCAGTCAATTTAATTGAAGTTGGTTTTTGCAAATTCGGTTTGTTTTAGCCCATATACCACATGATAATTATAATTATTGTCAATTTAGGTTTGGTACGATTAAAAAATGCTTTCTGAAACAAAATGCACTTACTACAAAAAAAGAAATCTTAATAACTTTAATTTTTCTTCGATTATCGGAGACAAACTGGTACATAATCTTGAGTAATATCCGCATTCTTAAAGGCTACTAAACAGTAAACACACATGTGCTCTAGATATCTTCCATCCAGTGCAAATTCGTAAATATATCTTTTAAACTCATACACAACCCTATTTTCCGGCCAATTGAATATATGTAACCGTACACTTAGAAATGTTTGACAAAAATAGATTATACATTTTAAAAATAAAGTATCAGATAATCAGCGGTTACGAAATATGATTATGAAAAATAGCGTTTGGATTTGATTGTGTTATTTGAAATTGCTAAATTAGATAACCAATTTTTTAGTGTTTTGCAGACTTGATTAATTGTTTAGTTAATACGTAAATTTAAATAATTAGTTTTCAAAACGCATTAAACACATCTCCACTTACTTTTCCAAAACTCTGTCCCAAGATGCAAATTATTGATTATTTTTTTTTGCACTTTTTATCAAACATTCATTTTACATTATACTCCGTATATATTTTTAAAATACAATAAGCAGATAATGTATAACACATCACAATCTCAAATAGTAATAAAATATACTTCTTCGTATGTGTTTTTAGTATGGAGTTGTTAGTTGTTAGATTAAAAATATTAAATAATACTCCCTCCGTCACACAAAAAAGTTTATATTTCTCCTTAAAATTTTGTCCCACAAAAAAGTTTATATTTCTCAAATTTAGGAGGGCCACCTAATAAAATAATATTATTACCAATCATTCCACCAATAAAACACTTTCTCTCTCCAATCCAACCTTATATTTTAATCAAAAATATTACTATTGACCCCACCACTAACTATCACCTAAAATCTTGTGCCCAAAAGAAATGTAAACTTCTTTGTGGGACGGAGGGAGTAACAAATAGGGTGATTCTCAAATTTGGAACAAATGAAACAAAATTTCACCAAGTATAGACTTGTATTTCAATTCTTCTCAAAATAGACCGTGCGACCGTGCGTGTGACCATGCGACCAGGGGTGGACCTAGTATGGTGCACGGGGTTGCCTGTGCAACCCCTAAAATTTTTTCAAATAGTGTTAAACTAGTGTTAAATTTTTTAAAAATTTCTTTTGTTAGTGTAGGTGACACCCCTGAGAAAAAAATGTGCAACATGGGACACCCCTCAATTTTTTCTGGGTCCGCCACTGCATGTGACCGTGCTATTCCACTAGAACGCTGCCACGTGCCCGAATTAGTGTTGTTCAACCTTGTTACTACTGCTGGTTAGTACTGCTCAACCTTGTTACTACTGCTCTAAACCTTGTTACTAAGGCTCGTTTATACTGCTCAACTTTGTTTTTTTTACTGCTCGTTAGTACTGCTCAAACACTTAGTGCTGCTCTCAGTTAGTGCTGCTCAAGTCTCCCAGTTGCACGATGTATTTTGGAAATATTGAAATCTGTCAGTCTTAAATGGAAGTCTCTCACTTAAATTGGTCTATTTTGGTAACTAATTCTAACAAATATACTTATAGTTGGTAAGATGGCATGGCAAACCGACTAATCAGAAAATTGGCTACTCTGGTGATTTTTACATAATTTAGCATCAACTTGGTAATCTGGTGACAAACCACGTCAAACTAAAAGGTTTAATGTTGGGATATAGAAGATTTAATACTGATAAAAGCTGATTACTGATGCTGCAGTTGGTACTGACAAAGACTTAATGCTGATACAAGAGTTAGTACTGATGGGGCAGAGTTACATTTACTACTGATCAAGTGTTAATGCTGCTGTAACAACTTAATACTGACGATGGCTATTACTACTGATGTCGATATTTAGAGATGATCGTGTCCGAGATCTTCGTAGAGTTAGTTATAGAATGTAAATCTGTTTGTAATTCAATTGTAATCGTTTCCTAGAATAACTAGGTTAAAGTTTAGGCTTCAAGGACTATTATATATAGTTCCTTATGAATTGTAAACATACGTGTGTATTATCAATCATTAATATACATTGAAGCTTTTTGTGAATTACTGTGTTCTTATTC
Source organism: Calendula officinalis (assembly GCA_963853835.1). NCBI lineage: Eukaryota > Viridiplantae > Streptophyta > Magnoliopsida > Asterales > Asteraceae > Calendula > Calendula officinalis. The sequence goes on from OY970829.1 coordinate 76,481,498, forward strand.
TTATTCGTATTCATTAACAGTATTCATTGTTCTTAATCAATTAACATAAGTGTTGATCCGCTGCAACTTCTTATTGTTAGTAGATCTTAGATAAATTAATCTGTCTGAATTAATCGATCCTGACATTTAAGATGATAAGGAATTATTGTATATTATTAAGTATGATTACCAACATTTACCCAAAGATGATAGCAATCAATCCATGGAATTGATAACTTTTATCATCGATTTACTTGATAATCATAAAACGTATGAACATGGCGCATGAATTAGAACAAAAACGATTTTCTCAGTCACTGTAGCGTTTAATCGTATTGCATCTGGTCTGGTCGTTCACAATCATCTAATTCATGGCACAAACCCGAAAGATCCGGAATACAGCTCTCTGATCGAGTAATTCCGCCATTATCAGTATTCTTCGTCACCGGACTACAAGGCAAAGACCTAACTGAACTCGGTGAATCCAAACTTCGCCGGAGAACTTGCCTCACGACGGCAATTAAGCTCGCAGTCGGATCAGACGGCGAACCTGAAGAAATCGGCGATCTACAAAACGTCATGTGACGTGTCATCGCCTCATCGGTGCTAATCATCCTCTCGCTCCTCACGATCTCGTCTTTAACCGCCTCACTACATAATCCGCAGATCCATTTTCCTTGATACCGTTCGCGAATCCGTTGTATGTACGCCGGCGTACATTCTTCCGTTAATCCACAGCAATCGCACTTCACAAATTCTACTTCCGTCGTGTCTTCCGGTATCAATGTTGTTGATTCCATTGCAGGCATCATGATCGTATCGCTCATCACCGTCGTAGACATCTCAGTTTATCCGTAATTCGTTTCAATTTTACTAAATTAAATTACCAGCAGAAGCAGGTGAGATTCAATTTTGCGATAAGTTGCTTCTGATTTGATATTTTAGTTGGAAACTGACGAAAATCGTTGTCGATTTATCGCTCCTTTTTCTGTTCTTCATCGTGTAGTTTGGATTATCTGAAAGACATTCTTGAGATTGTTTTGTTGCAACTTTGAAACGAGAGTCAAAATAAAAGTCAAAATTAAGCAATGAATTGAAGTGAAGAATGTGGAGCGTAAAAAAAGATAGAGGGAAAGGGGAAAACAGAGGGAGAAGGTGGGGGTGGCTCAATGAGAATTTTTTTCAAAAATAGGCTCGATCGGAGGTGATTTTTCACGAATAGGCTCGATTTTTTCCGGTTTTCAAAAATAGGCTTTCCGCCGTCCCCGAGTCCGGCTTCCATTTGAAACAACGACTCCCCGAGCCCGGCTTCTTCGTGTTTGATGTGACCAGCGGATTAGAAGGAGTCCCCGAGTCCGGCTTTAGCTTGGACGGGGTCCCCGAGCCCGGCTTCAGCTTGGACGGGGTCCCCGAGCCCGGCTTCAGCTTTAGAAACACTCCTCTCGAGTCCGGCTTTTAAGCTTGGCTTCCCCTTATATAAGTTTACGGAGTCACACTCCATATCATAAAAAAAAACGACTTCACCTCCATATCATAACACTTCAATACACACTTCACAAACCAACACAATAAAAAAAACGATTTCATCAAAAAAAAACATACTTCACAAATCATAAAATTAAGAATGAGTTCGTCGAATAACGAGTCACCTCCATATCACCCCGTGTATGATTCGCCTCCTTTAGATGAGGCTGAGTTAGAATGTTTGATAGCTATGGATTATAATGAGGTGCATGCGGAAGAAATTGCAGACGAGGAGCAACTTCTTTGGCTTGATCAAGAGCAAGCTCGATATGAGCGACATATTGAAGTGTTGCGTGAAATAGGACCACCGGTTGTTCATCTCTGGCAGTTAAAAGGGAGGTTTAAGAATTTTGACAGGAGAAAGCAAAAGATGGTACGTTTAAAATTACAAGATAATATTTGTTCAATTAACTAAAATTATAATTTTTTGGTATTTTCAGCTTTTACCGCCTCGGTTTGTGAGGCAGCATAACCACCTACTTCAGAAAAGACATTGCGTGATACGAAGAGGTGATTCTGTTGAAGTCATGGACCTCCATGCTACTCAATTTGGGGAAGTTAAAATGAGTGGTGATTTCAAGCATTTCATGCATGAAAACGGAATTCTACCTGATGAACTTTGTACTTTTATCATAAATCATGACTATCAGACTAATGGTAGAAATGTGATTTTTACTGTTAAACGTGAGAATGAATGATATGTAATATAGTTTGATATATCATGTGAAATAAAACTGGTCTTATCATATTAAAACGTGCATTAAAAAACTATTACATATTTAATAATACATTAACTTAAGTACTAAAAAAATAACTGAAAAGCACAAAATGCTTCTACACTCTTCTTTCTCCACTAAGATTTGGGCATCTGGTTCTGTTATGCCCTTCCCGGTCGCAAATTCCACAACGGTTTCTGCCAGATTGCGTTGGATCTGCCTGGTCCATCTCCATAGGGAACCTATTCACCTGTCTCCTCCCTCTTCTTGTGGAAATTCTTCCACTTGCGGCTCTCAATTCCCAATTCGGGTCGTTCCAGTAAAAGACATGGGCTAGCGGGGTAAAGGCTTTTCTATATTGACGTTGCCAATAGTGTGTTGTGTACACCCGATTCGCGAGAAGGTTCGGGTCATCACCTCTATGACGACAAACGGCAATAGCATGTGAACACGGAAATCGCATCATTTGCCACTTCCCGCATGTACAAGTACCGTTTCCACCGTTGTAAGTCACCGTTTGATCGTTCCCACCACTTTGGCCCTGAACCGTTGTCCTGACACTGTACACGCCCTCCGCGTAGTCAAAGTTCATAATATCGTGATGCCGTCCATATCTGTCGCGCCTGGTGAAAAGATCCCACATACGCGGGGTTAGTGGCGTGTTACATTTAGACGCTTTCTCAGCACGCTCTCTGAAGAGGTTGACAGTTTTTGTGAATGTGAAGTCAACCATTGCCTTAATTGGGAGAAGCCTAGCCCCACGCAGTACATTGTTGTAACTCTCGGCGATGTTTGATGTCGTGTTCCCCCAACGTCTATGGTCTGTGTCTCCCAAAAGAGTCCACTTATCAACCCCGATCTCCTCCAGATACGCCCCCGCGGACTCGTTGATAGATATGAGTTCGTCTCTGGCTACCTGAAACTTACGCAATTCAGTAGTGGCACCCATCACCCAACATAGTTGTTTCATTCGGTGGTTTTTGAAACTCTTGTGGAGGTTGCTTCTGACGTGCCTCAGACAATATCTATGAAACGCATTTGGCTCCCGCCACTCTTCAAGATTGTTCATTGCATATAGAAGCCCTGGGTGCCTGTCAGAAATGACACATAACCGACGTAGCCTGCCAGATTGTTGATTGCAAACGTACTGCCGTAGGTTATTGAAGAACCATGCCCAATTTTCGTTTGACTCCTCGTCAACAATGGCATACGCGAGAGGTAGAATCTGATTATTCGCGTCTTTTGTGACGGCAGTCAACAGTTTCGCTCTGTACGAGCCTTTTAAAAATGTCCCGTCTACACAAATAACAGGCATGCAATACGGAAAGGCTGCGATAGCAGGTCCAAAAGCCCAAAAAATAGATTTAAATATTTGCCGGGTGTCATCAGCACTCTCCCTCTCCCTAATTGACCACTGAACGATTGTGGAAGGGTTTGCCGCCAATAAAGCCTCAATGTACTTGGGCAATTCTGCAAAGTTGCTTTCCCAAGTCCCGAATAGCCTCTCTATAGCAATATGCCTAGCACGCCAAGCCTTGATGTAAGATATGTCAACGTGAATGACAAATAAACACTAATTTTGCATTTTTATGTATATGTATGTTTTTGGATTACAAAAAACTATTTTTTTCCATTTTCAGATTGTCATAACTCTTTCGTTACTTATCTTTTTGCTATAATTCTTTTTCATATGTTTACACTATCATCAATACTGCAACTATCATTTAGAAAGTTATATCCGAATAACTTAAAGGTGTACTGTATCAAGCTCCAAAGTTAGACATTTAAATTTTTTTCAAATTTTTTTTTTTAATACTTTATTTTTAAATGACAAATAAACACTAATTTTGCATTTTTATAAATTAATACCAAATACAATTGAAATTTTATTCCAAATCATCAAACAAAACCTCGGATCTAAAAGGATAAATTTCGGGTTGTGATTCTAAAATACGATAGCTATACAAATCACGAGCCATAAGTTGTCGATAACCCGTAGCGGTCTGATTATTATCGACGACTCCATCTTGCTTGATTGATTTCCCTGTTACCAGATAATGCATAAATTTACAAACAAACACAGCAGAGTCTTCTTCCCTTCCTTGAGGTATGCCTTTGGCGAAACCAAGATTCGCCTTAACTTGGGGGTTTCTTTCTTCATAGGAGAAACTCCTTTTAAAACTGGGCAAAACATCTCGCCAACGTTTTAGGGTTGCCTTAAGCAAGTCATGGTTTATGGAACGACGACAACTGCAAATTAAACTTGTATCGTTGCTAACAAGATCCATCTGCACAAGCAACCAAACGTTATCATTTAAACGTAACGGAATGTATAAGACATCCACGTCCCCCCAAGCGGGGTAAGGTGTCAAACTGCCGTCTGCATATTTTACAGCATCTGATCCGTGAGGCGGTAAGAGTAGAGACTCAAACTTGGTAGGCATTATTGTCCATCGCTTATATTCTCCAGTATTATAGCCAAGATACAACCGATAACGCATCCATCTTCTAACCCAACAATCTATATGCTGTAATAAATATACAATTATTTACATTTGAGATTCGATTAATAATATGGATAATAACATAATTAAATTACGTACCGCACGGAACAAAACAGAGCTGGAATTCTCATCTAACAGGGTACTCCAAAACTCCCTAGGTACCTGTGTACGACCTAAGAATACAATATAGCAACAGGTTTCATTCCCGCGCCTATCCCCGGTCAAGCAAAATTCCTCTACACTCCTGGCCCAACCATACTCCTCAACCAAGTCGATTGTTTCTGGTTGTTGATTACGTATTGAGGAGTTTTCAGTTTCCTGCTCCACAACCGCCTCCTCCGCCGCCCCTTCATAAGCAAGGTTATCCATTTCACATATTGTACGTTGCATCTCGTCAATGATAATTTGAAGTTCACGGGCTCGAGATCGTTGACTCATTAGGTCAATTCTCTCTTCTAACATCTCAACCTGTAGTCGAAGTTCCATAATTAAGACTTTTTGACTTCGCCACATAGTATTAGAAATATGTTTTTTTTTTTTTGTTTGAGATATAAGGGTAGAAGTAATTTTTTTTGGATGTTGTTATTTAAGCCGGAGTGTGGCATTATATAGGAAACGTAGGCTTAAAAGCCGGACTCGAGGAGTGTTTCTAAAGCTGAAGCCGGGCTCGGGGACCCCGTCCAAGCTGAAGCCGGGCTCGGGGACCCCGTCCAAGCTAAAGCCGGACTCGGGGACTCCTTCTAATCCGCTGGTCACATCAAACACGAAGAAGCCGGGCTCGGGGAGTCGTTGTTTCAAATGGAAGCCGGACTCGGGGACGGCGGAAAGCCTATTTTTGAAAACCGGAAAAAATCGAGCCTATTCGTGAAAAATCACCTCCGATCGAGCCTATTTTTGAAAAAAATTCGCTCAATGATAACTGTACCGATAGGGCTTTAATAATGAGGAATATAAATCCACAACAATTATCATATAGGAAGGAATCAAACCACATATATAGAATTAATTAAAGTTTATGTTGTCTTATTTAAAAAAATGTTAGATCACTTCCAATAGTGACATAACTGACGTTATCAATTTTTGTCAAATTAGCGTCACGTAAATTTTTTTTTTTTTTTTTTTGAAAAGCAAAAAAGAAAGCAACGGGTCGAGCTTCGGCATTGTTATCACCATACCGGACACCTCCAAAACTTTTATAAATAAACTCGAGTCTAGCAAAATTGCTAGACTAAAACAAAAGTACATTACAAAGGATTACGTAACCACATATCCCATGAAATCTTAAATTTTTGATTCCGATGGGATAACCATGAAAAGGAAAACAACCGAATACAACCAATTAAATCTGACTTTCAATACAATGGTGAGCATAGCGACCGAGAACTCTAAATTATTTCCAATTCGCCACTCAACTTTATCGGCCCCTGTTTCCAATTGAGGATGTTTAAGACATGCAAGTAACTCTTGAAATTGATGAGATTCTACACCTCCTCTCAAACTTCTTCTCCAAGACCAACTTCATTCTCTTCAGCATTCTCTTCAGTTTTTTGAGCCCCAATATATACACACAAAATACCAAATACCCCATTAAATCGCATTAGGCCTCACAGAAATCAGCATTTCAACTCTTCGACTAGGCGAAGAGTTTAACCGAAGAGCTCTAACCGACTTGTGGTGCCAACAGTAAAGAATATGTCGACTTCATCCGAAGAGAAAAGAGAAGTCATGTTGGGACGAGTCTTAGGGTGGTCTGATTTACTTCTTACTGTGTCTGAGAGATTATATTTGACTCGAGTGAGATTGTTAAGTATCATTTTCATATTTTTGTCAGTTCACGGTTCTAACCCATCTTCTTATCTAGTTAGAGAAAATTATTAATGACACTCTGACACAATAATAAATGACCTTATAATTTTAACATGTTGTGTTGCGATTTTTACTTTAAATTACATATAATAAGAATTGATTTGTTCAAAGTTATACTTTACTTATGCTAGTATAAGGTAAATTATATTGGATCATCGCATACACTTTTGTTTAGCTCATCAAAACTCACCTTCGTATTTGATTTACATTCTATTTGTAGGTTTGTGCACGGTTCAATAATTAAACCGAACCAATAACCGATAAAATAGTGTCGGCTGGACCGAAGACCACCAATGGTGTCTTGGACCGGACCGAACTTGAACGAGAACCGTGGTTTTCCAATTTTTCCTGTTTCGAACTGAAGTGGACCAAGAACTCAATTTGTATGAAAATTAAAATTCAGAATCGGAATGATATAATTCAGCTCGATTTCGTATTTCAATCAATCCTCGATCCGGTTTTGACAAGCTTATCCATTTGTATTACTTTATAACGTATGCCAATTTCAATATGCCTCATGATAGAGCATTCACACCAATTATGTACTTAAAAGTTCCAAAGGAATATATTGATAAATAGTTGACAGCTATGCATGACAGTCGTGTATAGCTTATATGTATTGATAGTTTTCATAATTAACTTTGTTGGCATTCAACTCAATGTTATTTAATTATTAATTAAACATAAATATAATCGGTTGATTTCAGTAAACATTAAACTTACGAGCTTGGATGCTAGATGCAAGGCTGGGCCTAAAAAGTTGTGCAAATAAGACATACTCAAAGTTCCACGTATTCCGTTGCCTTACAATTTACGGCTACTTATAAAACAATGGTTTTTCTAATATGTGCTTTATATACACAGAATAAAATCATTAAACAATAGTAAAACTTTCCAAGTAAATTATAATATGCAGTTAATGTATCACTTAAAAATAGTATATTATAGTTTCATTGATGTTTGTTACTATATTTTTAGAAATTTTTGGTGAATTTATAAATATCTTTTAACATGTGCCTATAGGGCAGACATTAATAAAAACTCATAAAACAATTGTATTATATTTACAAACTCATAAAACAATTGTATTAACATGTCTGTTATTTCATACCCTTAGGGCATGAGTTAGAAAATCACTTCATAATATAATATACAAACAAGACAAAGTGAGACCACTCGTCAATCGTAATGGAGACCAAAGCTTTGGTCGATCGCCCATTTTCTGCTCGGTTTGGTCGGTTTCTGACCAAACTTTGCGTAAGAGATGGTTGGTTTTTGCATGGCTTTTACATGAGCTTAGGGGTGGGTCATGGGTTTGATCACTATTACAAACATTTGGTCTTTAGAGAGAAAAAACTAAGGTCACGCTGAGGTGACATTGGTAATCACAGTTGCGTTTAGAAATATGATAGATGAAGCTCTATTAGTTAAGCAAGTTGGGGTTAATTACAAGTCAAGTAATTTCACTAGTATGTTACCGGTCATAACATACTTGACCAAAATACGAAGGCCAAGAGGCAATGATTGTCGAGATGTTCCTTCAATCATGAATACGATGGTTACGGAATCGAATTCTCCACTCTCGCGGCGGGTCTCGTGTGGGGTTAGTTTTGTCCCTTTTTTATATGAAAGATGAATTTGACATTTAAGAGGCATTCATAATTGTGTACCAATCTGTTTGCATATTTAGGATGAATGTGTTCCCTTAGCTTGTTTGTGGGTAAACTAGACCGTATCCACCTAACTCGTTTATCAAATATTGCGGACTCGTGGCAAGCTTACTATCATCATGAACAAAGGTGGGTCTAGGAAAAAAACTGACAACTATTATCGCTTGCACATTTTTTGCTTAGTAGTATTACTTGTACAAATTTATTCTTAATATATTTTTAACACTATTATGGAAAATTTAAAAGGATTATAAGGATTACCCATTGCTACACTGTAAGTCTACCTCTGCTCATGAATATAGGTTGTGGTCAAAACATACCACCCTTTACCACTAGATAACGTTTCATTTCTCTATTTAATCTTATGCTGTCAATTAAAAAATTCTTTTACTTTTCAATATTTATGGTCGGTTCTAATCTTTTTTATTTACGTTACGCTTCAAGCCAAGCTTTGAACTCTAAACAACGTCAAAACCATATTTTAGGCTCTATGCAAAGACCGTAACGTATACTAAGTTCATAAAAAATAATGTGTTCTTTTCAGTAGTTTTAAGGTCGTTTATTCAACTTTTTGCATCTTATAATAATAATAATATCAGAACTTTATACAAGAGGATAACATAATTATGAAATGTTATATTATAATAATTAAATTAAATAAGGAAATCATAATTAATGATTATAATTATTATGCATGTGATTAAGTTAGGTCATTAGGAACTTTAATTTGTTTGTTGGTTTTATTTTTATTATTTTTTTTTTGAACGGCTAGTTAGTAAGTCAATGGTTCGAGCCTAGACAATGACATCCACAAGAAGCAGTATGCCTTCCCTCGAACCTTCCACCTTTTTGTCCACGACGGGACTTGAACTCATGACCAATAGGTCATGGGCAACACCTTAAATCCTCCTTGGATACCACTAGACTACAAGCCTTGGGTTTGTTGGTTTTACTAATGATAACAAACCCACTTTTCTTAATTAATTATTTAAACTCTACTTTTTAATAAAAAAAAGTCCAAAAAGAATTATATATTCTGGGTTGACTTCCCAAATTTACGTTTTCATTGGTGTTTTACGCAAGTGGCCTTAAAAAACAATTATTATAAAAACCAACCAATATATTGTCCAATAAGTCTGTTGTGATAATCAAACGATATGGTTAGCACTAATGTTATTATTGGACTTGCATATCATAATTATTTCATATGTATACCATGTGGGATTGTGGTCTACCTTTTATTTTATTTTTCACAACAATAAAGGTAAATGCAAAAATTAGTAGTAGAAATCTTGTTTTTTTATCAAATCCGTATATAGTTATCTACTTATCTATAATAACCTGGTAATAACTTAGTGATAAAGACGCCTAAAATGATCATCTAGATGTCATAAGAATTAAGATCGATCTCTTCCCTATGTAAATATCACCATATCGTCAGTAGAATGTTCAGAAACAACCACCACAACGGTTAGGTCGCTCACAGTATGAACAAAACTCGATCATCCCAAATAGCCCGTTATAAAAAGACATAACTTTTAAAGAAAATGTATATAGTAATCTACGAAACTCAAAACACAAAGTATATAAACCAAGTATGTCATGTTGGTTGTTAGATTACTTGGATATCTAGTGGAGCACAAGGCCACCAACTAAGCCCAAGTTTCTAACCCAATATAAAATTAGTTCAACTTATAGTCAATAACCCACTTATGTAACCCATTACAAAATTAGTTCATATTATAGTAATTATAGTTGTCAAATGTCATGGTCCTACTCCTAGCCTCCTAGGTGGGCTACTCAGCCCATAACTCCAAACGAACGAAGTAACTACATATGCAAATGGAAAAGGAAAGTATCTTGCCTTGTGAGAAACTGGGTTCAAACCTCAGTGTTAATGTTTTAGGATGACAAGTGAAAAAATTATGGAAATAGTCACAGGAATGCCTGTTATACCAATTACATCATAGTCAAAGACTCGACTTTCCCGAGTAGCATAAACATAGATCCATCTCTGTTTATGTTTATTATGGTGATCGAACGTTGTTGGAGATGTCCGCTCACTAATCATTATCGCAACCGTTTTCGAATCTTACCCTGGTTATCTAGTAATGTTTATCTAAGGACAATCTTAGAGACCGAGACCTTCAGAATATTATTTTATACACCTAACCTAACTCTTTGAAGATTCAAACTCAAACCTTGACTTTAAGACAATTTGATAATGTCCCTAAATTTTGTATGATATTGTTATATAACTTTTGAATCGAATTGAATAATCAAGCAGTGATTTTTACTTTTCTGGACGAATTTAATAAGTACCAATACAAAAGTTACATCAATTAAATCTCAAATCCAAAACCTTACATTTTCAAGATTCGATGTTGATGCGCCAAATAAATAACCCAATATCTAGTATCTACTGATGTGGTCCATGTTTTATTTCCAAAACCTATCTGATGATTATCTAGTGATAAAAAGAAATTCTCCTATAAGTTACAGATTCAATCCTTAAGAGTACACATTTTCAAGATAACTGGAGAAAGGTTTGAAAATGATTACGGAATTAGTATATCACATATATCACAAGCAAATTTCGATCATCATGGTAAGCCTGTTATTACACGAGAACAAAAACTATACACAATCTCTTCCAATGAAGATTATGATAGAGGTTTATAATAGGTAGAAAGACATGTTTAAGTGAAGGAAATTCATTTATGCACCACAACTTTTACTTCATATACCACACACTGTAAGTTTTACAGTTAATTGTACAATCATATCAAGAAATAATTATTGTAGATGAAATAAAAGTTGTGGTGTGAAAATCACATGCTCCCTCCGTCCCAAATTTATTGTCCACTACAAAAAAACATACAGTTTAAGAAGAATATATTAATTATACTAAGTCACCAATCAAATTTATACTTTTCCACTTAAATGTTTTTTGTTTAGATGAAATTTAGGAAAAACAGTTTTTGTGTGACAAACTAAAATACCATACCTAAATAATAAAAATGGAACGAAGGGAGTATTTTAAATGAATATGAGAAATTGAGAATACCCTCTAACAAATTTAAATGACACATAAAAAGAAAAAGTACTTAATAAAGACGGTGGATCATTTTTCATCTTTGATCGGAGATGAAACATGAAACATCACCAGCACCGGTCAGGCTTTAACACCCGCACGTTCCACCATCGGAAACGGTATACAATAATACTCTTTGGGATCACCACCCCCAACCTTTCTCTTTTTTCATAAACATACCCTTTTACTTTTTCAAAGCTGCAATTCCACCACTTCATTTTCTCTTTCCTTCACTTTCACAAAAATAAGTTTTTGTTTTTTCCTATTTTATAATATCACATATATAAAAATTCCAAACGGTAAATGTTTTTATTATGGTTATTGAGAATAATTATGTATATATAATCGAAGAATAATTATTTTAGAAAAATTATGATCACTACTCACTCATATCATACCCTATATATGAGGCCTAAATTTGAAGAGGGTTTGACACCATGGCAATTCCAAGCATTCTTATTCGTCCATAATGCCACTTCAAATTTAAAAATGTAAAATAATACGAACCATATTAGAAAAGTTATAATATTTGTGAAAGAGTTCATGTTATCCAACGGAGGCTAAAAAGAGAAGTGTATTCTATTTCTTATCATTATTATATTAATTTAATGTGCTTAAAATTAGTAAATAATCCAAAATATATTTTTTGTTTGGTCTTTTTCTACTTATTGTCTTAAAGTCTTAAACTTGTTAGCCTTGTTTATAGGCCTTTTATATATGGTAATTTTCGTTACATTTGAGATATTTTTTAAAAGTACTTTGACTTATTAAGTTTTCTTAGAATGACAAAACTTTACTCGTGATTTATGCAGTCTAGTCGCTCTATAGTCGTTTTTGAACCTCCCCTGGTCATTTGGTCATATTTATTCAGAAGTAGATCAAACTTGGAACCTCTAGGAACTTATTTTGGAGTCATTATCACTAGATAAACATATGATATTGATATTGAGATAAATAATATTGTAAAAATTAAATGCTACTTCTGTTAATAATTAATTGTCTCCCTGCTGCTGAATAGTTGGTGGGAGATCAGTACGAAGCCGGTCCATCGATGAAGACGTATCATAGAATTTTTGTATCTTCGAGGGTGACAATGGTAATTAATAGATAGTGAAGGTTCTTAAGAAAATCCAAGATCTTCATTCTTCACTATTTGAAGCCTTTGTTGGGAGGGAACACATTTTTCTCTAAACATTTAAAAACATTGTGATTTTTTTAAGTATTCCATGTTATTTTTGTAATTAAATTATAAATTAAGTACAACAGGTTAAACTAAATTATACATATTATGTGAAAATATTTATACTTCTATTCGAAAATTAGGTGGAAGTACATGAATTATTGGGTTCCATACAGTTTCGTCTATGAATATTGAATACACACCACATATCATATATATTTTTAAATGTATAAAAGAGTTTTTTAAGTAAATTCCATAAACGGTACATATAATAGTTTGATCAAAATTGTGATTTAACTCTTTTAATAGTATATCTTAATTTAACATCTCTTAAATTAATGATTTAAAAGGATTATATTATTGGGAATGGACGAGTGGTGATCGTTGGTGGAGTGTGAAAATAGAACTGGGACATACACGACGACGTATCATTGGGTTTTGTTGGGCAGAGGGGTGGGTGGCAGATGCAGATAATAGATAATAAGAGTCCTTTTCCGTAAAAATGAAATAATATGTGTGACTTTATGTACTTACACACGTGTGCATGCGCGACATGATTTTGGACATGTTGGCCACCCACGCACGTGCTCTGCTGACAAAAGAAGTCGACTTAGGATTATAATGGGCTGGCCCTTGTCATTGTTACTATTATCACCACCACTGGTGGTGGTGACTAGTGGCGTTGGTGGTGGGCCGCGGTGGTTATGGTGGTGGCGACTTTTCGTATGGTATTTATTTGTTGCATTGCTTCATGTCGCTTACTCATATACATCTATGTAGACATGTAGACCAAGTTACAATATACACCTATATAGATGTGTTTTGAATGATTTACACAAATTGTCGGTATGTAGTAAGTTTTGTTAAAAAAGTTTAGTTTTCTAAGTTTCTTATAAGCATATGCAAAATGAACCGAGAACTAGCTAGATCCTGCAAATTTGAAACAGACCAAATTGGAACTGGATCGAACCGAGCAATACTGATTTGTTTCCGGTTTTTCGTTTTCATTCAAAACCAGTTCGATCCGATCCAAAACAAAATGTTGAAAAAATCCAGTTATCGGTGTTTCTTCAGCATTTGTTGTTTTGTCCCCTTCCGCTTTGTCACATTAGGAATGGTTTTAATGACGTTATATGTTTCCTTAAATCGAAGATTCTTCCTAATTCCAACTCGCAGAACTTCACATTTTACATGATGAATCAGATAAATCTTATTCATCATGAGGAGGAGAAGATACATTACAGAAATTCTTTTTATAAAGAATTGAAACTTTCAGAAAAAAAAATTCTTCTAAAGCTCAATCGGGAATAAATTTTGGAGAATCCTTTAATTTTATGAAGATTATTAATACGTTAGCCCAGTTTACTCAGCATTAATAAGATATATGCATCAGTTAAGGGGGAGTAAACAAGAAACCAAAGATCTATGAAGATTTCAAACAACTTTCATAGTTGAATTAGGAAAGTCGTTCACCGGGGAGTAAATATCAAAGCGTTTAATCCAACTCCCGTGAAGAAATAATTGTTTGTTTGAGGGGGAGCGTAACCGTTATCTACATGTTACCTCAATATTAATTATCAAGAACCATAGATCGACATAAAGCCATAAACGTCAAGAAAAGACTTCCGCTGCTAATCTCTCTATTATTATGGGTCTTATTTTTAGTCGATCAATATGTATCTTCAAATTAAAGAAAAGTCTTCAAAATACTTCTTGTTGGTTGAAAAGCTATAAGAAGTATTCATATTCACAGTTTAACAAAGCCCAAGCTGATCCTGATACATCATTATTCAACGAACTATCTACCAGATGCAGCTTTGGCTAAAGATGAAGACTTCGAAGATACGCTTCTCAGACTATTGTTACAAAGGGGGAGATTGTTGGGTCACATCTGTTGTAACCAATAGTCTAGGGACTATTGGGTAATTAGTCGATATTAGGTCTAGGTATAAATATCTAGTTGTAACCTAATTACCCCAACCTTTGCCCTAAATTGTAACCTCCCTATCAATTGCAAAGTGTTCTTAATTTTCTTTCCATCTAAATCTTCCACATTATTAATTATTATTGCTTAATCCTTGATTAATCCTTGAATTCATAATTCACATAAAGTTTACGGGCATATAAATGGTTTCATGAAGTAACAACGGTAGGAAAACAATTGGAAAATTGTAAGTTAGTTTTTGGTCAAAAATTTAATTTTGTGCTTGTAGGTTATATCTATAACTTTTCACATTAAGTATTTAATGTTAAGAAGATCATAAGATCGGTGCCTACAGTCGAGTCGGACTCCAGTAACGGTTGCCGGTCAACAGACATGGATGGCACACAAGCTTAGTGTAATCTTCAGTTTGGCGATGGAATAAACGAACGAGTTGTATTGGGATATTTGTATAAATTTTGATATTTTATATGTGTATATTTTATAACATATAGTTCCAAAAAAACTGAAGTAAATACATATTGTTGATAAGGTGTATTATTTAGAGTATTATCTAACGTTAATGTGACAAAAACTAAAACGCCATTAGATACAAAGGCTAAGAATGGTTTAAAAATACCGGTGGTGGTTGGTGGGGCGGAAAGTGTTGGTGGTGTGCGGTGATTGCTGTTAGGATATCTATGCCATTCTAGCATAATTCGGATGCTTATTACAACAATTTTCTTACGAAAATATTGTCAAAGATTTTGTTCACATAAATCCGACAATGATTGTCTCTTCTCAATATTTTATATTCAAATGTATATACTTCATAATTCATTTTCCAATACGTTGAAAACTAACCAATATGGACAACTAGGTTCTATTCACATACAGTTCTCAGGTTTTGTTCTTTTTATTAGAGTAAATTACATGAATGGTCCTTGAGGTTTATAATAAATTTCACCAATGCTCCTTTAGTTTCAAAAATTACAATAATGGTCCTTATTTTTGAAATATTCTTCACCGATGGTCCTTTACGAAAAAGCCCGTCTACTTTTGAAGTTAACTAACATCACATGTGATGCACATGGGGGTATTTTGGTCACTTTATCTTTCCCTTTCTCAATTAAATTACACAGATGTTCCTTTAAGTTTACACAGAAGTAGTAAATTTCACCAATGGGCCTTTAGAAAAGACAAATTGACCAAAATACCCCCATGTGCATCACATGTGATGTTAGTTAACTTGAAAAATAGACGGACTTTTTCGTAAAGGACAATCAGTGAAAAATATTTCAAAAATAAGGACCATCGGTATAATTTTTGAAGCTAAAGGAACATTGGTGAAATTTGCTATAAACCTAAAGGACCATTCATGTAATTTACTCTTTTTATTATCACTGCAATAAAAAAAATAATGCGGACCAAAAGAAGCTTAAGTTGCGATATTCATGGTTTCCGATGAAATCATACATCAATCCATTATTGAAAACATTTTCGCAAATTACTGAATTAGAGCTTACGTTCACACACCAATATACTCTAAAGTGCTTGTTGGAAAATAATATTTTAACTATTCATTACGTGTTTTATAAGAAACAAAAACTATCATACGAAATTGATTTGTTGAGCCGTACTAAAATATCATATTTTTTTTCTACAATATCTCTATAAGATACATACATCTACGTACCTCTAGTGTATTCAACTTGTATGTTTTACATATCTCAAATAATTTATATCTTTCACATGTCTCATCTGATTTTTTAATACAATAGATTTACATGTTTTTCACGTTTCATTTTGTCATTCACATTCCACACTTTTATTTTATGTCTTTAGACGTCTAAATACTTATGAAATTACACTTCTTTTTTCCACCATACTCTTTTGTTGGAGTTTTTTTGGAAACATCATCTCTACTTTTGGATAGATATATGATTGTCCATATCTCACCTCATTTATACACCGGCACACCGCATTTGATGAGATTGAGTATCGTTGTTGTTGTGTGGATACATGCATCAACCAATGAGATTTGCTCACGTGTAAGAAAACAACTCAAAGCTCTTCCCTTTAAAATATTAACTTCCACCTTGAAGGTAAGTATGCAATAACTAATACTTAGGCAAGTGCTTAGAAATGAGTATTTACACATTTATATTGTTGGGTCTCCATAGAAAATGTTAAAGATGTTATTAAATATCAACCACAAAGAGTATCTAAGATTTATGAATGACGAAAAAGACATTTATTAAATACGGTTATATATTGAAGATGTTGGGTCTCCATAGAAAAGCTAGTAACGAAAAATCTATTGAGACAACAAGAACACGTATAAATTCTTGTTTCTCCCAACCCCTGCATGGAAAATGATGCAACTTCCGTTTTGTCCATTTGTGGCCATTGGATTCCTTTGTATTTTAGTATAGTTTTCAACATGATGTTAGTTTTCAACCATAGTTTTTGTCTTTTGCGATAAATAGAAGTATATTCATGCAATGCGTCGGCATGTACCCTATAACTATAATTTGTGGCGACCAATTGTTAAGAAATAAGTGTTCATGAACCGTCCATAACAATTACACGAACGAATTTTTGTAGTCATTTCCGTTTATTAAGAAAATTTATTGTTTTGAAGAGTTTGTAAATGATTGAATAAAAAGATAAACACATACACAAAATAATTTTTATACATAGTAATTTTGTATATAATTGTTTGTGCTTATTCGTATAAATATAATTACTTAATTTAAAATACTTAATATATATAGCTATCGAACATCAATAAATAAATATTCTAAAATGAACTTTAATGAATGTCTACGAACTTTATAAAAGTGTACCATGTCAATATTTCTATTCGTTCATTTAACTAAATGAATATGAAAGTTTCATACATATTTGTCCGTTTAACAAATAAACGAACATATATGAACTTCTCACTAAGAGGTTGGCTGAAGGTTCGGTTCAATTATAGTGCTACTAGTATCTGTATTATTGAAAGATGGCTGAAGGTTCGGTTCATTTATAGTGCTACTAGTATCTGTATTATTGAAAGATGATCAATTATTTTAATATTGAAATGATCATAATACGTTAGACCTAAATTATTGATTATTGAAGTATTAAGACTACATGTAAAAGGAGGGTCGCCACCTCCGTCCCCTCTTCAAAATGCGTCCCTGCCTTTTACATCACAAGTTGAAGACGTGTGCCATTTAGGTGTTTGGTCGGCCAGACGACCTTTGTGGGTTGCAATGAAGAGAAAGGAAGGGAAAAGAAGGGGTTTAGTCCCATGTTACGTGTATTTAGTTGGAATTTGTCATGTGTTTGATCGTACGAAAAAAACTAATGTATCACTCATGTGTCAAAGTTTGTTCACATCTTACGAGTGAGATATTATGGTACCACACGTCAGCACACATGGTTCTTGTAAAGAAAGATCATAATTAAATGTAGGGCAAATTGCATATAATAACAATATACTATCAGATGATTCCTAATTCTAGTAACCAATTATCAAAATTTTCAAATATAACAATGGACTTTTAAATTTTTGCAATTTGGGAACGTTTTACCCGGTATGACGCTAATTAGTATTTTATACAAGAAGAAAGAAGGGTCAAGATGGAGGAACCGTTTAAGAATTATTGCTTAAATCAGTTTAAAATTAATTGGAATAAAATTAGAAAAATTAAATAACCGGTTACGTCACTAGAAAATACTGACTATCGTTATTTGGGTAAAATATTTCCAAAATTGCAAAAATTTTAAAGTTCGTTGCTATTTTTGAAAATTTTGATAGTTCATTGCTAGAATTAGGAATCACCTAAAAGTATGTTGCCATTTTATGCAATTTGCCCTTAAATGTATGCCACAAAACGTTAATAAAACTATATACCATT
This sequence comes from Calendula officinalis, assembly GCA_963853835.1. Taxonomy (NCBI): domain Eukaryota; kingdom Viridiplantae; phylum Streptophyta; class Magnoliopsida; order Asterales; family Asteraceae; genus Calendula; species Calendula officinalis. Next base: position 76,499,863 of record OY970829.1, read on the forward strand.
TGCAATTTGCATGAAAGTTCTCTTCAAGTTATTACTTTTGTAGTTTCTAATTTTCTATCACAAGTTCACAACTGAAACTTGACCACTATCACTTAAACTTTAAAATACTTTAGCACAATTTTTATATTTATAATATATAATATTATATTCATGGTTCTAATTTTTTTTTATTAGTTTCGTTATAACTCGACAAGACTTGATTCACTTAAAATACATTTGTTTGTGTATTTGTATAAATATAATTATAATTATAATTTATATAAAAAATTATCGACTTAATTTACGTTTTAATAACACAATAGCTCACATGAATTCCAAAACTTAGAGACTTCACTATATTGCCAAACCGCGAACTTTGATATCATTAATAACCAAGTGGGGTTATTTGAAAGAATATTGTAGTTCAAAATGGTAGGACATAAAAAGAAAAAATCCACACAAAATCTAAATGTCCCACACTTTTGGAGACCCACCAACACCATTTTACTCCGTCTTCATCATTTCGTTAACATGTTCCTGCTTTATTTCACTCCAACGGTTTAATAGTAAAAAACTAATTTTTACTTTCATTTTCATTTACAAAAAAAAACAATTAACTTATACGGAAATATATTTGCTAGTAGTAAACTTTGGTTCCACATATTTAATTATATACTATAAAATAAACATATACGAAAATATAATTAAGAGTCAAACAAGGATTTCAATTCATGTGGTTTCTTTTTGTGCGGAATGATTTAGTAATTTACAAACTCTTTCTAAACACAAAAACATGTTGGAAAGTGTTTTTTACATTATATAGTAACGGATGTGAAATTTCCACGATAAATTTTTACTGTATTTGATTTGATTATTCCTAAAAATACGGTTATGTTAGATGATTTAGTAAAAATATGTACAAACTTTACTTAATAAGTTAATATTGTTAAAATGAAAAGGTCGTAACTCCTTAATTAATTATGTATAGGACAGCATTATCATTAGCAAAATTCATAATTTAATTATGCATTTTTTTAATACACAGTGAATTGGAACAGTAGCAACGTATAGTAACCAACGTTAACTTGAATCGTATTTAAATTTTCATGAATCATATGAAGAAATGCGTAAAAATAGAACAAACTATTTTTTAAATAGGAATTAAAGGGTTATTTGATAGTCTCTGAATAAGTTAGCACTGATTGAGTTGATTGAGAATTGACTTAGAACAAGAAATTACACCAAGTCAAAGGCTTTTTTTTCATTTGAACCGGATCAGAAAATTTGTTGGGACCGAGTCCGATGTCTAGACAAAATTAAATGAAATTTTAGAAAATCAAACGTATTGAATCGGACTGAATATAGACCCAGACAAAATTCAAAACAAATTAAACTGCCTCAAGTGATATATTATACCATCTTAAGATATGTTAACAAATCTTAAAGAATAGAAAAATGCAAAAGGGATATAGGAAATAAAGTTGAAAAGTAATAATCTTCCTAACATCTCAATTTCAATCTGATCTTTGAGTATCCATCTCGATTTTGTCGTCGCCTCGCATTATTCACACCATCACCTTCATATCTTACTTATTTAATTTTTTTAAAATATCATTTTATAATTTCATATTTAAATTCGTCTATCCCTAAATTGTCCTTGTAGTTTTTTGAACAAAGTATCGAACTGGCATATGATGGACCGGTTTTTGGGTTGTTTCTTGGCTTCCTTTTTATCGTTTTTGTTTTCCTATCTTTCGTTTCTAAGTTTTTTCGGTTCTAGAACCGAAATTCGTCAATATCAAGTCTAACATATCTTCTTAAAAACATGTTAGTCAAGGCTGAAAATATAGTTTTCATTCTAACCGGTTCTACACCAGGCTAATCCGGAACTAAAAGAACCGAAAACCGGAAAAGACAAAAGCATTCGATTAAAAACACAACAAACATCTTCGATTATATGCTGTATTACAAAATTGGAACACTTTTTTTTTTTTTTCTTTGATAGAATTATTTTCATTTTTAATAATATAGTGATTAGTGTATATCCTTATGAAACGAAAATAATAAAATCCAAAATACTTAATTTGACATAAAATACAAAACACAAGAAAACAAGAGAAAATAATTTTGCTTCTAATTTATCTTCACGTAAAACCCCCACACCAAATAGCTAACAATAACCTAATTTTAAGTATTTTATTTCTGTTAAATTGAACTACATCAGGAAGCCATTGCCGATAGCTAGATTCGTATCCAGATGAGTAGTTTCGTATACCGGTAATTCATCTCCATATTTCCCCATTCCGATTGCAGAAAAGTTCTCCAATTCAAACAGATCCGAGCTTGTGTGGCTGACGGCATCATCATCTTCATCGTCTTCGTAGTTTATGTCGATTTGATTGTGAGATCTTACGTCGTTTTTGATCAAATCGAGCTCGCATTCGACTTTTTTCTGGTAATTCCTCAATAAGTTCCTTGCAGCTTCTTCAATTCGACGAGTTTTCTCACTTGAATGAACTCTGTACTCTTCGGTGTTAAGATTTCTGACGAATTTGAGTGCCTCTAGATTCGAATTCGATTTTAATTGCGATTCTTCTCCATACACGGATTTATGTCCGCACGGTTGACAATCTTCGTCGACGATTACACTCACCGGATAAAACCTTACGGATCTCTTCATGTTGCTGCTTAATTTACCTCTTGACGATGGAGTTTTGCTCAAACACGATCGTGAAAAAGAAGATGCTGATGAACACGTTGATGCATTGGCAGATTTTGATTCTCCGGAGTCGTCATAAGCGTAACTGTAACCGCCGGTGTTGGAGGAGGATGAACGCTTCGTGTTCTTCGCGTTATTTGTTGTGAAAAGTGAATTTAAAAAAGTTGCGAGACGACCTCCCGGAGAAATCGGCTGCTTCACCTTTTTTAGGTCACCGTAGATCTTCAATGCTCTCGATTTCGTTTTCACGAATTTTCCTTCATGTTTTGGTTTCGATTGTGAATCTTCAAATTGCGTGACTGTACGGATCGGTTTCGGACGTGATGAAACGCCGCCGTACACCGATTCAGTTTCCGACGAGGAAAAACCACCGCCGCAGCTGGAATCGGAAGAGCTCGAGCTCGAATTGAAGCAGAGTGCATCACGTTCGTAAGTCCGTTTGTAATCCATTGCAGATCTTCTTCTAACCACAACATTTTCGCATAATTCCTCGTGAACATAACGATCACTTTGAAAACTTTTACTTTGTTTCTGTCTACTTGTTTCTCGATAAACCGTCGTCTCCTGGTGATCTCGTTGATCATCAATGGAGCGGTAGATTTCATCGAGTAACGATGAAGAGAAAGAAGGATTCATTCTCTGTGGTCTGTACTGATGTCGAATTGCAGTGTCCATGATTCCTGAATGAAGTGAAAAATTTGAGCAGGTATTAATATAAAAGGAAATGGGAATCCATTTTTGACAAAAAGGTGAAAGGATTGTGAGTGTCGTTTTACAATGAGTGAAAATGGAGATTATGAAGGGAACACAGTAGACAAGAGTGAATGATTTGGGGTTTAGAGAGGACACTGGAGTGAAGTGGAAAACAGGGGTTTGTTGATGATGAGAGAAGGAAATGAGTGATTTATGGTGGCTTTTTATAAACAGAGCTCAGGAAGACGTTGGGAGGTATGTCATTTTTACAATTTTACCCCCTCTTTAAATCTATATTTGTCTTTCCGCGTATCTTGACTATAGAGGGCTGTTTGAGCCATTTGCATAAATAATGCAGTATGGTCCAAAATTGTATAAATAATGCTCTTTTTCAATCTTTTGCAAAAATAATGCTAACCGGATACCCGGTTTGAACCATATGCCGACACGTGTCCGTTGAGGTGGCAGTGTTCCAGCAGCTTTCTAAATGGATGGGGTACCGGATACCCGGTTTGGAGTTTCCGACTGACATGCGGGAATTGGGGGACACCATTCCCCGTTTGACTCTGACGCATGGTACACCATTCCCCGTTTGACTCTGACAAAAAAGACTCCATTCCCGGTTTGAAGTGGTGCTCTACCAGTATAAATAAGAGGCTTCGGACCACAAATAAATCACATCTCCATACGTTTTTTGTCAAAAATATAAATTTTTATCATTAAAAAGTTAACTAAATTTATTAGTTCATCGAATAATGAGTCAATGATAAAAATTTATATTTTTAGTTAACTTTTTAATAAACTCATAATTTTAGTTAACTTTTTAATGATAAAAATTTATTTTTTTGACAAAAAAATATAGGGAGATGTGATTTATTTGTGGTCCGAAGCCTCTTATTTATACTGGTAGAGCACTTCAAACCGGGAATGGAGTCCCTTTTGTCAGAGTCAAACGGGGAATGGTGTACCATGCGTCAGAGTCAAACGGGGAATGGTGTCCCCCAATTCCCCCATGTCAGTCAGAAACTCCAAACCGGGTATCCGGTACCCCATCCATTTAAAAAGCTGCTGGAACACTGCCACCTCGACGGACACGTGTCGGCATATGGTTCAAACCGGGTATGCCGTACCCGGTTAGCATTATTTTTGCAAAAGGTTGAAAAAGAGCATTATTTGTGCAATTTTGAGTCATACTGCATTATTTATGCAAATGGCTCGTTTGGGTAATGGGAAACTTTTTTTAAAATGCCAAAATGCATTTTAAAACCTCAACTTTGTTAGTCGGACCTTTTACTACTCTAAAATGTTAAATGTGCATCATAAGACCTTCCAACGGGAGTAACCGACGAGTTCGGTTGGGGCAACCGATGCCTTCCCCCATTGGCACGGTCCGTCACTTTGAAGACTTCGATTGATGGCATGGTGGGGCGGCCCAATGCAATTTAATAGGTTTTGTGTGTGTATTTTATAATGGTGGGACCTAAAAAACTGAAGAGTAGAAGTATTGTTGGCATGTGTATGTTAGTTGGAGTGTGAGGTAACATGACGTTGATTTGATAAAAACTGAATTGTCAGTTGACGTCACTGTTATGAGTGGTCTAATACCTCGAACATGCAAAATTGATCTTTAGTACTTTGAATCATTAATCTAATCGTATTTTCTTATATGATTTATTTCATTTGTAACTTTTTACGAACAAAAAAAATAAATATTTACCTCGGTTTATTGAAATTAGTAGCAAGTGACGTGAGAATTCAATACCAAATTAGTGATACATGATGCTAAAATTAACAATGTTTTCAACTTAAAAGTACCATATTGCACATTTAATACTTCATGGTAGTAGAGGATCTGGTAAACTAAGTTCGAAAGACTAAAATGTATTTTTTTATTTTTTGGCCTTTTTTAAAATGTGTAATAGTATTGGTGCGTATTATTTGTGTCTACTATGTGCATACTCACTTAATCAAGACAAGTGTCAAAATCAAGAGATGATATGTGGAAAAATAATTATTTTATTACACATGTTATCTTGTGGTGCGTAGTAACATGAAATATACACAAATAGTAGACATCAATACAATTTCTCTTTTAAAATTGGGAAATGATATTGATTTCTACCTTTTGTGGCTATTTATATGTCTACCCACTTGATAAGCTGACATATGTAATCTATTGATTTTCTCTCCTAATATTATCACTTAATTTTGATATATATATATATTGATAAGTAAGTAAACATATAAATAAACACATAAGGTAGACATCAATAATATTATTCTTTAAAATTTACAAAATTCATGTAACATAAGACCGGTGCCAATGGTGGCGGCAACTGACGCCGTCAGTTGCTGCCAACTCAGCGCCACGTCGGGAGACAAACTAACTAACACTAAACTGACGTATCTATGTCAACAGCACTACGTCACTTCACCAAATTTGGACCCCACCATTTACTTTTCTTTTTCTAATAAAAATATATACAACTAATTAAAACATATACAACTAATAAAAATAAATTATTTTCATTAAAAATAAATTACATTAATTAAAAAAAACACTGCATAAAAAAATACATTATTAAAGATTTTTTAAATATATTAGAAATATTAAAGATTTTTAATTAAAAATATATTAAAAAAAATATTAAAGGTAGTATAACAGTATAAAAGAAAAAAAAATTACCCTTTTTTCTAATTATTACCTTTTTAAAAGTTAAAAAAAATTTAAAAAAAATTAAAAAGTTAAAATAAGAATAAAAATAAGGTCTGGAAAAAAAGGAAAAAAAAAAGAAAAAAAAAATAATTTTTTAATCACCGGCGCCCTCCCTCTTGCTCGTCTCCAAAGTGGCGTAGCCCAAACCGGCGGTGAAACCGGCGGGCCGTGCCAACGGTTGCACAACCGGCGGAAAACCGGCGGTGCCAACAGGCGAAAACCGGCGGTGCCAACCGACGGTACCGTTGGCACCGGTCTAATTTAGTATATAGTGTTTCTTAAGATTATGCAGTATAAAAGATTAAAATCATAGTAACTTTAAACTACAAAAATGACACACTTTCACTGACACTAGTACAGAAAAGGTCTGAAGGTGCGGGTAAATACATAAGAAGTTGCGGTTTCTAAACCGCACCGAATATGTACGCATTATCAAATAAAAGACCCGCCCTATTAAACACACCGCCCTATAAAAAGGAACACCGCCATATTAAACACACCGCCCTATAAAAAGGAACACCGCCCTATTAAACACACCGTCCTATAAAAAGGAACACCGCCCTATTAATATATCGCACCCTAATATATTCACCGCCCTTTTATAAAACACACTCTAACATTTCCACCGCTCTATTAGTATATCGCACCCTAATATATACACCGCTCTATTAGTATATCGCACCCTATTGTTTCCACCGCCCTATTTATATATCGCACAAATATTATAGAACCGCTCTATTTCATTTCAATATTAATAAAAAAAATAATCCACAATATCTGAATCTATATAATAATGTATTATATATATATATATATATATATATATATATATATATATATATATATATATATATATATATATATATATATATATATATATATATATATATATATATATATATATATAACAACACAATATACCCAAAAACTGGAATAAAACTGTTTTGTTTGTGAGAGTCATCTTTGACATTCTCACTGTATAAAAGTAGCCCAAAAAATTTACAGCCAAAACTTTACAAAGTGTTCGAGTTAATTTTTCAAATCATGATCTAACCTTATGCCAATTAAATAGTCTTGGAATCAACTTTGCCATTTGTCCCTCAATATCTTGTTTTGTTACAACTTTATCCTCTCCCCAAATCTGAAAATACAGATAATTAGTCAGTTTGTTACCATTGCAAAAAATTATAATAGAACTATAATAAACACTTACGAAATCAGAAAAATTATGATGAATATACTCTACAAAATCCTGAATATGCTGAATCACAATATAACCACATTCCCAGCTCCCCTCTTGTTTGTTGCACTGTAATTAATTAACAATTAATTATGTTAAAACTAAGTTTATCAAAAGTGGTAATTGAATACATACCTTTGAAGATTTCCATTGAAATCTACGAGGGAACATTTGTTCGGTTACTCTAACAAAGAGGTAGTAATTTTTTTAACAGGTCGGGGCAAAGAATCGATAATGTAGATTTCATTGGTTTTAGGACAAATGATAAAGAGGACCCAGTGACGACTGCAAATATACACAAATACTTAAAAATACAGTTAATATTAAAGACTTAAAAATATAATTGAAAATTAAAAATTACTTTTGTATATAGGGTGCAAGAATGTATGTTCGGTGTTGTTGATGCCTGAAAACTTCTGTGATATGTCTCTTCATTTCGGGCTTTTGACATTCTGACTCACCAATTAACTGAGGATTTAAAAAACCACATTCATAATTAGCCGGATAGTCATAGAAATACCTTAAAAATATTAGCGCAGACATGGTTAGTAAATTAAATTATATCCAAAGTATTAAACAAATAATATCAACTTACATTGAAGCAATATGTAACATGCAACAGTCAGCTTCACCCAAACATGCTACGTTGCAAAGCTCAGGTATCGTGAGGGCTTCTTTATAAATCTTTGGATACATAGTTGGAGGTGAAGAAAACTGAACATAAGTTCTTTTTTTAAGGAATATCTGGATCATTTCGTGAAAAGCGGGATATTCTTATGCTACTTTAGCCATCATCATCAAATCTTCAGGATCAACAAAATCCGGAATGGGATCATCATCATCTGCTACTTGACTCGTTGAGGCTGCACTGACGGCTGCAGTGACTGAATCATTAATGGTTGGGGCTGCAGTAACTGGATCATTAATGGTGTGTGTGGTTAGGGCTGCAATAACTGGATCATTAATGGTGTGTGTGTTTAGGGCTGCATTGAGATGAGTCCCCCATACGGTAAAGTTTTCAATTTACAACGCCACGGTGATCGAAGGAGGTCCGATGTTCGTTTTATAGACCATATGACTATTAATGGTGATATGGTCGACTTCAAGCAGAAGATGGGCATCCGCACGAACCAACATGTCATGTTCACTCTTGATCTCGAAGCAAAAAACAATGGTGTTGGAGTTATCTTCAAAGTTACTCTTCTCTGAATTCAACATATATATGCATGCATCTTTGTTAGCTTTGTGTTTATGTTGTCCTTGTTTTGGGTTTATTTGTAATAGTTTGTTACATTTTGGTTTTGAATTCAACATGCATCTTTGTATTTTTATGAAATTTGTGTTTTGTTTGCCAATTAATTAATTAAACTGAAAAGAAAATGAAATAAAATGGCATGAATATAATTAATTTGTTGAAACAGGCCATGCATACATATGTTCATGAAAATAAACAAATTAAAGAGAAACCAAATATTTCATTCCAGTTAAAAGGAAATTAACACAACGATTACAGACAAGAAATATTAGAAAACAATGAAAACCAACACTTAAAACAGACTAACGTTGAACCACAACCCTAGACCACCGTTCTTCTTCTCCAGATCAATCGTGAAACAAACCCATTGGTTGTTTCTTATTCCCAAACTCTGCTTGAAATCCACAAAATCCCCATGAATGGTCATAGGTTCTAAAGGTTTTTCCACTATGGCCCATTATCGATCATCAAGGTTTGTCATGTCGAAGCGTTTATAAAATCGATCTCCATTATCCAAGCAACATTTTTTATAACGGTAAAGATCGTGATCCTTCACGAGCTTTGTCGGTACCGTCTGAAAAGATCAACAAATTAAAATTTCATCAAGATTAACATGCAATTTTGTTATATAATATTTTGTTATCAATAATATATAAGAAAAAATCAAAATTTCTACATACAATTGTGTTTGTTATTTCTTCCTTCCATTTGACTGTGAAGTAATGACTCACTAATAGTGGATCATCACTTTGAAAATCGTCAATCTCATCGTCAATGGACACAATAACATGCGTTTCTGGATTTGATGAACTCATCGTGATCAAAAGTAAGTGATGGGGGTTGATAGCAAACTTAATGCATGGAATAAATATTAGTTAGTTTGTAGTTGATATTGAATTAAAGCCCTAGAAAACCTCTCCAAAAAATAGATAAACCACACCAAAAAATAGATAAACCGCTCCAACAAATAGATAAACCGCTCCAAAAATGTTTTTTTTCTTGATGTTTATCCATGCGCGCAGTAGCAAGATTAGACTGCGCGGGGAATCAAATATTTCTTGAGATTCTCCAATATACGTTATGATTGTTTTGGTTGAAAAAAGTTACAATCGTAATTAATTTTCCGCTATATAAATTTGATTGTAATTACCATTTCTCAAGTATACTTTTCCAAATATATGAAGATGTTAAATGTCATTGCTAACTGTTGGGGCATCATCAAGATTCACATGCCAACTAGAACAAATATAGTTCGTGTACGTAAGTGAATCTTGATGATACTGCAGCAGTTATCAAAATGACAATTTGGAGGTGCGGTTCTTTTATGATGCGCGCCAAAACTTCTACTCCCGCCAAAATCAGTATGCAGTTAGCATTTTAGATACTTGCTTTTACAACATGAGTGATTTTAGTGTTGATCAAGAATTACCACAGGAAGTTCCACATGATGATGATGTCCCACACGATGAAGTTCCACATGAATTTGTATATTACCCGTATTAAGAAGTCCCACATGCAGTTCCACATGATGAAGTCCCACCTGATTTCTTCGTTATAGAATGGCGTTCCTCCATAAAAAAAAAAGAATTGTATGTATCTTGTTAATAAGTATATTTAATTGTATAAAGTATTTAATTTATTTTTGTTTCAGACTACTCCAGCAAAATTTGTCCGGGATCACCGCCTTTGGAATGAGTCTCCTGATCTTGTTTTGGTAGAAAATCTTGATGTCTCATTCATCAGGATTTATGATTTGAAAATCCACGGTGATCGAAGAAGGAGTCTTGGTTTTATGGACCATATGACTATATGTGGTGATTTTGTTGAGTTCAGAAGGAGGAATGGCATCCAAAGGAACCAAAATGTGATGTTCTGGAAAAAAAACAATGGTAATTGGCTTACGTTCAATGTTTCTCTTCTTTGATTGCCATGTATGTTAGATTTGGTTTGGTGTTGTTTGTCGTTAGGTTGTAACTGATCTTCCATGGGAATGAAAACGTTTTATTTCTTCTTAATTCATATTGAACCGACATTAATTACTATTTAATGAAAACATTTAATTACTTGCACAAGATTGAAAACGTTTAATTACTATATAAAACTTGAACAACGTTTGTGAATTGAAGGACTTTATTTTTTGAATAAATTAATAGTTTAGATGAAGATGCGAAGTCCGCACCACCAAATGGTTTTGTTACTGCGGGGTTCATACGTCCGCACTAATAGTTATAATATAGGTGCGGGGTTTCGTCAACCCCCCTATCAAAAAGTTATGTTACGGCGGTGCTAGAACAACCGCCCCAACAAATGTTTATTTTACAGCGGTTTCTAAGGGACCACTCCAACTAATATGTTTTTTGGGGCGGCTGTTTATCTTATTGTGCGAATATGATTTGTTACTGCGGCCACCGCAGTATAAATATTTTTGGGCGCGCACCTTCAAACCTTTTCTGTACTAGTGTGAGGATAAGGGCAAGGAGAGATGAGAGATCGCGTCGTAAATAAACATTAACACTTTTGAAATAAGCTACAAAACTATTACGAAATATATAATGAAAACTAAAATAACAAAGTGGGACAAAAACACCATATCAGCCACAATATATTCTTACACTAGTTTATGACCCGTGAAAAATCACGGGCTGTCATTAAGTTTATTCGTTTATAATTTTTATCATTAATTATATGAATATTACCTGTAGAATAAGAAAATATATAATGCTTTTAAACGCAAAATAAATTCATTATTTTTCCAAATTATATTAACATTATAAAATTTAAGATTACGCGAAAATAAAATGATAAAATTCATTGATCCTTACGAATTGTATTTTGACTACTACTTAAGTCAAATACAATACTGTTTATAATGAATCATGTTAAGACTACTAATAAAATCTTATTTATGCGCTAATCCAAAAAATAAAAAATATTAAATTGGGTTTTGACTATTACTAAAGTCTAACACAGCACTATTTATAGTGAATCATATTACTACTACTAATAAATTATTAATTTTATGCACTAAACAAAAAAAAACCCTCCAATGCTTGTAGCCAAATAGTAATGGTGTAAGGTGTTGTCCATGAACTATAGGTATCGTTCAAAAAAAGAAATTCTGTTTTGACTACTACTTAAGTGAAATATAATTCTTTATTTATAATTAATCATGTTAATACTACTTTAGAAGTTTTAGATTTATGCACTTATTTAAAAAATCAAAAAAGTTACAAAACACAGAAAAATAGAGTTTATAGTTTTGACTATTACTTTGCTCAAACACAGTTCTCTATTTACAGTAAAATCATGTTAAGACTACTAATAAAGTATCACTAATCTAACAATTCATAAATATTTTTAAAAAGTAGAGAATTATGTTTTAAAGAGAAAAAAAATAAAAAAATAATTGTGTTTTAACTAGAACTCAAATCATATTTGAAATAGTGGGGAATTTCTCGAGTTGACTATTAATTATCTATTTATAGTGAATTGTGTTAAGACTACTAATAAAGTCTTATTTATGAAGTAATCCAAAACAAAAAAAGATCAATTTAGTCTTCTAGACGAAGGGTTGTGTTTCTGTAAGAAAATTTGTACTTCTAGCCACTTTGGATTGCATGTTATAATTATAAAAAGATCAGGATATAAATCAGCTAATAGCCATGATATCTAAATAATTTTGTCTCATATGAATTGAAAGTATTGACCCTAATTAAAAAAGCATTAAATTAAAAAACAAATAAATTAAAAAAAAATTAATAGACATAAAAATAGATAAATTTTACTTCAATATTAAAAAAAAACACAGTAGTAAACAAATTAAAAAAAAACTAACGTCCAATGCAACTAAACCTAAGTTGACTATAATAAAAAAAAATCTCTACATAACAAATAAAAAAAACTAATGTCCAATACAATTAAGGGCATGTTTAGATAAGCTTATTTAATGGCTTATTAACTTATTAGCTTATAAGCTTATATAAACCATATTTAAAAAGTTTAATTAAGCAATATTGTTAAAGTGAAATAGTTGACTATATTTGAAAATTAAAAAAAAACTTTGAATAACAAATAATAACATATATCTATTATATAACATGATACTTCCTCCGATTCAAAATAAGTGATATACTTTGAATTTCACGGATTTTGAGGCAAAAGTTTATAATGATGTTTAAATTAGATTAATTAGATGGTTAGTGGGAAATGGGTCCCACATTTTTTGAATAAAGTGGAGTTAATGATGTTTAAAAGTAAAAGTAAGGGTAAAGGGGTCTTTTCACTTTGTTAAAGTAGATAGTTAGTGGGTGTGGGTCCCACTATTTTTTGCCAAATAAGGTAAATTTTCAAAGTGTATCACTTATTTTGATACACCCCAAAAAGAAAAGTGTATCACTTATTTTGAATCGGAGGAAGTATAAACAGAAACAAAACACTAATAAATTAACATTTTTTATAGAAACAAAATGGTAACAGAAAAAAAGAAATGCAGTAAAATTGACCTGCTAGTTCGGCTAATGTAGAATGAAGAACTCATGCCCTTAGGGCATGAGGTAGAGACATTTAATAATCTTGAACATTCCTAAAAATGTATAAATAATTATTAATGAACTTTACTTTTTATTAATTTATGAGTTTCATTAAATACAATTTCAATTGTTTAAGGAATTTCTAATCATTAAGTGTCTCTTATTTCACGCCCTTAGGACACGAGTTAGAAAATTCCATACATTAATTATAATAGTTCCGTAAATTATGATGATAATTTAAGGAAAATTTCAAGTCTATCCTAAAGTAACTAATTCAAACTAAGAAATTGTATATTTTTAATTTAAATTAAAAGTTCTAATTTATTATTGATAAAATAAACTAATTCAATTGAAATATTAACGAAAATCTCTAAAAAAAGGTGGAGGTGAATATGGAAGTTAACAAAAAATTAATTTAGAATTATGATTTCGATCAAGTAATTCAATATGGATGAAAATAAAATTCAAAAATCAGAGCCTCCTAATATTATGCCACGTGTCATAGAGGTCTTCTAAGAATGCCATGTGGCGATATATGCTTTGATTTATTATAGTAGTAGATTTAGACCTATATTTAATCTAAGAAAACACCGTTGCTTGCAAACACCTCTTGCATCCAAGTGCCCATCGGGAACCTGGCGGCTTTAGTAAACTAACACTGTTGACACAGAGGCTTTAGGTGTCACTGTCGGCTCCTGCCATCAATTAGGTGACACTGGAACTAACAGTAATAACCGAAGACTCCATATATATATCAACGGTATCAGTAAACTGAAGCTTTGTTGGTTTGAAACCAAAGCTCCTTTGTGAGCAGTCTTAGAACACAAGTAATGTGTTGCGCATGCATAAGTCACCTACTTTTTAATTACATATATATACAAAATACATGTGTGTCCGTGTGCATGGGAGTGGTAGCAGTAGTTGTAGTCAGTGGGAATATAATCATGGCACTCGTGGCTTCTTCATCCCTTTTATCAATAATTAATTTAACCAAAGATGCCATTTCAATTCCATTCTAAACTATACCTAGCTAGCTACACATATAATATGTGTACTCTTTCTTTAAGTGTTAAAAAAGATACCATTACTTTTTCTTTATGTTTTCTTAAAATATAAAAGACAGAAGCTTATGTGATTTAGGATCTAATTTTTCCTATAAATCAAATCTCTTAGATTACTACTTTCAAAGTGAATCATTAAGCTAGATGGTTATTCATATTAAAACCCAAATCAAGCTAATATATACTTGCATAGGTTATAGTTATACAATTACACATGACCCACTTTACAACATAACAATGGACCACTTTATACATTTTCTATGTTTAAGCGTATTTTTTAATTTTTAGAGTATATGTTTTTGTTTAATAAAAAAATAAGTCCATAGAAAGAAAAAAAACCCAAATTAAGAGACACTCACTGTCAAACAATTATCATTCATTTAATATTTTATGTGTACATAAAATACTAGTACCCACATAAAATGTCATTCTCTCGTCACTTTCTCGGTCGTCAAATAAAACTTATGTTTTGGCATACTTGCAATCTGTAAATCTACTTTAAAATTTATTCACTGTAGTGAGAGATAATTTTTATGGTGTAGATATTATGATATATCAGAATAAGATAAGAAGGTGGGGTACATGGATAACTGACATTACATCCTTCCAGGAAGGATGAAAAGAAAGCTAATTAACCATCAACATGAAGATGAAATATTCAAATATCATACACACTGATAAAAAGCAAAAAATACTGTATAAAGAATCCAAAAAAGTAAAGAAAATTAAGGTTTTTTAATTAAAAAGATAGACGCATCCGTTGTGCAGCTGATAAAGACTGCTGGCACCATGCATCAAAGAACATGGGCATTTAGCATATAGAAAAGACACCTACATATTCTTATGGTGGACCTTCATTTTTCATTCTTTTAACAATTTTGGTATGGTGACGAGAAAGAGACCGTGTTTCTTTTTTGCTTTAGGACTCGGGAATAAAATTTGTAGAGAGACAATGACTGCAATCCCGATAACGAACAAAAACAAAACAAACTTCATAAAGACTATCAATAGCATTTTTACAGTGAATCACACGGATGGTTTATTTGATTTAGATTGAAAACGAGATACACACAAATCGAACATGTTGTTTCATACGTATACCAATTATCAAGGGGATTTTTCCAGTCAAATATAGATTTTGTGAATTGAGAGGGAAAAAACAAATTTTTCTTATAATAAAATAACTCTAAAATAAACTAGATTTTCGAAATGAGCCTAGAAAAATAAATGGGCTGCAAAATAGCCCACAAACAAAATCCAATAAATTGGATGGGAAAAACACAAAAATACAAATAACTCATAAAATACACTGCTTTTGTGCCCAATAGTTATGTAAACCACCTACCCTTGTTTACCACAATGTTCTCCCCGTTGCAAGCTACGATTTGACTGGTCTCGGGCCTAAGACGAAGCCCCATAGCTTAATTTATGTTAATTTTAACTAAGTCTCTTTACTCATACGATCTTGAGCATACATAAACACAAATATTCATTCTTCCACGCTTTGGCCCGCATAATATATGGTTTTTAAAGTGTATATAACTAACACGCTATGAGCTCAACTTTGAATTAAGATATAGATGTAATGTGTGTATGAGTTCTTATCTTTAAAAAATCAAAAAATAAGTGCATATAAATATGGCCTTGAGTGAAGAAAGCTCAAGTAATCAATTATGAATTAGCAAACAGTCAAGTTTAGTTAAACAGCACAATTAACCCCATATTGGTCCCCTTTAACAGGGGAAAATGTGGTCCTGCGGTATATACTTAGATATGATTAGTACGTAGATTAAGTTTAACAAATGAAGAAAAATAATAAGCACATGTAATGTTTGGCCTTAATTAAGGCCTTTACCATTTTTGGAAATAACTTAGAGATCTTGTCTCCCAATGTAGAGTGTACACACCGGATTAAAAAAAAATGTTATGGAGATCGGATCCGGTCAAAGTTGGTCAAATTCGGATTGGAACTGGATTCGGATTGAAAACAATAGAAACCGGATTGCATTGCATCGGATCGGATGATACCGGATTAAAAAAATTCCGTTCAGTTAGCAATAAATATTACTCGATTGATCAGTTTTTATGTGAAGAGGTTTGAAATTATCCTGATTAGTTTAGTTTAAGGTTAAAGTGGTAAATAACTAAATAAATCGGTTTTTGTGGCTGTGAATACTGAAAACCAAGATATGGCTAAAAACGTCTTCGACCACATTGCGAGTTGTATGGGCCTCCGCTAGCCCCTAGGTGCTTAATGTGCCTTTCGTAAGCCCGATTAAGATGGGCCGACAAACAGAAGGTTTAGACATGAAACCTATTAAGAGGATGTTTGGTTACAGAGAGCACATAGCAATGTTATTTTTTTGTGTTTATTTTATGTTTTTACTCACTACAAGATTGATATGTATCATCCATAGATTTTGACGTTTGTATTGATCAAGTAAGTAGACACATAAAAGTCAGAACCGGCAATTCAGTTTTAACCCTGTTTACGGGAGTGGAGTATGTATCCAGTTGAAACCAATTCGGAGCGGGATTAAAACCATTTTTTCGTTGAAATCCGTGTTTAAACCGGTTTAACGGCTAGGTTAACACAAAAGATAAATAAATAAATAAACCAGTTTTCAAACCGGTTTAACATATTTTGCTTAGGTAATTATACCTATTACATTTAAGAGTTTGGGTGAATAGTGGCAACCAGCTGGACACCCACCTCCTGCTTCTATTGATCTTCTCTGATGGACACCTCCTGCTTCCACTAATCTCCCTTCATAATCACACTCCTTCATACCGACTCATAGTAGGCTTCCTATTCAACTCATTCCACCTCCACCGCCCCTTCCACCTCCTGCTTTGGTTCCATCTTCAGCTTCCACCGCCATATTCCACCTCCTGCTTTGGTTCAAGTGTATCTGCTTTTTCATTTACCTTACGCCACCTCCTGCTTATCAATCGCCACCGCATCCTTTCCACTTCAATGACGCTGCCTTCCTTTTGGATTTATCTCTCTCATTTCTCCGATTTCTCACATCTTTTACTTCATCTTCTTAAGCTCATATTTATTCTTCTTTTTAATCTTCCATGTCAAATTGCCTGACATATTTTTGCCCTTTTCTAATATATTTGCTTCCAAAACTAGGATTTATGAGTTAGGCCAGGGGATGAATTAGTAAGGATCCAACCTCAACAAATGTTTTCTTCTAACTATCAGGGGATTTGACAAATTCATAGAATTTTAGGGTTTGTGGCTTTGATGATAATCATTATAATTTGAAGTTAGAAATGGAGTGAATCTTCAACAATCGGAGACTGAAGATGATGTTATGTTTGCTTTAAATAGTATTATTAATAATTTGTTTGATAATTTGCAGTAGATTTTAATTACTCTATAAGTTTGAGCAGAAACTGAACATACAGTAATTAAGGTAAGAAATATGTTAACAAAACGAAAAACTGATGATAGTTTATATGCTTTAGGTCATCTTTAGTTGATAAACTGCACCTCATCTTAATATTTAAGTTCAAATGAATAATCATTTAGGCTGTTAAAAATTAGACACAATTTAGTGTGTAAGCTTCATGGAGGCAGGGTGAGCTAGAGAGAATGAGCCCTGATGAATTGTAGTTAAATAAATGACACCACCAACATCCTTTCTTTATTCACTGTTTTGAAAAAAAAATTGTTTCTTTCAAGTTGCAGGTTTTGAAGGCTGCTCCCATTCGTCCCTACATTAATGTTTGCAACTCATCTTCCTCACGTAACTTTGATGAACATATTACTGTTTAAAAATGTTTTTTCGAATTTAGGTGTTCATGCTTTGGAATTAGAGTTGCCAGTCTCAATATATTGGCCGATTGTGTCCCTAACTAACTACCGATAAAGGTAACCTTGATTCATCACTTATTTCTTTAAGCTTTCTCTCTCACTAACTTATGAAGATTCATATTCTGAAATTAGAGTTCCTAACCTTCACACAACATATACACTTACCTGTAAAGATATCCTTTGTTCATTTCCTATTTGTTTAACTTTTGTCCATTTAGTTTTCAAGTTTGTGATTTAAGATTAAGGTTCATAATTGTGTGTTTATTCATATACTGATGAAAGAAATTGAAACTATTTAGTAACATCAGAACTTAAGATGAGAAATCAGTATAACATGTAATCTTTATCTTTATATGTAATAAACAATGGCCTAATGTCAATACAACAAGTAATGAATATGGCATAATGCCATAATCAAAATGTTTCTATATTGAAGGCCTATATCTCTGATTCAAACAGTGGCTGCAAAATGTCAACGGCTACAAAATGTCAAAGGCTGCAAAATGAAAATTAATCACTGTAAATGCCAATGGCTGCAAAATGATTATTTTTTAACTAACATCCAGATTACATGGCTGCAAAATGTCAATGGCTGCAAATGTCATTACAGTATCCTCCTACTTAAGAAAAAAAAAATTAGTCAATGGCTACAAATTGAAAATGGTTAACTAATTTTGAACAAATTAAAGTGTATGAAGTTTTATCAAGATTCTAAACAAGGAAACTCACTATTGGATCCTGAAGAAGACATGGGGGTTTACTTTAATTTTCTTTTTCTTTATTTCACTTTGCAATTTTTTATCTTTAAAACAGGTGTGATGCTAAGAGTTTAGACGACGAAATGATCAAGCGTGTTATGGTAACATATAAAGGTGGAAATTTCGACCCGTTCACTTATCCAAATGTCAGTTTAGGTTAAATAAAAGAATTAGCCAAAAAACAAAACCGGTCAAATGGTTCAAGTGGATCGAAAATTGCCCATATTATTTCTGACAATAAATTTTCTTTATCTTCCAATACGATCATATATGTGCATATACTTTTGTATGCATATAAGTATTTTTTTTATCTTTCATGTTTTTAAGCATGGTTTAGGTTGCAGGTAGTTACATGGAGTGATGAATTTATGGTTAAGGGAATTAGTATTTCAATAAGGGTTTCAATTCAGTTTGAAAATACAATGGCTCATGCCGCCAGAGGGATTTTTCATGCTTCAAAATGTCTTATTAGCAAACAATATTTTTTTGATCATGTAAAGATTTCAGTCAACAATATGTTGGATGTATTGTAGATATCAACAAACAATCTTCTCGATATTATATGAAAATCCCCCGCCGCAACGCGAGGGGAAAGCCCACTAGTTATATATATGTAAGAGGTTATTGGGAGAAACAAAAATTACTGATATTATGATTGTATGATCACACATCTAAATCTTGTTATCTAAAGAAAACTATAAATTCGTTACAAAATATTCAATCGAAGCTTAAATTTCCAACACATAATTCGCTATGATATTCAAATGAATGGTGACCCGTTCGTTATATTCACCCAAGATGCATCACATCTTCGGAAAAGAAACACAAAATCACCACAAAAACTCAATTGTAGAGTTCAACATTAACCACCTAAAAAAACAAATTATTACTATTATTATTATCACAAGTACTGTTCTTGAATTCTAGCTCTGTTTTGTTCCCACCACATCCTTGCATTCATTTCTCCAAATTTTTCCCGACTGTAAAAACAAACAATTATTCACCCTTCTCAACCAAATCCAATTAATTGTATCCAACTTTCTGAAAATTTCAGTTTGAGGTACTCAACTTTTTTTTTTATTGCATATAAAGCTATCAAAGTTTTTTCTATAACAAAACAAGGACTTTTTCCATCTTTTAAAGATAATTACAGTTTTTTTTATAACCAGCAAATTTTCATTTCAGGTACACAAAAGGTTTCCATAAATGGTAAAAAATAAATCCTCATTATGGTTTGGAAAAAAAAAACTTTGATACCTCAAATATAAATTTTCAGAAAGTTGGGTAACTTTTTGTGCAATTTTTCGAATAATTAATCCTTTTTTTATACCTGAATCGAACGCGCCTTAGTTCACGGTTGCCAGCTGGCAATGCTCTGATGGTGATGTAGACACCGGGTTCATCTTGTTCGACCCATTCGGTCTCCACATCACTTGCATTACTCATAGAAAGTTCTCCCGAGTGATCACCATCTCTTGATGAACTACTACTCCTTGCAGAAGCTAATGATGATGTTTCAGTTTTGACCCCACTTATGCTCGATAATGCGGGTGTCGATGCGGGCCCGCTAGAATCAGCCCGGGTTTGCTTCGGGCAGAAATTTCGGGGCGGGGGTTCCTTGCTAAGTGGTGGTGTTACTGGACTGTTCTCAAAAGACTCGATTTTTGAACTCTGTGCGAAGAGAAAAAGATATATTTAGAGAGAGTTACACGAATAGTCCTTGTAGATTGTTAAAAGTTTTGGATTTAGTCCCTAGAGTTTCAAAAAGTACACGGATGGTCCCTAAATATGGACTCTTTTGAAGGTCATCCATATTAGGGACCAAAAGCGTGATAATGTTTCATACTTAGGGACCATTCGTTTAATTTACTCATCTATATTTAAAATCGGGTTAATTTGGGTTGCACTAAATAAATTAGATTATATGGTTATTCATGTGTAATGCATGGATTTATCTCAAATAAAAACTTTTATGATATTAAAAATCACGTTAGAAAACTTAAATACTTCCTCCACTTCAAAATAAGTGATACACTTTCCTTTTTCGGGTGAATCAAAATAAGTGATACATTTTGAAAAACTACCTTATTTGGAAAAAAAATAGTGGGACCCACACTCACTAACTAGCTACTTTAATAAAGTAAAATGACCCCTTTAGCCTTACTTTTACTTTTAAACATTTATTAACCTCACTTTATTCAAAAAGTGTGGGACCCATTTCCCACTAACCAACCAATTAATCTAATTTAAACATCATTATAATCTTTTACCTCAAAAACCATGAACCTCAAAATGTATCATTTATTTTGAATCGGAGGAAGTATAATTTTAGTTTTACGACACGAATAATCACATTAAACAACTTAATATATAATGATTATATAAATAATTAAATTTGGAAAATAAGAAAATAACCATTGAAAATTTTCAAATAATCACACGATTGTAAAAAATATTATTTTTTAAATTATAAGTTAATAATGATAGATGTATTTAAGATTTGTTTACATATAACAATTAAGAAACTGGATAATTATCTTAATAATATGGTTATAAAACAACATCTTAATACATTGGTGGGTCAACCTGGCCCATTTCGACTCGTAATCAAATGTGACCCGTGTTGACCCGACCCATCCATTTTGCTCTAATCAATTGTTCAAAAGTTGACCATGAATTGTTTGAAATTAGAGAAATAATTAGATGAAGGTTAACCTGGTCTTCAGATTTTGGTGGAGCGGGTAGTGGAACACCTTGATGATTAAAACGTTGAACATTATATAACTCCATAACCTTATCACAGTTTTCCGCCCACCACCTTTGAGCTTGTCTTTTGTTGAACATTTCACGGCTTATAAAAAAAATAACACCAAAAATATATAATCAAATCAAAATCTTTCTCACTGATAATTTCTTCAATAGAGATAGATTTTAGAGTAAATTACAAGGATGGTCCCAAAGGTTTACCCCAAATTTCAGCTATGGTCCTTTACCTTAATAAATTACACTTATAGTCCTTTTTTTGGAAACCCTTTGTACATACAGTCCTTTAGCCTAACATTTGTTAAATATTCTAACGGGTAAAGGACTACCGTGTAATTGTTTAACAGAAAAATTTAACAGACGTTAGAGTAAAGGACTGCATGTGCAAAAGTTTTCAAAAAATAGGACTACAAGTGTAATTTTTTAAAGTAAATGACCATAGGTGAAATTTGACGTAAACCTTAGGGACCATCCTTGTAATTTACTCTAAACTTTATTACATTTGTTTAGGGATCTGAAGATGTTAGCATAAAATGTGGGTTAGTTTTTCTTCACATATTCAAAAATGAAAAGAACACACACGCACGCACACGCGCACACACACACACACACACACATATATATACCTTATTAATAATATAATCACACGTTAGCTCTATAGCACCTATTGGGGAAAGTTAAAAACAATATTAGATCCAAAAACAAAATTTGAAAGGAGCCAATTGAATTATTATGGACCAATTTAAACCAATTATGTAAGCTGCAGGAAGAATTGCAGTCACTGTCATACAAGGACAGAATATGCATAGTAGGTAACACCACACAATACATTATCTACAACACAATATTCTTCTCCAACCATGAACTTCATATGTGGTGGGGTGGGGTGGGGTGGGGAGGGGTGGGGTGGGCTACATAAGCTTTAAAAAGGTGATGTTTCTGCACCTGAGGCATCCCCCGTATTCCAAGGTGGGAACACTCTTTAGGATAAAAAGGAGTTTCACCATGTGATATTAGCAGCAGAAAACATATGTAAATGTTCCCCCAATCATTAAAAAAATTACAATACTAATTAAGATACCAAAAGTTCTAAATCAGCAAATCTTCAACTAATGCGATCTTATTAAAGGGATTATCATTAAACACTTAAGGAATTTATCATTAAATATTGCATCCTAAATTAATGTTTCATTGCTTTATGTCTTTTCCCGCACTTCTAATTGCCTATTATGGGAGTACCTTCTTCATTTTTTTTATCACATCAGGTAACGGACCACAAGAACTGTCATAAACGAGACCTTTGAATGAATTTTGTTAAATGGACCAAGAAAACATCATATTCTAATCAAAAGATGTAATGGACCCACAAACTTTTCCTTTACCCTATTTATATATTTGTCTTCATATAATTTGGTTTCATTTGTGATGTGAGGAAAATAAGTGGTCTTGCTGATGTTAACCCTCACCCAATTTGGGGTCCACTTCCATAATTTTGGGCACTATGCAACCTATTCTACAATTCACATGGGAATTCAAATTTTGACTTTACTAAGGAAATAATACCAACAACCAAACAGCAAATAAGCATTATTACAGCAACAAAAACTTAATTTTAGATCAGATAAGAAACCATACCTGAATCGAATACGTTTAAGATCATTAGCTCCTTGAGGTAACGAATGAAACGTAATTAAAACTCCTGGTTCAACCTGAGCTACCCATTCTTTAAGCTCATCTTCCTCTATGAACTTAACTGACTCAATTCGATCACTATATGATGCAGGAGTGCTCCCACCGCTCGAATTAAGCCCCTTCAATCTCGCCTCCATTTCCTTCCCCCAAACCCTAGGTGTAGGATTACAAGTCCTTTGGTAACCACAATGCAATCTATCGGAAATTGAACCACCTTCAGAGTCCGCATAATCATCATTCTTACGATTTGATGATCCAGAGCAAGGTTTACAGTTCTTATATGCTCCAGATGCTTTCACTGCCATATCCTTGATCTAAAACAAACATTTACAGTATAATTAATAATAATAACTTTAAATCAAACAATCTATCATCACGAATTTGTTGACAAATTGTAGAAAACGACAGTTTTACCTGAGATGTGAGAGCTTTAATGGCTGGTTTAGTGGTAGGTGTAGCAACGTCTTCTTTTTCTTCCTGTTCGTGAAGAGATCCATTGTTGAGCTGCTTCGAACAAGCAATACATGTCAACATATTCGATTTCAATTTCTAACGTCCGATCCAAACACGCGTCTTCAAAATAGATTCCGATTCCGATTCCGAATCAGATTCAATCCAAATCGAACACAACCGTTATTAGACTTGCAATTGTTTCCATAATATGAATTCGATCAGAGGAAAACTAAAGTAAACAAACATAGATTTGAACTGAATTAACGCGGCTTACGCGTACTAATTAAATTAACAAGCCGTTACGAAAACGTCAATGGCGGAGATTGATGAAGATGCAAGCAACGAATCATGTTAAAAAGTAGTTGAATCTGTTTCCGAAAACCTACGCAGATTGTGTAATGAAGAACACACACATTGGTCCAGTAGTAGAGCAAGAGTGAGAGCAACTACACACAGTGAGGAGGATTTGATGGTGAAGTGTGTGTGTATTAATTTGTGTGTAAAGAATGGAAGAGAGAGAGTGAGGTGGTCATGTGATGTGCGCCATCCTATATATTAATATAATGGTGATACCGGTGTACGAGAAGACGGCCAACGGTTAGCCGCGAGTATAGTGAAGTGCTAATGCTACTAGTAGAAAGTAGGGCACTGTCTATTAACCGAACTGAATATTGAATTGTTTGGGATTGAGCTCAATCGAGAATTAAGAAAGTGGTTTCGGCTGAACCGAAGACCGCAGATGATGCTCGGAACCGAACGGAACCGGATTGATAATCATGCTGGAACCGAATTGAAATTAGAATTGAAGAAATATCTTCGACTTTTTTTGTTTTTGTTTTTGGTTGGTTTTGGATCGAATGAAACTGCTTGGAACCAAAACGGGACTGAGAATCCATTTTTCATGAAAATTAGAACGAGAATCAAACCGATATAGCTCGGTTCGGTCAGATTTGTTTCGGTCCGGTTCAATTTTGCGATTTTAGTCGGTTCTTGGTTAAGTTTGGACAGACTAAGTATTGTTGCTTGTAATGCAACTATGAGAATCACCTTTTGTACTTTATTGAACAATATAATAGAGAAGTAAAAGTTGTAAATATCAGTACCGTACTTCAAGTCAGTGATGACATTGCTTGCATTCATGATCTTGATTAGGGGTGAGCAGAAAAAGAGGGTAACCGAAATCAGAACCGGAACTGTCTCGGAACTGGAGGTTCCGGACCAGGAACCTGCTAGGAGGTTCCGGTTCCTAAAATCATGGAACCCACCCCCCCCCCCCCCCCCCCCCATAAGAGGTTCCGATTCTCAAAATTAAGGACTTGGAATTGATGGATAACATGGAACCGACGGTTACACGGTATGTTTTTTTTTTAAATATATAATATATAATATACTCCATCCGTCCCACAAAAAACTTCTCATTTCACTTTGGCACAAGTTTTAAGGTGATAGTTAGTGGCGGGTCATTGGTAATAATTTTGATTAAAATATAAGATTGGTTTGGACTTTGGAGAGAGAAATGTAGTTAGTGAATAGTTAGTGGTGGAGTCTTTAATAATAATAGTATTTTATTATGTGAAGTCCATCAAATGTAAGAAATGAGAAGTTTTTTGTGTGACAAAAATTTAGGGTGAAATCGAAAGTTTTTTGTGGGACGGGGGGCATATTATACATGATTATATTAAATAGATTTATGATATATTTAAATGTAAAATACTAGTTCAAATCTATTCTATCTATAATTATAATAAAACAAGCTTCTAAGGTGCCACATGACCTTTTTTAACCCTCAGCGCTGCCACGTGTCGCTCTCTTATTGGGCATCCACTTTATTTTCCCGACCAAAGAATTTCGTTTATGACTTGCTGTTGGCGAATTAAATGCATAATAACAAGAAATACGTTAATTTAGAATGACATCAATTTGTAATTGGTAATTATTTCTTAAAGAAGGAAATTGT
Organism: Calendula officinalis; assembly: GCA_963853835.1. Taxonomy (NCBI): domain Eukaryota; kingdom Viridiplantae; phylum Streptophyta; class Magnoliopsida; order Asterales; family Asteraceae; genus Calendula; species Calendula officinalis. The sequence goes on from OY970829.1 coordinate 76,525,504, forward strand.
ATAATCACAGCAATTGGTAATTTGGAAACAACATTTTATTAAAACCAACATTCATGGGATTCAATAACAACGATTGAATGGTAGTCTAAAATAATGAACATCCTTAACAATTCCCTTTTCATATTGATCATATATACCAGCACCCTTAATACGAATTTATAATAACCTAAATTACTGAATATTTTCCTTATATACGATTGTTTCTAAAGGGCACCCTTATACGATATTTTATTTTTACCTATTTAAAGTCTACAAATAGCATGAAATTTAATAGTAAGTTCTTTGAAAAAGTTACAATCTCAAGCATCCTTAAAGACCATCAACATCATCATCCATGGTATGTTTTTTGTTTCCCACATATGATTCAGACTGCATAATTTATATGTACTGCTTTTTATAATGTACTGTAATGTATACAATGAAAGAAGGAAAAGTTACACGTGATGGAATAAAAGGTAATTAATTATTCTCAAGATGTTTTAGTGTTTCAAATTTTGAATCACGTGTTGGAAGTAGTTATAAAAGACCATCTGCTAATATATTTCTTGAAGATGGTATGTAACACCCCGAGACCCGGCCTAACATTTTTAAGGTTATCGGTAAGTTTATTTTATTATTTATTATTTTATATAATTTATTTGATTTATTAGAATTTTTAACCACGGGGTTAAAAATTAGCAAAACTGAGATAGATATATATTAGTATGATTTTTATATATCTGAGTCCATTTTTGAACCGGGTTTCTAGTGGTATTTTTAGTTTTGAAATCAGAGTTCGTTTAGGGTTCCAAATTAATTAGTGTAGTTATTAATACATTATATTATAATGTGTAAAAAAGAAGAAATTAGATTTTTAGAGGGTGGGTACGTGTAATGTATAGAAAGATGGGGAACATTCATTTTTCTTCCTCTCTTTTGTCTGGAACGTAAATCGCACACACACACATACCGTCACTTTGTTTTTTTGAAGAATTGTGATTAAAGCTTGCAACTTTTGTGGTGTTTCCATCTCTAAACTTGGAAATCATCAAGGAAGAGGAAAGGGAAAAGCGAAGACTCAGTGATATAAGACGACTGAGTGGTCATCGATAGTGCCAAGGTGAGTGGATTTATAACCTTTGTACTGTTTAATTGCAATGGTTTAGGTTGCAATTTGTTTGGTTTGGTTTTGGAAAAATTTTGACCGGGCATAACTTTTTGGGACAAAAGGGGCAGAAATTTTTGGACGAAAAGGGCAAATTTTTTTGGGACGAACCAAAACCAAACAGAAACTCGAAATAGCGAACTCGGAACTTTTCGCGACGCGAATTCTTGGCGTGGGCAGAAATTTTTGTTGTGGGCGGAAATTTTGTGACGGACTGTTGTTTGGCTGCAAAACTTTGTGTTGTGATTTATACAGTATTATTTAATGTTAATTAACTGGCTATGTGTTAATTAATCGATATGTGCACATGGAAAAGTATAGAGGCAGCTTGACTGGGTGGCTGGGCTTTCGTTTACTGTTAGATAACGGTAATTGTACCTTGGCATATTCGTTGTGTCTTAAGGAAGCTTTACCATTGCTAATGAGTAAAGGGCTATCGGTAAGCTGTTGTTAGGCCCACAACAGTTGTAAGGTTCCGCAAAACCGCCGTACCTCTCGTTATATGTGATTAAGTGATAGAGATTGTGAATCGAAATTGTTGGATTTAGACATTATAATATGTTATAGTTTCAATCACTTAGCTTTGTGCTAATCCCCCACTGTGTTGATTCTTTTGTAGGTTTTTGGGAAGCTCTGATTAGGAATGGATGACCAAATCATAAAGATAGTTTTTTTGAAGTCGAGCCCGAAATTTTATAACACCGTTTTGTGAATATTAAATTACTTTACTTTTACATCGTCTGTAAATTAATTAGTTTAAACGCTTCCGTGTTTTCTAAAAAAAATGGCATGAAAATTACGGTGTTACATGGTAGATCTTTATTAGACTTTCAAATGAAGCTTAAAAGTTGACTTGAACAAAAGACCATAGATTATCAACAATGAAACTTCAGATGATGAAGAAATGACTTAAAGTTATAGCAAGTCGAATATTGCTATTAGTGTAATGGACGGGTGTTTAGTGTTTGTATATTGGTTATAGTTTAATGGATAATTTAACTTTTAAAGTCAAAATCACACTTGATATTTATGTATATGTTGACTGTTTATGTAATTTATGATACCGTTTATGTATGTTGTTTCGTATATGTATTTACGTAATTTATTACAATTTTTGATTGTTTAACTTTAAATGTCAAAATATAACATGATCTTTATTTTATATTATTTAAACTGCACTCCTTAATCTACATCATTTTGTCTACGCGTTAGGCTATCAACCTTTTGATGATATTTATTTCATGTTAAACGAAATCAAAAGTATGAAACCAAAAAATAAAATGAAAAGGTAAGATTAATGACAAGTCATGTGTGAGTTTTGGTTTTCAAGTCAAGTAGATATACCGTTTACTAACAAATAACAATTAATCTTCGAAAGACAAGTAACAACTAATCGGATTTATAGCTAAGCACTTTTTATTAATGATTAGAAATTTGAGTTCTGTATTTTTGTATGGTCCAATATATTTTTTATTAATCGGATTTTTTGTATTTTGTATTGTTTGTTGATCTGTTTTTTTACTGCTGAATATTATTAGAGTTCAGTGTAATAATCGAAAACCCGTGATTTTTCGCGGGCTATAACCTAGTAATAATATAAAATTGACCATACTCGTTATAATTAAGTCAGAAATTGGGAGGGACATTCACTTGTCGTGAGGTCGTATATTTGTGACTGACTTTCATATGAATCACACATTTACTATGTTTTTGTCATTCTTATTTACTTATTTTTATTTTTTGAACAATATTCGTAATCGTTGAACTATATTTAAAGTCGTTAAACGATATTTGTAATCGTTAGTTTGTGTGATTTATTATCTTCTTTATTCAGTAAGTAATGTTAAAAATTTTTGAATTTAGATACAGGGTAACCGGAACCTACCCTGGAACCGGTGGAATTGATAAGTTTATTTGAAGAAGGAGGGAGTATACATGTACATAAATCCACTATTTCACATAACCTTAAATAAAAACAGTTAATATTTAATGACTTTGCTAAATATAACAACATTGTTTAATTCCGTAAAAAACATAATGTGTGGATGGTAAAAGGTAGACAATCATACTTTTATTGATAGTAGATACAAAAATTAAGAGTTGATATGTTCAACTTAACTACCAACACTTTAAGGTGATTTATTAATACTCAACTACAAATAGGTGATTTTGATTTACTTATTAATAAGGAACTATTGAAAAACTACCAACTATTTAAAGAACGTGCTTATTAAAAGTTTGTTATTAAGTGTATTCATAAGAGTGTCGGTTAATGAAAATATCTATGCTAATTAATTTGATTTTTTGGATTTGGTAAGCATATGTGAACAACCAGTATTATTGTAAGTTATTTATCTTCTAAATATGGGTTTATACCAACAAGCCTATGAGTATGATAAATACTATATTTGCATAACTAGATAAAAAGTAATTGTAACAATGTAACATGGTTGCTAATTACAGCCTTATCATTTTCTTTCCTTTTTAATCAAATTTGATATCATGAATTAGTGATTTCAATTGAGTTAAACGGGTTGGGTTAGGTTCTTATTACGTCGTGACAGATTTATAGTAAAATATTAAGTGAAGAAATATTGTTAATATGAATGTATAAGTTAACTTTGACTAAAATATCAGTTGGAGTTTATAATTCCTAAACCGATTTACAAACTAAACACACCGTTAACTTGGAGTTTATTTTTAACATAGTAGTATGATTTTTTGCAATTTTTTTGTGTAATTTAGGAGCTAAAGTACCACGCGCTTTTGGAGGTGCGCGTGAGATAATAATGAAATAGAGGTAAAACGAAAACCCTAGGGGGTGTTTGGGAAAGCTTATTTAAAGGGATTTATGGCTTATAAATTTATATAATAATCCCGTTTATATAAGCTTATAAGCCATAAGTCCTCTTAATTAAGCTTTCCCAAACACCCCTAAATCCCTAATCTGTCTTTTGGTGGGTAAATTTTGGAGAAAAATGATCACACGCTACTACTATTTGCTGGATTTGGGGTCCGAGTTTTGATTTGTTTTCAAATTTCCACCCAGAAATCAGTCCACAAAACAGAGAATCGTTCGTTGCTTCCACCAATCGCCGGTGCTCTCGATCCGCCATCACGACGACCAATTCAACACACTTTCTTCCTCCGATCAACTTTTTCCTCTCTCCGCCCACAGATCTTTCCGGTAAGCTTTAATTTATCCTATTCTACCTTTAATTAATCAGTTTATTGCAGTCTGTTCATGTACAATGTAACGCACACGCATTAGAGGAATAGCATAGATCAATGGTGATTTTGGTAGGATTGTGTATGGATGCGTACTTTGAAATTGCTTGGATCGAATACATGCAGCATGATGCCTACAGTTTCATTGTACTGATTACATGGATTCTGATTAAATTAGAACGCCTATTGATGTTTTTAGTTTAGATTAGTTGTTTTATGTTTTTTTTCCTTTTTTTCCTACCTCTAATTCGCATGGTTTGTAGGATTTGAGAACCTAATAAGAACACCATGGGAACTCTAGGGTTTTTGAGGAGGGGTTTTAGAGTAGTTTATTGTGCTCCAGCTATTAATTCATCTCTAGCTGTCTACTATGACTGCTGATTGCTGAATGGCAATAAGCTTGGAAAAGGATGACCAACAATTAGCTGCCCAACTCTTAGGTTATTGATTAAGCAATCATAACTAATCAAATAACTGCCTAACTTTTAGCGATTGATTAAGCAGCCATAACTAATCAAAGTGTTAGGGCACACTTAATGAATAAGTGATCATTTAAGCAGCCCTAAGTGAAAATCATTAAAGAATTTGTAAAAATAAGGGTTATATTGTTACCAACAGTCTAATGTTGGTCTCAACTTTTAATATATTAGTTACTTAACTGCTTTACTTTTGCAGTACATTATTTATTGGTAGATTAGAAGTTTTGTTCAAGAATGTACCCACAACAAGTTGTACAGTCCAGATCACCTGCAAATGGATTTAATCGAAGTAGAAATGAAAATAAAATGGAAAATAAATCTCAACCTGCAAAATCAAACTTCAACAGAATAATAACTGAAAACAAAGGGGATTTTGAAAGCCAATTACGTGACCGATTAGTTTATTTAACAACTTGTCTTATTGGTCATCAAGTAGAAGTCCAGGTCATCGATGGATCTGTTTTTTCTGGAATATTCCATGCAACAAATGCCGAAAAAGATTTTGGTAATTTTTATAATGTTTATATTGCTGTTGGAATAATCTTGAAATAATATTTTTTTTTATAATTTTTTAATGCTTCTGAGTTCTGACATTTGTTTAACTCATCATATTTTGCAGGAATAATCTTGAAAATGGCTCGTGTAACAAAGACTGGTACATCTCGAGGACAAAATAGTTTTTTAGATTCTGTTCAAAAGCCTCCTTCTAGAACTTTAATAATACCTTCGAAAGACCTTGTGCAGATTGTAGCTAAGGTTTGTTTAATATTGTTATTGTTTCTAAAAATTGATCATCGCTCGACAAATTGGTATTAAATTTGGGAGAAAGGAAGATAAATATCATTATATACACATATATGTACATGTATACATATATATTTATTTATTAAAAATTGGGTATTAAATGGGATGAAAAATTGAATTCTTATCATTAACCCAGCCGAAAAGTAAAAAAATGAGAACATTTTAGTCAAGTTCAATTTGATTTTCCTTTTTAACAATAGTTATTATTGTAATTTTAAAAGTTCAATATTTTGAAGAGTAAAATAGGTAAATTACAAACATTCATTCATTTATTTACTTTACAAGAACTAACAGCTGTACATGATTCAACTTCAGATTTTAGAACCATCTCTGATTATAATTAGTGGTTTTCACAAAAAAAAGAAGGATAAGGTCATTGAGTGAATCTTCATTGAGTAATTATCTTTTAATTAATTAGTATTTTATTCGATAGTAATTTATTCGTATTAGGATAGGATTTATTTTAGGTTTGGTTATATCACTTATATGTATAAATGAATAATGATAATGTTTTCATTGTTCAGAGTGTATCTGTAACTAGGGATGGATTAATGAATGAATTTCAAAATGATCAAGTGCATGATATTATGATAGATTCATCTATTTCTCAATCCAGACATGTTGATCTAGAAAGAGAATTGGAACCATGGGTCCCAGATGATGATATTTCAGAGTGTCCCGAATTAGACAATACTTTTGATCGTCATTGGAACAGGTTCTATCTTTTATTAATCTTTACAAATTTAAGTTAAAAACTCCAATCTTTTTTGTGTTTTAAATTGTTAATATCAACATGTGACGATTAATTGAAATTACTAGAAATTAAATATTATTAAATATTGACTAAATTACATAAATCGTCCCTCAATTTTTATTATTACACAGATAGTCCTTAATTTTGAAACTTGTAACACCAATGGCCCCTAAAACAAAAGAGGTCGTTAAGTTTTTAGGGACCATTGATGTTACAAGTTTCTAAATTAGGGATTATCCTTGTAATAGAAAAAGTTAAGGGATGAAACCGCAATTTCATACAAACCACATGGATGATTTATGTTACAAGTTTTTTTTTTAATATACTATTGAGTAAATCACACCAATCATCTTTATGGTTTTATGCCAAAGATCACCAATACTCCTTTAGTTTCAAAAATTACACTCGTAGTCCTTATTTCTGAAACCTATTGCCCTCGTGGTCCTTTACACTAATTGACGTTAAAATTTTCTGTTAATTCATCCCATTTGCAGTGCACATGAGGGTATTTTCGACATTTTACAACTTTTTCTTTTAAATTGATACAAACCATAAGGACGATTGGTGTAATTTACTCTTTACCTTTTTTAAATTTACCAACAATTTTTGCAATTTATCAGGGGTTGGGATCAATTTGAAGCAAATGCAACATTATTTGGAGTAAAAAGTACATTTAATGAGGAACTTTACACTACAAAACTAGATAGAGGTCCTCAAATGAGAGATAGAGAAATAGAAGCCTTAAGAATAGCTAGAGAAATCGAGTGTGAGGACACTCAAGATCATCATTTAGCTGAGGTAATTAATAATTAATTAATCAATTTTTTAATATATAAATTTCATGTTTTTTACTTTCTGTTGTAATTAGGAAAGAGGCATCCACTTTCATGACAAATTTGATCTTGATGAAGAGACTAAATATTCATCAGTTTTTCGTGGGGTTGATGATAGTGGTTATGATGAAAATGAGGATATTTTGGATTCACAAAATGACGAAACGTTTGGAGATGTTTCTGATTTTATAAATAACAACTCATTTACTGATTTAACAAGTGGTAAAAGTAAAAGTGGATCTCAATTACCATCAGGTTTTCCAACAATGGTACATATATTAACATCTTAATTTCTCAACTTTATCTTCTATAGAATTCTTGTTAAGTTTCAATCATAGTCTTATTGAGCCAACTATGCCTTTATCTAAATATAACACAATTTAAGGGTGAGCATCGGTTGGTTTGGGTTGGTTATGGCCCAAAACCGAACCAAAACCTAAAATTTTTGTTATTTAGAAACAGAAACCCAACAGTGAGAAAATTAGTTATTTTCGGCTCAAAAATGTAGTAATATTATCAAAATTAGCCCAAATAGAAATATAACATTATACGTATATGCAAGTAATTAGATGGAGTGATGGACCAATATATTTTTTTCAACCCTATTTAACATCTTAGGCTATAATAAAAATATATTTTCTTCACATAATATTAAAATGGGGCAATTCGGTTAGTTTAGTTTTCTATATAAATCTGAAATCGAACCGAAAATTCAGGTTTTAAAAAAAACCAAGACCGAATCGGTTAATTCAGTTAATAGTTTGGATTTTGCTAAAAAAATCTGTTAATATTCCATGTTATGCAGATCGAGGTCAGCGATTTGCTCCCATCTGGTCTTTTGGATGGTCAAAGCAGGTACATATAAATGTTTTAAATTGTGTTTAATTTTTAATGTAGAGTTGACTTTTAATATTTGTTTCAGTATTCAAGACAATCAGAGTAACAAACTACATACGGGACGTAATTACACCAAAGAGAAACACATGGTAGGTTTAGTTGTAGAAAATTGAGGCAGTTTCTAGAAATGCTTTCAAGTAAAAGTCAACTTTGAAGGAAAAAAGTCAACTTTTTAATTTTATAACAAAATTTCTAAGAACTGACTTTTAGGGTCTGTTTGGTTGGCGATGGATCATTACATTCCGTTATCATGTTTGGTTGGCGCCTAGAATGGAATGAGTTCCAAATCCAATTTTTCATATTGTCCATAAAATTAAGGCAAAGATTTATCTTTATTTTATATATTATTAAATAAGAATTTCTAATATTTATTTATACACATAACAGAAATTAAATGTAATACAAATCCATTAAATCTAAATACATATTTTGTAGTTATTTTTATGAAAAAATGCTAATTTAATTACATATTTTTTAATTTTATATATTAGATTGTATATAAATATGTTACTTAGTTCTATTTTTTTTTTTTTTTGTTCCATTATTAATGCAGGTGTATGAGGAAAACCAGGCTTCAAAATCTGAGGGTTAGTATTTTGTACACTTTATTATACTTTATGTATTATGATTTAAATTAGTACTATATTTTAATGATTTTTTAATAAACAGAATCATCATTGGGGCTAAATAAGGAAATTAGTGGTGATAAAGATAAAACACTTTCAGCAACGGCTACTGCATACGCACCAACAAATGTGCCATCTAAAACTCAAGAAAAAACAAATTTTAGTCAAGTATCAGAAACTGCAACTGCCAGCTCAGCACCATCCACATCAGCATCTGGAAATGTTGCCCCCACTGCTGCTGCAAGTGCCCCTGGGTTATCACCTAGCTCATCAATGGGTTCTTTGACTTCAGAAAAGTCAACGTTGAATCCTCACGCAAAGGTTAACTTGAAAAGTTACAGAAATTGTCCCTGGGGTATTTCGGATACTAAAAATAAAAATAAGGGTATTTTGGTCAACTTAGGTGGAAAATGACGAAATAAATGAAAAAAAAAGTTTAGGAACAAAAACACAGAATCTGAAATACCCTAGGGGTAATTGATGGAATTTACCCTTAAAAATAATATAGTGCTCTGATTTACTACTAAATGATTTAGGATGTTTTATGCATTAAATTTAAAGTGTGAGTCTCGACCTATTTGACCCGTTGACTTGTTTCTTTTAAATTTATTTAATTTTAATTTAAATGTTCTGTTTATGAATTTTTTTTTTTTCCTTCAGGAATTTAGACTGAACCCAAAAGCCAAAAGTTTTGTTCCATCATCACCTGCACCATTACGGGCTGCATCTCAAGTATCTGATACCCCTTTCTACTACCCAGCTCCAGTGCCACCTATGCATGGCATGCCACCTGGCATTGGAGTAAGTTCTCATTCGTTAATTATATTTTTTATTATTATTTTCTTTTTGCAATTAATTAACATGTTAATATATTTAATTTTGTGTAATTTACCTTTTTATAGATGGGACCCTCATTCCCTCCCCACCAGCCTGTCTTATATGGTCCTCAAGGAACCCCTTTGCAATCCCCACAACCATATTTTCACCCAAACGGTCAACAGGTATGTTGACTTTTATTGACTGAAATGTTTTTTTTCCAGGAATTAAATCTTAAATGGTTTTAAATTGTAAATTGTAATGGTAAATGTGTTAATTATTACAGTATGGGGGGCAGCAGATGGTTTTTGGTCAACCGCGACCAGTGGTGTACATGCCAACTTATCCTCCAGTAAGATAATTGATTTTGACTTTGACTTTGACTTTTCATGTGTTCCATTAAAGGAAGAGACTTTTAGGTTGACTTGTGATTTGGGTTGTTTGACTTAACAGGAAAGGCCGTATAAAGGAAGAGACTTTTAGGTAGGTCAAACGATCTGAGCCGTTGATAACTATCAGATGATGCAAATCTTTGATAAAAGGATGTGAGATTCAACAGCTCGATTTGCACAAGGGAAAAAAGACTAACTGCCGTTTCTTCCAATGTTGCTCCTTTTTATTTTCTTCTTGTTTCGGTGTGATGTTTTTCTATTTAATTTGTGTTATTTGAACCATACAAAATTGGAAAAAAGGTACATTTTATATCCTTTGATTGTTGTTCATCTCTAGTGTTGTGTTTGATCAACTGTTTTGGTAATCATTTTAGTATGTACTTAGAGCATCACATTCATAACCCTTTATTGTTTATCAAAGTCGTAGTGACGTGTATAAATTCAGACCTTTAGCCAAATAAACATTTATGTGATGTTAGATTGAAGAGAAGTTTATGTTTTTAGTCAAGGAAAATGTTAGACAATTAATGGTTAAATTTTACTTTTATAATTATAAATTTTAACTAATAAGATATCACCTACTAAAAATTACCAACCACTTTAGAGTGATTATGCCCTTATTCTTTCATAATTGTACATTTAACCGACCTTAAATATTGCCCTTAGGCAGTTAGGCTACTAGATATGTACATGTTTGCTAGTGGTATGGTCCTGGATGGTAAACCACTACACCGTGCTCTATATGTGGACACCCCCTCCCAATAGTGTGGTCCAAATTTGTGGACATGCGTAGCCACGGTGACATGCGACCATGGAGTGGCTGTGAGACTGGTAGGTCTCCAGTCATTCAGTCATTCTTATAACTAATTATATAAATAAAGATGATAAAACACATAATTATAAAATTATTATATATTTTGGCACATCCAGTCATTCTTATAACTAATTAACTATAAATATTGACTCATATACATCAATTGCTTAATACATCTAAAAAACACAACTTATTACGGATAAACATAAATCAAATTAAAACTCAACATACACAAATTTTACACCCAGTTTTAGCTTTTTAGCAAAGTACTTCCTCCGTCCCACAAAAAACTTCTCATTTAACTTTAAATTTTTGTCCCACAAAAAACTTCTCATTTCCTATATTTGATGAACTCCATACAATAAAAATCTATTATTACTAAAGATCTCACTACTAATATCCGCTAACTATGTTTCTCTCTCCAATCCAATCTTATATTTTAATCAAAAGAATTATTAATGACCCACCACTAACTATCATTTAAAAACTTATGTAAAAATCAAATGAGAAGTTTTTTTGGGATGGAGGGAGTATTTAATTTGCAACAGTACAGTACAACATCGTTTTGAAGTTAAAAGGAGTAAATGGATTTGACAAGATAGCAAAATTGGGCTGGATTTTATGCCATTGATATGCGTTTTCTCGTATCGGACTCGTCACCAACGAATTAAATATAGTTAAACCCCTCGATTATCAATACTTTCAAATCCGCCCCTTCACCATCATCATCTCTCTCACTCGTGCTACGTGTCCTTTTCTTCTCTAATAAACTTGCTTTACTGCAACTCTGCTATTCCTCTACTTTCTCCAATCTCTCTGCATTTTTTGCAATTTCACACACTTTTTCATCATTCAAATCATAGAAAATGGACGGAGCAGGAGTAGGAGGAGGAGCAAACTATAATCCTCGCACAGTTGAAGAGGTTTTTAGGGATTTCAAAGGTCGCCGTGCCGGATTAATCAAAGCTCTTACCACCGGTGAGCTATTTTTTGTTTGATTTCCTCAATTTGATTTCTTATATTTTCGTAATTGTAATGAATTTTGTTTATTCGGTTTATTGTTGCAGATGTTGAAGAATTCTATCAGCGGTGTGATCCTGGTTAGGGTTCTAGCTCTTGTTTTTATGTGTTTTTGTTTAATTTAACTAATTCGCTTCTGCATGCCAATTTTCATGCATTAATTCTATATTAACCGTTTTGGTTACTGTTTATGTGAATCATTGAGTTATTTCGATTCAATCTCTGAACTGGTGAATTAATATTTTCCACTGTGAATAATGTCAATTTTAATGGAGGCTCTTTGTATGCAAATTGCAAAGGACTAATGTGAAATCAATTCCTCCAATATTGTTATTCTAAGTGAATTTGTGCAAATTTGGTAGCTCGGATGTTTACATTAATGGTGTTGTTTCTCTATATCTACATTATTAGCTTTTATAGGCGAATCTAATGGATTCTAAGATGTATAAACTGTAATTATGTATATTCTTCATGTTTACATATGTGCCATACTTGTGATGAATGCATGGGTTAGAATGTATACATATAGTTTTAGTGCTTATTTGCATATATTTCAGCCAGTATATGATATACTATTTGAAGTTCCAACCCTATCCTGTATGTATATTATTGTCAACATTTTTTTTCGTAATTAGGTTTAATTAATGTATTGATGTCTTCATTCTTTCAATTATGCCTCTAATTATTAATTTTCATATATAAGGCATATCATCAGCAGTAACCACATTAGATATTTTCAGTTTCCCCTTTTATCAATTGCCATTTTTTACTTAAACATCAGCCCATGTTTGTCAAGATACATAATGTCAGCTATTTATTGGAACTTTCATATAGGCTGGCCAACTATTCATCTTGTGTCTTACATACAAGTTTCGACCAAAATCTGCCAAATGACGAAATTGCCCTTAAGTTATATTGAAAAAACCACAATTTTAAATTTTAACATATAATTCGTCAACACCTCATGAACAGCCGCACATGTTAATAATTGTCAAATGTCAATAAAGTAATAGAAATTGACAGCTTCATTAGAAGTTAACACAAGTACTAATGATGGATGAACATTTACTGTAACATATTTGTCCGTGATATGTTAATCTTATTATTATTTTATTTTATTTTACAGAAAAGGAGAATTTGTGTTTGTATGGATTTCCTAGTGAACAATGGGAAGTTAATTTACCAGCAGAAGAAGTACCTCCAGAATTACCCGAACCAGCTTTGGGAATTAATTTTGCAAGAGATGGAATGCAAGAAAAAGATTGGTTATTGTTAGTTGCTGTTCATAGTGATGCTTGGTTGCTTGCTGTTTCCTTCTATTTTGGTGCAAGATTTGGTTTTGATAAATCCGACAGGTAACCAAATCTTATTAATTTTTTATATTAATATAAAAGTATGAATGCACGTTTTAATTTTTGCCAATTTGATATTGAAATGTGATAGGAAATGGATAGTTTATTTCTATAGGGGGTAAAAGAGTAATATAGTTAGGAAGGGTCAACAAATAGAGGAGTAAGTTTATGTTTAGGGCAGGAAATAGTATCGTAAGAATTGTAGTCTCTTTGGCTAGAGACTGGCTCTTGGGTTTCACCTTTGAGAGAGGGATCATCCCTGGACCTAATCTTCTGATTAGGGTTTATCTTTGTAATTTCAATTTCGGTTTATATATTCAAATCAGTTCTTCATCTTCTATTTTATGTGTTTATTCATCTGTTTTCGTTTATCAATTTCTCATTTCTATCAAAATGATCATTGTTTAGTTCTATTGTTATATATAACTATATAAGATAATAAGACTATAAGCAAGTTTTCGTGAGTTTTATTATGTTTATTATAAGTTCAATAAATTCTGTTTAATAACGTTTATGGAATGTTTAGCTGAAGAATATTTTCTAGAATTTTTCATCTCCTTTTTTCTGGAAAACGGGAGGTGTTTTTTTATCTCTAGAAAACTAAAGTAAATATTGAGAAAATGGGAGGTTTTTTATCTTGGTACTTTATGTACCATTTTATTGCATGGACAGTCCTTTTAAACTCCATCTATGCAATAAAATGGTCCTTTAACTAACCACATGTACCATTTAAAAGGATTGTCCATGCAACAAAATGCTACATGAAGTACTGAGTGTGGAACTTTAAAAAATAAAGGACCAAAGTTGCAATATGTGGCTAGTTAAAGGGCCATTTATGAAATTAACTCTATAAAAGTGTTAATATGAAAACGGATTTACGCAACTTGATTAAGTAATGGAATGATTACTTACAATATGTTAATAATTCCATCTTGACTCACTTTTTAATTATGTGTTACAGGAAACGACTATTTAATATGATAAACGATCTCCCAACAATATTTGAAGTTGTAAATGGTACCGCAAAAAACAACCAAAACGATAAATCCAATTTCTCAAATCACAGTAGCAGCACCAAATCCAAATCAAACCCAAAGGTGCACAATCTATCAATTTAATCCAAATTATACAATTATTATTAATTATAATTATTCCTTAATTACATTTTCTTTTCTTGTAGCCCCCACCACAACCAACTGAAGAGGAAGGGTTAGATGATGATGATGATAATGATGATGATGATGATGATGATGATGATGATGATGATGAACATGGAGAAACATTATGTGGATCATGTGGTGAGAATTATGCATCAGATGAATTTTGGATCTGTTGTGATATTTGTGAAAAATGGTTTCATGGAAAATGTGTGAAAATTACACCAGCTAGAGCAGAGCATATTAAGCAATATAAGTGTCCTTCCTGCACCAACAAGAGAGCTCGACCTTGATGATCATGACTGTATGTATCATGTATGTATCCGTATCTATATCTATATCCGTATTTAAAGTGTCATCATGTTGTTGTTAATTGCTTATGCATGTTTAGTGTCAGTTTCCATTGTGTTTGAATCTTTACATATTGTGAATTTGATGACTTGATTACTATACTAAGTTTTTGTTCTAGGTTAAGTCATTGAGGTAAATGATATAAATAATATTACTAATTTGTTATTTTGTGTATTTTGAATGTTATATAATATTCATATCGAGCTAAAAACATAGAAGAAAGATATGCACTAGTGAATTGCGGGTGTGCAATTGTATGAAAATGGACTGCAATAGGTAGTGTAAATCTAAAAACATATAATGTTTTGAGTATATTGTTATCAAAATTTCATTTCGAGTATTGAACGCTCTTACATGAAATAAAACTCTGGTTTCAATGTACCTCATCACTTTTTAAAATAGGAAAATGATAACAATAAGAGGTTAAAAGACATGTGTTAGAAATTGTATAGTAACTAACAACCCGTCCTTGAGCATTTAAGGAATTATTCCTAAATTAATTAAAATACAAATAAATAATAGGTTGTTATTAACATATCTCTTTAGATTATGCAGTATGGGACACATGTGATGTGTAGTGTGGTCTTATGTGGCAATCATTTTACCGTGAAACAACATTGAACACCACCCTCGGCTCGTGGTTGTGACCCTCTTATTTCACGGAACCCCCCACGGTTTGGTGGGGGTGGGGTTCAATGTGATCTCACGGTGCGGAGGGTGTTCAACATCAGTTTTCATGGTGTAGAGGGTACAAATATGATCATTCTTAACAAAATGAGTGTGATTCCCTTATAATACTCATACAATAAAAATTTAATACTTCCTCCGATTCAAAATAAGTGATACACTTGGGGTTTTACGGATTTTGAGGCAAAAGATTATAATGATGGTTAAATTAGATTAATTGGATGGTTAGTGGGTAATAGGTCCCACACCTTTTGAATAAAGTAAGGTTAATGATGTTTAAAAGTAAAAAGTAAGGGTAAAAGAGTCATTTCATTTTGTTAAAGTAGATAGTTAGTGGGTGTGGGTCCCATTTTTTTTGCCAAATAAGGAAACTTTTCAAAGTGTATCACTTATTTTGAATCACCCCAAAAAAGAAAGTGTATCACTTATTTTGAATCGGAGGAAGTAATATTATTTTTTACTAAAGTATTCATAACATTTCAAATTAAATAATGAAATTATAAAGAGTAAATTACTGTTTTTGTCCCTGTGGTTTGGCCGTTTCTGCGTTTTTGTCCCTGTGCTTTTTTTTTCTGTTTTTTTGTCCCTGAGGTTTGCAAAATTCCGTTTTTTTGTCCTTCCGTCCATTTTCTGCTGTTAACAAACGAGAAATGCTAAACAAGTGAGGGTATTTTCGTCTTTTCTTCATGTTCTTCATGTTCTTCATATGTGTTCTTCAAATTGATGAACCATAATCCCCAAATCCCAATTTCTTGAACAAATTGATGAACCCTAATCCCCAAAATCACTATTCGATCTCCCAATTCATAATATCTACAGCATAATCATAAGAATATGATTAATTTCAACACTTGTGAAAACGAGTATGGGAGAGTTAACAACACTTGTGCCACCTGCATAAACGTTCCGTTCAGTTCAGTTCACGAATAAATCTAATAATTTCAATTCATTTGTTATACTTGATTTGAAGAACAACTAAACCAAGCATCCCAAGCAGATCCTCCGTGCCACAGCAGATTCTTCATACTCAGAACAGAGTGATCTTCTAATTCTCCATTCTCGTTCAAATTCGACGAAACTATTGAATCCTCTGCTTGCTTTTCACCCACCATTTTGTCCAAATATCTATTTAATCACAATTTCTTTATACCAGTCCGGTCATCCATGCTGCCGACCGGAAAAGCCAGTCAAGAAGATCTCCGGCGACTATTTTCCAAACCCGGCCGGCATATCTTCAAAGACGTAACGATTCCGATCTCGTTTGTTGGCCCACACGTAATCGAATACCTCACCTCTTCTTCGATTTCCAAAACCCTAGAAATCGCGTTTGTGTTATCGAAAGCGATTCCGTGGTGCGATGAATCGCAGCTCACCAGTTTGTTGAGACCGGAGGTTATGAGCGGGAACGGAATTGGTGAGTTAGGGCAGTCGTGATTAAGGATATTAGTAAACCTTGACCCAAATTAATCATATTCTTATGATTATGCTGTAGATATTATGAATTGGGAGATCGAATAGTGATTTTGGGGATTAGGGTTCATCAATTTGTTCAAGAAATTGGGATTTGGGGATTAGGGTTCATCAATTTGAAGAACACATATGAAGAACATGAAGAACATGAAGAAAAGACGAAAATACCCTCACTTTTTTAGCATTTCTCGTTTGTTAACAGCAGAAAATGGACGGAATGACAAAAAAACGGAATTTTGCAAACCTCAGGGACAAAAAAACAGAAAAAAAAAGCACAGGGACAAAAACGCAGAAACGGCCAAACCACAGGGACAAAAACAGTAATTTACTCAATTATAAAATATAACTAGTGAATTTCACATGTTATTATAAATAAAATAAGAAAGTACGAATGTTTAGTAAGAATCATTATATTTTTTCGTTGCGAAATGTGTCATTTACTTTTTTTAACGGCACCTAATATACTCCTATTTTATTGATAATGAAACTTAAATCAATATCACTAGGCTACAAACTTTGCGTTTATTTCATTTACTTTTTTTTAACGACATTCCTAGTCTACTCTGAAATCCACCTACGTTCATTATGAGACTTGAATCCTCAACCTCAAGGTTAGGGACAAACACCTAGTTTATTTCATTTACTAATCTCCCTTTCACTCTCATGACAGCTAAAAAACAACCTTGGAAATTACAAAAAGAAAAAGAAAATAGTAATAATCAAGAAAAGGAAGAAAATCACGTGCTTTTCATCATCCAAATCCAAATCCAATACCAACAAATGTTCTACTGTCATCTCACACAACTTTATTTTAGAAAGAGAAAAAATGAATAATAACAAAAAAAAATTAAAAAATACAAACAAAGAATAAAATAATTAAAACCGGTTACTCTGACTTGGGCCTGGTCCAGGGCCCAAATTGGACATTTTGTTGCTTTGATTTTGGTTGAAAGAATTAATCTTCTCAAGCTTTAACCCGGCCCGAAACCGTGCAATGAAGGTATCCTTCTCTAGTACACTTTAGAAGTTCCTTCTCTTGTACTCCTTAGGCATGAGTACACTTTACTCAATAAATAGAGTACTCTCTTTGTAATTAATAAGATACAATATATACAAGAAATATTTCTCTCTTTATTACAGACTGTAAGCAAGTTTTCGCGAGTTTTGTAAGTTCAATATTTTTTGTTAAAAAATGTTTATGGAATGTTTAGTTGAAGAAAATTTTCTAGAATTTGTCATCTCCTTTTTTCTGGAAAACAGGAGGTGTTCTTTTCTCTCTAGAAAGCTAAAGTAAATTTTGAGTAAACAGAAGATGTTTTTTTATCTCGTTACTTTATGTATCATTTTATTGCATAGACTATCCTTTTAAACTCCATTCGTGCAATAAAATAGCCCTTTAACTAACCACATGTACCGTTTAAAAGGATTGTCCTTGCAATAAAATGATACATAAAGTACTGAGTTTAGAACTTTGAAAAAGAAAGTACCAATGTTGCATTGCAATAGTTAAATGATCATTTACGAAATTAACTCTGTAAAAAAGTTAATATGAAAACACATGTACGCAACTTGATTAAAAAATCGAATAATTACTTACCATATGTTAATAATTCCATCCTGACTGACTTTTTAATTCCATGTTACAGGAAACGACTATTCAATATGATAAACGATCTCCCAACAATATTTGAAGTTGTAAAGCAAAAATCAACCTAAACGATAAATCCACATTCTCAGATCAGAGTAGCAGCACCAAATCCAAATCAAACCCAAAGGTGCACAAATCTATCAATTTAATCCAAATTATACAATTATTATTAATTACAATTATTCCTTAATTACATTTTCTTTTCTTGTAGCCCCCACCACAACCAACAGAAGAGGAAGGGTTAGATAATGATAATGATGATTATGAAGAAACATTGTGTGGATCGTGATCAGATGAATTTTGGATTTGTTGTGATAATTGTGAAATATGGTTTCATGGAAAATGTGTGAAAATTACACCATCCAGAGCAGAGCTTATGGAGCAATATAAGTGTCCTTCATGCACCAACAAGAGAGCTCGACTTTGATGATCATGACTATATGTATCATGTATGTATCAGTATCTATATCTATATCTATATCCGTATTTAAAGTGCCATGTTGTTGTTGTTACTTGCTTATGCGCGTGTTTAGTGTCAATTTCCATTGTGTTTGAATCTTTTCATATTTGTCAATTTGATGACTATACTAAGTCTATGTTCTAGGTTAAGTCATTGAGGTAATGATATAAATAATATTACTTATTTTTTGTTATTTTGAATGTTATATAACAGTCATACCGAGCTAAAAAAAAATAAAAGAAAACAGACTGTAATGGACCATATAATCTTTTGAGTATTTTGTTAGTATCGAAATTTCATTTCAAGTATTGCACACTCCTATCGTGACATGAAATAAAACTCGGGTTTTAATGTACCTAATTACATTTTAATATAGGAAAATGATAACAGTAAAAAGGTTAAAGACAATTATTCCTGTATTAGTTAAAATACAAATAAATAATAGGTTTTTATTAACAAATTCCCTTAAACAATGAATGTGTGATTCTTTTATAATGGCTCATGCAATAAAGATTAACCAAACATAGATAGTAAAATATTATCTACAAAATTTTCCTACTTATTACATTTGATAAATACATAGAAGAATAAAAATAGTATGAATCAAATAATCTCCCTTTAACTCTCAAAACAGCTAAACAACAATGTTGGAAATTTAACAAAAAAGATATAATATTAATAAAGAAAAGGTAGAAAATCACGTGCTTTTCATCACCCAAATCCAAATCCAATACCAACAAATGTTCTACTGTCATCTCACATACCCACACTACCTTATTTTAGAAAGAAAAAATGAATAAAATAAAAAAAAATAAAAAAAAAAATTTAAAACCGATTACTCTGACTTGGGACTGGGCCAGGACCCAAATTGGACATCCTGTTGCTTTGAGTTTGGTTGAAAGAATTAATCTTCTCAAGCTTTAATCCGGCCCGGAAACGTGCAATGAAGGTATCGGCTTTTGTGTCGACGTCGGGGCTCGGACAAAACGCCGGTGACGCTACGGCGGATGACGGAGATTGGGATTCATCACCGTCAGGGGACACACTACCGGAGCTCTGTACTCTGACATAATCCCCTTCAACAGCAAACTTCCAATCCGGCATCTTAAACGGCGGCATCGGCGGCGGTGGAGGAATTCGACTCATCGGCGATTCGCCACCGCTTGAGCTATCATCGATGCTGCTAAAAAAACTCATCTTTACAGGTACTTTAGGTTTTTCCGTCACGAACGGTGATACTCGCGTGGTGGTGGGTTTTGGAGCACGCGCTGCTTTATGCGGCGGCGGTAACGGCGGAGGTGTAGGTGTTGATGAAAGTTTCTTTCGTCTTTCTTTTTTAGATGTGAATAAGTTGTTGAGAATTGATGGAGGAGGTGGAGGTGGTGGTGGCGGCGGCGGTGATGGCGGCGGTAGTTGAAATTTCACCGGCGGTTGAGAATGGTGTATAAGAGTATCGAAATTGTCAAGACTTCTTTGCCTTTGCTTTTTTTTCTTCTTTTTATGATAGAAAGATGTAAGAAATTCTTTAGTTGCTTTTGCACCACTCTTTTTCCGCTCAAGTTTGCCTGTTTTTTGCTCAAAACCTTGCAATTCCGGCAATATCTCCGGCACCGGATCACTAATCGGCGACTCCATTTTTATGTGTTCTAAGCTTCTTGCCCTTCTCCTTTCTCCTTTCCCTCTTTTTCTGATCCCAGTTTCTGCCTTTCGCTCGGAAACTTGAATTTCCGGCAACTCTGTTTCTGTTTCCAAGAACCTAAATTTATTAACCTCCGAGCTGCTGCTATTTTCTCCGTCGTGTACAGCAACATTATGCTGCTCGCTTGTGCTAATCGTCGTAGCCAGTGGCGGCGCCGGCAGAGAATGTGGAGACGGCGGTTTTGGCGGCGCCGGCAGAGACTGTGATTCAATTTCAGAAGCTGGCGGTGGTGACGGCGGCGGCGGAGCAAATGAATCTTCTTTAGGGAGATCCACCACCGTATCAACATGAACTTCCTTAATATCTGGATCTTGTTCTCGCCGGAAATAAAATCGATCGTAGTTCAAATGAGTATCATCGGAAAACCGCCAAGGAGCTTCCGCACGGTGGTTCCACGGCGGCGACATCTCCCGGAGATCAGGGTAAGAGCTAGTACTCCGGTGCCTTCTTAATCCAGTAATGGGTTGTTCAGGGAAATCATATCATTGACGTGGGGTTGAGTTCGCCGGACTTGAAACCAGAGCTCCGGCTGACAAATCCGATCTACTCCGACCAAACCCATTGTCAAATCTTGATTTATTATCATCATTATTAATGTTTCTACTAAGGAACCCAAATGCCAAAGCGAATAAAACCAACACTAAGTTGATTGAATCCCAACTCTTTTTAACTAAATTTGGTTTAAAAATGTGAGATGTGGATGAAATAAGTGATGGGATTATAAACACCATGGAAAGAATTGCAACAAAAAGCAAGAAAATGATGAGGACGCCGGCGTTGAAGAAGAGAGAAGAAGCACGGCGGCGGTAGAGATCGACACGGCGGACATTGGTGGTGCTTTGAATCCAGAATGGGGTTCTAGGTGTCTCTTGGCAATCTTCCTCCATAAGTTCCGGTGGGTGTTTCTTTTTAGGTTAGAAAAAGAGAGAAAAAAAGGGAAGGTTTGATGAGGCTTTTGAGTTGTTTGCTTTCAAGCTTTTGATAAAAGTCCTAATTTATGTAAAATGTTTGATTTTTCTACTCGGCTTATTGCCAATTTTGTTTTATTTTTTTCTGCAAAAAAGTTTGGTTGGTACTCCATATAATATTCCCTTTTTATTAAGAGGATGCACTCGATAATGGATGATACCATATCTTTGTTATGTTCATAGAGTTGCTTTTAAGGAGTTTCAATATTTTTACGATTTTTCGAGTAACAAATCTCAATCATTGATTAAAAAGATCTAATGGTTAAGATTAATTACATATTTTACACACAGATGGGTATTTTGGTCATTTAAAAAATAAAATATTTTTAATTTTTTTAATTTTAATTTTTTTAATTTTTTAATTATTTTTTTCTAAAAAATATTGTTTTTTTCATTAATAAAACATAATGTGATTGTATACGGAATTACATGTGATTGCATACTGAATCACATGTGATTGTGTACTGAATCACATGTGATTGAAGTAAAACATCAAATGAGATTAAATATACAATCACATGTGATTTTACACTAAAATCACATGTGATTAAGTAATACATGTAATTATCAAATAAATATTATTTTTTAATAAAAAAATATAAAAAATTTAAAATAAAAAATAAAAAAATCGAAATTTTTTTAAGTGTCAAATGACCAAAATACCCCTTCATATATAAAATATGTGATTAATCTTGACCATTAGATCTTATTGATTAATGGTTGAGATTTGTTCCACGGGACTTCGTAAAAATAATGGACCTCCTTGAACGTTTCTCTATGTTCATATTTATTTATATTAACATCATTAGTTACCATATTCAAACCTATTTAAAATTATTTCATCCATAAATATTCATATTGATCATAGCTATTGAATTAGAGCGGGTAAATGAATATCCGTTGGATATCGAAATTACTTTGTTTCCTAAAGAAAATACGACAGTTGTATAAATAATTTATGATTTTTGTGGTGTATGTATATAGTTTCTTCCAAAAGAGGGTACAAACGAAAGCATAACTAGTAACCTACAGTAGATGCATAGAGAATAATTTGCGGTTAACCAAATATTAATTCAAAAGCGATACATATAAAAACATCACTTGATATAATTAAAAATTTAGAGCATGATTTGTAGCTAATCCCGAAACATTGATCCTTAATTTCATACGTGCATGCTTGTGATTTACTGGTTGGTGCATTCAAATTACAAAAAAAATCTTAAAAGTGTTTCTTGGTATTTGTTTACTATCTATATAGTTATTACATCATAAATATTCAATAATATTATAATTCGGTTTTACCATCCAACTTATCTGGTACAATTAGCTCGATCATATTTAAAGAATTGATTGGTTCAATGAAAAAAATGAACTTTAAAACATTGACTAATAGAGTACCGAGTTGAGAGTGCTCATATAAGCAACTCTAGTCCTCTTATATGCACTCTCACCTTTTCAAAGTTTGTAATAGCATTTAAATCATCTAACATGTTTTTTTAACAAATTTGGTACAAATAAAAATAAAGCATACATACTTGGCTCACATGTAAACAAGTTTGAATACATGAATGATATTAATGGGAAAAAATTAAATATTTAAATGGCCTTTAATTACATAATTCTTACATTTTTAACATACATAAAACAATTTTTTTTTCTTTCATATGACTAAATATTAATGCCAACTTATCTATAATATTGAAAATGACAGAAATAAGATATTAAACATGTAAAGAAGCGAAAATATAACTATAAGCATTATTTCTATCTTCATATAGAATATAGATATATAATTTTATATCTTATATCTCACATATCCTGGCGAATTTAATATCATTATTGTTTAAACATATATTCAACAAACAAGCATTAATGTACACATCCTAGGTATTGAAGAGGCTACAATATAAAAAGGTTATAAGTTGAGATAATTAAACTAATAGCTTTGTGAAGAAGAAAAAGCCTTATGGCCAAGTTACAATAGGTTTGTGAGAACAATAAAAAAAAAAAAAATAATAATCCAAATGCATAATTTGTGTGGGGTGAATTTGTTGACAATATTGAAAGTAAAACACAATGGCGTGTAGAGCGTAGGTTTGGTTTGTTAACGAATTTGACAGATCAACCCCGCGTATCGTGATTCATGGGGCATATGCAAACAAATTGTTTCTTTCACACAATAATATTTTCCATTAATTCACAACACAAAAACATTCCGTCTTCCCTACAACATACTATTATTTTTACACCAATAAATAATATATTTAACTAGACACACATAATTCAAAAATAAATACGATATTTAACTAGACACACATAATTCATAGTGTTAGACTAACAGTAATTATGACCAAACCTAACAGTAGTCATCACTGTCATCTTCACATTAATTCAAACACAAAAATAAATACCATATTTAACTACTCATCATTGTCATCTCTACGACTAAACATGTAACAAAATGTCTATAATATTGACCAAATATATTATCAAACCAAAAAGAGAAGGAGAACAATATCAGGACACTCAAGAATTGGTTGTTGAAGCGAACAAACTTTCCCTAAAAACTTGAAAATATAGTCCTCAAAACATGAATACTTTCTCTAAAAAACTGAATTAAACTATGTACTTTATTTGTCCGCAATATGCTCTCCTTTAAATATCCAAAAAAAAATTTAATTAATTAAAAAGTCATGTAGCCCAAGACCATTCACGTTATGGTCTATAATGATTACCAAAAAGAACACATGAGTGGTATTAAAGTAAGTAAAAACTATGTGACATTTGAAACACATAATTTATGAAAAAGGGAAATGTTAATCAATAATGTGTTAGGATTATGCCTTCGAGAACTGGATAAAAAATGTGCCAGTTATACAGGTTTGGTTCTCGGTGAGCTATAGTAGTCTGATTCTCAGTTTTAATTTTCATAAAAAAACGATTCTAAACCAAGTTCGGTCAAAAACTGAAAGGAAAAAAAAAACAGATCAAGAAACCATGATTCTCGGTCGGGTTCAGTCCAGCCAAGACGTCATCAAGGTAAAAAATCATTTTCTTGATTCTCGAGTCAGTTCCGAGCTATTCGGTTCGGTTATTGGACAATGCACAGATCTAATTAAGACATACATTAATTAATAATTATTCCCAAGAATTTCATATTCATTAATAAAAATACAATTTATAATACATGTAATAATAACAAAACCCTATGAAAAGATTTAAAATTATTTATCGAACTGAATACAACTGGCCCGCAAAAATACAATTTTTATGTGTAGGATACGATTTCAAATTTCCTCTTTTTCATTCACATGTCTTTTTTTTATTAAATTGACAGCTACCAATTTCTCAAAACCAGGAGTGGAGAAAACTACTGATCAAGACATTTGTTCAAAATTTCAAATATTCTCCAACTTATTTTCTCAACTTAACTCATCCAAATTGTCTAACAAATATATTATAATTGCCGTTTTATATATTATTAATCAATTAAACTGTAACATTGACGTGTCTCCGAGTTTTATATTGTAAAGGGAAGAAATGAAGTGAGGGAAGTATAAAAAATAAAATAGTGTTCCTTAGTTTTTTTAATGAGAGAAAATCGGATGAAACTACTCAGAGTAGACTGACCCGACTCGCCGGGTTAAAGCACGGGTCAGACCGACCCGAAACAAATGATTCTAGAAAAGATTCCACAAACTGGACAAAATTGCAAGTATGAAACATTAAATCCAATTTTTTCCTTAAAATGTTCTAACACTAATCTAATTTTGTGTGAGTCAGCTTACATGGTTGACCATGGGTTAGTGGTCAACAGTGAGTTAACATGGGGAACATTGAAAAGGATTCAAAGACTAACCTTCAAAATTTACAAGCTTTTTTTCACAGAAATATGGTAATGAAAATTCAAATGAGAATAATAAGTATTGCAATAAGGACTGCAGTTGTAAAAATCAGAGCCTGAAATACAACCAGATTTGGTTAGTTGACTTGTAATGCAAGGATATACGTAACACGAGTGAAAAAAATGATAATTAATATTTTTTTTATATATAAAAATTAATATATGATAATGACTAAAATCTCCTAATCAATTAATATATGATAATGACTAAAATATCTTTAAAAAATGCAAAATTATAAATAAAATAAGTTTCTGCATTTCTAAATAAAATAAGTTTTTAGGAAAAAAACAGTTGAACAACCTATCAACTACCATCTTATTTCTCAACAGGACGAGATAAATCGATTCTAGGCTTATCATAGGGTTAACATAAGGTTGACCGTTTCTTAAGAGTCAACCATGCTTCTTCTGACAGCTAATAGTTTAAATAAAATAAATAGTGGTAATTTGGAATTAAGTTTGCTTTATTAAAATTTAAAATACTTACAGCTATTGCACTTGCAGCAAGTCCTGTTCTCTCTCTTGGATCCTTCTGGTAGTAATTTCTCAAGTACAAAATTGTTGCATAATACCATAGTAAAGGGAATATAGACCCAAATACAAAACTGCAAAATCACATTAAAATGTTTATGTTTTGTAGAATTGAAAAAGAATATTTGGTTAATAAAAAACCACAAACAACACTTATTTGTCCAATTGAAAAAGAATATTTGGTTAATAATTAATGTGTCAGTTATCGTTACCAAAAAGATATTAGGAGGTTTGAGATGAAAAATATTTTAATTTGGCCCGTTTGAGATGAAAAATAACTCAAATTGACCCGTTCGCAAGTCAAAGAGCTCACCAAGACCATCCTATTCCAAAGCCAAAACAAGGGAGTGGTTTGTCAAAATATCCAAGCTGATTAGCCTCTGTGTCTCCAATTAGTGTGTAATTTTCATTATTATGTTGCTTAAAATAGGAAGAACTCACTGTAAAATAATCAAAATAAACAACACATACGAGTAAATATTTGATGTTTCTTAATCCAGAAAGCATTAACATATCGACACTTTATTATAAATTTCAGGGATGATTACTTTTGTAGGTAAGTCAACGTATTCAGCTTCTTCTTTTCTTGAAAAACCTGTAGAAGACGAAATTAGGTTTACTCAGATTAGCAGAAATCAGCTCATTATAAAAATAATTCCCAATTAGTACCAAAAATTGTACTTATACTTCAAAAAAGGTTGATCGTGCCATTTTGAATCAGCAAACAAACAAACCTAAAAAAAGAGGATGAACATTTGCAGAAACTGATCAAATTAATTAAAATTTAGCCTGATATTTCACCCTAGGTTACTCAGATTAGCAGAAATTTACTAATCGTGAAATAATTCCCAATTACTTTTTACTTACCCGAAGTTTACCTAAACAGTGACACACACACACACACACACACACACACACACACTGTAACAGGAAGCTAGATTCAGGTTGAAGATCAACGAAATTAGGTTTTCTATAAATAAGAACAATTAAAACTAGAGGAGCACAACAAGAAGATATTGATGCTATACGAAGCAAATGTGGTGCTAATTTACTATAATCATTGGTCAAATATGTAGAACTAAACGAAACTTAATTAGTGAAATCGATCAAAGTTTAAAACAGATTGCACCATGAGCTTGATTAAAATAGAACAGTAAAGGTGAGAGACCTTTTCGATGAAACAAAGTCGCACCGTCGTCTTCGCCGTCGTCGCCGTTGAGTTTGTAGTTGGTAGACTGGATTACTGCCGTGCCGGCGGTGGAAGATATTTACTATGCATTCTGTGTTTGTTTTTTTTTTTTTTTTTTTTTTTTTTTTCCAATTATAGTTTAAGACCTATAAAAGTAAATTAATCGAATTTTCAATTTTACAACTGAAATGATCCACTTAGTAGGCATGTGTGCAATGGAAACCCGACCGGAACCGTATAATTGAACCGGACATGACTAAACATGACAAAATCGAGCTATATCGGTTCGGTTATTAGTTTCAAGCGGTTCGTTTCGATCCAAAACTAAAAAAAACCAAAAAAAGTCAAAGAAAATATCTTGATTCTCGGTTCGATTTCGTCAATTCTCGGTTCAGTTTAATTCTTTGACCGTACATAGGCCTACCACTAAGTTTAAATATAGATAAGATGTTGATTGTGCCAACAAGTTTAAGCGTCGAAGAGTGAAAAAACAGTGTTGTATCATTCTCAACCATTACTTTCATCGCACTTCAATTTTTGTCGTATTAATGTCATGTCATATTTACTTAATATTTTATACGTAAAATATATATACAATACTAATATCCACAAAAATACCCGTCAAACCGAATGTCGGAACCGAGAGTGACAATAGAAGGTTTCGTGTTAAAGGTGCCACTAAACAAGTGGCAGGTAGTTGCAAACTGACGAAATTGTTGGTACTCCTCTAATAGGCATATGTATCTAGGTATATTATTTTTTAATATATATAACACGTATAGCCGGTTCTCGTCCCAGTTTGCGCGACCCTACTACCAAAGTCTTATTTTTATTTTTTAAAATCTTATTCCATTGTGATAAATCCAATTGGCGAGTCGGACGAACCGACTTATACAGGTCCGATTTTCGGTTTGGATTTTTATGCAAATTTTGTTCTTTGTCCGGTTCAGTCTGGTCCAAAACTGAAAAAAGTAAAAAAAAAAAAAAAAAAAAACTCGTTATCGTTCCAGTTAAATTCGGTCCAAGACGTCACTGGTTCGGCTCTCATTCCAGCCGAAACCTATTTCCTGATTCTTGGTTCTCACTCAGGTTCAAGTCCACCCGATTCAGCCTCGTTTTTGGACCGTGCACACCTAAGCTTCATCTAAAACTCTGTTGAGTTTTTGGTTTTACAGAAAAATTAAGCGACCAAACTTGTTATTTTGCTCACAATATTTGTTAATTAATCTGCAACCCATTTATTCCAGCTGATAATTTTAAAGAATTCATTCAACTCAAAAGAGGTAACCATATCTAATTAAAAGCATTCACATATTTTATTTATGTTAAGAGATCATGCAAATAAGCAAATATCAATCCTCATACAAACATTACATTTTTCTTCTTAGCAAAAAAAAATTAAAATTATACAAAAAATATATTAAAAACAACGATGATGGGTGAACATTACATTACATTATACGACAATAAATCAAGGTTTTGGTTTAAACTTCCTTTGTAATTTGAGGTCCACCACAATAACAGATATGTTGTCTTTACTTCCTTTTTGTAAAGCAAGCATTGTGAGATAATCGGCGGCTGCTTGTGCGGCTAAATCCACCCCATTTTTGTGTTTTTCAAAGTGGGCCCCATCGTTCTTTTTGTGCCAAATAAGGATACGTTTTCGAGCAATTTCACATGCTTCTTCGTTTGAAATTACATCCCATAAACCGTCACTTGCTAAAATAAGACATTCGTCCTCTCTAGCTCGGGGTGTGAATGTGACTTCGGGTTCGGGTATTATCCATGGTTTTAAATACCCGTCACCTACGAAAGATAACAAATTTGAGAATAGTTGAAAATTTATAAAAGATAATAAATATGAGAATATTTGAAAAACTATAATATCTGAACACGTTTTCAAGATTTTCAGTAGTTTTCTTGAGATAAAAAAAACCCACCTCCCATTTTCTAAAAAAAATGGAGACATACACTTATAGATTTTTTATGAATCAAAACGCTCTCTTATTGCATAAAAAGGTTACCAAGTTGGTCGAAATTCTATATTACGTAGCCAAACAATTAAATTTTCAAAAATTAGGTCTATTCAATAATGCAATATGAGATAGCTACCCCGTCAAAATTAGGGGTGAGCATAAAAACCGAAAAACCGAACCGAACCCGAAAAAACCGAACCATTTGAAAAACCGACATCAACGGTTTTGATTTTTAGAAAACCCGAATGTTTGGGGCGGTTTTCGGGGGCATATGAAAAACCAAACCGAAAAACCCGCCCCGCCCCGCCTTTATGTATATTTCAAGTTTTATAAAAATATTCTTATATTTTTAAAAGATTTGATATAAATTTATTTGCAAAAGGAAAGCAACCATGCAATGAAACTTCTATGGATGAAGACATTGACTAAGATTGTTGCGAAAGATGGTTGGATGTTATTATATTATTAATCTATTTCAGATTATGTTAGTTGAATTTATTATTACATCATATTAAACTGACTAGTTGTTTTTTTATTTATAATGAAATGAGTTAAGGTTTGAAAATTTGAATCATAATATTAGTTTTTAAGGTAACAAATTGGTAAATTTAAAGGAAACTAAAAAATCGAAAAAACCCGAAACCGAACCGAAAAACCCGAAAAACCGAAACCGAAAAACCCGAAACCGAACGGGGTGTAATTCTCAAAACCCGAACTTTCGGGGCGGGGTTTGGTTTTAGTTAAAAACCGCCCCAAACCGCCCCATGCTCACCCCTAGTCAAAATGATGACAAGTTTGACTAAAATAAGTTGATTACCAAAAACAAAAGTTTAATTAAAGTTGGTTACCTATTTGACAATTTAACTGTTTAAAAATACAAGACTCCCTAACTTGATTTTAAGGGTATTTTAGACATTTCACTATAAAATAAACTTACCAATCGATCGCGACATTGCAAGAACACCAAAAACACGATGCCCGTTCCATTGTATAACTTTGCCACCTGCCGCCTCAATTCTTGCATATTCATCTTCCCGATTCGGCTAATTATAACAAAAATGAAAAAAAAAAGTTAATTATGCGAATAACAACAAACTTCATATAGATATAGAGTTTTTTTTGTCTAAAATAATAACGTACTTATAAAAATGGACAAATATAAAAGTACGTTATCATTTCAGAAAAAAAAAACCCAATAAATATATATGAAAAATGATAAAAATAACTTTTTTTTTTTACTTTATGATCATTTGATAGAGCAATTGCTTCTTTCCCACGATAAAGTACGGCTCTTGAATCACCACAATTTGCAACAATAACATGTGATGAACAAATTAATGCCACAACAGCAGTGGACCCCACGGTTTCGGGGGCCACAGGATCAGAACAAGATGGATCATCGATATTTCTGCTCGTTTTTCCCGCCACCTCATCATCGACTTTCTGAAAACAATTAGTGAAAGCTTTTTCCCATTGAATTTGTACACTATCGTTCATTGTTCCTTTAATTATTTCTTGTTTCATAACGTTAATTTCTTCCTCTAATGCGGTATGAACACGATCACGACAGTAATTGGCCACCTAGATTAATAAGTTTAATACGGTTTTAGTTACATAATTAATTTATCTGTCTTTAATAATGCAATCTATGAGATTTATATGCATTTGAGTATGTGACTCGTTTGCTCTTTTGGAAATATTGCAAATCAAAGTTATCTATTTAGTACCTTGAACATGGTTTACTGAATCCTCTACTACCATAAACTATTAAAATTGTAGTATGGTACCTGAACTTGCAAAATTGGTCCATTTAGCACCTGACTCATTAATTTGATTGCGTTTTCTTACGCGATTTGACAAACTAAATATATTTTGACGAACTAATAATGTTACCCTTATAAGTTTTGACGAATTAAAAAATATATGTTCATCTCAATATATTGAAAGTAGAAGTAAATCACGTCAGAGACTCAGAATTCAAGAACTAATCAGCGAGTCAAGGTACTAAATTGATTATTTTTCCAAGTTCAGGGCCAGATGTTGCATATGATCCAGTCAGCCAAATTCAAGGTACTAAAATACATTTTGACCTAAATCTAAATGATTCCATATTCATGAAACTGTTACTATAAAATTGACTAAAAATAGTAATAAATAAATACCTGGCAGCCTCCATGACCATCATAAACGCCAAAAAAATGAGCTGTTAAATCATTCAAACACGGATTGACCCGATTAATTATATGATCAGCAGCCAGCATTCTTATAGGAATTTTCATAAATTGAGGAACAGTTGCAACGGTATCTTCCATTTCTGGCCTTTTTCCAATAACCGAATGAAACCCGTAAAGTGGATCATATTCTAATTCAAAAACACTCCTCACATTTTTATTGTGATTTTTATCAGCAAGAACAACAACTTCTGCAACTATTTGACCTTTATCTATACCCTTAATTGCAACCGTAATAGGTACACTAATTCCAGTTGAGTCAACTGACATAATTTGATCTTGATTATTTTCTTGAATCATAATTTCATCAGTTATCAAGTTGCTTGTCGATTCGTTATGAAGAACGGGTACAGGAGCTAGAAGTGTGATCCTGCTGAAATCCACGTGACTTGCACGTGCAGGGTTGTTGGTTATGGGAATTGGACTTGTTAAGCTAATTGAAACTGAAACAGATGGAACTATCTCTTCTATCAACCCCATCTTTTTTCTTTAATTTAAATAATATCGATTAATTGATATTAATCCCTTAATCTTTTTATTTTGTAAAGTAAGATCAAGGTTTTTAATTGATGGGATGGACTACAGTACAAAGGCCATCATCATAGAGTTGACCAATCAGAAAACGGTCAACGGATCTGGTGGTGCGAAATATTGGATCTGATTAAAGAAATTTTGATTCTTTAACATCTAATTAACTAAATAGATAACAACTTGAAACCCTAATTTGAGAATTATAACCGTCACCCATCGATCTTGAAAGAACAAGAAAACAAACCCACCAAAAATAATTTAAAGAAAAAAGAAAAAAGATTGAAACTTTTTTCAAGAATTCGACACATGGAACCTGGATTTCATGGATCTGATGCAACCCAACTCAATTCATCAAAATAAGTACAGTTCTCGTTTCATCGCTTCAAGAACACTTGATTGTTGATGACAATTTGTGTAATAAACAGCAAGATTTGATTTTGAGTTTATATATTCCTGGGAAAAGCTAAGAACTTGGTTACCAATTTGAGAAAAAGATCGGGTTTTTGAGCTTCAATTTTCGTGTAGAATCCCTCAAATTTATGGGTGATGGAGAAGATCTTTATTTAGGATGTGATGGGAGAGAAAACTAGAGAGTTCCTTGGGAATGATTCGGCTGCTTCAATGACACGTATTTTAATTTAATAATCTTTAGACTTCAATCAGTGCATGTATTCTTTTTGTTGATAAGAAGATGATGGGAATTTGTTTGGATTTATTTTCTCTACAATAATTATTGATTATTACTTATTTTTGTTTTTTGATTTTATTTTTTAGTTGACAATAAGGTGCTGTTTGTTTTTTAACAAAACGTCTTTCTGAGGTCTTTTGTCTTCGCGGCGCAGACCACGCGCAGAAAAAGACTTGCGCAGATGTTTGTTTTACGGAAGCCCGAAGACCTTATATTGTCTGCCTAAGGTCTTCCCCAGGAAGACTTTGACATTAGTTTCTTGGGTATTCCAAACTTAAAAAAAACATCTCCAAACTTAATTAATATTATTATTATTATATTAATATATATTATTATTATGTTAATATATAATATTATTATATTAATTAATATTATTATTATATTAACTAATATTATTATTATATTAATTAATATTATTATTATTATATATTAATTAATATTATTATTATATTAATATACTTTATTATTATGTTAATATATGATATTATTATATTAATTAATATTATTATTTTATTAATTAATATTATTATTATATATTAATTAATATAATAATTAATATTATTATTATATTAATATATAATATTAATATATTTTAATATATTTAAATTATATATTATATATTTAAATTATATATATTACTATTATATATAAATATAATATAATATTAATATATTAACTAATATTATTAATATATTAATTAATACTATCATTATTATATTAATATATATTTTTATTATATTAATGTATAATATTATTATTTGAATTAATATTTATTATATATATAACTATATTTTTTATTTTCTTTTAATATTAATCTTACTCATGCACATATTAAATACTTGATAAACCAAATAACATTAATGATCAAGGAAATACTAAAAAATACCTATTATATTCCTTAAAAATTCGTATTACATTTCTCTTTCTCATTATCTACTTTGAACAAAGCGTCCCTAAGAGTATTATTGTTATTTGGTTATGTAGAAATTGGATTTCATTGTTGTTGTTATGCATAAATTGATTATTGAAACTTTGAAAGAATAAAAAAAAAACTTTGGTAATGTATGGACTCAAGATGGAGTATATTTTAAATTTCATTATTTGTTAAATTGAAAACTTTCGTAAGGATTTGACAAAAAAAAAATTACAAGATAGAAGTAAACAAATTGTTATTGCAATGTATGGATTATTTCAATGTTGCAAGATGGAGTATATTTTAAATTTCAGATTATTTAACCAGTCTGCAGATGTTAAAAAAACAAACAACAGTTTTCTTGCAGACTGCAGACCTTTGCTCCATTTCAGAAGCTGCAGCAGTTGGCAGATGTGGTCTGCAGACAACAGATCTTTTTGCTCTGAAAAAACAAACAGCACCTAAGTGTCGGAAACATAAATTTTGGTCACTTAGAATACGGGGTGACCCATGCTAAATCTATATTTGGCGCTGCCAGTTCAAGCCATGACATCGGCTCCCCCTTGTGTCAACGGCCACACCAAATTGTTAGGGCCGGATTCCAGGTTTTTTTATTTTATTTTTAGCGTGTGGTGTGTGTGAAAAGGTATTTTAGTGGGTCATCAAATGATGTTTTAACTTGCATTATGGGCCGGCTGAGTGGTATTTGGAGGTGTGAATGTGAAATGAAGAATGTTGAGTTAATGTCCAGGTATGGTAAATAGTTTTCCCACCATATTCTTCAATTATTTCATACTCATTTTAATGTCCTTCAAGATCTGTATTTTTTATTTCAAATTTCGTATGGTTTTGCTTTTACATTTTTAATATTTTAGTTGTGGAGTATGACTCTTTAAGATGTTCAAAAAGTTAACATGAGTGAATGTGTGTGTTTAAGTACGTATAAATTGTAAATGTTTAGATTTAGGGTTCATGAACAAATAGACAAGAATAGATCAGGCTTCATGAACATATGAGGAAGAATAGATCTAGGGTTCATGAACAAATAAGGAAAAATAGATCTAGGGTTTTTAAATAGATAAGGAAGAATAGATCTAGGGTTCATGAACATACGGGGAGAAAAGGGGAAATGACCAAAACACCCTCATGTGCCCATCACGTGACTTGAGTTAACAGGCCAATTTAGACGGAGTTGGATGGAGTGATAGAAATCCGGAAAAATCGAAGACCACACGGACAAAGAATATGAAGAAGAAAAAAGTCTAGGTATACAATCGTAGAATCTGAAAGATTACAAGGACATTTTGTGTAATTTATACTAAATTTAATTTCTCCACATTTAAATTAACATTAGCCGAAAAATCACAGTTTTACATATCATACATTGTCAAAACTGGTATATTAATGTTAACATTTTTAGTTGTAATTTCGTCTTGATCTAAGAAGTTAAGTTATTACATTTTGATTAGATTAGTAATTAAACGTTACATACCTAACATTATCAAAATCGATATATACGTCATAATTCATGACAACTTTCGCTTTTACGTATTGTGTCGTATTGCTCCCCCGACAACCGATGTTACATAGGTTGGCTTGACTATAATTGCGTGTACAATGACGTCTTGGTTATCCCTTACTCATTGAGCATGAAAGCCGGATAGCACGGATTCATCTTTAACTTTTATGATGACGCAATTAAATACGTTTTTAATTAATAAGATACAGATCCGTATATTATAACACATGGCTATTTTCACTAGGTTTGATGTCTAAACGTGCATGCTCCTTAAAATGTCCTTATGGAGATGTTGATAGAGTCACCCTAAATTGAACATATGTGTTTTAGATACTGGAAATGTATGGTAATAATGACTGATGACTGGTAAATTACAATAGAATGAGGATGGTGGCTGGTGGATTACGGCGGGTTGCGGTGGTATAGTTGGTGGATAGCTTTAGGTAGTCCTTGATTCATGAAAGTAAGTTTAGACGTGTTAAAGATGACCAATATGAATTTAGGTAGTTTAGGTTAAAATGCTAAATAATTTTGGGGGCATATTGACTCACTTTATATAGCCAAAAAATAATAAAAAAATATATCCAATGGATTTTAGGCTTAGGCTCCAATTGGGTCTGCTCCCCCTATTGGTCCCTAGATCCGCCATATGCCCATATTGCAGTTTTCAAACTTTGTTACGTATTGTTAAAGTATTAGTCATGCCCCGAATTTTTATTGGGTCGTACTAAACTTACAAACATTTTTATTTTATTTTAAAAGAAAAGAAAATGCACAAAAATTGATGTATTCCACCACTTCTCATTCACAACATAGTCTTCCCTTTTCTTTTACTTATTTTCCCATTTACCCTTTTTAAACAAAACTAAATACTACTGTATTACAGTATATAGCGTATAGATTTTTTAATTGAAAGTTGATCTTTATATCAGGTTTAAACATTCCTAGTTAAGTTTATATTTTTGCGATTGTTATAAAATTTGAACTTAGTGTGTTATGTATGGTGGCTCAAACCTAAAAGTCACCTCAGTGCTATATTACCATTTCATATTTCACATTTAAAACTCCAAATACTCTGCATGTTCGCGACGCGAATTTGAGTTCTCGTCGTGAACTCTAACGCGAACTGGTTCCCGATTCAACCCCAAACTTTCTGTCGCTAGTTCGCGACCGCGAACTCCCCAGACCTGGCAATTTTCCTGCGTTTTTTCCAAACAAGCATATACTAATCCAAAGGAACCGAACCCGAGTTGTAGGTTAAATCCACTCACCTTTCACCCTTCGGTCCTGTAACTCAGTGAGCTAGTATCACTGAGTCTTCTTCCCGGTTCCTGTAACAAATATACCAAGTTAGTGATTGATTCCACTGAAATGCCAAAAACATCAATTTAACCAATCACAATCCAAGGCTCATAAAATACTCCTTTTATGATACTACCAACTAGACTAACATCCACAACACGTCAAATAGTCATTTATAAGTATCTAGTTCATTTTAATACTAGTTGACCCAAACGAGCCAAAAACCCGAATATAACTACATCACTTCCCAATTTCCCACCAACTAGGCCACACTCTTTACACTAGCAAATCTTTACACTTAACATATCATCAAGTCCATAACCTACCAAGAATCCAAGTATTTTTATTTCCAAAATCACTAGTTCCTCATTTTAACCCAAATATTCAACCACTAGTTAGTCATCTCACCAAAATCCACCAACACTTGATTTTAAGCATACATAACTTACTAAACATGTTTTCTCAACCTAACAAACAAACTGCACCGTTAAAATATCAAGAAATCCAAGGTTTGTCAAAACTCATCTTCTACAACCACCATTAATGGAGGTTGGAGGTAATTTTCACCAAACCAAGGTTTCTTCCAACAAATAACCATACAACACATGTCAAAGCTTGTATAAACACATAATATGACATCTAACACAAGATTCATGTAACGACCCGAAATTTGTAAATAAATAATTGTACAAAAATACGATAAATATGGATAATTCATTTAAAGAACGTAGGAATTGGTTTCGTGTCATTTGGACACCGTACGAGAAAGTTATGGGCAAAACCGGGTCGAGACTTAAGAGAAAAACTGCAGCCTGGGCTGCCGGGTGAGTTCGCGGCGCGAACGTAGGTTCGCGATCGCGAGGTTGAGGCAGAGAGTTGGGGGTCTGGCCGTGAGGAGTTCCCGATCCAGCTCCCGATCGCGAGGAACGCGTGTTTTTGGGAGATCTCGGCGCGAACTCCTAGATCGCGGCGCGAACTTCTCGGCTGGCATATAAAACGTAAATGCAGCCTTTAATGCTCATTCGAAACCCTAAAATTCTCTCTCAAAGTGTGTGTACGGATTTCTAGAGAAAAGTGCTGAAGAAGGTTGAATCTTCATCAAACCTTGGAGATTCTTGCTCCTAGTTGAAGAACAAAGGTAAATCTTCATCTCTCTTGGGTTTTTAGCCATAGATTCAAGTAGGGAAAACTTGAATCTCAAACCCTAGTTTTGGGTTTGTTCATAAATGATTAAATGGAAGTTGAATAACTTATATCTATGGTATTTTATCAAGGAAAATGTGTTTATGAAATGGATCTATGGAACTATGAGGATTTTTGGAATTAGGGTTTGGTAATTTGGGGAAATATGATACAAATAGATAACTAGCCATGTAATATATGATTAGTATAGATGTTTGATGTAAACCATTGTATTGGTTCTGGTATTAGGTCATTTGGTGGAAGGATTTGAGGTTCAAGTCTTGAGGAGAGACATTTGTGTTCAAGAAACATCACTTGGATAAGCTTGACTAAGGTGAGTACATGTGAACTTTCAAAACTGAGTACATAGTTAGTAAATGTTTTATGTTTTCATATTTATCGAGTCTATAAGTAATTTGGTCAATTATGTGATTACAAATGAATTGCTTATGTGATGATGAATTGATTAATTGATTAAGAAATGATGGAGCTATAAGCTCATGATGATAAATGATAAATGATGATGATGATTATGATGTCCCTAGGGCCATGATAGATTGGAGGCATTCCGGTTATTATGGTTCCTTAAGGTTAGTGGTAGATTGGAGGCATTCCGATTACCCAATACCTACGAGTCCCGGTAGATTGGAGGCATTCCGGTTACCGTGGATATGACGGTCTTGATAGATTGGAGGCATTCCGATTATCTTGACATTGGCCAATGATGAAAGAAATGAAGTGACCCGAATGGAATTAATATTAAAATTATAACATAAATGATATAATGTGACTAGTTGTTTATCGGGTCTAAAACCCATGTATCTCACGAGAC